>JAZKLR010000185.1:4996936-6246170 GCA_037103525.1 Ganaspis brasiliensis
ATGTATTTGATGCCGAAAATTGAAAGTAATATATTCTAAAAATATATTCTTACACACACTTTTCAATTTAAACGTTCCAAGGATCACATCGAGATACTATTTTCGATTTAAGGGGTTACCCCCACTTGTAACTTTGAAATTTTACAAATTTTTTTTTTGCAGATTTTTGAAGCTTAATTATCAAATAATACGTCTTACAAATTTCAAGTCGATCCGAGCAAAATTAACTAAGATATGAGCATTGAAAGAGAAAAATCCGCAATATTTAATTTTTTTAAAAATATATTAAATATTACTCGGACTTCCCTCCAGTTTCAATTGATTGTAATTTTTGGAAGCGGTCTTATCTGTGAAAGAGTTATTTCATAGGCCCGGAATAAATGACTCTTTGTAAGTTTAAAAAAATTTTTTTTCCTTAACTTGAGTTAAGACTTTAAACGCGTTTTTCTCGAAATGGTATTTCTGAAGTCGGTGACCAAGATTATTCGAACACTAATGAACCGATCTTCTTGAAATTTTGCAGGCTCATTTAATACATAAAAATGCAGTCTTTAATCGTTCGATTTTTTTTTCGAATAAAAATTTGCCGTTTTATGGTCAAAAAACGGCCGTTTTTATTCGTTAAAATCGAACTTTTAACTTTGACTGTCCGCCATTTTGTGAAAAATGAAAATTTCTTTAAATCCTTCGATTAAAGACTAGTTTATACTTATATTTGACTAAATCTATTCACATTTTTTATTTCAGATGATCCACTTCGCCGCAATGTTAGTCACCGCAAACCGTATAAATAAAAACATTATTTCATTGACGGCCATTTGCCACTTAACAATGTAATATTTTTCAATAAAAAAATTACTGAAAGTTCTTCAAGACGTGTACTTTAAGATGACATAGTGATCGATTAAAAAAGTTTTGTAGTTTTCTTTAAAAAAATTCATGAAAAAGGCCTATTTTTTGACGCTACAAGTGGGGGTAACCCCTTAAAATAGGCTTACCAAAGTCCTCTCTAGGTAATCAGGCATCTACTTGTAGGATTTTAAAATGTATCAATGTCACACAAAACCTGAGAAGCTCAAAACGTTGCATAATGATACCGATTTTTCAAATTATTTCACAAATTGAGCTAAAAAATGGCATTTTTATGCAACGTTTTGAGCTTTTCAGGTTTTGTGTGGTTCTATTTGCGAATAACCCTATGTTAATAGAATTTTTTGGCATCAAACAAGAAAAATTTTATGAGACCATGAAAAACTTATTCATTAATGCGCCTTAAACTTTTCTTTTTTTTTTCTACTATAATATACACAAAGTGTTTTAGATACTTTATTTTTGTACTTATACTAAATATTTTTATTGTATAAACATGTTGTGCCCTATAATAATCATTGTATTCTGAACTATCTTTTAGATCTAACAAAAAAAAAAAAAAATTTCGTAACAATATAAAACTGGTATCTTTTTATAACAATGTGTAAAGTTTTTTTTTCAAAGTAACAGGGGGTCTCTTTTCGTTACAGGGGCCGTCCATAAATTACGTAAGGAATTTTTCTCAGATTTTAATCCATGCATCCACGTTTGTAAGGCGCCGTAAGATTTTGATACACCCACCCACCCTATGTTACGTAATTTTTTGCTTATGTATTTTTTTACAAAAATTTTTTCTTGACATTGCAAAAAATTGCTTAATTAACTCTCTAAATCTGAATTAGTTAAAAATAACTAATTTGAAAGCAAAAACTCAGTCACTAATTGAAATAGTTATATTTTTACTAACCATTTAGTAAAAAATAACTAATAATTAGTCAAATTCATTTTTAGGTTATTTATTTATTTATTTCAATACATTCCCGGGTCAACAAGAACCCACTCTCTAAATTTGAATTAGTAGTTTTCTACTATAAATTAGTCAAATTCATGGCTTATTTTTCTCTAATTCATATAGTAGAAAACTACTAATTGAAATAGTGAAATTTTACTTTTAAAAAAAGTAGATTTTTTGATAATTTAATTAGTAGTTTTCTACTACAAAATTAGTAGTTTTCTAAAAATTCTTACTATTTTAATAGTAGCTCACTTTTCACTAATTCATTAGTAGAAAACCACTAATTCAGATTTAGAGAGCATTAGAAAAAAAAAATACAAATACAAATCAGTTGAAACACAGATATTATGTAAAAATTCCTAAAATTTTAGTAAAACTCTGTTTACTAATTCAAGTAGTCAAATTTTAACTATTTTTTAGTTATTTTCAACTAATTGCAGAAACAAAAACTCAGGCATGATTTTACTAATAATTAGTTATTTTTAACTAATTCAAATTAAGAGAGAATGTATGCATCACAGACAGTCACCTCTTCATCCTTTTTTACCATTTTTTCTATTTTGTCACCTTTTTCAGCTCTTTGGGGTGAAAAATATATAATTTTTTTGTAAATATTTCAAAGTTTGTTCCTAAAATTCAGATTCAATGCTTGAATTTTTTCTTCAATTCTGAATTAATTTCTTCAAATTTTATTTCCTTTTTTCAATTTTCAATTAATTTATCAATTGTTACAAAACTTCTTGCCTTTTGTCAATTTTTTTTATTATTAATAACTTTCTTTAATTTTAAATTCAATTTCTCAATTTTTTTCTTCAATTTACAATTTTTTTCAAATTTTAATTCCATTTTTCAGTTTTTAATTATTTTCTAATGTATTCAATAATTTTCGGTATTTAAATTATTCTTTTTTATTCTCAATTATATTCTTTAAATTTTAATTCCATTCTTCAATTTTTAATGATTTCCTTCAATTATTTTGTTAAATGGTAATTATTTATTTATTTTTTCAATCAAGTTGTTAAATTTGAAATCTTATTTTGACATTTTTCAAATTTCGTTTTCAATTGTCAATTATTTTCTTCATTTTTTTAATTATTTCTTTCAATTAATTATTATTTTTGCAATTTTCAAGAATTTTTTACAATTTTTTCAATTTTCAGTTATTCTCTTTAAAATATTATAATTATTATAATTTATATAAATTTAATTATTATATTTAATTATTATTTAATTATTATAATTATAATTTTCTTTAATTTTTTCAATTATTTTGTTTGGCTGTGTATTAATCTAGCATTTTTAAAATTTTTTTTCACTTGTCAATTATTTTCATCGGTTTTTGAATTTTTTCTTCAATTCTGAATTAATTTCTTCAAATTTTATTTCCTTTTTTCAATTTTCAATTAATTTATCAATTGTTACAAAACTTCTTGCCTTTTGTCAATTTTTTTTATTATTAATAACTTTCTTTAATTTTAAATTCAATTTCTCAATTTTTTTCTTCAATTTACAATTTTTTTCAAATTTTAATTCCATTTTTCAGTTTTTAATTATTTTCTAATGTATTCAATAATTCTCGGTGTTATAAATTATTTTTTACTATTGTCAATTATATTCTTTAAATTTTAATTCCATTCTTTAATTTTTAATGATTTCCTTCAATTATTTTGTTAAATGGTAATTATTTATTTATTTTTTCAATCCAGTTGTTAAATTTGAAATCTTATTTTAACATTTTTTAAATTTCGTTTTCAATTGTCAATTATTTTCTTCATTTTTTTAATTATTTCTTTCAATTATTAATTATTTTTGCAATTTTTAAGAATTTTTTACAATTTTTTCAATTTTCAGTTATTGTCTTTAAAATATTATAATTTTTCTTTAATTTTTTCAATTATTTTGTTGGCTGTGTATTAATCTAGCATTTTTTAAATTTTTTTTTCACTTGTCAATTATTTTCATCAGATTTTGAATTTTTTCTTCAATTCTGAATTAATTTCTTCAAATTTTATTTCCTTTTTTCAATTTGCAATTAATTTATCAATTGTTACAAAACTTCTTGCCTTTTGTCAATTTTTTTTTATTATTAATAACTTTCTTTAATTTTAAATTCAATTTCTCAATTTTTTTCTTCAATTTACAATTTTTTTCAAATTTTAATCCCATTTTTCTGTTTGTAATTATTTTCTAAAGTATTCAATAATTCTCCGTGTTTTAAATTATGTTTTTCTATTCTCAATTATATTCTTTAAATTTTAATTCCATTCTTCAATTTTTAATAATTTCCTTCATTTATTTTGTGAAATGGTAATTATTTATTTATATTTTTAATCCAGTTGTTAAATTTGCAATCTTATCTTCACATTTTTCAAATTTCGTTTTCAATTGTCAATTATTTTAGTCATTTTTTAATTATTTCATTCAATTATTAATTATTTTTGCAATTTTCAATAATTATCTACAATTTTTTCAATTTTCAGTTATTCTCTTTAAAATAATATAATTTTTCTTTAATTTTTTTAATTATTTTGTTTGACTGTGTATTAATCCAGCATTTTTTGAATTTTGTTTTCACTTGTCAATTATTTTCATCGGTTTTTGAATTTTTTCTTCAATTCTGAATAATTTTATCAAATTTTATCTCCTTCTTTCAATTTTCAATTAATTTATTAATTGTTACAAAACTTCTTGCCTTTTGTCAATTATATTTTTTTATTATTAATAACTTTGTTTAATTTTAAATTAAATTGTTCATTTTTGCTCTTCAATTTACCATTTTTTTCAAATTTTCATTCCATTTTTCAGTTTTTAATTATTATCTTCTAGTCTCAATATTATATTCTTTAAATTTTAATTCTATTCTTCAATTTTTAATGATTTTCTTCAATTTTCAACTTTCAGTTATTTTGTTGAATGGTAATTATTTATTTATATTTTCAATCCAGTTGTTAAATTTGCAATCTTATCTTGACATTTTTCAAATTTCGTTTTCAATTGTCAATTATTTTCGTCAGTTTTTAATATTTTTTTTAATTTTTCATTATTTTCGTCATTTTTTAATTATTTCATTCAGTTATTAATTATTTTTCACAATTTTTAATAATTTTCTACAATTTTTTCAATTTTCAGTTATTCTCTCCAAATTTTATAATTTTTCTGTAATATTTTCAATATTTTGTTTGGCTGTGTATTAATGTAGCATTTTTTGAATTTTGTTTTCACTTGTCAATTATTTTAATCGGTTTGTAATTTTTTTTTTCAATTATTGATTACTTTTTCAAATTTTAATTTATTTCTTAAATCCTTTAATTATTTTCCTCAATTTTTTTGTTATTTTCTTTAACTTTTAATTATTCTCTTATATTTTTTAAATATTTTTTTCTTTTATGTTTCGTCACCTTTTCTAGGGAAAAATTCAATTTTTAACCTTTTATGAAGATAAAGAGTACTCTGATTCATGTATAATGAAATTAATTTTAAGAAAATTGTTTAATAAATAAATGTATGGTGTTTTTTACATAGTGTGAAAATTTCAAAAATTTATTGAGTAAAAATAAGAAATACATCTTTCGTAAGAAATTTGTTTAAAAATTTGTTTGTATTTTTTTTTTTTTTTTTGTAATAGTGTGAAACTGGTCTCTTTTTATAAGAGGGTAAAGTGTCTTTTTTTATAACAGTATGAAAAATGTCTCTTTTCGTAAAAGTCTGTAAAGTGTCTATTTTCCCAATAAAGCAAAAAGTGTCCCGATTTTTAATTTTTTTTTTAAACTTTCAACAATATGTTCACTTTCCCAGTTAAAACGTTAGCTCCGAGTGCCAAGCTTCGCTAAAAGTTGAACAATTTCAGAATCTCATTTCAGAAACATCATGAAAAGAAAACGAGAAAAATTCCCGTTTTTATACATTTATGAATCCTCTCGCTTCATATGCATCTTTACGCGTTTTATTGATACTTGTGTTTTTATACAAATATTATTTTCAAGATTTCTTCTAACATACCGCGACGTCTAAAGGAAAAATATAAAATTTTAATACAGGTGTTGGATCTAAAGGAGAAATATGAAAATTTAAAATAACTGTTCGAATAATTTTAAAATGAAACAATTATAATACAGTAATTTAGTGATGTAGCAAGATTGTCAGGCAGTAAGGGTATTAGATGTCAGTTACATGAGCTCATAATTACTATAGAACGGATAATGTTGAACAGAGTATAGTGGATGTAACGGACAACTATTCAATTCGCCACCGTGTCTCACGTGATTAAATTTCAAAGCAAGTGTAACAATATGCACAAAGTTGAAAATTGCAAAGGATCTTTTTTATTTAACAATTGCTACGTTCGCTATATGAACTGAACAGTTTACCGGCGAGAATCGAGGAAAAAAAAAAAAATAGGAACAAAAGAAAAATAAAAAGAAACTTTTTTACCTCCCTGCAGTACAGTTTCTTGAAATTAGTTTTCTATATTTCAGTTACCAAGGTAGAAAGCAGCTTAGGTAGCGAATAAACGAGGAACTCTTTATTGATACAATTCCTAGGTTTATTATCTTGCTACTAATTTTTTTTTTCATTAAATTTTCATCAACTTTTTATGGAAGTTGAAGTTTTTATACCAATGACAAACTCTGAAGTTAATTCCATATTGCAGTTTTTTAAGTAGCTCTCTTTTCTCCACAAATCAAAAGACAACATTTTTTTTATCTAGGTCACATCATTTGCAAGAAGGTACCATAAACTGAAAAAATTGGTATTTGGACAAAATATCGATCATCAAGTTTCTCGCAAGTGAGCTGAAGAACTGAATCTATAAGATCAGAACCTTAAAAAAAGACTGGAGGCAAACCACTTTATTTCCCTAATCGGATCTAGTAGTAACAAAGCGAAGGATAACTCTTATATACTTTCACTATCTCAACTCACTTGCGAGAAAGGTACACAAACTGACCAGCTCTTATATTTTCAAAAAAAATAAATCAATCTTCGAAACAATGATCCCAATAATTGACCTACATTTATTTTTAAACAATTATTCTAAATATTTTCAGAAAAGTCGAAAAGAAAGATAGTAATTGAGGATTTCAAGAGATTCATGTAGTTTTTTTTCGTGATTTGCAGAGAATACGAATTCCCATTTGCTTTCGGTATTATATCCCGAGTCTTAATCTCGATCCATTCCCTTCTTTTTACAAGTACTCGCGATAACGGCAATCGGAATTAATTTCTTCGAGAGCGAGCAAACGTTTTAATGGTTTTTCCACATAACTAGAAATCCATTAACGGTCTGTGCGCCGTCCTAGCGAAGAATTACGCGCTTTTTCCGCCACCTAAAACCCACTCCCTGGATTCGAGCGGCCACACCACTCAGTTCGCCAATCCTATTCGTTTCTTCTCTCTTCTACACCCCTTGAGCGACCACCCTTTTCACATATATTTCACTCGTTTGCCGCTGTTCTTATCGCTTTCGAAACGGATACGCCACTTGCACGAATTTCACACGAATTACGGCCTCTGACACGCGCTCCAAGAGCCAAGTGTGACGAGGCATAAAAAAATCTTCACATGACAAGAAAACGATAGAAGGAAAAATAATTCTTGATTTATGGATCATTTAGCTTAAATATATAAAGAAAAATTACCAAGATTCGTATAAATGAAATATATATTATTATTTCTCTATTAAGCAGGGGGTATGGTTTAAATAGCAAAAAAAAAACCCTTTTTAAACATTTTTTTTTTTTTACGAAACTACTAAATATTTTTTAATCCTTTTATTACTACATTATTTAGTAACTTTTAAAGTAACTTTTTGAATTTTTAAGGAAAAAAATGTCCAGAAACAACGGAGTTGCAGCCACTTCCAGTAGGCCATGTCGAAAATTTTTCATTTTACGGTGTCCCGGATTTAAAATCGTAGAATCATCTCAAAGACATGGGATTAAGAAAAATTAATTATTTGGAAGTATACCTCCCAGTCAACGTTGCCCTTTTATTAAAAAAAAATTTTTTTCTATTTTTTTACGGTCGTTTAATGTCAAAGTACGTTTTTTAGCCTAAAAAAGGCGCCATTTTTTTTAAAAAAAAGTCTGCACAATCGATCAGAAGCAAAACAAAAAATAAAAGGGCAACGTTGACTGAGAGGTATACTTCCAAATAACTAATTTTTCTTAATCCCATGTGTTTCAGATGATTCTACGATTTTAAATCCGGGACACCGTAAAATTCGACATGGCCTACTGGAAGTGGCTGCAACTCCGTTGTTTCTGGACATTTTTTTCTTGCAAAATTCAAAAAGTTACTTTAAAAGTTACTAAATAATGTAGTAATAAAAGGATTAAAAAATACTTAGCAGTATCGTAAAAAAAAATGTTTAAAAGGGTTTTTTTTGCTATTTAAAACATGGCCCCCCCCTTAAAGGGGCCGCCCATAAATTACGTAAGGTCTGTTGGGTAGGGGGGTAGGTAAAAAAATTTTCTATACTAACTTACATAGGTGGGTACCTATTTAAACAAATTCCTTATGTAAGATATATTTCTTATTTTTACTCAATAAATTTTTGAAATTTTCACGCTATGTAAAAAACACCAAACATTTATTTATTAAACAATTTTTTTAAAATTAATTTCATTATGCATGAAAAAGAGTACTTTTTATCTTCATAAAAGGTTAAAAGCTGAATTTTTTTCTTAGAAAAGGTAACAACAAAACATGAAAGAAAAACATATTTAAAAAATATAAGAGAATAATTAAAAGTTAAAGAAAATAACAAAAAATTGAGGAAAATAATTTAAGGATGTAAGACATAAATTAAAATTTGAAAAAATAATCAATATTTGAAAAAAAAATTACAAACCGATGAAAATAATTGACTAGTGAAAACAAAATTCAAAAAATGCTAGATTAATACAGAGCCAAACAAAATAATTGAAAAAATTGAAGAAAAATTATAAAATTTAAAGAGAATAACTGAAAATTGAAAAAATTGTAGAAAATTATTGAAAATTGCAAAAATAATTAATAACTGAATGAAGTAATTAAAAAATGACGAAAATAATGAAAAATTAAAAAGAATATTAAAAAGTGAGAAAAATAATTGACAATTGAAAACGAAATTTGAAAAATGTCAAGATAAAATTGCAAATTTAACAATTGGATTGAAAATATAAATAAATAATTACCATTCAACAAAATAACTGAAAGTTGAAAATTGAAGAAAATCATTAAAAATTGAAGAATAGAATTAAAATTTAAAGAATATAATATTGAGACTAGAAGATAATAATTAAAAACTGAAAAATGGAAAGAAAATTTGATAAAAAATGGTAAATTGAAGAGCAAAAATGAACAATTTAAATTAAAATTAAACAAAGTTATTAATAATAAAAAAAATATAATTGACAAAAGGCAAGAAGTTTTGTAACAATTAATAAATTAATTGAAAATTGAAAAAAAGAAATAAAATTTGAAAAAATTAATTCAGAATTGAAGAAAAAATTAAAAAATAATTATAATATTTAAAAGAGAATAACTGAGAATTGAAAAAATTGTAGAAAATTATTAAAAATTGCAAAAATAATTAATAATTGAATGAAGTAATTAAAAAATGACGAAAATAATGAAAAATTAAAAAGAATATTAAAAAATGAGAAAAATAATTGACAATTGAAAACGAAATTTGAAAAATGTCAAGATAAAATTGCAAATTTAACAACTGGATTGAAAATATAAATAAATAATTACCAATCAACAAAATAATTAAAAGTTGAAAATTGCAGAAAATCTTAAAAAATTGAAGAATGGAATTAAAATTTTAAGAATATAATTGTGAAAAGAAGAAAATAATTAAAAACTGAAAAATGGGATTAAAATTTAAAAAATATTGTAAATTGAAGAAAAAAATTGAAAAATTGAATTTAAAATTAAAGAAAGTTATTAATAATAAAAAAAAATAATTGACAAAAGGCAAGAAGTTTTGTAAGAATTAATAAATTAATTGAAAATTGAAAAAAAGAAATAAAATTTGAAGAAATTAATTCAGAATTGAAGAAAAAATTAAAAAATAATTATAATATTTAAAAGAGAATAACTGAGAATTGAAAAAATTGTAGAAAATTATTAAAAATTGCAAAAATAATTAATAATTGAATGAAGTAATTAAAAAATGACGAAAATAATTGACAATTGAAAACGAAATTTGATAAATGTCAAGTGAAGAATGCAAATTTAATAACTGGATGGAAAATATAAGTAAATAATATGCCATTCAACAAAATAATTGTAGAAAATCATTAAAAATTAAGAATGGAATAAAAATTTGAAAAAAATTGTAAATTAAAGAAAAAAATTGAACAATTTAATTTAAAATTAAAGAACGTTATTAATAATAAAAAAAATAATTGTGAAAAGGCAAGAAATTTTGTAACAATTAAGAAATTAATTGAAAATTGAAAAAAGGTAATAATATTTGAAGAAATTAATTCAGATTTGAAGAAAAAATTCAAATACCGATGAAAATAATTGACAAGTAAAAATAAAAGTCAAAAAATGCTGGATTGAACTGGATTGAAAAGATAAATAAATAATTTCCATTCAACAAAATAATTAAAGGAAATCATTAAAAATTGAAGAATGGAATTAAAATTTAAAGAATATAATTGAGAATAGAAAAAAATAATTTAAAACACCGAGAATTATTGAATACATTAGAAAATAATTAAGAACTGAAAAATGGAATTAAAATTTTAAAAAAATTGGAAATTGAAGAAAAAAATTGAACAATTTAATTTAAAATAAAAGAAATTTAATAATAATAAAAAAAATAATTGACAAAAAGTAAGAAGTTTTGTAACAATTAATAAATTAATTGAAAATTGAAAAAAGGAAATAAAATTTGAAGAAATCAATTCAGAATTGAAGAAAAAATTCAAACATTGAATCTGAATTTTATGAACATACTTTGAAATATTTACAAAAAAATTATAAATTTTTGACCCCAAAGAACTGAAAAAGGTGACAAAATTGAAAAAAAGGTAAATATCAAATATGACTATTAATTAGTAAAGATATAACTAAAAAATAGTTAAAATTTGAATAATTAAATTAGTAAACAGAATTTTACTCAAATTTTAGCAATTTTTACATAATATCTGTGTTTCAACTGATTTGTATTTGTATTTTTTTTCTAATGGTTTCTTGTTGAACCGTGAATGTATCTTAATAAATAAATAAATAACCTAAAAATGAATTTAACTAATAATTAGTTATTTTTTACTAAATGGTTAGTAGAAATATAACTATTTTAATTAGTGACTGAGTTTTTGCTTTCAAATTAGTTATTTTTAACTATTTCAGATTTAGAGAGTTAATTAAGCAATTTTTTGCAATGTCAAGGAAAAATTCTCGTAAAAAAATACATAAGCAAAAAATTACGTAACATAGGGTGAGTGGGTGTATCAAAATCTTACGGCGCCTTACAGACGTGGGTGAATGTATCAAAATCTGAGAAAAATCCCTTACGTGATTTATGGACGGCCTCTTAACACAGAAAAAAAAATCTAGAGTGAGATGTGATATAGTTATTTTTGAGGTTAGAATTAAGGGAATTATTAACTATTAACAAAATTAATTAAAAAATGAAGATAATTGAAAAATGAAAAAAATAGAGGAACATGTACGATAATGGAAAATGAAAATTATTACTATGTACACTGAGAGAAATGGATATTTAAACTTAATATCTTGGATATTAAAAAATAATTATTTTAATATCTGGATATTAAGTTTGAATATCTAAATACTATGTTTTAATATATGGATGTTAAATTTAAATATCCATTAATTCCATTTTTCTCAGTTTAGTTAAAAAATAACTAGGATTGATAAATAAATGAATGTGAAGTAAAGAATGTATAGAAATTAAACAAGTGATAATTGAAAAGTAAGAATAAAGGTTAAATGAGCAAATACTAATTTTTAAAGGTAGAAACAATAAGAATATAGGAAAAATAACAAGAAAAAAATTACTTTCTGATAAATAAAACATAAAAATGGTAAAATATGATTGTCAAGAGAGGAAATAATTAAAAATTAAAAAAAATAACTCAAAAAAGTTAAAAAAGCAAATTTTTTAATATGAAATTTTTTAAAATGACAAAATAAAAGAAATAAGTAAAAAAGACTAAAATTACTAGGAATTGAAGAAAAAAGAAAATTAATAGGAACTGCAAATGACCACTTGAAATTAAAACAATAACTTCAAACCAAAAAAAAATTGTGGAAAAAGAATAAATAACTACCCTGTTGAAAAATCGAACATCAGAATTGCCATTAGAAATGATATCAGAAATGACATCAGAAATAATGTTAGAAATGATATCAGAAATTACATCTGATTTTGAGACTAGAAATGAAGTCATTTCTGATATAATTTCTGATATCATTTTTATTTATTTATATATTGCCAATAATTATTACATTTACTAAATTGACGATATGTTTTAATTTTTCCTATTTTAGATATAAATTCATTGGAAATTATTTATTCACATAGGAAATTATCTCATTTCTGATATCAGAAATAATATCAGAAATTACATCGAAAATGATATCGGGAATGACATCAGAAATAAAATCAGAAATGATATCAGAAAGTAACATCGAAAATGATATAGGAAATAATATAAAAGATTATGTCAGAAATGACATTAGAAATGACATACTTTCCTATATCAATTGCAATGAATTTAGCCAAAAGAAGAAACTGAAAAATGTCAATTTCGTAAATGCAATAAGTTTCAGCAATAAATAAATAAACAAATAAAATTGATATTGAAAATGATATCGGAAATGACATCAGAAATGATATCAGAAATGACATCGCAAATGATATAAGAAATTAAATCAGAAATGATATAATTTATAGTCCCAAAATCAGATATCATTTCTGATGTCATTTATGATGTTATTTCCAATGTCATTTCTGATATCATTTCCGATGGCATTTCTGATATAATTTCTGATGTTATTTCTGATGTCCAATTTTTTAACAGGGTAAAAATAAAGGTAACATAACCAGAAGATGATAAGAAAAGTTAGTTCTCAAGGAAGAAAATAAGTAGAAATTTATATAGAAAAAACTAAAATTGATGAAAAACTGAGAAGTAGAAAATATCAATATGTTAGAAAAGAAGGATAACTTAAAACTAAAATTGTTAGTCAGATGCAAAAGAAAAATAATTTTTAAAGGAAAAATATGAGAAAAATACAAAATTACTGAAAAATTACAAATATTTGAAAAAACTTTAAAATTGCATTGTACAAAAATTACTACTAGTAAAAAAAAAATTTACAGTAAAGTGAGAAAATGACTAGAAACTCAAGAAAAATTGTTGGATAATAAACCAGAACTGTTGGAAAAGTTGACAAAACAACTTAAAATTGATGGAATATTTGAAAATTGTTAAACTAGAAATTAAAAAACAAATAGTCAAAAACTTCAGAAAAAACTAAAAGGTGATAAAATATCTAGAATTCGTTAATCCAAACACGATTTTTTATATATTAAACTAAATTTCCGGAATAAAAATTAAAAAAAAAATTAATAAAGACTTTTTTAATTTTTTTTTTGTTTTTGACCGAGACACTATGCTAGTGTTTTTTTACGTATTTATTGCCGCTGAATTCGAATCCAAAGTCAGAATAACCAATTTGGCTAATTTTTTTAGATAATTTCAAAACACAACTTAAAACACCAAATAATCAATTTTTTAAAAATTTTCTACAAAAATTTAGCTTATCTATCAATTCTGACGCCGCCGGTGAAATTTTAACATTTCATAAATTGCGTTGTTTAGAGATGCCAATTTTTTTCTAGCAACATTTTGGATATAAAATTATTTTACACTGATAAAATGATAAAAAAAATTTTTGGATGGGTTTTAGAATTTTCAATTTTTTTTCAAATCCATATTTTTTCAAATAGATACGTAATTTTGTTCATAATGGTAAAAATAAGCAAGTAAAAAAATTAAGAATTCCAGAAAAAGATAGATATTTTAGGTGAGAGAGAACAAAATTTCAACTTGTTCCTAAAGGATATTAATTTTTTTTCTGGCATAATTTTGGATCTAGAATTACAGTATATTGTTAAAAATTGAAAAATAAAGTTTTTTTAAATAAAAAAAATATATTTTTTATCCAGTAAAAAAATTGCCGACAGAAAATAGTAAAAATTGTGGATAAAGATAGATTTTTAAAATTTTTCATTTTTTCAAACAAAAAAATTTTAAACTTGTCTAAATTTTAATTTTTTAATTTTTAACATTATCAGATAATTTAATATGCCCAAATTAAGCAGGAAAAAAATTAGCACCTCTAGGCGTTATAAATTTGGGTAAGTTAAAATTTCACCGGGTGCCTCCCCGGGAATATAAAATTTGTCCAAAAAATCTAAGTCCCGAAAAATCAAATGTTCGAAAATCTAGAAATATAAATAATGTTATATATAATTGTTAAATTATATTAAAATATAAACAGGGGCGTAAAATTTAATAAAAGAGAATTAAATTTGCAGAATTGTACGAAATACAAGGGGGTATCGTCTTAGAGGATCTTACCCCCCTGTATTTCGTAGAATTCTGCAAATCACCTAGGGATTCTCTTATATTAATTTGTAACCCCTTGTATTTCGTCTAATTAAACAATTATATTAATATTATTATTATTATTATTATATAACCTAAAACCAAAACCTAATTACCAGGGGATTTTCTTATATTAAACTTTACGCCCCTGTATTTCGTTCAATTTAACAATTATATTAATATTATTATTATATAACCTAACAATTTCAACCCACTTGGTCTTAAACTGTAAGAAAATTCAGCATTACTTTATAATTATTATATTAATATTATAATTATAATAATTTATAATAATATAATTTGCAGAATTCTACGAAATACAGGGGGGGCAGGTAATATAATTTAACACGATAACCCTCCCCGCCGGCATAATTCCTAAAATCGTACGAAGTACGGGGGGTTAGTACCTTAAATAATTTTCCCCCTCCTGTATTTCGTCCAATTTAACAATTATATTAATATTAATATTATATAACCTAACAATTTCAACCCACTTGGTCTTAAAATGTAAAAGAATTCAGCATTAATTTATAATTATAATATCATAATTATAATAATTTATAATAATATAATTTGAAGAATTCTATGATATACAGGGGAGGGTAATATAATGTAAGACGATAACCCGCCCCGACCCCGTAATTCGTAGAATCGTACGAAGTACGGGGGGGTTATTATCCTAAATAATATTACCCCCCTGTATTTCGTACAATTTTGCAAATTACCCAGGGATTCTTTTATATAAAATTGTAACCCCCTGTATTTAAACCAATTTAACAATTATATTATAATATTAGTAATATATAATTATAATTATATTACTATTATATTATTATATGTTAGTATATAACTTAACAATTTGAACCCACTTCGTCTTAAAATGTAAAAGAATTTAGCAATAATTTATAATTATAATAATTTATAATAATATAATTTGTAGAATTCGACGAAATACAGGGGGGTAATTCGGAAAATCGTACGAAGTTCGGGGGGGGGGGGGTTTCGTCTTCGATTATCTTACCCCCCTGTATTTCGTAGAATTTTGCAAATTACCCAGGGATTCTCTTATATTAAATTGTAGCCGCCTGTATTTCGTCCAATTTAACAAGTCTATTAATATTATTATTATATAACCTAAATCCTAAACAGAATTACCAGGGGATTCTCTTATATTAAATTTTAGGCCCCTGTATTTCGTCTAATTTAACAATTATATTAATATTATCATTATATAACCCAAAAGCTAAACCTAATTACCAGGGGATTCTCTTATATTTCAACCAACTCTGTCTTAAACTGTAAGAGAATTCAGCATCACTTTATAATTATTATATTAATATTATAATTATAATAATTAATAATAGTATAATTTGCAGAATTCTACGAAATACAAGGGGGGAAATATAATCTGGCAGGATAACCCGCCCGCCCTTGTAATTTGTAGAATCGTACGAAGTACGGGGGGATTATTACCTTAAAGAACATTACCCCCCTGTATTTCGTACAATTCTGCAAATTACTAGGGGATTCTCTTATATTAATTTTACTCCCCTTTATTTTCTACAATTTAACAATTATATTAATATTTTTATTACATAACCTAGCAATTTCAACTCACTTGGTCTTAAAATTGTAAAATAATTCAGCACTAATTTCTATTAATATATTAATATAATTAACAACTCTTTTTTAAACTATCTTGTAATCACATAAACTTTGCTCGTCAGTCTAGTAATAAATTTATACATTTTCCAAAATTTGATTTTTCGTGACTTTGATTTTTAACATAAATTGTTTACAACCTAATCCTTAACAGCGATAAAAATACTATAGTTTATTAAAATTAATAAAAAGTTTTTTTTACAAACTAACAGAAAATTAGTACTTTATTGTTTCAAAATATAATTTAAAAAAATACTAACATAATAATTAATATGCACTTTTTTGTAGTCGTTGAATGAAAATAAAAAAACCCTCACAGTTTAACCACTGTTTTCCAAACACGTGAATTTGTAGAGAGGAAATAAAATTAAATAGACGTGATGAAATAATAAGCGAGATTTCAAAAAGAGATTCTTTATAACGAAGTCTGTTTGAGTGTGGACTTCCGCAAGCTCCATTATTCCGCAAATTATTTTCAAGACCGTGCTCGTTATCGGATTGAGGATCATTACGAATGCTCCAAGGGAGAAGGTGAGTCGACGATTGTAAATAAAGTTTACTACTGTAAGAGAGAAGAAGAAGAAAAAAAAAAAAAAAAGAGGCGAAAAAAAATAGGTAAGCAATAGAAATGGGCGCATCGGCAAGTGGGCGGCATTAGCTCTTCCGGGCGTGAATCGTGGCCAGGCCAAACTTTTAATTACCCGGAACTTGAAACGAAGAAAAGAGCGGAAACAGGCTTCGGCCGAGAAAAGGATGAAAATCCCGGCAAGCTTCTCATTCTATAGACATCTAAAAAGCTTCTAGCCACCGTCGTGGTCGTACCGGAACTAAAATACTCTTATCCACGTTCATCGAGGTGAACAAAATAATTCTCCAAAGAAAGGAAGAAAATTTCTTTACAGGGATTCCTCATAGAATTGATTTGGATCTAGAATTTGCTCGAGGAATTTTTTTTTTTTTTTTTTTTTCACTAGCGAAATACGAAAATACGTCCCACCCTATAACACGTGACCTGCTACTGAAAACAAGTTTCCGGATTCTCTCATGAATTCAAATTCAGTCACTTTTCCCCCGAGGGAAGAAGAATTGTGTTTAATGAATGATGAATGTATCGAGAAAAAATTTCATATAACCTGATTCATTTTAGTAATTTTTTATTAAATTAGTCAAGGATAAATTAGTTTGATTCTTGGGTTTTTTGATTTGGTATTATAGTGTGATGAATTAGCTTTGATTTTTACAAGAAATAGGTCAAAATAAAGATATATGAAATAATTTATGTGATAAAAAATTCGTGCAGATTTTATGCCTCGCTTAAAGTAAGTTTAAACCTACTTTTTAAATTGTCGGTAGAAACAGGCTCTCTAAAATTCTTTGTATTTTATAAGCCGGTAAGTTAATAAAATTATTAAGCTTGATTCTGAATATTTGTAAAAAAAATTGCTGGAATAAAGAAGTTTATGAAAAGATAGTAAATAAACACCATTTTTACTATTCTTAAAAAAAAAAAAATGTTTTATGTATCGAAAAAATAGGCACGAATATACTATAAGATAACTTAAACCTAAGAAGTGTTTCGTAACAATAAAAAAATCACTATATTTTTTTAAACAACAATTTTCACTTTACTGGCAGAAACATTTTTAAATATTCTTTATAGATTTACAAAAAACAACTTTGAACATTGAACTAGTCCAAAAACGCACTGTAAACAATTTTTTTAAATTTTTCATGCTCTCATCCACTAGGATTATTTTGATTTATCGAAAAAAATACCTCTATTTTTTTTTTTTTTTGTTTGTTAATTAATATTTAGACTCTAAATTTTAGATGTAGCTCAAAACCGATCAAGTTTCATAAATATATTCTGCATGAGGAAAAAAATACTTTTTCGTAAATTTAGTATGGAATTCACGAAAAATCGATATTTTTTAATTGAAAAACTCTGCGTCTCCTCGTTCAAAGAATAATATCAAAAAATGTATTAAAAAATTTTTTGTTATTGAATATTTTTTACAGGGTCGTAAAACCCTCCCTAAAATTGCAAAATTATCGGAAAAATGTTAAAAATTGGTTTTTTCAATATTTTGTAAGAATAACCTAATTATAAGCTTTTATTATTTAATCTACGTAATTATTAATTTGTTTAAACTTATTATTATTATTCACTAACTTTTGATAAAATAAATCTGAAGACTTGCAATTTGTTTTAATTTTTGCAATTTTTATGTGTGATACGTAACCAAATGTAAACAATGTTAAAAAATTTTATTTATAACAATTGTTCAAACAATTTATTGTTGTTATTTATCGTCTTATTATTTATTAAGATTACCGAAAACAACATAAATTTCCAAATTTTTAACATTATACATTACACTGTTGGAAAGAAATGATTTTTTTTTATTCAAGCATCGGACTAAATTTTTCTTGTAGGTTTTTCATTTTTCCCCTTGTAAACTGGCTCTACTCGTGACAACAAAAAATCGAATATTGTAGTGGAGATGTTCATTGTTTGAATTATTATTGTTTAATCTCACTACAAAAAGAACAAAACAAATTCGTTAACTCTTGATTAAAAATTCTATTTCTTTTCAATGGCAAGCACTGAAATGGATTATAAAATGTTTTTTAATCAATTGAAACATAAATGGAACTGAAAAAGAAAAGCAAGCAAAACAGGTTTGAAAGGAAGAAAAGTGTCAGTGTATCAAAAACCATTCATCGCCAAAATTTTGACAGGCAATAAGTTATTTTAGCCATCAATCCGTTTCGCGTTTCCAACTCCCATTGTGCATTAAACCACCACACGATGACGGGCATTGGACATGCTTTCAAATGTAGCTTCGAGTGTAGCTTCCTTCCGTTGAAAAGCTGGATAACTGAACGAAAAGTCCGGCAAATTATTGAGCATATTCTTTTGATCTGTTATGTGTACCAGCAAATTCAAGCGTATTATTTATCTCTTTTCAAATATTTTGTTTCGTTATTCTGCAATTTTTACTTTAATTTTTCATGATATGAAACTTTTTTTTCTTTTTTTTTTAATTAAACGGGACATGAAACTATTTTCGTTGTTTGTAAATTTAACACGATATTCGAATGTTTTTTATTTTAAGTTTTCTGTTAGGATGTTTATTTTTTAAGCTCTTGTTTTAATGTTTATTTTTACAAACTTAACATCAAGGTATAATTTTAACTTAAAAGAAAACATTTTATGCACTCTTTTTATTTTTACCAATTCTTTATTAAAATACTTTTGTAGTTTCTATTTTTAGTATTTTTTTTTTGTTTTATCTTTTAAATTAAAAAATTCTTTGGTTTCTCCTAGAAGAAGCTTTGTACTGATTCAAATTAAAAATTTTTTTAAATGCGTAAAGAAACAAAAATGTGGTATATAAATTCTTGACTAATTATCCAATTGCATGTATGTGTGTATATGTATATGTGTCAGACCTCTTTGTGAAGATGATAACTTGAAAACGGTATAAACGACTTCAATAAAATTTCCTGTGTTTTTAAATTCTTTTTTAAAACATTTTTTAATAGAAAATACTTTTTTAGATGTTTCTTTACAAAAAAATTTGTTTTTCCATAAATTCTTTTTTTTCTGTTTATTTCTTTTAAATAATTCTTTTTCAGGAGTTTACAGTTAAAAACTTTACTTTTTGACTAAAAAAAATCTAAAAATTGAACTCTATAAACATTAAAATTCATTTTTGTGTATAAAACCTCATTTCTCACATTTCTGTTTCATCCTTTGTTTTAGTATTTTTTGTTTAGAACGCTTTTCTTTTGTTTCTCTACAATTTAAAAAATATTTTATTTATTCCTTTATTTCTAAACATTGTTTTCTTTTAATCTTTTTTAAAAGGTTTTCTATTAAAAAGGTCAAATTAGATTATTTCGAATTTGATACTTCCAATTTTTTCTTTCCAATAAAACTTTAATTTCCTTCTCGAACTAAAAATTTGAATTTCGATCTTTTTTGACTAAAAACTTAATCTCAAACAGATATCTTTCTTCGAAATTAAAAACTTCAGATTTTGTATTTTTCAATTGAGAAATTTAATTTTTATAGTTTCTGATCAACAACTTCGAAATTGATAATTTCCAACTATAAATTTCAAATTTGATCTTTCCCAAATTAAGATATCAACTTTGATGTTTCCCATTTAAATTTAATCTTCAATTTTGGTTTTCTCTAACTAAAAACTTTATACATTTGATCTTTTCCCATCAACTTAGAAGTTTATTCTTTTTAAAACTTTTGCTTTTGAACATTTTCCAAAGAAAAAAAAAACATTATAGAATTTTTGCTTTTAAATTTTTGTTCTTTTTGATAACCTGTTTTGATTAGAGCCAGTATAATTTTGACACAAAATTTACCATAAAAATTGTTATTTCGTTCAAAGATAGGTAAATATGATTTTGTCAATCGCAAAAAAAAAGATTTTTAGCTTCTATATTATTATTAACATTTTAAATGTTTATTATTTATTTATTAATTTCAGTGATTAATGTTAAAATCTTTAATTTCAGGTATTGTACAAAATAAAAATGTTTGTAGAAAATAACAATTTTAAAATTAAATTTTTGTGTCAAAATGATACCTACTCAGTTTTTTTTTTCTATATAAGAGACACTTTTGCAATTTTTCTTTTTAACATAACTTAATTGAATTTCCAACATTTATTTATTTAATCCTCATTGTCTGGAAATGTAATTTTCACAATTGTTTTTAGTAGACAAAAGCAATCTAACAATAAATTAATTATCATCCAATTTAAACATTGTTGAGAATAGCTTCTTGAAAATAATTCCCTTAGTAGTAATAATAGTGCTTGCAGTGTATGAATGGTATATAAATAGAACATCGTTACTGTTTACGTACATTACACGCTTCTACAATATCCATATATATTGCAGTAATATAGCCGGTAATGATTTGAACACAACACCGTAACATCTGCATTTGTATTTATGACTCCTAAATATCACATAACATTAGATCATTCCAAGAACGTTTCTCCTATTACGAACTGCCCCTTGAAACTATTATTATTCCTAATTTATTGCCTGCTAATAACGTGAATATTTATCTTTCAGAAAAAAAATGTATATTCTCCTTCTTTTCTAATCTCACCTATACAATAATTTATAAAATCACGACACTTGTTTTTCGAAAAAAAAGTTGCACTTTCGTTTTCTGTGTTTTGAACAGTTTTCATAAAATGGAAACATTTTTTACAAAAACCGGCGAATTTTTGGTCTCAGTTGTGAATTCACGTGTACTTGTTGTTTTCCCGTCTAGATGGAAAAGCAAACCACTTGCGCGAAAGTCAGAAGCGTACTGTCTCTTGGAATCACACGCGCCACCCCTATGCTCGAGGCTCCCTCGAACGAGTAATTCCGACACTATAACACGTTCAACCACCTCCAAGTTCAGCGCACTCGATCCTTCAGTATTGTATATATATATATATATATATATATATTGTGTAATATTCTACAGGACGACCTTTCAAAATACAGGCGTCTATTTTGAGATGATTAATTCGTTGTAACGCGCACTAAAGTAGTATTTATGCTTTGTGTTGTTAACATGGTTTATATTCCATTCGTACCAATTTCGAATTTCTGCGTATTTTACGTCATCTAAATCTTCATGTTTGTCAATTTGATTTCAGATGATTTTGTCACAATTTACCAGTTTCATAGAGTAATATTTTCAGAGTCTGATTTTCGGAGTAATACTGTCAATGACAGATTTTCAAACTCGGACACTGAAAAAAATTCTTGTGGTAGATCCTACTACAGATACTTAGTAGAGTAAAAAGTAATTAAACCTAATACATTTGTAATTAAATTGTTACTTAGTTAAAATTATCATTTTTATGTAGTTAAAAATTCTTAGTAAAAGTAACTACAGTACGTAGTTACTTTCAAGTACAAAATTTATAATAGAATTGAGTACCGAGAAATGACGTGTTTTCGCGACGTGAAAATTTCCATGGAATAGTTTATTTTTTGCATTTTCATTTCAATTGAATGAATATGTAGATACATATTTTGAAAACTCACGTCGAAGATAAATAAAGATAATAATAATAATAATAATAATAATATATTAAAATATAATAAAAAAATAAAAACTCAGAAAAATTTATTTTTTTTTACAAAATAGAATAGTATTAACTAAACTTTAAGCATTTCAAATATCTATTCTATTAGGACTCGTCTTCTGAGTTTGAACCCTCTGAATGAAATTACAAACCCCAAAAAAGATTAATAAATCAAAATCACGTTTTTTTCCTGCTTTATTGTATACCAACAATAATTTTTACACTTTTTGCACAAAATTAAAATAATTTAATATCATTAATCGTCTATTCTGAGGACTATAAACTTTTGTCCATGATTTGGGTTATTTTTCTCTTTTTCTACTATTTCTTCAAAAATTTACAGTTACTTTCTTCACTTTCTAGTTTTAATATTGTATTACAATGTAAGTTACAATATTACTTATAATAGAACATATATTGACATTACTATTTAAAAAAAATGCAAGTTTCTTGATACTTTAATTTTATAAACATTTTTATCTTTCAGATAATTTTGCCCTATTTTCTAGTTACTTTATAATTATCTAAAAAAAATCTAATTTCAAGTTGTTTTTAGTTTATATTTGCTTTTATCTCATTTTTTACTTCATTTTCATAAATTTCCCGTTACTAATTAAATAATACTAAATTTCCCGTTATCTAAATATCATAGCAATTTTAAAAAAAATAATTGAAGGCATAATTCAAACAAATTCGGATCATTTAACATTTCTTAGTTTTTAATTCCAAAATTTAGTTACTTTTAACATTGTAAGTGATATTTATTAAGTTCTATTTACCTTTTTTGATATCCAGATAATTTTTACTCTTCACTAATGTTTTCGTTTTTTCTAAACATTATTCTTTAATTTCTAGTTGTTTATATTTATTCCAAGTTATTAATTTACATTCTAGTTCTTTTTCTTTATCTTTTTGTACCGTCAAGCGGGACTATTTTGTGCACGCGAGGTTTTTATGAATAATATCTTTATATTGAGTTGTTTAAGTTTGCTACTTGGTATAAATATTTTTTGATATCTAGACTACAGAGAGTACGAAATGAAATTATATTTTTGCAATTATATTAACTACTACTTAAGGGGGCCTAGGCAGTCATCAATTCTAAAAATTTCATTATTTTGAAACTTTTTTGTATCAAAGTACAACATTTTAGAAATGTCTCCAAATTTCAAGTAGAAGCGAGCAAAACTGAAAATCCTTGCAGCCGTTTTATCTAAAAGTTGATTTAAACATCAAATTCTGATTTCAAACCATTGCTATAGCGCGAAAGTTGAACTCGTTTTTTTTAAAATAACATGTTCAGAGTAAAATTTACTACTTTTTGTAGTTCAATAATAACCAATGACATTTTTGCAATTAAGTTAACGGTAAAGTTGCAGATAAAGTAACTAAGATTTAAGTCCAGATTAAAAGGATTTTCTTAGTAAATTTCACTACTTAGTAAATTTTGTTACAACTACAATTCTTTGTAGTTTCTACTACATTGTTTAACCCATTAACGCCCAAAATCCCAAAAATCTTAGCCTTATTTTGGAACAGTACTGAAACTAGAAAAAAATTTTCTAAAATATGGGAATATAGTTTTTTTTATGTTTTGGAAACCGCTCTATAAGATTCCGTAATCAGATTGCATTTTTAACAAATAGGAAATCCAATATGGCGACTTTTTTGCAAAAAAGTACCAAAAAAACGACCCTTTTTTTATAATCAAAATATCTAACCTAAAACGTCCTTACAGTATGCAATAAAGTGGCACAAAATGGCACAAACTATTCAAACTTCAAAAATATGCATTAGTTATGACATGAAAATCAAAATGGCGGATTTTGCACAAAAAATTACAAAATTTAATGCATGTTGGACCAATGCTAATGTTTTTTTATAAAAATTAATGAAACTTAGTATACAATGGTTTTTTGGGTGGCTGATTACGAATATGTTAATGATTTTTCAAAATTCAAAATGGCGGATCCAATATGGCGGAAATTTTTTTTTAATTTATGAGAAAAATAATGAAACTCAATATACAAGGGTTTTTTGTGTCTCTGATTACGAATATGTTAATGATTTTTCAAAATTCAAAATGGCAGATCCAATATGGCGGACAAAAATTTTTTATTTTTGAGAAAAATAATGAAACGCAGTATACAAGGGTTTTTTGTGTCTCTGATTACGACTATGTTAATGATTTTTCAAAATTCAAAATGGCGGATCCAATATGGCGAACAAAAATTTTTTGTTTTTGAGAAAAATAATGAAACGCAGTATACAAGGGTTTTTTGTGTCGCAGATTACGAATATGTTCATGATTTTTCAAATTTCAAAATGGCGGATCCAATATGGCGGACAAACATTTTTTATTTTTGATAAAAATAATGAAACTTAGTATGCAAGGGTTTTTTGGATCGCTGATTACAAAAATGTTAATGTTATTCCAAATTCAAAATGGCAGATCCAATACGGCGGAAATAAAAATTTTATTTAAAAAGAATTATAAAACTCAGTATATAACGGTTTTTTGGGTCCCTTATTACGAAAATATACATTTTTCTAAATTCAAAATAACGGATTCAATAAGGCGGACAAAAAAAAAAATTTTGCTAAAATAAATGAAACTCATCTTTTAAGGGTTTTTTTGGGGTACCGAATAAGATTAATTTTGACTGTAAAAATATTATTTAAATGAAACATTATCTAATAATCTAATTTTTTGAAAAGTTTATTGACAGATTTAAAACTTTTTATAAAAACTCAGTGTTCTTTAGGAAAACAAACTTTACATAATATAAATAATTCACAAGCTTTATAAAACCTGTAAGTTTTTACATCACAATATAAACATTTACCTTGTTTCGCTTTTCCTTGCGCCTCATAAACTTTTCTTTTTTTTTCTCAGAAATTAAAAATTTTTGTCCGCCATATTTGATCCGCCATTTTGAAATTTGAAAAATCATGAACATATTCGTAATCAGCGACCCAAAAAACACTTGTATACTGAGTTTCATTATTTTTCTCATAAATAAAAAATTTTTGTCCGCTATATTTGATCCGCCATTTTGAATTTTGAAAAATTATTAACATACTCGTAATTAGCGACACAAAAAACCCTTGTATACTGAGTTTCACTATTTTTCTCAAAAATAAAAAAATTTTGTCCGCCATATTGGATCCGCCATTTTGAGATTTGAAAAATCATGAACATATTCGTAATCAGCGACCCAAAAAACCCTTGTATATTGAGTTTCATTAGTTTTCTCAAAAATTAAAAAAAATTTCCGCCATATTGGATCCGCCATTTTGAATTTTGAAGAATTATTAACATATTCGTAATTAGCGATTTAAAAAACCCTTGTATACTGAGTTTCATTATTTTTCTCAAAAATTAAAAAAAAATTTCCGCCATATTGGATCTGCCATTTTGAATTTTGAAAAATCATTAACATATTCGTAATCAGCCACCCAAAAAACCCTTGTATACTAAGTTTCATTAATTTTCATAAAAAACATTAGCATTGGTCCAACATGCATTAAATTTTGTAATTTTTTGTGCAAAATCCGCCATTTTGATTTTCATGTCATAACTAATGCATATTTTTGAAGTTTGAATAGTTTGTGCCATTTTGTGCCACTTTATTGCATACTGTAAGGACGTTTTAGGTTAGATATTTTGATTATAAAAAAAAAGTGTCGTTTTTTTCGTACTTTTTTGCAAAAAAGTCGTCATATTGGATTTCCTGTTGGTTAAAAATGCAATCTGATTACAGAATCTTGTAGAGCGGTGTCCAAAACATAAAAAAACCATATTCCCATATTTTAGAAAAATTTTTTCTAGTTGCAGTACTGTTCCAAAATAAGGCTAAGATTTTTGGGATTTTCGGCGTTAATGGGTTAAACAATGTAGTAGAAACTACTAAGAATTGTAGTTGTAACAAAATTTACTAAGTAGTAAAATTTACTAAGAAAATCCTTTTAATCTGAACTTAAATCTTAGTTACTTTAACTCAAAACTTTACCGTTAACTCAATTGCAAAAATGTCATTGGTTATTATTGAACTAAGAAAAGAAGTAAATTTTACTCTGAACATGTTATTTTGAAAAAAACGAGTTCAACTTTTGCGCTATAGCAATGGTTTGAAATCAGAATTTGATGTTTAAATCAACTTTTAGATAAAACGGCTGCAAGGATTTTCAGTTTTGCTCGCTTCTACTTGATATTTGGAGACATTTCTAAAATGTTGTACTTTGAAACAAAAAAGTTTTTAAAAAAATGAAATTTTTAGAATTGATGACTGCCTAGGCCCCCTTTAGTTGTAGTAGTTAATATAACTGCAAAAATATCATTTCATTTTGTACTCTCTGTAGTCTAGATATCAGAAAATATTTATACCAAGTAGAAAACTTAAACAACTCAATATAAAGATTTTATTCATTAAAACCTCGCGTGCACAAAATAGTCCCGCTTGACGGTACTAAAAGATAAAGAAAAAGAACTAGAATGTAAATTAATAACTTGGAATAAATATAAACAACTAGAAATTAAAGAATAATGTTTAGAAAAAACGAAAAAATTAGTGAAGATTAAAAATTATCTGGATATTAAAAAAGGTAAATAGAACTTAATAATATCACCTGCAATGTTAAAAGTAACTAAATTTTGAAATTAAAAACTAGGAAATGTTAAATGATCCGAATTTGTTTTAATTATGCCTTCAATTAATTTTTTTAAAATTACTATGTTATTTAGATAACGGGAAATTTATTATTATTTATTTAGTAACGAGAAATTTATGAAAATGAAGTAAAAAATGAGATAAAAGCAAATATAAACTAAAAACAACTTGAAATTACATTTTTTTAAAATGGTAATGTCAATATATGTTCTATTATAAGTAATATTGTAACTTACATTGTAATACAATATTAAAACTAGAAAGTGAAAAAAGTAACTGTAAATTTTTGAAGAAATAGTAGAAAAAGAGAAAAATAACCCAAATGATGGACAAAAGTTTATAGTCCTCAGAATAGACGATTAATGATATTAAATTATTTTAATTTTGTGCAAAAAGTGTAAAAATTATTGTTGGTATGCAATAAAGCAGGAAAGGAACATGATTTTGATTTATTAATCTTTCTTGGGGTTTGTAATTTTATTCGGAGGGTTCAAACTCACAAGACGAGTCCTAATAGAATAGAAATTTGAAATGCTTAAAGTTTAGTTAATACTATTCTATTTTGTTAAAAAAAATAATTTTTTCTGAGTTTTTATTTTTTTATTATATTTTAATATATTATTATTATTATTATCTTTATTTATCTTCGACGTGAGTTTTCAAAATATGTATCTACATATTCATTCAATTGAAATGAAAATGCAAAAAAATAAACTGTTTCATGGAAATTTTCACGTCGCGAAAATGTCAGATAAACTTTCGAAACAGTGTTTGCTTTGTCATACATTTTTAACAGACAACCAAACTTTCCACAAAATCAGGCACAACTTCAAAAAATCTTTTCCAACTTTCCCCGAAACACGAAACAAGTGCATTCAAGAAATTGTTTACTTTATTTCCAGGCCTGTCACAAAGTAAGACGTGTGTATATTGTTCACAAATAATCAACTCATTTTTCTGTAAACTTTTTTTTTAATTTTGAATATTTGTTGACATCAAAGTCATTTGACTTTGATTAAAACGAATGATTTTTATTTATTGAAATAAAAAGCATTTGATAAACTTTAAAATTCATGTTATTCGCATTCATTTTATTTCAGTTTCATTTCCCTTTGTCGGTTCTATATATACAATTTGATTTCACAGTTCGAGTCGTATTTCGATTTTCATGTACCAAAAACGATAAAGTTGCAAACTTCAATAAAATGTCTAATAGCTTACATGGAATAGACATTGAATCGAGTTTCAAGTGTTAATATTTTCAATATTCTTGAACAATACATTTGGCACTTTATTATTTTCGTATTTATAGATTTTCTTCCTGTTAATTGAATGAGAATTTTATCAATGAATGATTAAAATTTAGGATAATAAACCAACTCTCTAAATTTGAATTAGTGATTTTTCTCAAATTCATTAGTGGAAAATCACTATTTTAGATTTAGAGAGAAGAATTCAGTTGTAAAAGCAAATACAAAAATTAAATTATTAAATAGTCAGACAGTCATTTTAATCGAAAGGGTTAATGAAAAATTGTTAATTAATGTTTAACTTATTTTAAATGCGTTTTGGAAATATATTTAATAGTAACCGATTTTTCGCTATTCATTAGTAGAAAATCATTAACTCAGATTTAGAGAGCGAATAAAAACCGCAGAGCCACTAAAATTCTGTTTAAATATCAAGAAATTTTTTCCCGTTATATTTACCCACAAAATTGAAAAGTCGCGAATTTTCAGCACTACCTCAGGCAATATATTACCAATTTAACGGTCCAGCAACTGTCATGACTATTATGGTATAATTATATAAAGCTTTGCACGTAAACTAAAAAATTGAAAAGCAGTAGATTTACTACTTTTCGAGCTACAGTTGGCTCTCATGAATATTCAACTTCAATTTTTACTTTATGTATAAAATGTTGTTTTGTATAGAAAAAGTATAGGTGTACAAATGAATCCCTCTGTCTCTGTCTGTTTCTCTCTCTCTCCTTTCCTTTCTCTATCTTTATCTCTATCTCTAATTATAAAATGTCACAGCCAAACAAAAAAAAAAAAAAAAGTTTTCTGATCTAAGTATAAGACCCATATTTTATATATTTCGATGCGCTGAATCTGAATCCACCATGTTAGAATTGATTTAGAGGGTCTGAGTTTGAATCTAACTTCAAAATCAATAAAATGGTCACAAAACAATTTTTAAAAAAGTGATTTAAAGGTTATAAATCAAGCTTTATGTTGATTCTAGACATGCATAAATTTTAAGTCCGGTTCAGATTTCTTAAAGAATTGTTACCTTCTAAAGAAGGTAATAATAATACTTTAAATGATAAACAATATTATTTTTAGTTAAAAGAAACTTATAAACCCATTTTAATTGTATTTAAGTACATAACCTATATAATAAAAAAAAAAAACAAATTCGAAAACAAACAAATTTCAGGTCCCCCCTAAAAAAACAAAAGTTTTTGCATTTTTATCTTACCAGAGTGTCTAGCGAATAATCATTTAATCAATGTAGAAAATTTTCAAAGAATCTTAACGAAATGTAAAAAAATGAAATTTTACATAAATTACAAAATTTTATTAAAACCGGTATTCTGAATGAACAGTAGATAAGAAAGTGAAGGATAATTTACATTGAAATGGGAAAATTAAAGTAAAAAGATGTAAAAAATATAGTAATATTGAAAAACCTGCAAAAAATAAATAAATTCTCCAAAAATAAAAAAGTTTAAAAAATCAATGAAAGTATAAAAGAAAGAAAATTAAGAAATAAGGTAATAATGCGTTATGAAATATTAATCAGTTTAAGGAAGATTGATTAAATTGCTTTTTTAAAATCAAAATACTACGCAGTAAGCAGTAAAAGTTTTTAAAACAAAAAATTAAAATTACAAAAGAGAGGAAAAAATGATTTTCAAAAAGTTAAAATATTTGCGGACATGTTTTTTTAAATTAAGAAAATAAATAAGATAATCAGTAAAAAAAAGGAAAAATGTTACTGAAGATAAAAACATACTTTAAAAACTTGTTTTGATATAACAAGCAAAAAGTAATAATTTTTTTTAAATGAAGAATTAAGTAAAAATAATTAAACAATTTTAAGAAAAAAATCAATATTTCTCAGAGTTGCCAGCGGGAGGAGGTTTATGCCTCCCACCACGGCGCCTAGCTCCGCCGAACACATGCAAAGCTTATTGCCGCGGTTGCCTGTCGGTGTGATGAATTTTCGTTTTCTGCTTGAAACGGAGGATTCTAACCTAAGCTGAGCGCTAACGGCGCAAAATTCAAACTCGAAATTTAAAACGTCGAATTAATTATTATTTATTTAATTAATATTTGAATAAATTTAGTTGTAATAATTAAATAAATGTGTAACCACATAATAAATGTAATTAAATAATATGTAAAATTGTGTAAAATAGCTTAAATAATATTAAAAGTTTTCGTCTTAAAAGTTATTCACAAATTAATTTTTTATAATTTCTCAAAAGTATTTTAAATACTTATTAAATTTCTAAAAATAAAATAAATCAGTTTCCAATTTGTTCGAACTTTTTAATTGATTCAAATTTAAATGCATAATAATTATGAATAATATTAATTATTTTCCATAAACACAATAATCCTTTTTTTAATTCTTACAGGATTTCTAAAAGATTTCACTGTTTTGAAAATGTTTAATTTTCATTTCTATAATTTCTTATTTTTACAAAATTAGAATTTTTCTTTTCTTTTACTTTTGATATTTTTTAATTATTTATTTTAGAATTTTCTTTAATTTTCTTCTGTCTATATGCAAATTCTTTAATCAGGATTGCTACGTTTTCAAAAGTTGAAAATTCCACGACTTTTCCAGGTTTTCCAGACCATTTTTCTTAAAATTCCATAACCAAATATAAAATAATTAACAATATATATTAAACTTTGCATAATTTTTTGTCATTTTCAAAACTATATATTTTTGCAAATGCAAATAATGAAGATTGCAAGAATAATTACAAAATTAAAGAAAATATCTGAAAAATGACGAAAATAATGAACAATTGAAAAAATTTTGGAAAAATTAAAGAGTGATTATAGAATTTTAAGAGAATAACTGAAAATTGAAAAAATTGCAAAAAATAATTGCACAAATAATTAATAATTTAAAGAAATAATTGAAAAATGACGAGAATAATTGAAAAATTGAGGGAAATACCTAAAAAATGACGAAAATATTTGACAATAATTAAAAACAAAATTCGAAAAATGACTAGATTGATAAACAGCTGAAAAAAATAATTCAAAGAATTAAACAAGAAATATTAAATATAAAGAAAAACAAGTGTAAATTGAAGAATTAAGAAAATTATACGAATTATTGGAATTAAATGTACATTGAACGACTGGATTGAAAATCGAAAAAAATAATTAAAATTGAAGAATGGAATTGAAATTTGAAAAATAGAATTAAATATTAAAAAGAGCATTGAAAAAAACGAGATTTATTGGATATACAAGCAAATAATAGATAACTGAAGAATGGAATTTAAAAGTGAAACTCATAATTGAGAAGTAAAGAAATGAATTAAATATTAAAGAATTAAAAAAAAAAAATTTAATTAATTAACAATTGAAGAAAAGTTTGAAAATTAGCGAGAATAGCCGACAACAGAGCAAAATAATTGAAAAAAATTGAAAAATATTTAAGAAAAATAATTGTAAATTGAAAAGATTGTAGAAAATAATTGAGAGGAAAAATGAATAATTAGAAGAAATAATTATATAATCATGAGAAAAAATGAAAAATGGAAGAAAATAATGACGAAAATAATGAACAATTGAAAAAAAAATTTTAAAAATGACTAGATTAATAAGCAATAAAACAAAATAATTGAAAATATCGTAGGAAATAATTGAACATTGTGGAAAACAATTAATTGAAAGAAGTGATTGAAAAATGACGAGAAAAATTGAAAAATTTAAGAAAATATCCAAAAAATGACGAAAAAAATTGGCAATTAAAAACAAAATTCGAAAAATGACTAACTTAATAGACAACTAAAAAAAATAGTTAAAAAGATTAAAAAAAAATATTACATTTAAAGAAAATAATTGCAAATTAAAACATTAAGAAAATTAAAGGAAAAATTGTTGAAAATAATTGCACATTGAACAGTTGGATTGAAAATTGAAAAAAAATTAAAATTAAAGAAAATAATTGAAATTGAAGAATGGAATTGAAATTTAATGAATATATTTAAAAATTGAAAAGAGTAATTGAAAAATAGCGTGAATTATTGAATACAGAAGAAAGTAATTAAAAACTAAAAAATGGAATTGAAATTTGAAAAAACAAATTTTTAACGAAAATGAGTGAACAATTGAATTCATAATTCAAGAAACTTATTGATAGTCGAACAAATTAATTTTAAAAAGGCGACAATTTTTTAATATTAAAGAAAATAATTGAAAATTGACAAATGAAATTGAAATTTGAAGAAAATAGTTGATAATTGAAAGAATAAAAATTACAAAAATATGAAAATAAGTAAATAGTAAAGAAAATAATTTAGAAATGAGCTAAATAATTTACAATTGACAAAAAAAGTACAAAAAATGCGTTAAAAGAAGAGAAGTTCATTAAATTAATTTTTTTAAACAACATTTTATAAAATTCCAAGACTTATTAATTCTAATTTTTTAGTAGATTCTGATTTTTCTACTTTTTAAAAACGTTTTTCCTTATTTTAAATTGTTTCGTTTTTATCTTGTAATTACGAATTTTTGAAAACATTTATTTGATGCTTTTATCTACATTTTTTAAATTTCTTATTTTTATAATTTTTTGAAGACTTTTATTCTTTTATTTTATATTTCGTCAATTTAATTTTGTACGAAATATTCCTATTTTAAAATCGTTCTTCTATTTAATAAAAGTTTTCTTCTTTTGATATATTTTTGCAATTTTCAAAAATTTTATTCATTCTTTTTTTCTTTAATTCTTTCTAAAAGAATTCTCAAATTAAAAAAATTTTTTCATTATTTTCTTACTTACTTTTTTAGTTTAAAATAAATATCCGTGAATAGTTTAATTTTTTGAAAATATTTTCTACTTTTTTATATATTTTTACATCTGTCAGTGTTTCATTCTTGTGTTTTTTCTTTAATTTTTTCTTCATTTCATTAATAATGTCAATGACATTTTTTATTTAAAAGAATTTTCTCATTTTTTTAATAGACTGTTTCCTTATATTTTTACTCTCTTTTTTTTCCTGCTTTTACCTAATTTTCTTAATTTTTTGATCATGTGAATTTGAAGATATTTTTTTGAAATTTTCTAATTTATTCGACATATTTTATTTGATTTTGATTAAAAGTTTTATTCTTCATTATTTCTTATTAAAAGTTCTCACTTTAAAAAATCAACTACTTACAAATAAACATTTGGAGATTTTACATACTGATTATATTTTAAAACAATCAATTTTTGATTTAAATAAAAAAATCCAATTGAAATTTAAAAAAAAACGTATTTTTTTTTTAATTTTTAAAAAAAAATCATGATTTTTATCAGCCTTGATTAAAAATCTATAACAACAAAAATTGAGCGATTTTTACAACTTAATATAAATTAAGTAATAACTGGATTTTAAATTAATATTAATTAAAATATTAATTTATATTTTATTAATTAGAAGAAAAAAAATTTAATTTTTTTTTCTCTTTTAAAAGTATCTTCTTTAATTGATTTTTTTTATATTATTATATTTATTTATTTAAGAAAAATTTTTTATCCAACTATAACAAATTTATCCTTCAAAATTTAAAAACAATATTTGATAGGTGTGGGATTTCCTTTTGTTCTTATTTTTAAAAATTAAAAACTAAACTGTGTGCTAATTTAATATATTAATACCTTAATTAATTTTTAAGCCGACTTTTAAAAATTTGTAAAAATCATACGTTTAGAATATTATATAGAATATTTTTAATGCTGTTATTATTATTATTATTATTATTGTTTCTTTTTATTTATTTTATTTTATAATTTAGTAATTTTGCACAGTTAATTATGGGAAAAAATTAATTGAACTCCTTTCCACGTTACCTTGGAAATAATTAATAACATTATAATTATAATATGTATATGATTATAATAAAAAATTAAAATGTTATTATTATACATATATTTTGTTTGTGCTATGTTTAATCAATACATTATTTTACACGTTTTTAAAAATTTTTTTGTGAATAGATTTTTCAAAAATATGTTTGTATCTCATCGTTACAACTTCGTTCATTTTGTTTTATTATTATATTTGTTATTGTTATCATTATTGTTATTTTTTTTGTTATCATTATTTTTATTTTTATTGTTATTAATATTTTATTTGTATATTTGCAATATTGTTTATTATTTAAAATTCCCACCTTAAATATTAGCATATAACGTTTATCGTTTCGCTTTTGTTTTTCTAGTAATATTTCAGCCATAATTGTTTTGATCTGTCACAATTATCTTAAAGGAATTCGCGATTCTTTATTTTTGATTTTTGGAGGTTTTAGATTATTCGAGAATTTAAGCCTTTCATGTTTTGTTTAATTTCAATTAGTTAAACAATAGCGAAATTGTCGGTGTTGAGTTTCTGGTGTTTTGTCAATGAAGTGTGCATTTTAACAGGTATATGGATTAGCAGATTTAGATTTGTAGTGTTTTTTAGCTGGTTGTGGTAAGTTTTTCCACACTCTTTAAGTTTCTTCGAGTCATCTTTTCGTAGCTCGTAGATTTTTTTAAGATGGATAATCCTGATCCAATTGATCGTTCTGACTCTTTAGTAGAGAATCAGCCGCCTAAAAAAAAGATTAAAAAAATTAAACATTTTAGAGACGCGTGGCTAGAAGAATTTCCTTCATGGAAAGAATGGGTGGTTAAATCGGTAGATAAAACAAAATTCTTTTGTTTGTATTGCGAAAAGACTTTAGCTTGCGGTAAATCACAAATTCGCGATCATGAAGCAACTGAAATTCATAGAAAAAAGTGTCAACTTTTTGAGAAACTCGCAGTTTTCGGAATTAAAAATTATTGTAGTGAATTAAATTCAGCCACCGATTCTTTCAGTGCAGTTGTAGATAATGGGAAGCCATCTGTTTCTTCAGAAGAAGTTGTAAATCAAAACAAATCTTTCATCTCTTTTTCGAAGGACGTTTCGATTTCAAGGCAAAACAATTCTTTTACTTCTTCTTCAAATGAAGTTTTAAATACAAATGAATCCTTTGCCTCTGATTCAAATGAAGTTTTAAATTCGAATGGAAAATTTGCTTCTTCAAATGAAGTTTCACAGGCAAATAAATCATTTTCTTCTTCTTTTTCTTCAAAAGAAGTTCCAGACGCAAATGAATCTTTTGTTACTGATTCAAATGAAGTATTAGATGTAAACGAAATTTTTGCCTCTTCTTCAAATAATCTAACTCAGAGCCCAGGTGATTCTGCTCTGGAATTCGACGGATTAGAAATCCATAAAAAAAAAGTGAAAGAAGCTGAGCTTAAAATCGCGAATTTTTGTTTACTAAAAAATCTTCCTTTTTCTGCAGCGAATGAAATGATTGAACTTTTCAAAACCATCGAACCTGCGATCCTAAATGATGCTCATTTAGGTCGCACTAAGATGACGTCAATTGTTAATAACGTTCTCTGTACTGCTGAAACTGAACGCTTATCAAATGTATTGAGTAAGAATTCATTTTCAGTATACGTTGACGAAACAAGTGACATAACTTTGCAAAAGTGGCTTTCAATTGTCGTTCGATATACTGAACCTGAAACGCGTCAGGTGAGGGTCGAATTGCTTCAAAACGTGAATTTAGATGCTACGGATTGTTCTGCAACGGAAATATTTAAAGCTTTTGAAAACGCGTTATTAGAAAAAGATATCCCTTTATCGAATATCGCCGGTTTAGCTTCTGATAGTGCTAACGTTATGCTTGGGAAGCATTCATCTTTTAAAACGAATTTATTGAAAAAAAATCCAAAAACGAAAGTCCTTGCTTGTGTCGATCATGCAGTACATAATGCAGCTAAATATGCATGTGAAAAAATTCCAGACGTGGATTTTATTGTTGAATCAATTCCAAGTTTTATAAATGCAAGTCCTAAACGGACTGCAACATTTCGCGAAATTTGTTTAGAAATAGAGGGAGAGTATCAAAAAATTCCTAGCCATGCTAAAACCCGATGGCTTGTCCGGCATAATTGTATTAGGGTCATCATTAAGTACTGGAATCGACTTATTGAGTTTATTTCACTTGTCATTGTGGAAGAAGAGAGTAAATCCAAAAAGAAGAAAGGTGAAGATTTTGAAAAATTGAAGAAAACTAAAGATTTGTTGAGCAGAATGCAAAATCCCTTAACTTTAGGTTACTTTTATTTTCTTGACTTCACCTTACGCGAATTTAATGTTTTTAACGCGACTTTCCAGAGGCGCGAAACCTTAATTCAAGAACTTCAGCCAAAATCTGCAGAACTCTTCAAGTGGATTCTGAGAAAATACTTGAAAAAAGGTTTTTTTGAGTCACCGACATTATTCTTCCAGGTAATTCGAAAAATAAAATTCTCATCATCATATAGTCAGTTGGCACTGAATGAAATTGACATTGGTCCTGAAGCGAAGAATTATTTGAAACAGATAAATTTACCTTCTGATAAAAATAAGGAGTTTTTGACCAATTGTTTGCAATTTTATGTTACTGCCAGTACTGAAATTTTAGATCGGTTACCGATTGATGACTGTTTCTTGTCTAGTGTGTCTCTCTTTAGACCAAATCATGCATTTTATGCTGATCGGAATATTACTTTTCCCTGGATCTGGAAAGTTTGTGAAGATTTAGGGTTTTCAAATATTTTCGAAACAGAAGCTTTAGTTAAAGAGTGGGATTCATTGCTCAAAATCGACGATGAGGAAAAGAAAAAATTGACAAAATTATCTTTTGATAGCATGTGGGAAACTCTCGGTTCCTCCTCCTTCAGCAATGGCAAGTTGTCATTCCCGAATTTAACTCTTCTTTTGAATCGCGTACGATGTCTTCCTCATTCCAATGCTGAAGCAGAGCGAGCTTTTTCTATGTTACCTGTTGTCAAGACGAAACAGAGAAATCGTTTAGGTAACAAGACCCTTAACTCTATTTGTGTTACGAAATTTGCGTTGAAATCAAGGAATGAAACCGCGATTACAACAAAAATTACAAACAGACATTTAGAGTTAATGAATCCTAAAAATCTGTATAAAAGCGATTCGAAAAAGGAAAAAGGTGCGAAGTTGACTTTACATCCTCAAGATGAATAGGGAAATTGTTAGTTTCCTTTGGAGCTTTAGTAAGGAATAGTTAGAGGCTAAAAAGTTAGTTTAGCATGGCTGTTTAAAAATACTATTTTTCATTTTCAGGTTCCTTAAGTTACCAGGAGGAGTGACACAAATTTTTATTCTAATTAATTATTTTTGTATTTCAGGTTTCTCTAGTTTACCAAGGGGGAAAAAGCAGAAGAATATTTTTTAATTAAAAAAAAAAAAAATTAAAAAAAAAATTTTATTGAAATTAGTTAGTTTTGTTTTTCAGGTTTCTCTAGTTTACCAAGGTGGAAAGAGCAGAAAAATATTTATTAATAAAAAAAAAATTTTAAAAAAAATTTTATTCTAATTAATTATTTTTGTTTTTTAGGTTTCTCTAGTTTACCAAGGGGAAAAAAGGAGTATATTTATTAATAAAAAAAAAAAAATTTTATTTTTATTCGAATTAATTATTTTTGTTTTTCAGGTTTCTTTAGTTTACCAAGAGAGAAAAAACAGGAATAGATTGATTAATAAAAAATTTTCTTTCTAGTTTTATGACAAAGAACAGCGAATAGCAGAGTTTTTAGGTCATTTATTAATAATAACTTATTTCATTTTTCAGGTTTATCTTCGGCCAGGGGGATATATGTTTAAAGATGTATATATATTATATATAAGTTGATGTTTTAAAGTTCTTTAATAATTTGTTTTCTTTTCAGGAGGTTTAAATCAGAGGTTTAAATAGGATAGACGTGGATTAGGCCTACTGGGGAGACCACACATACTCAGTAAAACTAAATTAGCTGTTTTAAAGTAGCTTAAAATAAAGACCATTTATTTGCCTTTCGTTTCAGTAAAACTAAAATTTATTATTCTGTAACCATTTTTTCTAGGGATTATTCATTTGCTTATTTTTGTTATTTGTTTATAAATTTGATTAACATATTATGAAAGTGAAAAAAAATTATATTTGACCACTGTCAGTTTAAAAAACTGCTAATTTAGATTTAGAGAGTAACACTGTAAAAAGAAAGTCTTATTTTAAGACAGGAAACCTGTCTTATTTTAAAACGCAACATTTTTAAGACAGCCCTTGCTGAATTTACAGATTTTCCTTTTGCTTTAAACGGTGCAAAAAAAAATTAAATACTTCAAATTTGCATAAAAACGTGAAGTACTAATCAATTCAAAAAGATAAATTCTTAATTATTGTAAATTTATGTTGATTAAGATAGTATTTTTTATAAAAACCTTTATAAAACAGGGCTTGCTGAATTTAAGACAAGTCTTAAATTAAGATTCTCTTTTTACAGTGAAAGACAATTCATAAAATTTAGAGAATATATTTTTATCCTTATTGATCTTTAAATATGTAACTAATTTATTATTAATAATATAACTGATTTTGATTTCATATTTTTTAAAAAGGTTGTTAGTAATTTATAGTATATTTTCCAGTAAAATTGTTTCAAAGATTAGCGTTCTTAAAGAACACAATTTATGGATTGTCTTATATACACTTGAATCTTAGTATATGAAGACTTTTATAAAAAATAAGGGGTATACTAAAAATATCGCGAATTATTTTTAAATATAAGGGAATTTTAAACTGGATCATTTATACATTCGTAAGCTTGCACGATTATTTTTATTCCTATAAAAAATTACATACCGAAAGACTGATGTACAGTGAGGAAAGTATCATGTCAGTCACATACCATATAAAATTTCCTCTGAGTGTGACTGACATGATACTTTCTTTACTGTATATATTGAGGTTCCAGTGTATATTAAAAACGCGCTTATAACTCTACCTCCAAGGTGGCGTGGAAAGGAGTTGAATTAATTTATTTCTATAATTAACTATGCAAAATTATTAAATTATAAAATAAAAAAAATAATAATACTAATAATAATAATAGTGTTAAATATTTTCTATATAATATTCTATACGTATGATTTTTTGAAATTTTTAAAAGTCGGCTTAAAAATTAAAATTAATTAATTTAAAATCCAGTTAGTAGTTTAATCAAAATCAAATAAAATATGTCGAATAAATTAGAAAATTTCAAAAAAATATCTTCAAATTCACATGATCAAAAAATTAAGAAAATTAGGTAAAAGCAGGAAAAAAAAGAGAGTAAAAATATAAGGAAACAGTCTATTAAAAAAATGAGAAAATTCTTTTAAATAAAAAATGTCATTGACATTATTAATGAAATGAAGAAAAAATTAAAGAAAAAACACAAGAATGAAACACTGACAGATGTAAAAATATATAAAAAAGTAGAAAATATTTTCAAAAAATTAAACTATTCACGGATATTTATTTTAAACTAAAAAAGTAAGTAAGAAAATAATGAAAAAATTTTTTTAATTTGAGAATTCTTTTAGAAAGAATTAAAGAAAAAAAGAATGAATAAAATTTTTGAAAATTGCAAAAATATATCAAAAGAAGAAAACTTTTATTAAATAGAAGAACGATTTTAAAATAGGAATATTTCGTACAAAATTAAATTGACGAAATATAAAATAAAAGAATAAAAGTCTTCAAAAAATTATAAAAATAAGAAATTTAAAAAATGTAGATAAAAGCATCAAATAAATGTTTTCAAAAATTCGTAATTACAAGATAAAAACGAAACAATTTAAAATAAGGAAAAACGTTTTTAAAAAGTAGAAAAATCAGAATCTACTAAAAAATTAGAATTAATAAGTCTTGGAATTTTATAAAATGTTGTTTAAAAAAATTAATTTAATGAACTTCTCTTCTTTTAACGCATTTTTTGTACTTTTTTTGTCAATTGTAAATTATTTAGCTCATTTCTAAATTATTTTCTTTACTATTTACTTATTTTCATATTTTTGTAATTTTTATTCTTTCAATTATCAACTATTTTCTTCAAATTTCAATTTCATTTGTCAATTTTCAATTATTTTCTTTAATATTAAAAAATTGTCGCCTTTTTAAAATTAATTTGTTCGACTATCAATAAGTTTCTTGAATTATGAATTCAATTGTTCACTCATTTTCGTTAAAAATTTGTTTTTTCAAATTTCAATTCCATTTTTTAGTTTTTAATTACTTTCTTCTGTATTCAATAATTCACGCTATTTTTCAATTACTCTTTTCAATTTTTAAATATATTCATTAAATTTCAATTCCATTCTTCAATTTCAATTATTTTCTTTAATTTTAATTTTTTTTCAATTTTCAATCCAACTGTTCAATGTGCAATTATTTTCAACAATTTTTCCTTTAATTTTCTTAATGTTTTAATTTGCAATTATTTTCTTTAAATGTAATATTTTTTTTTAATCTTTTTAACTATTTTTTTTAGTTGTCTATTAAGTTAGTCATTTTTCGAATTTTGTTTTTAATTGCCAATTTTTTTCGTCATTTTTTGGATATTTTCTTAAATTTTTCAATTTTTCTCGTCATTTTTCAATCACTTCTTTCAATTAATTGTTTTCCACAATGTTCAATTATTTCCTACGATATTTTCAATTATTTTGTTTTATTGCTTATTAATCTAGTCATTTTTAAAATTTTTTTTTCAATTGTTCATTATTTTCGTCATTATTTTCTTCCATTTTTCATTTTTTCTCATGATTATATAATTATTTCTTCTAATTATTCATTTTTCCTCTCAATTATTTTCTACAATCTTTTCAATTTACAATTATTTTTCTTAAATATTTTTCAATTTTTTTCAATTATTTTGCTCTGTTGTCGGCTATTCTCGCTAATTTTCAAACTTTTCTTCAATTGTTAATTAATTAAATTTTTTTTTTTTAATTCTTTAATATTTAATTCATTTCTTTACTTCTCAATTATGAGTTTCACTTTTAAATTCCATTCTTCAGTTATCTATTATTTGCTTGTATATCCAATAAATCTCGTTTTTTTCAATGCTCTTTTTAATATTTAATTCTATTTTTCAAATTTCAATTCCATTCTTCAATTTTAATTATTTTTTTCGATTTTCAATCCAGTCGTTCAATGTACATTTAATTCCAATAATTCGTATAATTTTCTTAATTCTTCAATTTACACTTGTTTTTCTTTATATTTAATATTTCTTGTTTAATTCTTTGAATTATTTTTTTCAGCTGTTTATCAATCTAGTCATTTTTCGAATTTTGTTTTTAATTATTGTCAAATATTTTCGTCATTTTTTAGGTATTTCCCTCAATTTTTCAATTATTCTCGTCATTTTTCAATTATTTCTTTAAATTATTAATTATTTGTGCAATTATTTTTTGCAATTTTTTCAATTTTCAGTTATTCTCTTAAAATTCTATAATCACTCTTTAATTTTTCCAAAATTTTTTCAATTGTTCATTATTTTCGTCATTTTTCAGATATTTTCTTTAATTTTGTAATTATTCTTGCAATCTTCATTATTTGCATTTGCAAAAATATATAGTTTTGAAAATGACAAAAAATTATGCAAAGTTTAATATATATTGTTAATTATTTTATATTTGGTTATGGAATTTTAAGAAAAATGGTCTGGAAAACCTGGAAAAGTCGTGGAATTTTCAACTTTTGAAAACGTAGCAATCCTGATTAAAGAATTTGCATATAGACAGAAGAAAATTAAAGAAAATTCTAAAATAAATAATTAAAAAATATCAAAAGTAAAAGAAAAGAAAAATTCTAATTTTGTAAAAATAAGAAATTATAGAAATGAAAATTAAACATTTTCAAAACAGTGAAATCTTTTAGAAATCCTGTAAGAATTAAAAAAAGGATTATTGTGTTTATGGAAAATAATTAATATTATTCATAATTATTATGCATTTAAATTTGAATCAATTAAAAAGTTCGAACAAATTGGAAACTGATTTATTTTATTTTTAGAAATTTAATAAGTATTTAAAATACTTTTGAGAAATTATAAAAAATTAATTTGTGAATAACTTTTAAGACGAAAACTTTTAATATTATTTAAGCTATTTTACACAATTTTACATATTATTTAATTACATTTATTATGTGGTTACACATTTATTTAATTATTACAACTAAATTTATTCAAATATTAATTAAATAAATAATAATTAATTCGACGTTTTAAATTTCGAGTTTGAATTTTGCGCCGTTAGCGCTCAGCTTAGGTTAGAATCCTCCGTTTCAAGCAGAAAACGAAAATTCATCACACCGACAGGCAACCGCGGCAATAAGCTTTGCATGTGTTCGGCGGAGCTAGGCGCCGTGGTGGGAGGCATAAACCTCCTCCCGCTGGCAACTCTGATATTTCTAAGAAATAGAGAAATTCTGATCAAATGAGAAAATTTATTATAAGATCAAATTTTCGAAAAATGAAATAAAAGAAGAAAAATCTTTAAAAATTATAAAAATTAATAAGTTATGGCGCAAGTGACAAAAAACCAAATAAATATTTTAAAAATCATAAAATTGAAAAAAATTATATTTTACAACTTCCAAATTATAACAATAAATGAAATTAATCACTGGAAAGGAAATAAATTTTTCTAAATATTGTTAAAATAAAACTATTTAAAATTAACTAAAGTAATTTTTGTGAAAAGAATAAAATTAAAAAAAATCTAAAAAATAAAAAAGTATTATTAAACGCATAAAAAAAGAAAAATTTTGAAAAAGAAATGAAAGTTACCTAAGTGATATTCTAAAAATACAGAAATACAATATAAAACATAACCTACCAAAAAAATTGTTTAAAAAAGAAAAAATTGCAAGAAAGAATAATTGAATATTTCAAGAAAGTGATATAAATTAGTGTGTGAATAAGTCTACAATTTTTTCTATAATTTTCAACCGTTTTCAATTTACAATTATTCTCCTTAAATTTTATAATTATTCTTTAACTTTTATAATTATTTTGTTCTGTTGTAGATTATTCTCGACAGTTTTCGAATTTCTTTTCCAATTGTCAATTATTTTGCGCATTTCTCAATTATTTTCTTTAATATTAAATTATTCGAGCTAGTATCATTTTGACACATGACTTAATTTTAGATTGTTATATTGTACAGAATGGAAATGTTATTTTGTACAACTGCTAAATGTTATTTTGTACAGTTTTGAAAAATTAATTTGTTATTTTGTACAATTTTTTAAAAAAGCAATAAAACATTGGAAGTACAATATTTTAGCTTTTTTAAAGAATTGTACAAAATAACAAATTCATTTTTCAAAATTGTACAAAATATCATTTAGCAGTTGTACAAAATAACATTTCCATTCTGTACAATATAACAATCTAAAATTAAGTCATGTGTCAAAATGATACTGGCTCATTTATTCTTGTCACTTTGTAATTTTCTTTAAATTATGGATTATTTTCTAAAGTCAATTCCATTTTACAATTTCCAATTAAATTTCTTCAATATTCCGAAAAACTTGACTTTTTTCAATTATAAACAATTATTTCAATTTACAATTTATTTCTTCAATTTTTGATTACTTTCTTCAAATTTCAATCACATTTTTCAATTTTCAATTATTTTTTCCAGTTGTGTATTAATCTAGGCATTTTTCGAATTTTGTTTTCAATTGTCAATTATTTTTGTCATTTTTCAGAAATTTTCTTCAATTTTGCTATCTTTCTTGTTACTTTGCAATAATTTTTTTCATTTATTAATTATTTTCTTTAATTTTTAGTTATCTCTTACAATATTTAAAATTTTTATTTATTCTCTTAAAATTTTAGAATTATTTTTCAACGTTTTCAATTATTTTTTTCAGTTGTGCATTATTCTAGTCATATTTTGATTTTTTTTCAATTGTCAATTATTTTCTTTAATATTTTAAAACCCTCGCCTTTTTGACAATTATTTTTCTCCATTATCAAATAATAAATATATTAATAAATATCAATTAATAAAGTTAATTTTAAATTTCTATTTTCTTCAATTCTCCATTTTTTCTTTAAATTTCAATTCTATTTTTCAGTTTTTAATTGTTTTCTTCTATATTCAATAACTTTCGGCTTATTTCAAATACTTTTCTCAATTTTTAATTTTTCTAAATTATATTCTTTAAATTTGACTTTAAATTTTCGATTTTCAATTATTTTATTCAATTTTAATTATTTTTGTCGATTTTCAATCCATTTGTTGAATGCGCAATTATTTCCAACAATTATTCCTATAATTTTCTTCATTTTTCAATTTTTAATTATTTTCTTTAAATTTAATGTTTTTGCTATATTTTTACAATTTTTTTTCAGTAGTTTATTAATCTAGTCATTTTGTACATATTTTCTTCAATTTTTTAATTATTCTCATTTTTTAATTATTCTCATTTTTTAATTATTTCTTTTAATTATTAACCATTTTCGCAATTTGAAATTGTTTCCTACAATTTTTTCAATTTGCAATCAGTCTCTTAAAGTTTTATAATGATTCTTTGAGTTTTTTAATTTTTTTTTTTTTTTTTGGTTGTGTATTAATCTAGCCATTTTTCGACTTTTGTTTTCAATTGTGAATTATTTTCACGTTTTGTTATTTTTTTCCATTATTATCAATTTTTTTTTAATTTCAGTTTAATTTTTAAATTATGAATTTATTTCTTCAAGTTTTTATCCTTTTCTCCAAATTTTTATTATTTTCCAAATTTTTCAATTATTTTCTTCAATTTCAATTTTTTTTTGTTTTTATTTTCAATCTAGTTGTTCAATTTGCAATTGGTTTCAGCAATTATTCCTAAAATTTTCTTAATTTTTTAGTTTAAATTGAATTTATATTGTTTCGTTTTTTAGATGATTTTCAACAATTGTGTATTTATCTAACCATTTTTCGAATTTCTTTTTTAATTGTCAATTATTTTCGTCATTTTTCATATATATTTTTTTCCATTTTGTAATTATTCTCGTCATTTTCATTATTTGCATTTCCAAAAATTCATAGTTTTAAATGACGAACAGCAATGTAAAGTTTCTCATTAATGTTGTTGTTAATTAATATTTTACTACACAGTACCGGCCGAATTTGTCAGTCTACCCATTTTTTAAGAATTGAAAAACATCTTTAAGCGTACAAAGTATAATTATAAAAAAAAAAAAAAAAATTTGTATTACATTATTGTTTTCCGAAATTTGTTAAAAATTGCAACTTTGTTATATTTTATATAGCTGTATTTGACACCAAGACGTTGATTATAATTTTTCTATCTATTTTTTTCAATATAATGTCTTCAAATTTTTATAAATTGTTTTGTCCAAATTCCCAGCCCTGCATATTCTAAGATAAAAATTGCACTTTAATGCTTATATAACAGTTTTATTCCTTAGAAAATTACCTTGAAAACAAGCATAGGAACATTAAAAAACCATCGTTATTTCGTCAGAAATTTTAATTTTTGTGAAACAGTAAAAATTCCACTTTTTTAAACATATTTCAATGAAAAATGGACTAAATCACTTCACTCAGGTCTTATTTTCTTCAGAATTTTATCTACTTTTAGGAAATAAAAATAAAAAATTTTTAATAATTATACTTTGTGCGCTTAAAAAAGTTTTTCAATTCTTAAAAAATGGGTGGACTGACAAATTCGGCCGGTACTGTATACATGGAATTATTAGCAACTTTGATTAATTGAAACTTATAAGTTTGAAAAAATTAAAGTTTGAGTTAATTGACGTTTGGGATGTATATAAATAATAATGGCTTGGAATTAATCAAGTTTAATATAGTTTTCGACTTTCTTTCTACCGAAATTTTTTAGATTAAATTCTGATCATTTGAAATTCAATTTTTCATATTATTATTAAAGAATACAAGATCGAAATTGAAGTTTTTAGGACTTATCTACCTTACCAGAGTTTCTTAAAAATTTGCCGATCGTTTTCAAAATTCACGGATCATTTTAAAAATTCTCGTCAATTTGAAAGTTTTTTTCACGATACATTAAATTCTGACACCGGGCTTGGATCAAAAAGTAGAATCAAATATTTTTAAATTAAACCAAAAATGGAGTGATATGGGGGGGGGGGGGTTAGATTGAAAAAGAACATCCCAAATGAATATCTTTCTCTCTCTCTCTCTCTTTTATCCCTTCCTTTTTTTTATCTCTATCTCTCTAATTATAAAATGTCAAATGGATATTATTTACATCCTATTAGAATCGCAAAATGGAATCACTGTCTCAACGTATGACAAAGATATTTAATTAATGTGTGATCATGGACCGGAAGTCGCCTCATACCGAGAGCTATAAATCAGTGGCTCCCATCCAGGTAGGAAGGATCGAGGCGAGAAATCTCCAAGCCGAACAATACAATTTCGTGGTGAATTCCGCGCGCGCGAAATTGCTCCAGAGCAAGGAATGGGTGAAAAAGAGGCTGGAATGGTGAGTGAAAAAAGGAACTGAAAAATACGATATATAATAGATCAGAGAGAGAGAGAGAGAGAGAGAGAGAGAGAGAGAGAGAGGCAAGGAAAAGACGACGATGAGAACGTGCAACGTAGCCAGGAGTCAAAGGTCAGGACAGATACGAATGTGACAAGGCGCAGGTAGAGATATACGCATCAAGAACAGGCGAACTGATCGAGGCACAGGTCCGACTTTACAGACGATAACGGATCGTTTCTCTAGTATTTCGTGGTCGCCCAGTTCCAGGTCGCTAACCCGAGTGTGCGCTTCGGACAGTTTTATGCGATCCTCAGTACGTAAACTTAATGTAGGATCTATAAAGGCTACTTCGATAGGAAACTTTAACGCGGCCATAGAAGTTGCTTCCAAATACCTACAACCAAGTTACGATCAGCGAAACATAAAAAAAAATAAAGTAAACTAAAGCCGGAAAAATAAATATCTTTTATCATCACTTTTACAGAGATGTGACCGCACGCTGGAGAATTTTACCTACAGCACGAGAAACGTATTCTGCGGTCAAGAATTAGAATTTTATTTCACATAATTAACATGGAGACTACTGTTTTCTGGTATTTTAAGTAAAACGGTTTTTTTTTCGTTTGAGGGCAGTTCAAAAAATACGTAAAGGGGGAAAGGGGGTCTAATAGATTTTTTACATGACGCGCAGTAAATTGGCATAAGGGCCGAATTATATATGATTTTTTAAATAGATGTTTTTTTTCTCTTACAATTTTAAATCATATTTCACCTTTTTAAAATGTTCTCAAATTTAGAAATTATAGCATTTTTAATTTCTTGAAATTTCAGTTAATGTGAACTTGCATTGATAAAAAGTTCAATTAAACCACGTTTCAAATACAGGTAATAAATTTGAATTTTGAATTTTTAGGCTAAATGCATTTCAGGTTAAATGAGATTTAGGTTAAATGAAATTTAGGCTCAATGCATTTTAGATTAAATGCATTTTAGGTTAAATGAGATTTAGGTTAAATAGAATTTAGGTTAAATGGGATTTAGGTTGAGTGCAGTTTAGGCTAAATGCTTTTTAGGCTAAATGCATTTTAGGTTAAATGGTTTTAGGTTAAATTTTGACAACTATACACGGCTTTGTGTGCAGGAGGGTTAATTATTTTTCCTTTCACATTAAATCAATTTAAATATTTATTTTAATTTACTATTATTCTTGTCATTTTGCAACTATTACCTTCAATTTTTAATCATTTTCATGGTTTCTGAATTAATTTCCTGAACTGTCAAAATTTTAAATAAATTATTTTGTTCAATTTTCATTTTATTTTATTATTTTGCAATAATTTTCTCCATCTTTTACTATTTTCATTATTTTTTAATTAATTTCCTAAATTTCAAGTTTTTTTTTCACAAATTTAGATTATTGTCATCAATTTTCCATTATTTAAAAGATTTTTCAATTATTTTCTTTTGCTTCAAAATAAATTTTGCAATTTTTTTCTTCAATAAAAAAATTTTAAAGTAATTTTGTAATTATTTTATATTCTTTAAATATTTATTTTATGATTTTTTCAGTTATTCCCCTCAAATTTTGTTTACTGCTATCAATTTTTCATATTCCAATTATTTTTATCATATTTCAATTATTTTCATCATATTTTAAATTTTTTCTCAATCATACATTTTTTTCAGCATATTTAAATTATTTTTTTTAATTTTAAATTCTTTTCCTGAATTGTTAATTATTATTATTTTTTTTCTAAAATTTATTATGTTTTAAAATTTTTTAAGTATTTTTGTAAAATGTTAATTATTTCCATCAATTTTCGATTTTTTTTTCGATTTTATAATTATTCTCTTTAATTACAATTTTTTAAGTAATTTTGTAATTATTTTCTTTTTTTAAACATATATTCTACGATTTTTTCAATTATTTCTATCAAATTTTATTTACTGTTTGCAATTATTCATATTTAAAATTTTTTTATCATATTACAATTTTTTTTCAATCTTAAATTATTTTCAGCATATTTCAATTATTTTTATTAATTTTGAATTAATTTTATCATTTTTCAATTATCTACCTCAATTGTTAATTATTATTCTCATTTTCTAAAATTATTTTCTAAGATTTATAAGTATTTTTCAAAAAATTCAATTATTTTCTTCAATTTTCAATTATTTTTATTAGTTTTCTCAATTTCCAAATTTTTTTTTAATTATCGTCAATTTTAATTAATTTTAGTTCTCTTTAATTCTTTTATCGAATTTTTAATTATTCTTATTTTTTTTCAAGTAATTTTTAAAATCGTCATGTATTTTTCTTAAAAATTTCAAGTATTTTTTATATTTAAAAAAATGTTCGTAATTTTTTCAATTATTTCTCTCAAATGTTATTTATTTTTTACAACTTATCATTGTTTTTATCATATTTCAAATATTTTCTTCAAGTTTCAAATTTTAAAATCATTTTTCAATTATTTTCCTGGATTGTTAATTATTATTATCATTTTCTAAAATTTATTATTTTCTAAGATTTTTAAGTATTTTTCTAAAACTTCAATTATTTCCATCAATTTTTTATTATTTCTGCGATTTTATAATTATTTTCTTCAATTTCAATTTTTTATGTAATTTTTTAATTATTTTATTTTTTTAAACATATATTCTACGATTTTTTAAATTATTTCTTTCAAATTTAATTTACTGTTTGCAATTTTGCATATTTAAATTATTTTTATCATATTTCAATTTTTTTTCTTAATCTTAAACTATTTTCATTATATTTCAATTTTGTTTTAATTTTATACTTAATTTTATCATTTTTCAATTATCTACCTCAATTGTTAATCATTATTCTCATTTTCTAAAATTATTTTCTAAGATTTATAAGTATTTTTTAAAAAATTCAATTATTTTCTTCAATTTTCAATTATTTTTATTAGTTTTCTCAAGTTTCAAATTTTTTTTTCATCAATTATCGTAAATTTTAATTATTTTTAGTTCTCTTCAATTCTTTCATCGAACTTTTAATTATTCTCATTTTTATTCAAGTAATTTTTAAAATCGTCATGTATTTTTCTTAAAAATGTTCGTACTTTTTTCAATTATTTCTGTCAAATGTTATTTATTTTTTACAACTTATCATTGTTTTTATCATATTTCAAATATTTTCTTCAAGTTTTAAATTTTAAAATGATTTTTCAATTATTTTCAAAAATTAGTATCTCTTTTAATTTTCAATTTGTTTCATTTGTTTTATAATTTTTAAAATTTTAAACTATTTATCTAACATTTCAATTATTTTATTCAATTTTCAATTATTTATAACATTTTTTTACATTATTTTTTTTAATTTTCAATTAGTTTCGTTCTTTTTCATAATTTCCAAAATGTTTTTAATTATTTATTTTTTTAATTAAAAACTGTTCTCTTTAATTTTAAATTCCGTTTATCTTTTTTCATTTATTTTCTCTATGTTTTAATTATTTTCTTTTTTTTTTTTCAAGGAGCTTCTGAAAGTTTTAACTATTTTTCTAAAATACTTTCCTTTATTTTAAATATATTATGTGTAATTTTTTCAATTATTTTCTCAAATTTTAATTTTTGTTTTTAATTTACAATTATTATTTTCCCTAATTTTACATTATTTAATTTTTTCAATTTATTTTTAATACATTTCTATGATTTTTCTAAATTAACCAAAATTTTTATTGTTTAAACAATTACCTATAAGATAAAACGGATTTATCTACTTCGAGCACAAACTTAAGTAGTACGAATTTAGTATAGTCAGACATTTTGTCTGAATGTTTCTATTATGGTCGTTTAAATTATAAACTCTGATTCGCTCTGGTTTCCAAATTTCAATATTGACATTAAAATTGAAATATTAGAGTCTATTTTGTTTACGTTTATTTCAAAGCGTGAGTTCGTATTTCACTCTAGTAATAACGCAGTTTATGATATCAATCGGTTTTCAAAATATCAAAATTAATTTAAATCTCGTATCCCATTTATTTTTCATAAATTGAAACATTACATTCTGACATTTAGGTTTTAATAATAAAGTCCACTTTCGAAACTCAATTAGGGAAATTATTGACATTTTAACAAGCTAATTAATTCCTAATACGAGTGGAGGAAATTTGTTGAAATAAATTATGTACTGAGGTAAAGTTTGTTTAACAAAAAAACAATAAATAATGTCCAAGCCGATTTTCAACTATAAAGCTCTTTAATGAAGCTGAAATACGAAATTAAAATATCCATTAATTTCTAAAACACGATGAAATTACTGAGTCAAAATAATTTTAGTATGACAAAGACTACTGTCGATATACAGGTTCTCCAGCGCAATTTAAATGAAAAGTTTCCTGACATTTTCCGGACCAATCAACCTTAAACATATTTTTACTGGCTTAAAAATTTGATTATAAAATGTTTTTTTTTCTATTATCCTTAAAAATGTGTTTCAGCAACTATGAAATTTTTTCTTTTATTTGAAAGCTGTTTTAAAGTTAGATTTTTAAAGTTATCCTTTCAAAGGAAAATTGTCAAAATCAGATTTTTAAAGTGAAACATTCAAAATCCGATTTCAAAGTAATGATTTGAAAATTAGATTTTCAATGTTATATTTTCAAAAGTCATGCTTGCAAAGATAGATTTTGTAAAGTCATATTTTCAATCTCACATTTTCAGAGTATTATTTTAAAGTCATATCTTTAAAGTCTTTTTTCATAGTCATATTTCCATGGTCATATTTCTAATAATAATTAAATCAATTAATAATTGGGAAAAGTAATTTAAAAAATCATAGAAATGTTTTAAAAATAAACAAAATAATTCAATTTCGAGAAAAATACTTGAAAGTCTTAAAAATAAATTGAAAAAAATTGAATACTGAAAAATTGGAGAAAATAATTGAAAATTCAAAAAAATAATTAAAATTTGAGAAAAAAATTGAAAAAATTACATAATACATTTTTAATAATGGAATGTTAAAGAAAATTTTAGAAAAATACTTAAAACTTTCAGAAGTTTATTGAGATAAAAGAAAATAATTAAAAATTAGAGAAAATAAATGAAATATAATATAACATAATATAAAATTGAGGAGAACAATTTTTAATTAAAGAGAAATAATTAAAAACTTTTTGAAAATTATGAAAAAGAACGAAAGTAATTGAAAATCAAAGAAAATAATATAAAAAATAATATAAATAATTGAAAATTGAATGAAATAATTCAAATGTCAAATAAATAATTTAAAATTTTTGAAATTATAAAACGAATAAAAAAAATGTTAAATTGAAGGAAATAAATTTTGGAAAATAATTGAAATGTGATACAAACAATGATAAGTCATTAAAAATAAATGACATTTGAGTGAAATAATTAAAAAAATTACAGGATTGAAAAAACAAATTTTTAATTTAACAAAAACGTGTATATCATAGAAATCAATAGAAAAAAATGAGAATAATTAAAAATTCGAGAAAAGAATTGAAGAAAGCTAAAAATAATTGAAATCTAAAAATAATTGAAATATACGATAATTAATAAACAAAATTTAAAAATTATGAAAACAAATGAAAATATTTACCTAAAAATTAAAGGAAATAATTTTACAAAATGAGAATAATAATTACCAATGGAGGAAAAGAATTGTAATATGCTCAAAATAATTTATGATTGAGAAAAAAATTGAAATATGATGAAACAATTTAAATAAGAAAAATTGAAAACAGTAAATAAAATTTGAGAAAAATAATTCAAAAAATCATAGAATATATGTATAAAAAAAGAAAATAATTGCAAAATTACTGAAAAATTTTTAATTAAAGAGAAAAATTTAAAAAATCCCATTAATAATCGAAAATTGATGAAAATAATTGAATTGTTAGATAAGTAATTGAAATTTTTAAAAATGATGCCAAAGTAATGAAAACAGTTAGAAATTGAAGAAAATAATACAAAAATTGCAGAATTTATTTTTAAGCAAAAGAAAATAATTTAAAAGTCGTTTAATACATTGCAAATTGATGACAATAATCTAAAATTGAGACAATAATTGCAAATTTTGGAAATTAATGGAAAAATAATGAAAATATTGAAAGAGGAAGAAAATAATTGGAAGATAATAAAAAGAAATGAAAATTGAACAAAATAATTGAAATTTTATATACATTATATTTGAAAGTTCATAAAGTTAATTAAAAAATTACGAAAATGGTTAAAAATTGAAAATAATAATTGCAAAATGACAAAAATAATGGTAAATTAAAAAAAGATTACATTCGCGATGAACAATAAAAAATCTATGAATAAATAATTAAATTGATTTAATGTCGGGGGAAAAGTATTTAAAATTGAAAAAGTGATTGAAAGTACTAAACAAAATAATTGAAATTTGAAGAAGGGAAATTTAAGATTTAAGAAAACAATTGAAAAATAATTAAAAATTTGCAGAAAATAATCGAAAAATGATAAAAATATTATTTAAATTCATAAAAGAAAATAATTATTAAAACTCCTAGTTACGCCACTGTTTTGAAAGTCAGATTTTTCAATATCATACTTTCAAAGTCATGTTTGCAAAGATAGATTTTCAAAGTCATATTTTTAAATTCACATTTTCAAAGTATTATTTTAAAGTCATATTTTTGAAGTCATATTTTCATAGTCATATTTTCAAAGACAGATTTTTAAAGTCATATGCCTAAAGAAAGATTTTCAAAGTCATATTTTTAAAGTAATATTTTCAAAGTTAGATATTTTAATATCTTAGTTTCAAAGTCACATTTGCAAAGATAGATTTTCAAAATGATTTTTTTAAACTCACATTTTCTATGTATTATTTTTAAACCAATATTTTAAAAATCATAATTTCAAAGTTAGACTTTTAAAGTTATACTTGCGAAGATAAATTTTCAAAATCAAATTTTCAAAATCTTATTTTAAGTCATTTTTTTTAGATTTTCAATGATATACTTTCAAAAGTCATACTTCAAAGATAAATTTTCAAAGCGGTTTTTTCAAACTTACATTTTTGAAGGTATTATTTCCAGTCATATTGTCATAGTCATATTTCTAAAGAAACATTTTCAAAGTCATATTTTCAAAGTAATACTTTCAAAGTTAGAGTTTTCAATATCAAACTTTCAAAGTCATACTGGTAAAGATAGATTTTCAAAGTCATATTTTCAAATCAACATTTTTAATGTATTATTCCAATGTCATATTTTTAGTCATATTTTTATAGGCATATTTGCAAAACCAGATTTTTAAGGTCATATTCCTGAAGAAGGATTTTCAAAATCATATTTTTAAGTAATACTTTTAATGTTACATTTTTCAATATCATACTTTCAAAGTCACATTTGCAAAGATAGATTTTGAAAATGATTTTTTCAAACTCTCATTTTCAAAGTATTATTTTTAAACCAATATTTTAAGAATTATAATTTCAAAGTCAGACTTTCAAAGTTATACTTGCGAAGATAAATTTTCAAAATCAAATTTTCAAAAGGGCCTGGGGCAAAAAGGAAAATCGGGCCCCAATTATATATGATTTTTTAAACAGATGTTTTTTTTTCTTTTAAAATTTTAATACTTATTTCACCTTTTCAAAAGGTTCTGAAAATTAAAAATTATGACAATTTTAATTTCTTCAAATTTTAGTTAATATGAACTTGCATTGATTAAAAGCTCAATTAACCCACATTTTTCAAATATACTAAATTTGAATTTTGGACTATTTTTATCATTTCTTAATTATTTTCTGCAATTTTTAATTCTTTTAATTATCTTTAAATTGTTTCCCTAAATCTTAAATTTACCTTCCGCAAATTTCGATTATTTTTGCTTCCTCATAGAGGAAGCTTTGCTATCGTTAAGATTTTCGATTTTCCAAAAATAGTCTAAATTAATTTATTTTTATCTAAAAAGCGTAAATTTTCATTCCTAAGCAAATGTCCAGATGTGTGTGTATAGCGTTTTTTGTGTACAAGATATCTCGAGAACGCTTTAACAGATTTCAATAAAATTTGAATGACTTATTAAGCTCATGAATATTTAAATTTGGACACAGGGATTTTTGAAAATACCCAACCAAATTTTTTTGAGCACCTTTTACATCGAAAAAAATCGTTTTTTGCCAAAAAAAATTTTTATGCTAAAAATATAACTTAATGAATACAAAAAACATATTCCATATCTCAAAACGAATTGATTGACCTATATAAACTTTGTAATTAATTAATAATTTGTAAAATAATTCATGTTTTCACATTTTTTTGCATTTAAAATTCTTCTTTTTTTTAATAATACTTTTATTTTTAATAATTTTCACCTAGTTTTATATTTTTTCAATCACTTTTTCAATTATAATATTTATTTATAATTATAATTATATAATAATTTATATATAATTTTGTAAAAATATAGCAAATTAACCAATTTTCATTTCTTTTTATTCTTTTGCAATGGTTTTCTCAATTTTTTAATATTTTCATTATTTTCCAATTAATTTCCTAAATTTGCAGTTATTTTCACAAATTTAGATTATTGTCATAAATTTTCCATATTTTTAACGGTTTTTCTTTCGCTTAAAAATAAATTTTGCAATTTTTCAATTAATTTTTTCAATTTCTAATTATTTTTATTATTTTGGCATAATTTTCAAAATTTTTAATTATATATCTGAAATTTTAATTATTTTCATCAATTTTCCATTATTTCTGCGATTTTTTAATAATTCTCTTTAATTAAAATTTTTTAACTAATTTTCTAATTGGAGAGGATTTATATTGGCTTTAGGGTCAAAATAATTTTCTTATTATTTTATTTCTTTAAACTTATATTTTATAATTTTTCAATTATTTCCCTCAAATTTTATTTACTGTTATCAATTTTTCATATTTAAATTATTTTCATCATATTGTAATTTTTTTCTAAATTATAAGTTATTTTTAGAATATTTCAATTACTTTGTTCAATTTTAAATTATTTTCTAAGATTTTTAAGTATTTTTCTAAATTTTTAATTATTTTCACCAATTTTCCATTATTTCTGAGATTTTTTAATAATTCTCTTTAATTAAAACTTTTTAAGTTATTTTCTTATTATTTTATTTCTTTAGACATATATTCTATGATTTTGTCAATTATTTCTCTCAAATTTTATTTACTGTCTTCAATCTTTCATATTTAAATTATTTTCATCATATTTACATTATTTTTCCGAATCTTTAATTATTTCCAGCATATTTCAATTATTTTTTTCAATTTTGAATTAATTTTATCATTTTTCAATTATCTGCCTGTTAATTATTATTCTCTTTTTCTAAAATTATTTTTTAAGATTTGTAAGTATTTTTCTAAGAATTCTATTATTTTCTTCAATTTTTAATTATTTTTATTTGTTTTCTTAATTTCAAAATTTTTTATTAATTATCGTCAATTTCAATTATTTTTAGTTCTCTTTAATTCTTTTAACCAATTTTAAATTATCCTCATTTTTTCAATTATTTTTTAAGATCTTCATGTATTTTTCTCAAATTTTAATTATTTTTTTTATTTAAAAAGAATGACGTAATTTTTTAAATTATTTTTTTCAAATGTCATTTATTTTTTACAACGTGTCATTGTTTTTATCATATTTCAATTATTTTTTTCAAGTTTCAAATTTTAGAATAATTTTTCAATTATTTTTCAAAATTTATCTCTCTTCAATTTTCAATGTTTTTTTTCAGTTTTTTTTTAATTTAAAGAATTTTAAACTATTTAACTGTCATTTCGATTATTTTATTCAACTTTCAATTATTTATATAATTTTTTATATTACTTTCTGCAACTTTCAATTGCTTTTGTTCTTTTTCATAATTCCCAAAAACTTTTTAATTAAAAATTATTCTCTTCTATTTTAAGTTATGTTTATCATTTTTCATTTATTTTCTCTAATTTTTGATTATTTTCCTTTTTTTTTTAATGAACTTCTGAATGCTTTAAGTATTTTTCTAAAATTTTCTTTATCTTTCCTTTATTTAAAATAAATTATGTAGTTTTTTCAATTATTTTCTCAAATTTTAATTATTTTTTATTTTTTTATTTTTCAATTTACAATTATTTTCTCTAATTTTCATTATTCAATGTTTTGAATTTATTTTTATGATTTTCAAGTACCTTTCTCAAGTTCAAATTATTTTCTTTATTTTTAAAACATTTTTATGATTTTTTAAATTACTTTCCCGAATTTTTAATTGATTTAATTTTTTTTTCAATTAATTTGCACATATTTCAATTATTTTGTTTAATTTCAATTATTTTTTGCCATTCTTTTTAGTTCTTTAATATTATTTATTTATTTATTTATTTGGACAATAACACCCGCAGTCCAAAAGGGCCATATAAGGGTAAATACAAAATCGATTTAATTTTATAATCGATTATAAATTTTGTCCTGAATAATTATTTATTTTATTTATTTGTTTATATAAATTTATTTTTAAATATCATATTTAAAATATTTTTAATTGTTCAAAATAGACATATATTCATACATATATACAGTTAACGTTGTTTAATTTAGTGAAACTTTAAATTCCTACAATTAGTAAAGTTTTTGGATTTTTTAAAAAAAAAAGGGTCTATTAGGGTTGACTGTGGGCCCCCTAAGTTTAAGGGCCCCCGGGGCACTGCCCCACTTTGTCCCTTAACAGTTACGCCCCTAATTAAAATAAAATTTTTTTGCTTTACAAATTTTTTGAAAAAACATTTTCTTCTAAATTTTAAGAAAGAAGGTAGACAAAGGTTTTTAGTCAAATACTTTACTGATACTGAAAATAGTGAAAATTTGACAAATCATGATTTAGAGAAGGCGAAGAACGAGTGAAAATAAAGTTGGCACCACAATCAGGTTTGTCGTTAAACGAAACTTATTTTATATTGAAGTCTGCACGTCATAAAGTGAAATGAACACAATGGCTGGTGGGAGAAAATTGATCCTGCAAACGGATCACGGGATCTTGAAGATATTGGAGTCCAGTGAAATTCGATACAACAATCAGCCTGGCTCATTACCTTGGGACTGTGTTGAGTCGTGTGCTCTGCAATTTGGTAAGGTTTGATTTGGCTTGATTTCGGTTTGCCCCAATTCGTGACAGACTGCACGTAGTTGGCATAATGATTGGCTGCAATACCGCTTCAATTATGTCGTCCAACAATGAACGTTTATTCCGTTCTCTGTGCTATGATGAAAACAATTTTTGACGCGAAACAAGTTTTATGAATACCTCCATAAAATGAATCTAGTTCTTTACGAGTTAATAATAACTGCCTGATTCATTACTCTTCTCTCTCTCTCTCTTTCTCTCTCTCTCTCTATTTTAATTTAAACGAGATAAATTGTATTTAAAAAAAAAATGCCGGTATAAACTCCGCTTCAGAATTTATCTGATAAACGTTTAAAGTGAAGAGCATATCCTAAATTGATAGAAACTGAAATTATTCCGGAAGCACTCGAATGATGAAATGGAAACGTAATCCAACTGAAGATTAATGAAATAATACTTTTACGTTTGTATTACCACGCAGTGGACTACTTAACTTAATCCCTGTCAAAATTGGATCCCACACAGCGAATTCCTCGACAGAGGAGCCAACTAATATCAATCGAGCCTCGACTCGTTAACATAACACACTTAGCATCGCTTGCCTGCCTTTGACCAAACTACCGAGATTATCCAGTTGGCATTCCTAGCCAATAATTTCATTAACTGAGAGTAAAGCTATTCATCTCGTAAAATTGATTTTACGCTTTTTTATTAAAAAAAAAAAAATGTAATATCGTTCTTTTTGTAATGGATTTTTAATCTTCTGAAGTAATCAATGCGATTGTGTTAAGAGCTTCAGCTCTGGGATAGAGTAAAAAATAAATCGCTCCAGGCACCACGAAGAGGGGAAATAGTCACTTTTCTCACTAGTGATGGAAACAGGAATTTTTTTTAATAACAAAGCCCGAAAAAAAGAATTTGTGCGAGACAAAATTTCTAGGTATTTATCTTCGTTGGAGCTGAATTCGAAGTCAGAATTGCTAGATTGGTTGTAATTTTTGAGATAATCTCTAAAAAAAATTTTCCAAAACACAAATGGAAGTTAAAAAAAAATTATTTTTTCTTTTGGAACCCTACAAGAGTGTGTTTTTACGTATTCTTTATTTTTTCTCCGCTGAATCCGAATCGGGAGTAAGAATAAAAAGATTGGTAGAAAATTTTGAGATAATGTCAAAACACTGGTCAAAAAATCGAAAAAACAAAAAAAACAAAAATTTTATCCGGGACACTACACTAGTGTATTTCTACGTATTTTTCTCTGCTGAAACCGAATCCAATTTTAAAATGATCAGACTAATAAACATTTTTTAGATAACCTCAAAAAAGCCATTTTTCGTGTTTTTAGTCAATTTTTTAAGATTATCTCAAAAAGTTAAACTAATATAGCAATTCTAACTTCGGATTCGGATTCAGCAGTGAAAAATACAAAGAAATACACTAGAATATTGTCCTGGAAAAAAAAAATTTTTTTGGTTTTTTTTTTTAGTTTTTGAGCAGTATTTTCAGATTATCTCAAACATATTATTGAATCTGGTTATTTTGACCTTATACTCTAATTCAGCGGAGAAAACTAAGTATAAAAACACTAGCATATTGTGCCGGACAACAAAAACCATTTTTTTATTTTTTTTTGTGTTTTTGAGAAGTTTTTTGAGATTGTCTCAAAACTTTTATACAATTTGATTAATCCGACATTGGATTTGAATTCATCGGAGAAGAATATGTAGAAAATCATTAGCATATTGTGCCGGACAAATAAAAAACTTATTTTGGTATTTTTTGGGGTTTTTTTTAGCAGTTTTTTGAGTTTATCTAAAAAATTGTATACAATTTGATTAATCCGACATTGGATTTGAATTCATCGGAGAAAAATATGTAGAAAAAGACTAGCATATTGTGCCGGACAAATAAAAAACTTTATTTTTTATTTTTTGGGGTTTCTGAGTAGTTTTTTGAGATTATCTCAAAAAGCTTAACCAATTTGATTATTCCGACTTTTAATTCGGATTTAGCGTCAAGAAATACGTAGAAAAACACTAGCATATTGTACCGGACAAAAAAAAACTTTTTTGGTTTTGATTTATGTTTTTACATTTTTTTTAAAGATTATCTCAAAAATTAAAACTAATCTAGCCATTCTGACTTCGGATTTGGATTCAACAAAAATAAAATACATGTGTTGATTTTAAAGAAAAAAATTTTTTTTTTTGGTTTGTTTAATGAAAGTTATGAAGTTATTGTCATTTTTGGGTAATGATTCTTTTATAAAAAATATTTTGCAATGAAAATCAAATTAATTGATATTTATATAGCATATATTTTTCCCTGGATCAATATAATTTATAAAAATATTTCTTGTTTTAAGAAATAGAAATTTAATTCCTAGTTTTATTTCTTTACTTCTTCTATGAAGATTCTATACGATCTTTTATTGTATTTGACGCTAAAAGTACAGCTTAATTAATTAATTCACTTATATTTAATGTTCTTTCGACTCAGCAGCAAATATTTTACTTACGTGGAAGCGAAGTATTGAGAAATGAACATAATTTCCACCTAGTTTCTTTTTGTAATACAATTCGATTAATTAGAATTTAATTAATTAAAATAGTTCAGTTTGCACAAATTTCAATCAATTTAAACTGCAATTTAGATTTAAGTAATTAATTTCATCTAAAGTAGAATTCTCAGTTATTAAACTCAAGACTAAAAATACTATTAATTAATTGTATATCGGACAAAAAAAAACTTTTTTCGGATTTTTTTGGGTTTTTGAGCAGTTTTTTGAGATTATCTCAAAAAGTTTAACCGTTTTGATTATTCCGACTTTGGAGTCGGATTTAGCGCAGAAAATATGTAGAAAAACATTAGCATATTGTGCCGGACAAATAAAAAACTTTTTTTGGGATTTTTTTGGGTTTTTTTAGCAGTTTTTTGAGTTTATCTAAAAAATTGTATACAAATTGATTAATCCGACATTGGATTTGAATTCATCGGAGAAGAATATGTAGAAAATCATTAGCATATTGTGCCGGACAAATAAAAAACTTATTTTGGTATTTTTTGGGGTTTTTTTAGCAGTTTTTTGAGTTTATCTAAAAAATTGTATACAATTTGATTAATTCGACATTGGATTTGAATTCACAGGAGAAAAATATGTAGAAAAACACTAGCATATTGTGCCGGAAAAATTAAAAACTTTATTTTTTTATTTTTTGGGGTTCCTGAGTAGTTTTTTAAGATTATCTCAAAAAGCTTAACCAATTTGATTATTCGGACTTTTAATTCAGATTTAGCGTCGAGAAATACGTAGAAAAACAGTAGCATATTGTACCAAACAAATAAAAAACATTTTTTCGATTTTTTTGGGTTCTTTTAGCAGTTTTTTTAGATTATCTCAAAAAGTTCAACAAATTTGATTATTCCGACTTTGAATTTGGATTCATCGAAGAAGAATATGCAGAAAAACATTAGATATTGTGCCGGACAAATAAAAAACTTTTTTTGGGATTTTTTGGGGTTTTTTTAGCAATTTTTTTAGATTATCTCAAAAAGTTCAACCAATTTGATTATTCCGACTTTAAATTTGGATTCATCGGAGAAGAATATGTAGAAAATCATTAGCATATTGTGCCGGACAAACAAAAAACTTTTTTTGGGATTTTTTGGGGTTTTTTAGCAGTTTTTTGAATTTGTCTAAAAAATTGTATACAATTTGATTAATCCGACATTGGATTTGAATTCATCGGAGAAAAATATGTAGAAAAAGACTAGCATATTGTGCCGGACAAATAAAAAACTTTATTTTGTATTTTTTGGGATTTCTGAGTAGTTTTTTGAGATTATCTCAAAAAGCTTAACCAATTTGATTATTCAGACATTTAATTCGGATTTAGCGTCGATAAATACGTAGAAAAACAGTAGCATATTGTACCGGAAAAAATAAAAAACATTTTTTTTCAATTTTTTTGGGTTTTTCTTAGCAGTTTTTTGTTTAGATTATCTCAAAAAGTTTCACCAATTTGATTATTCTGACTTTTAATTCGGATTTAGCGTCAAGAAATACGTAGAAAAACACTAGCATATTGTACCGGACAAAAAAAAACTTTTTTCGGATTTTTTTGGGTTTTTGAGCAGTTTTTTGTGATTATCTCAAAAAGTTTAACCGTTTTGATTATTCCGACTTTGGATTCGGATTTAGTGGAGAAAATATGTAGAAAAACATTAGCATATTGTGCCGGACAAATAAAAAACTTTTTTTTTTATTTTTTGGGGTTTCTGAGTAGTTTCTGAGATTATCTCAAAAAGCTTAACCAATTTGATTATTCGGTCTTTTAATTCGGATTTAGCGTCGAGAAATACGTAGAAAAACAGTAGCATATTGTACCGGAAAAAATAAAAACTTTTTTTTCGATTTTTTGGGGTTTTTTTAGCAGTTTTTTGTTTAGATTATCTCAAAAAGTTTAACCAATTTGATTATTCCGACTTTTAATTTGGATTTAGCGTCGACAGATACGTAGAAAAACACTAGCATATTGTACCGGACAAAAAAAAAACTTTTTTCGGATTTTTTGGGTTTTTGAGCAGTTTTTTGAGATTATCTAAAAAATTTTAGCCAATCTGGTTACTCTATTTTCGGATTCGAATTTAGCCGAAAAAATACGTAGAAACACTTGCGTAGTGTCCTGAACTAAAAAGAATACTTTTTTGTTTTTGATTTGCGTTTTTACATTTTTTTTAAGATAATCTCAAAAATTAAAACTAATCTAGCCATTCTGACTTCGGATTCGGATTCAACAAAAATAAAATACTTGTGTTGATTTTAAAGAAAAAAATTTTTTTTTTTTGGTTTGTGTAATGAAAGTTATGAAGTTATTGTCATTTTTGGGTAATGATTCTTTTATAAAAAATATTTTACAATGAAAATCAAATTAATTGATATTGATATAGCATATATTTTTCCCTGGATCAATATAATTTATAAAAATATTTCTTGTTTTAAGAAATAGAAATTTAATTCCTAGTTTTATTTCTTTACTTCTTCTATGAAGATTCTATACGATCTTTTATTGTATTTGACGCTAAAAGTACAGCTTAATTAATTAATTCACTTATATTTAATGTTCTTTCGACTCAGCTGCAAATATTTTACTTACGTGGAAGCGAAGTATTGAGAAATGAACATAATTTCCACCTAGTTTCTTTTTGTAATACAATTCGATTAATTAGAATTTAATTAATTAAAATAGTTCAGTTTACACAAATTTCAATCAATTTAAACTGCAATTTAGATTTAAGTAATTAATTTCATCTAAAGTAGAATTCTCAGTTATTAAACTCAATACTAAAAATACTATTAATTAACTGTATATCGTTTAGAAAGCGATATCGAATAAATAAAATTACAAATTTCATAATACAATATTTACAGTTTATATCTTCAGATCACGAATTTTCCCTTCTTTGAAATTCTTTTAAACGACTTGATCTCCCAAACTTGTGAAACGTCAGGCATCGTAGATCTTGTTCAAAAGTTCGATATTTTAGAGCTTGGAGTTGAGAGGCAGAGAACTGTTTGCATACGAATTAAGGTTATTAATTCTCTAAAGTCGATGAAAGATATTCTTGGGAATGGGAAACGCTTAGTTTTAATGGTTTGATGAAGCCATTTCCGTGCAACTCTTTTAAACTTGCAGTTTATTTATAAATGAAATAAAAGCCAATTCCGATGTTAAATTTAATTAAAAAGTTTTTCATTTTAATTCAATATTTACTTATAGCTTCGATCTCAATTTCATTAATGTTATACAGTATAGCTTTTTTTTTTTTTAATTTCTCTTTTCGATCAGAGAGGAAAAAATTTTGTTGTTTTTTCTGTAAATTAATTTTAGTATGGTGTTTTTTTCGCAGTTTATATAAGTTGTGATATGATGACGATAATCCATCAACGGGAAAATATTTTTAATGTGTAACGTCCAATTTAAACGAGCTGTCTCATCCAGACAGCTTCGTTTGGGAATATTCTGTATATAGCGTGTACACCAAATGTACCAAATGCACCATGATAACGTCAGTCACAGGGGGAGTTTGTCCCACCCACAATCCCAGTCAAGGCTTGTGTCGACGTCGAGTAATTTTCAAAATTATCCGTCTCACTATAATTCATCTTTACTTCAAACAAACTCATATTTTGTAAATATTTTTTAAAGCTGCTTCTCACAGTATTTTTAAAAGCAATAATAATAATAATTATTTTAAAGAAAATACATATATATTTTCATTTTTTGGTCCAAATGGCTTTATTTATAATATTAATTAATACGCATGACGCGTTTCGATACAGAATTCTGTATCCTTATCAGATAAACTGTAAATAGATTACACAATTATATTACAAAATGTACAAAAAGTTAATACAATATTTGTTTAAAAATCTATATCTTGAAGCTATTCTAATTTAAAATATATAATTGAAAATTTTTTTAAAATTTGAATACATAGCTGATAATACTATTATTGTTGATGATAATTATTTAAATTAAGACATAATATGCAAATTAAAAAGTTAGTTTTAAGATTAGAATATATCAAAGATATATGTTGATATTTAATCTTATTTGTATTTGCAAAAATTTATGAATAATACCAGAAATAATGTAATTTTTTTTTGCGCGCGTTAATGTTGCTAGTACTAATAAGAATATTAAGATTGTCATAAAGAATATTTTGAACACTTAAATGTTTTGATTAGCTAATAAATAAATTCACTATACTGGAGTTTATGAAGCTTAAAAATTCAAAACAGAATCTGCAGAAAATGGTCGTAAAGAAAAGCAATTTGGAAATATGGCTGCACGCATATTGGCTTCCACTTATTTCAGTATAATTAGGAAATTCATATTCAATAATAAAATTTCTTTTATGGTATAGTCACTTCGTTAATACGTCAACGGACCGTGGATAATGGCGCAAGTAAGTTTTTATCGCTCTTGATGAAATATTTCTTCATCAGAACTGATTTTTATCGACATTCATAAAAACTTTCGAATCTGGAAACGTTTTATGGTTTCAAGCTAAGTTTTATGGTTCCTCAAGTTTGTGAATATGGTAATGACACCAAACGCTGCACCCTTTGGTCTTTACTAGTTTTACGCTTTTTCAACAGAAAAGATTCAACAATTCTGTGAAGAAAAAATTCCTCATTAGGGACAAACTAAACTTGGAATATAAATATTAAAACCTAATAATTTAAGTATAGTTACAGTACCGCTCAAAAGGATTTGCTCACCCTACGGCATGCAAGGGCTTTACAAAAAGTTTTGTATCTTCATTAATAATAAAGATAAATCCTTCATCAAATATTTATTTTAAAGTTTAAGTATTTGACTTGAAACGACACCTAAACAAAATTAAAAAAAAATTTTTGTTTATTGTTTAATTGCCGTAATCAAAAAAAAAATTTTTTCACTTTTTTTAAAAAATTTTAAATTGATACAATTTTTAAAGAAATTATCCGATTTTAATTCTACAAATGTAATTTCAAAGCATTTTTTGTCACCTTTAAAACGATTTTTTAGAAATTGCTCTACGATAATTTTTAAGGAAAATATGATCATTTGTTTATAAAAATAGCCTCTTTTTTCAATTGTTGGTAACTTGAGAACAACTGACTTTTGGAAAAAATTGTTAAGGAAAAAAATGTGCCCTTTTGTGCGTAGAATAAGGAAAAAAATATTTGAACTTTTTAAAAAAACACAAAAAGGCACATTTTTTTCCTTAACAATTTTTTCCAAAAGTCAGTTGTTCTCAAGTTACCAACAATTGAAAAAAGAGGCTATTTTTATAAATAAATGATCATATCTTTCTTAAAAATTATCGTAGAGCAATTTCTAAAAAAATCGTTTTAAAGGTGACAAAAAATGCTTTCAAATGACATTTGTAGAATTAAAATGTGATGATTTCTTTAAAAATTGTATTAATTTGAAATTTTTTAAAAAAAGTGAAAATTTTTTTTTTTTAATTTAAGCAATTAAACAATAAAATTTTTTTTTTTTAATTTTTTTTAGGTGTTGTTTTAAGTCAAATACTTAAACTTTTAGATAAATATTTGATGAAGGATTTATCTTTATTATTAATGAAGATACAAAACTTTTTGTAAAGCCCTTGCATGCCGTAGGGTGGGCAAATCCTTTTGAGCGGCACTGTATATGCATATCCTGTTTGTGAATCTGTTTACAATGTCGGTTTAAAAAGCAGGCTTAAAGTAAGCTTTTACTTTAAACGTATCTTTTCAAGCTGACGGTGTAAACTGGTTCTATGAAATCGTCGAGAGTGTTTTTGCCCCGAAAACTTAATCCGAGTCTGGAGTCAGAATTACCAGATTGGCTAAAATTTTTTAGATAATCTTAAAAAACTGTTAAAAACACGAAAAAAACGAAACAGAAAAAGAATTTTTTGACCCAGGCACTACAATTTTTTCCACGAGTTTTGTTCATCTCGGCGTCGGCTTTGCGGCGTTTTAATTCAACAAGGTCTCCCTTTTGGTTTTTCTTGTTTTGTGTTCAGATCAGCACGGAGAGGTTCCGGCATTGATAATTGATTCTAAATATCGAGTCAAAGTAAATCATTTTAGTTAAATGAATAATCTCTTTATTTCAAAGTCAAAATAATCAGATTAGCTAAATTTTTTTAGATAGTCCAGAAAAAAGCGATTTTTTCCTGTTGTTGATCAGATTTTTGATATAATCTTGAAAAGTTAGACCAATCTGGCAATTTTAACTTCGAATTCATCTGGAAAAAATATGAAGAAAAGCACTAGCATATTGTGCCGGACAAAAAAAACTTTTTTTGGACTGCTTATAGATTGCTGATAGAAAACATATAATCTTGATATAAAAATGGCAAATTTTGATATCAATATTTAAATAATTATTTTTTCTTAAATAAGTACTGTGAAGCATTTTTCCAGATTATGTTTGATGTTTAATGTTTCTTAATTTAAGTTTTAATATTTAATCAAAAACAAGTAAACAATATAAAAACAAAACCCTGACGACAAGTTATTTTAATGGAAAATAACTAAATAAAAATAATAGTAAAATAAAAGACTAATTTAACTAATCAAATGATTCTAATCTTTAATTGAAGTATAATAAAGCCACGAATAACTCATAATCCGGAGAGCGGGGAGTAAGGAGCAGCATAGACTAACACTTCAAATTTTTAACCACAAATTAACAATTTTTACTAAATTCTAAGTATCTCAAAGATTACATGAAAATATAAAATAGCCGGCTGAATGGCACGGCCATTTACAAAAAGGACGCGCACTGAACACTGACTCTATTTTTAACAAAATAATCGGAGAACCGTCACCATTAAATAAAAATAAAAAAGTTAATAATGGAGTTCACCTGATAGGGCACAATGGCCACGAATAGAGCTCCGGCACTTATTTTGTTACATTTTTATGAAGTTTCTAGGACTTTTAATAAACAATACGACCAACAGGTCGAGCACACCAGTTCAGAATAACACGACAGGAAGAACTCCTCGTCGTCAAGTCAATGTGCAGCGACACAGGCGCCATGGTGCCGTTCTCACGAATCACATTTTAAAATCGAACGGCAATCGACCGATCTGACAAGTTGGCAGGTAAAAGCCGGAACTTCAAATAATAATATTATGTAATCAATTTAATAAATTAAATACAAAATCAAAATAGAAGTGAATCTTAATATAACAAACTCTTAAATTCGACAAGAATCAAATTAAACTTTTGAATCTTAAATATTTAATAAAATTAAATAATGTAAACTCAAAATAATAACAGGCACAAATCTTCAAGTTTATATTAAGGCTGAACAATAGCCTCGAATTGATTCCAGACTGCTCTGTAATAATTTAATTAAACAATTAATATATCATTATTATATTTTTAAATTCATTTAGCGAGATAACTTTTTACTTCGTCACAGTACTTAAAAATTAAAATAACTATCTCATTTTATATTCTTAAAGGTTGTTTTCTAAATATCTAATGGTTCATATTTTCCAATACTATAAATAAATACTTTTTTTTTTGCTTCAAACTTTAATGTAAGCATTTTGGCCGAATCTCTTTTTCTTTATTTATTATAATTTACATATTTTATATAAATTCTTTTATAAATAAAAAATAATGCCTAATTACCGACTTTGAAGAGGTTTTGAGGAAAATTTGAAGGAAATTTGTGAGTTTCATGATTCTCTTAGAATCTTAGCAAGCCGCTGAGCTTTATCACTACTTCCGGCGACAAGGTAGACTGGTGGCTGGTTTTACGATTCGAGGACAAAAACGCATGTTCCGTTGGATGCAAACCCTGCTCGGGGTTGCCTAATTACTCGTGCTGGCATTACAGGTGCACGATACCAGATGTAAAACAAAGCAAGGTATACACGAATTTCCTACTTGGCTAATTGAGTGGGAACAGGCTGTCGCGCTCTAGATGCATGTAGTTCGGCAAAACCTCTTGGATAGAACGCTAAGCGGACAATGTTTCAAGTCTCTCGTAAGAACTCCCCGGGCTCAACTGACGAACAATTAAATTTGGGAAATTAAACTTTACTCACGGTAATTTCAAACTAAAATCCCATTTCGATTTTTTTTTCTATATATTCATCGTTAAATGTAATACGTCTGGATTAATAAGTAAGATTCCAGACGATAGAATGTCAGTTTAATTGCATGTTTTAATCTTGTAACTTTTCTTTGTATTTACTGATTAATTGTTAATAACTTTTTACAACTTTCACAGTCGCTAAAAGAAACTACCCAGCTTTAATATCCCAATACAGATTTTTGAGTTGCGTTCACGATAAAACACATAAATGACTCGTAAATTATTTCTGATTTATGTGTTTTGTCATAAAAAGTGTAGGAGAATAAATTTTGAGGCAGTACAGTTCATGTAACTGATGGTTTATGTTTATTCGGGAAATTTTTTATGTTTTATTTTTTGTCTTGAATCAACATCCGTTAAAATAGATTTTTATTTATTAATATCTTTTTTTTATTATCGAATATATATTTTTAAAAAAAAGGTATTTATGAAAAGGTCATTAGTTTTTTTTTAGAGAGAAGAAATTCGTGTTATAATTTTTAAGTGATATAGTGTCTTATTCGTAATCGGCAACCCAATAAACCTCCAGATAGTAAATTTCAAGCAAATCTGCATAGATTTTAAATAGTTTGTTTACCATATTGGATCAGCTATCTTGGATTTTTGACAACTGATATTCGTAATCAGCGATCCAAAAAACCTCTAGGTAGCAAGTTTCAAGAAAATCCAAATAAATTTTAAATATTTCGTCCGCCATATTTGATCCGCCATTTTGAGTTTTCTAAAACTGACATCAGATTCGTAATCAGCGACCCCAAAAACCTAAAGTTAACAAGTTTTAATCAAATCCGAAATTTTTTTACATTTCTTGCACCATATTGAATCCACCATTTCCGTATTACAATATTATCATCAGCTTTTAATCAGCATGACAAAATCGTCAAGTTTAGTTAATTATTTAGCTATTATCAATATTTTTCATAGGTAAATTCAACTTTATCCCGATTTTTAGTAGGTCAGAAAATACACTACCGTCGGAAATTGTTGGTCCGATCGATTGGAGCGGATCGAAAAAATACAACTCAAATAAAATCACGATATCTTGGTTAAAAATTAAGATAGAAACTTGACGTTTAAAAATTTGGAAAGCTTATTAAATTCTACCTTAGAATACCTATTATTTAACATTTTTTAAAATTCCAAAGTGATTATATTACTTGATGTGTTAGAAAAAGAAAATTTCGAATTTTTCAATTATCGTTCCATATGTTCAGTTCGTTGCCTGATGTAGAAAAATTGAATAAAAAAATTAAAATTTACACTGTTCTCTTCGTTGAATTGCCGGCTTTAATTTGAGCTAAGGGAACTTAAAAAATATTGAATGGTTCACGAGATATGACTAAATATGTCCGCGCATGTTTTTCTCAAAAATCAATCAAAACCGTGGTTTTTGCCTAAAAATGAAGGTTTTTGTGAAAAATATGCTCGGACATTTTTAGTCATATCTCGTGAACCACTCAATATTTTTCAAGTTTTCTAAGCTCAAATTAAAGCTGTCAAATCAACGAAGAGAACAATATAAATTTCAATTTTTTTAGTCAATTTTTCTACATCAGGCAACGAACTGAACATATGGAACGATAATTGAAAACTTTGAGAATTTTTTTTTCTAACACATCAACTAATATAATCACTTTGGAATTTTAAAAAATTTTAACTAATAGGTATTCTAAGGCAGAATTTAATAAGCTTTCCAAATTTTTAAACGTCAAGTTTGTATCTTAATTTTTAACCAAGATATCGTGATTTTATTTGAGTTGTATTTTTTCGATCCGCTCCAATCGATCGGACCAACAATTTCCGACGGTAGTGTATATTTCGCATTTTTTATATTTTTCTTGTATTCTATAGAAAATAATTATGTTTTGCATCGCGTTGGGTTTATTAACCCTCAGGGTACGGACTAGGTTAGCGTAACCCAGCCAAATTTTGAATGTTGCGTAATTTCTAAATGAGTCAAAAGAGGGGGTTCGGACCGGAGGGAGAAAAATCTTTAAGGTACCAACTGAAGGTAGCTCTTTTGTCAGAGCTAGTCGACGCTCGCTCATCAAGCTGGTATTGTTGAAAATTTACGTTCAGGTAAATTTTACCCAGTCCGTACAGAACGTTATAATATCAAATTTTTTTGAAATATCGAAAGTTTACAAAAATAAAGAAACATTATTTATAAATTTTATTACAATTTATTAAAGTTTGAAGCAGTCTGTACCCTGAGGGTTAAAATTCGTCACCTCTATCAAAAGTTCTATGATCTTGACACAAAAAAGAGCATTTTTGCCCACTGTGTAACGGAGTAATTGTACTAACTAAAATTTCTAACAATGCTAGCAACAAGTATTCCGAAAGAATGTCAGAGCAGGTACAATGACCCGAAATTGAGTACTCAAACAGTGCTAACAATGGTGAGTGAGAAGCAAGATAGTGGAAGCACAAAGTACCCTGAGGAGGGTCCTGTGGGACTCATTGTGGTAGCAGCATGTAAGCTTCTCATGAAAGTGCGAGGTGCGAGAGAGGCCAACGATTCAGAAGCTGTTTCTGCCCCATCAATCATGGTATTTACATTCCATACTAGTAGAGGTCCTTGCACACAATGCGGAAGGCTCGTAGAAGGAAGAAGACCGAGTGTACGCCGTCAGCCAAAGCTCCACAGAATAAGCGGGGCTTTTCTAGACCTGCTTCAAACAACTAGCTAACACTCTACTCTGGCTTATGATAATAGACTCTTGAATAAAAAGCCCTCCGTCGTCATTATTGTGCGTATCGCGGATAAAGCCGTGCTTCATATGCTGAATGAAAGTTTTTCACTGTAACAAGCACTCATTTTCTACAGCTTTAGTTAAGCGGATTCACTTCCATGAACGAAATATAATGTATTTTAGATCCTAGAAAGATATGATTTTCAAAATCAAATAGGTAATGATAGTCTCTCACTGACACTGAAAGAAAAAGTTTATTGGATCGAGACAATTTTACTTGCATCAAGTTCATAGTGGAATTCAATACGGATACAACAATTATGGTTAATAAAATATTTCCAGGATCAATTCTTAAATAAACTAGGAAAAAAGCGCACGAAAAAATTTCTTATTTCTTAAAATAATGTTTCATTTATGTATAATTATGTGAAATGAAAGAAATACAGAATATAATAGAAAAATTAAATTAATAATAAGAGGACATTGGAGTAAATTTACATTGATTTGATCTTAAAATGAAGAAGATGAAGATTAATTTAAAAAAATTATGATATACCTAATACCATTTAAAGGACTATATAATTTGTCAAAATTCCTGTAAAAAATAAAGCTGTTTTTATACGAAGAGTAAACCTATTGTTATTTTATTGGAAAAATACGTTAATACAACTTGTTGACGTTTCTAGCAGTTTATTTGATAAATTATATATAATGACATCTAAATAAAATTATTATCTGCAAATTTAGTAAATCAGGTCTTGTAAAATATATTTTAAACAACAAAAAAGAGGACTGTTGTCGTCACGGAGTAAAAGAGATGAAGATGAGGACAGGTGGGAAAAGGGATTTGGATAGAAGGCCCAGGTAGAATAGGGGAGTGGGGAGACCAGGTCAGTTTTGTGAAGGTGTTCAAAGAGGACGGTCGATAAAGTGCATTTGTGGAAGTGAAGACCCTGACGACGAATAAGGGTGACGACTGACGTGGATAAGAGGATTTTTTTGGAAGACCTATCCCATCTCATAGAGGAACGTATTCTAGATACCAATTGTTTTTTCTTTTGATACGTGGTGCAAAGTGAGTTTTTATTTATAGTGATTTTTTTTTATTTTGTTATGAATACCCACCGTGGAGAGAATGACCTCTGAACTTTAAGTTGTAAAAGACCCTTTGGTCTTATTGTGATTTTTTGGTGACATTTTTATTTAGTAAGAGAGTTTTTATTTTCTAAGAAAAGGCGGAGTTTTTCTTATCCCCTTATCCTTCCTTTTTTTTACTCCAAATAATTTTCCTTCTTTTTGTCAAGGCCGCATTTTTGCCGAATATTGTGACGCGACGACACGGAATCTCACCGTCAAAATTTGTGGTTTTTATTGTTTTTCTATCCATAAGATGTTCTGTTTTTATTGTATATTTTTGATTAAAGTATTTTGTACACATATATCTGATTGCCTTTCTAAGATTTAATTTTCCTTGACCATTTGTCAAAAATGAGAATGTCTTCCTTTTCTCTGGTTGTGAAGCATTTTCATCCCGGTAAGTAACAAGGACTATATAGTTTTTCAAAATTCCTGTAAAAATTCAAAACGTCTCACGATCTAACTCCACATACATATATAAGTCATTATTGAACACTTATTTATTTACTAAACACTTTTTGTTCACATTTTTGTATGTAACAATATAAACACGTATTTAAAACTATTCAATACAAACGCTTAATAAACAAATCACATTAATAGATACTATACACTTTCACATTAAACACATTTCTATTAAACACTTAATAAACAATACACAATAATAGGCACTATTCATTTTCACGTTATACATATTTCCGTTCTATTTATTAATAACTTTTTAATAACTTTCAATATAACGCACTGAATGTATTTATCTCTCGCTTCGTTATAGCTCAAAAATTTTGTCTTTTTTCCTAAAACCATTAACCCTCATTATGCAAGGGTTCGCTCAAACAATGATCAATTTGAAAATTTCCAAAAAAAGTGAAAATTTTTTTAAGCAATTAAACAATAAAAAAAGAAAATTTAAAATATATTTTCAAATCTATCTTCATATCTGAATTTAAACTTTAACACAAGAGAACCTAATGTTAAAATTCTAAATTTCAATATTCTTTATAATTCTTAAACTTAGGATCTCCTAACTCAAAGAATTTTGTTAAACTTAGCATTTTACGAGTTATCTTCAGAAAATTATAAACTTGAGAATTTCTGACTGGAGCATCCAACAGAATTTTTCTAAGTTTACTACAATTTATACTTAAAAAAATCTAAATATTAAATGTGTTACTGATATCACCTGCCGCTACATCACTGGCTCGACTCTCGTGATCAAGTGGCGCGAAATAATTTCAAATTCAAATTATAAAAATTATTTAAAATTATAATCTATGAACAAAACATAACCCAAAATAATATAATTAAATAAACATAATATAACTAAACACACTTTATTTTCTGCTCAATTTTATAAGTGTGTATTTTTGACATTTGTACATTATTTATTAGTGTTTGGAAATTTGTTTTTGGAAATTTTTTCCCCTATGGAGAAAGATGACGGGTGAAAATCATTTCTGATAATGAAATAAAATATCTTACTCTCGTTCTATGTTTAAAAATATTCTAACTAAATTATGAAGAAAATGGAATAATAAAATTACGTAAATATGTGAATTATGTTTAAAATAATTTAAAAAAAAAATGTAATGCATAATGAAATGAGAGCACTTGCTTTTTTATTCTCTCTTTATTGCGTTCATTATTACGTTTATATAGCTCGGGCAAGTTATTATCTCTCACTCTAAAGAACGTACTAGTTGAGAATATTAAAAAAGTGTGTGGAAAGCAAGAAGAATTGACGTTCTAAATGGGGCATTTAAAGTCTAAAAGTCGGTCTAAGCAAATTTAGATTTTGTAAATAAAAATATATTTTATATTATATAGTTGCTATCCTTTATAGACAAAACTTCGATTCTGCGTGCGGGAAAAGAATACTTAGAAATTGATTTAAATTAATTAGTAAATGAATAAAAAATACTACAAAATAAAAGAAAAATGTGAAATTAAGAAAATAAAAAAGTGAAAAGTGAATATGCGCTACTAAAAAAGATTTCTAAAATTAATAGAAAGTTACATAAAAGCTAAAAAGATACGAAAAAGACTATAAATTGATGAAAAATAATAGAATTTTTAAAACATTATTACTAAACTAAAAAAAAAAAAAAAAAAAATTTCGCCCTGTCTCGAAATGACTTTTAGTCCAAGAAGAAAATTTGTTCCTGCATACCAGATTTAATTTATAAATTAAACGAAAATGAACTTTACTTGATACAGCAGTATATTAATTAGCTTTATTTGATTAAAGCGATATCGATTATTATTATTGGACTCGTGCAGTGAATATACTTTGAGTTCAATAATATATAATTGAAATTCATTTGACAAATGACACATCAATCAGCCTAGGTTAATAAATAACACGTTAATTAGTTGAAATCACTGAATAATTACGTTAATTGGCTTGAATAGATAATGAATTAAATTAATTGAAATTGACAAATGAAGTTTAATAAATTCATTTAGGAAATTTGCATTAAGAGTATTGCTTTGTAAGCGTATATTGTGCATTATTAATCTAAACATTCGTCTCTCAACAGAATGAGCTTTATTGACAGCAGCTTTGGCAAATAACGGGTAGATGGTATTGAGTTATAATGTAACAACCGCGCAAACAGCAAGTATTAGCATTAGTTGAAAGCAGCAAGCAAATAACAGTTACGTTGTATGCAACATGTACTAGACGAGAAATTCAGTGAGGACTAATTCATTCTATTAAACTGACCAATGACTACTGACTAAATTGACCACTGTTAGTTGCTATATAAATAGGTATATGTTACATCTGTGCAAGAGAGAAAGAAAGTAAAGCGTTAAAATTTGACGCAAAAGAGACACTCTTTTGCCGGATTCCTTGGTAAGAGAGAGGACAATGCGTTAAATTTCACGCTAAAGAAACATTCTTATGCATTATTCATCGGTAAAAGTAAAACTGCTCATTTATTTGTCTTCTAAAATCAATTACCTTATCCTATATAAGAAACGAGTACTGAAGGAAAGCGTTAAAAGTTAACGGAAAAGGAAACTCTTATATTGGTTTCGTGAGTAAGAGAGAGAAGGCAAAGCGTTAAAAGTTAACGGAAAAGGAAACTCTTATACTGGCTTCATTGGTAAGAGAGAGAAGGTAAGCGTTAAAATTTAACGGAAGAGGAAACTCTCACCTTATTAAAAACTCTTTAAATTTTAATTTCTCTCTCTCTAAAACTTTACCTCATTATACAAATATTCTTCAAATTTAAATTTTATTTCTAAATACAAACAATAAACTACTTGCTAAACCCATCATTGTTCAAGCAAACCCTTGCATAATGAGGGCTAATGATTTTAGGAAAAGAGACAAAATTTTGGAGTTATAACGAAACGAGAGATAAATACATTTAGTGCGTTGCATTGAAAAGTTATTAAAATGTTATTAATAAATAGAACGGAAATATGTATAACGTGAAAATAAATAGTGCCTATTATTGTGTATTGTTTATTAAGTGTTTGACAGAAATGTGTTTAATGTGAAAGTGTATAGTGTCTATTAATGTTTTTTGTTTATTAAAAGTTTGTATTATCAAGAGCTTAAATAGTTTTAAAAACGTGTTTATATTGTTAAATACGAATAAGTGAACGAAAAGTGTTTAGTAAATAAATATGTTTTTAATAATAAATAATAATAATAATAAATAATAATAGTGTTACGAAGTGCTAAAAGTGTGAATATAATGTTATGCGAATGTGTTTAGTAAATAAATAAATATTCAATAAGGATAAAGAGTAAATTAATTTAAAGTATTATTGACACTTATATATGTATGTGGAGTTAGATCGTTAAACGTAGAGAATTTTTACAGGATTTTTTACAGGAATTTTGAAAAACTATATAGTTCTCTTACATCATTGTTTAAAATATATTTTACAAGACCTGATTTATCAAATTTGCAAATAATAATTTAATTTAGATGTCATTGAATATAATTTATAAAATAAACTGCTAGAAATGTGAAAAGGTTATACTAACGTATTTTTTAAATAAAATAACAATAGGTTTACTCTTCGTATGAAAACAGCTTTATTTTTTACAGAAATTTTAGCAAATTATACAGTCCTCTTATTTTATAGTTTAAAATATATTTTACAAGACCTAATTTAAATTATTATTTGCATATTTGACAAGTTTATAATTAAATCTCAGTCAAATGATTACTAAATCTCATTTTAAAAGGCTGAAAATTTTCCTCTTATTAATTATTACATTTATCGTTTAATGGGTAACTTATTTGTTTCTAATACAAGATAAATAATATAGTTTCAACCGTCTAATAATAAGCTCTACTATTTAGTGTTAATGATTATTATTTTATAATTTGCCCACCCTACGGCATGCAGGGGTATTACACAAAGTTTTGTATCTTCATTAATAATAAAGATAAAACCTTCATCAAATATTTATTTTAAAGCTTAAATATTTGACTTGAAACGATACCAAGGAAAATTAAATTTTTTTTATTGTTTAATTGCTTAAAATAAAAAAATGCACTTTTTTTAGAAAATTTCAAATTCATACAAATTTTTAAAAAATCATCACATTTTCATTTTATAAATGGCATTTGAAAGTATTTTTTGTCACCTTTAAAACAATTTTTTAAAAATTGCTCTACGATAATTTTTAAGGAAGATATGATCATTTGTTTATAAAAATAGCCTTTTCTTTAATTGTTGGTAACTTGAAAACAACTCCCTTTTGGAAAAAATTGTTAAGGAAACAATGTGCCTTTTTGTACGTAGAATTAGAAAAGAAATATTTAAACAATTTAAACAATATTTCCTTAACAATTTTTTTCAAAAGGCAGTTGTTTTCAAGTTACCAACAATTTGAAAAAACGCTATTTTTATAAACAAATGATCATATTTTCCTTAAAAATTATCATAGAGCAATTTTTAAAAAATCGTTTTAAAGGTGACAAAAAATGATTTTAAATGCTATTTATAGAATAGAAATGTGATGATTTCTTCAAAAATTGTATCAATTAGAAATTTTTCAAAAAAGTGAAAATTTTTATTGTTGATTTTAAGCAATTAAACAATAAAAAAATTTTTTTTTAATTTTTCTTAGGTATCGTTTCAAGTGGAATATTTAAGCTTTAAAATAAATATTTGATGATGGTTTTATCTTTATTATTAATGAAGATACAAAACTTTTTTTAATGCCCTTGCATGCCGGAGGGTGGGCAAATCCTTTTGAGCGGTACTGTATATATGTATATAAAATTTCAACCCTCTTCATTTTAAAATAAAAAATAAGTCACCTGTATTTTGGAACAAATGTATTATATTATTAAATATTAAGACGCCTTCAAATCTAAAAGAACCACTCAAATGGATACCCTCGAAGTGTCAAAAGTCATACAATCAGTCCCCAGGTTCTAATCTCTAACTTAATAGGTTTTAATCGTAAAGAAAATGTGAGGTTATCAAACCTGGAAACAGTCATCTATCGAAATTATAACCGAGCTGACAGCAGAGCCAGGCGTCTTGCAACCTACTCTGTATCAGCGATAATAAAAAATATCTTTTATTATTATATCAATAGACACTTTAACATATAATGGAAGTTTACTGTACCTCGTATCAATTATATTATATTTTTATATATAGACGTCTTAAAATATAAAATAATGTCTAAACTTACAATAACTATATTCTATTTCTATTTCTTTAACATTCTAAATGTTATTAGGTATATCATAATTTTTTATAATTATTCTTCATATTCTTCATTTTAAGATCACATCAATTTTAATTTATTCCAATGTCTTCTTATCATTAATTTTCTTTTTTTATTATATTATGTATTTCTTTCATTTCATTTAATTATAGATAAATAAAACATTATTTTAAAAAATAATAAAATTTCGCGTGCGCTTTTTTCCTAGTTAATATTATAAGGAGAAATACCTTTTAATACAGAAAATATAACATGTTTCTTTAAAAACTGAAATGACATCAAAAAACGGTAATTCATAAAGGGGAATAAGGCTCTAAAAAATATATAAAGTGAGTTTGCTTGTTTTGGCTCAAACATACAGGAAATTTTTTTGTTTTCCTTGATTAATTTTCCTGGTGGAGATGGAAGATTTAAAAACATGGCCCAATAAAGGCCACCCTAGTAGCTATAAATGTTATATGCACCTGAATATGATTTGTAGCTGTATTGGGTATTCATGTAGCTATACAGCTATATTTTAAGCCTGAAGGACACGCAGTCCTCAAGCCATTCTGCATTCTCGTATCACACATGTCTTGTTGCGAAACAGCGATAACCTTTATGACTCGAGATACTAACTACTGCCACAATTCTGAGAAACTACACGAAACTCCATTCCTACGTGAATTCACCGACAGATCTTATTCCATTACTGCCCCCGTTTCAAATTCCTGCACACCTATTATTTATCCTCTGCGCAAAAGAGAATTCGACTTTAAGATGGGACTAGAGAAGAAATGTAATTTGGAACCGAAAAATTACTTTAATAAACTCAAAAAAAAAAAAATCTTGAACATTGAAAAGATACAATTTACAAGAATATCGGCAGACATTTTCTGAAATGACTCACTGACGGCTTGAAATAAGAAGGGACACAATTATTAGCGATAAGGTTCTCGGGAATTCTTTGTCCTTTTGTCAAATATAACTACATATACTGAAAATATAAAAGATCAATAAAATCAAAAGAAAGTTAAGAGGGAGACACCTGAAAATAGTTAGGAAATTAGTTTTCTAAAAGAGGGAAATGAAAAGTAAAAGTTAATAATATCTAAATTATTGAACTTCACTTGGTTTAGATGTATTTTAACTGCAGTGAGAAGAGAAACTTGTGACGAACCACACAATTGCACTAGACTTTTAATTTTCAATGAAATAATTTATTTTAAGTTAAATTAAATATACTTAACTTTGAGGTCATATTACACTTTTGTCTTATTTTCGAACTGTCAAAACGTGGTTAGCAGACGAGTTTGCTAAACAGACCGCGCATTCTCTCGTACGCAACGTCAGAAGATGGCGCAGACGGCGCTAAGTAGTACAACCGCGCAGCTCCACAGCGAGCCAAGTCGATATATGGATCTGCTTGCTTGCAGAATCTTCAGTCAGCTCGGGTGAGTGAGCCGAGGAACAACTCGAGCTATACCCCTCCAAATCAGGAATATTTAAAGTTCTGGTTCTTCAGAAATTAACTATTAATGGGTGCTGGATTTCTCGGACTGGTCCTTCAGTCGAGAAATTACAGGCCCATGAGCCGGAGCAATGTAGAGAACACCCGAACTCCGACTCTTCCCGTTGTCATCATTTTGATTCTCCAAGAATGGTACCTAGAGAACATTCTGGAGATTTTAGCATTGATCCAATGAAAAATTAAAGGAATAAGCTTAAACTTTCCTCTGGCAAGGATCGTCCTGAGATTTGTCACGGTACTCCGTGGAGTCTTAGATACGATAAAATTCTGGAAATCTTCACAGAAATCTTTCCTGATAATTAATTTCAGATTACGTATCTGCGAATCAACCAAACGTGTCTAGATGGTTGATTTTATTTTAACATCACGGCGACAATACTTTTTAGCGGTTCGTCCGTAACTAGTATTGTAATAGAGTCAGAGTTTTCCCGACTGATTATTCCGGTTAATTCTAGTCGAATTAAATTATGATTTCTATGTAACTCTACAATCTTTTTTTATAATCTGTTTATAGATTTCCTGTAGACAAACTCTTAGAGAGTTCTGTCAGGATATGGGCCTGGATACGGTACCAGAACCAAAACTATGATAATGTTATTTATTTTTGTAACGTCAGCTCTTCCAGCATTACATAATATTATATTATATTATTTTGTTTTATATTCTTTCTGTTTTATTTCTTTTATTTTAATTAAATTATTTTGTTTTTTTAAATTAGAATCACAATGAATGAATTTAAATATTTCTTAATAATAGAAATCCTGTGAGTTTTACTGACAAAACCTATCCTAAAGCGACAGTAGAAATTAAGTAAAGTAAATTTCAAGTCTAAATCTAGTTTACCAGTATAAGTGAATATATGCGAGTGAATTCGGAGCATTACAAAATTTCACTTCGTTACAAACTTACTGCCTGGTTGCAAGACTCAGTGATAAGAAAGCAACTGAGAATATATAAAATAAAGAGGATAGAGGGAGAAAGAAATGGAAAAAGGTACGAGAGATAAATTGATAGATGGTAAACTAAAGATGAAAGGAGAAGGAAAGGTGCTGGTCGTCTTTTCCCCCAGGGCGACTGCATCCTTGTTGAGCTGTACGGAATGGGGTTGAAATTTTATTAGGATGCCGGAAGCCGCAGACGGTATCCGGGAGATGCTATCGAATCGATCGAGTCAGTCCCATCATACAAGAGAAATAACCCGCTTCGTCGGGCACATCCTGTCTCCCTGAAAAACCTTCGATATTTGCCATATAGGAAATGCGAATACACATGTGAGAAAATTGACGAAATGAGAGAACATCTCCAAAGCTCCATTCGCACCAACTAAATCCCACCTGAATATATTCTCAGATAACATCAGTTTTGAGGATATCCCGTATCTTGATTGTACTCGGGATTTTCTCCAGCTCGAGTCTCACTTTTGAATTAGTCGTCTATCTTGAAAGCTACGACACTTTTATCACTGAAAATTTTTTTTTAACCACCAAGCAGTCACCAGATCTAAAAAAAATATTTTTTATATGTTATTTTCGATTGACATTTCTTAAACTAAATTCTATATGGATTCTATCACACATTTCGTACACTAACATGAAAATAGAATGAAAAAAGTAGAAACAAAACGCGACTTATCTATCTATTTGAAAGTTTCGTATTGTATAAGGGAAACTACAGTGGATTTGGGTTTTCATGATACGATACATTCTAGACTATACTTTTCCTTAGTACCGAACAATGAAATTGAAACACGTGCGTCCACATGCGCAGATTCCTCGTCCTAGAAAAAGACTTTGGTGCACCATTTTAACAAAAGAATTCCACTTTTACCTCTTAAAAAAGACAAAGGACATAGTATAATCTTCACCACAATGATTAAAATCTACTTTCACAAAGTACTCTCGTCTTGAGAGAAAATCATAAAAATTTGTCTCACATTTTTTACATATTTTATAACTTGAAATGCTTTAACGAGCGGAAATATGAGAAATATGGTTTAAAATTGTAAAAATGATTTATTCATTCATTAAAGTTTTTGGGTTTGCTTAATACGTGTAATCCTTTTAAAAAAACTGAAATAAACTTGTCTGGATTCGAAATACTCATCATTTGAATAACAATTTGGTATATTTTGTAACAGTGGGAGATTAAAAAAAAACTCCTAATTTCTAATTTAAAACAAAAATTTCCAGTTTTATGCCAAAAGCACTTATTTAAAACAGTAATTTATAAATTAAACTTAAAATTTCTAATTTCAAATCTCTCTAAAAAATAATCAAATATGCATAATTCTAATAAGTCATGCTTCTCGAGTAGTAATTAGCAAGTGCCAAAGATTCTTGAGTCAAGGAACCTTTTTCTTTGTGAAAATATTTGCGAAAGTTCTATGGTGCAGAGTACTTTGTATTCGCAGAACATAAGCAGCAATTTAGGATACAATACACAGGCAGTAATGATTTTGTCGTCTCATTAGTGACACGAGAGAGAGCTAAGAGACTAGTCAAGCGCAAAATAAGGGAAACTTGGTCCATATAGAAGTAAGGGACTACAGCTTGATCCTTGAGCTTCAGCAAGTCTTTAGAAAGTCTTTTGCTCGCACACACTTTATTAAAAGTCCTAAACAATTCCAAACTAAAGTTTAGAATTAATTAAATTTTCATCATGATTAATTTTTGGCAACAGCGACCAAAACACATTCTCCAAACAATTCAGATCTTCAATCAGTCATTTTATTTGCAACGTGAACGTTTCGTAACATAATTAGTTACCTCATCAGCAAAGAACTTTAATCTAACATTTTTACAAACATTACAATTTTAAGTAAAATATTATTATTTTAAAATTTTTCTAGTTTTAGTTTTATGATTTTTTTTCTCGTTATTTTCTAATATATATTTTTTTTACTTATTTTTGTACTTACGTAGACATACGTCAGGTCTTGAAAAAAACCATTAACAAAATATTATATGATGATAATAATATGGCCCCGCATAACCCTGTATTACGGGAAACAGGGTACCTGGAAGCAGGTTTTCACATCCTATGCAAAAAAAAATTGTAAATCTTAGACCCTTATACAGTGCCGCTCAAAATGATTTGCCCACCTTACGGCATGCAAGGGCATTACAGAAAGCTTTGTATCTTCATTAATAATAAGGATAAAACCTTCATCAAATATTTATTTTCAAGCTTAAATATTTTAATAGGAAACAATACCTAAGAAAAATTTAATTTTTTTATTGTTTAATTGCTTAAAATAAAAAAAAGGATATTTCTAATTAAAATTAAAAATATAAATGTAATAATATTATATCATATAATAATTGATATAATACTAATAATAATAATATATAATATGCTTTACTAAAATTATTATTACACACCATTCTGGAACAATTTTCAGGCTATTTATTGTCTAGCGAAGTATTAACTTGTCTATTTACTATTTGTGCCTTTATTACTTTGAGTCTACACTCTTAAATTTGGAAAATTATTTAACTTCAAAACTTATTTTGATTTATATTTATTTTATTAAATAGAACTTGAGACTTTGTTAATTAAAAGTTATTTTGATTTAACATTATATTTAGCTAATTTAATTTTATAAATTTTAGTATTAAAACTTCTGGTTACCTGCCAACTTGTCGGACCGGACAATTATTGATTTGTGAGATAAATATTTAACGTTTCGCTTTCTTTCTTTCGAGGTCATGTTTATAAACTGTCAAAACACTAGTGGCAGACATTTTGATTTTGTCTCCGGACGTCAGCGCCATCCGCGGGTAATGCTACTACGCGAACTTTGAAATGTAGTTCGTGAGAGAGTCACCGCGGCGCTTGCGTCGCTTCACATTGACTTGACGATGACGCGTTCTCTCTGTCGTCATTCTGAACTGGTGTGTTCAACCTTCTGGTCGTGTACTATTTTTTAAGAGTTTAAAAACTTTGTAAAACTTTTCTTGTTGATGGAGTCGGATCTCTGACAACTAAACATTAAAAATAGAGTCAGTGTTCATTGCGCGTATTTCTTGTAAATTGTCCGTGCCATGCGGCCAGATACTTAATATCTTGTAAATATTTTTTAGACCAAATCAACATGTTATTTTGCGATCCAAGTTAAAATCATGGTTTGTTGCTGCTCCTTATCCCCCACTCTCCGAAAATACTGGAGTTAGTCGTGGCTCAATTATTATTCTCATTGTGGTTCAAATAAAAATATTATGTAGATTGATAAGTTTAATTAGTCTTTTATTTTATTATTTTGTTTACATATTTATCAATAAAATAACTTGACGCTAGGGTTTTGTTTATTATTTGTTCAATTCTTTCAATTACTAACTAATTTAAAATTTTAGAACGATAAAATTATTTTTAAACATAAAACTAGTAAAAATGCGTCATAGTATACGTAAGTACAAAAATAAGTAAAAAAATATATTATAAAATTGCAAAAGAAAGAAAAATTTATAAAACTAAAAAGAAAAAAGTTAAAAATATTAATGCTGTACTTAAAATTGTCAAGTTTGTGAAAAATTTTGTGATAAAGTAACAAATTTTGTTACAAAACATTGACGTTGCAAGTAAACAATCCCAAAGAATTAAATTTCCATGATTTTTTTTTTATTTACGAACATAAATTTTCAAAGAAGGAAAAAAAGGCGAAACCATTCGAAAATACAAATTTGAAAACACTGAAATAGAATATTTGAAAATTAACCAAATTTGTGTACCTTTCCATTTTTTTTATCAATTTTCATTTAAATCTAGGAGGATAAATTGCTAAAAATAAAAACTTGAAATTTAATACAGCGCGTTCGGAAGCTTCCGATAAAATTTCCTGCTCTGCAACGGATTTTTAATTACAAAATGAAAAAGGCTTTAACGAATCTTTTATTTTCTGATCGAAAAAAGAAGGAGGTGAAGCCGACAAAAAAGTCATTCGATACAAGCGTTAAATCGCGTTGAGAAACGCCGGTAAATTACGGTTAATCGTTACTATATAGGGAGTATCCGAACCTGGAGAGTCGAGGGAGCTAAGTAATTAAAGAAAGAGATCGAGGACCGCAATAATAGAAAAATGCCCGTCAGAAGCAATTATCCGCTCTCTTACGATTTCTATTCGCGTAATGTCGAGCTTCCACGAAACTGAATTTCATCCTTAAACTAAAACAATAGAGAGCGTCTGGGAGCTGGACTTTATCGGTCGGAGCGTCGTTAAGATTAGAGCACTCTTTTACCATCGAAGAGTGAGCGAGAGGGAAAATGAATTCTTGGTAGCGAGAACGTGGGTCTAAGGAGATGTGACGAGGGTTAAAAAAAAAACAGGTGCAAAAGAAAGTAGAACCACGGGAACGATACCAAGAGTGAAATACAGAGGGAGCCCCCGAACCAAGAGCTTTTTATTGATGGTGATAAACATTTTTATAGACCCCATGCGAATTACTAGTTTTTACAGCCTTCACTCGATCTACAAGATCTCGACTCTTTCCTTGAACCTCTTCGTGGTCTCGTCACGAAGTTCGGTACTCTTATAGTGGAAGTTAGGGTCGATCCCAAGATGCACGAAAAATTCTCTTTTCTCCATGGGAGAAAAATCATTCTCGTTTCGCGCTTCTTGAATCTGCACAAATTTCTCCCATGTCGGTTTAACGCTATTCCACGTCTCTCAGGAGCAACCAACATGTCGCAGAATTTCAGCCAGTTTATAGAAATTGTTACTTTGAATTTCCTGTTCTACTGGAATAAAAAGGTATTGTCAAGCTAACATTGTCGTAATCTTTCTGAATGGGTTTAAAATATAAGGATGTGAAGATTTTCAGAATATTTATCAATAGTTTATGGGGAATATATTTGCATTTTTTAGCAAAAATGTTAATTTTGTAAAAATTAGTAGAGACCGATGCCTCCCTATGACTCATCAGTATCTCCAAATGTATCGTTGTGGTTAACTTCAGACGTGTAACTCCATTTCCGAGTCTCCCATTGGTCAGTAGATATCAAACCTCACTATCGATAGTTTTCAGTTTCGATTTTTTGTTTTGCAGACGAATTAAAATCTGTTAATTAAATATTGTAACATCAAGTTTATTTTATAAAATTTTGTAGAGATTTTTATTGTCGGCCAACTAAAGTCATATGATTATAATAAGACGAATATGGAAAAGTCCGATAATGAACGACTGATAGCGGGGACAATTAGAAGAAAAGAGGTGACGAAAGATAGTGCGTAGTCGGTTGTCCTTGCTTGAACATCGAATAAACTTATAGACTAATATATGTAAATTTTGTGGAGTGACTTAAATAAATCTATGTGCCAGACTGTGAAATAGTATTGTTTTATTGAATGATTTTACCTTATAGAATTTCATTACAATTTCTTATAATGTTAGCAATCTAAAATAACAAAAAATTTTGTTAAAATAATTAATACATAGAAATTAGCTTTAACCTTGATTTCCCTATACGAGAACCCTTTCGACCAACTTCAGAGGTGTAACGCGATTTATCGGGCTTCTAATTGGCTAGCAGATTTTTGATATTTTTTGTCAACAATAACATCACAGTTTAGACGTTTATTTGTACTATTTTTCAATTTATTTAAAATCTTCGTTTATTGAATAATTGGATTTTATGAAATAATAATAAATTGAAAATAAATTGAATTGTAATAATTAAGGAGTGATAGTTTAAGAAGTGACAGTGATTTTAGTGAAGTTTTTAAGGTTATAGTGTTTTGAGTGAAATAATGTTTTGTTTACATTGGCATTCGTTTCTGACAGGTGAGTAATGATAATAATATTAATAATCTTTTATTTATTCTTATTTTATTTGTAACTTATTTATCTGTTTTTTAGTTCTATTATTTAAATGTAATATGTTAATAAAAGAAAAGAGAACACAGGCTACTTTCACGCGTAACTCATTTTTTGCGTTTGCTATTGGTCAATTAGTTGGTCGATACTTTCAATAATGAACTTTTTGATCAATATTTCTAAAAATTTAAAAATCAAAAATTTGTTATTATTATGTTAATTTTGTGAAAATTGTTGTTAAAATGAATTGTCGTTCACTTAAATAACTAAATTGTGTAATAATATTGGCAGTTCAGTTTCGCCTCGTGTTTTTTGTAAACAGTGAAATTGGCTGAAATTTAAATTGTGTTTGAGTTTGTTATTAAAGTTATATAGTGAAATAAATATATATTCTTTTAATAAGTATTTGATTATGTTATAAAAAAAATAGTGTATCGTGTATGCCAACATTTGTTAAAATTCTGTAAATTCGTTGTAAAAGTAATATAAAGAAAAAGGGATCCGGGTATTACCGTAATTGAGTCCTAGCTCTTGGCCTTTCTACCTGTGATCAGTTCAAATTTGACAATCGTCGAAGAAACTACGTTTTTTGTTTACAGTTCGAAATTTAAAATTTGAAATAAAGTTTATATAATGCACCAAATTGCGATAGTGTTATCAAATTCCATAAAAAGGATATAATATCTTCGTTTCATCTTATCAGATATTTCTAATGTAAGTAAAGAGGTTTTTACTTAAAAAGTCTAAACATAAAACATATAATATTTTATAACAATCGTTGCAACAAATTATTGTTGATTTCTCGACTTTTTATAAAATAAATCTAGAGATTCGCAGTTTTTTAATGTTGCAAAATTTTATATTTATTGTAATATAAATCTAAGCATCAAACGTGAGATTTATGAATTTATGTAAGCTCTAGATAATATTTCAATAGTCTTGTTCCACTCGAGAATTTGAATTATAAGAACAGCAAATGTTTAGTCGCTATAGGGAAAAATTTTGTTTTACAAGCAAACATACCATCACAGGTTTCATGATAACTTTTTAGGTTTATTATGCCTTTAATTTGACGTACAACGAAACCATTTCAAAGTCTATGGAATTTATTTAAGGGTAATCTTTAGATAAACATTAAAATTATTATTTAAATATTTTTATACTATACTAAATTGTATTTATTTTTTGTTTATTGCAGAAGTTTCATCTGTAAAAATTCGAACACCAATAATAATAAAAAGAACAAGAAAAAAATTTAGCCCGTATGAAAATATAAAAAATTCGTAAATATTGCAAAAGAAAACTGAAATTGTCACAAATGTATTGAAAAATTGAAGTTTTTCTTAAAAATAAAAAAAACTACTTAACTTTTTTAACCTTCCCCACCAGATTTTTCAGGAGGCGCATGAATATTCCCTAAAATCCATTTAGCCTAAACCCCATTTAACCTAAAACCATTTAACCTAAAATGCATTTTAATTATGCCTTATTATGCCTAAATAAAATTTAGGCTAAATGCATTTTAGTTAAAATGGAATCCAGGTTAAATGAAATTTATGCTAAATGCATTTTAGATTAAATGCATTTTAGGTTAAAAGGGCTTTAGGCTGAATGCATTTTAGGTAAAATGGGATTTAGGTTTAATGGAATTTAGGTTAAATGCAATTTAGGTTAAATGGGATTTAGGTTAAATGGAATTTAGGTTCAGTGAATTTTAGGCTGAATGCATTGTAGGATAAATGGGATTTAGATTAAATGAAATTTAGGTTATGTGGGTTTTAGGCTAAATGCATTTTAGATTTCTTGAGATTTAGATTAAATGAAATTTAGGCTGAATGTATTTTAGATTAATTACATTTTAGGTTAAATGAGATTTAGGTTAAATACATTTTAGGTGAAATGGGATTTAGGTTAAATAGAATTTAGGTTAAGTGGAATTGAGGTTAAGTGGAATTGAGGTTGAATGCAGTTTAGGCCAAATGCTTTTTAGGCTAAATGCTTTTTAGGCTGAATGCATTTCAGATTAAATGCATTTTAGGTTAATTGAGATCTATGTTAAATACATTTTAGGTGAAATGGGATTGAGGTTAAATAGAATTTAGGTTAAATGGGATTTAGGTTGAATGCAGTTTAGGCTAAATGCATTTTAGGTTAAATTATTTTAGGTTAAATGGGATTTAGGCTAAATGGGTTTTAGGGAATATTTATGCGCCTCTTTTTCAGTTTAGTACTAAATTAAGTGAAAAAATATTTGGCCCGTGAGTTTATAACATATTTTAGTTTATAAATCCAGAATTTAATTTGAGAAATAAAAGAAAATCAACTATATTAAGGGAACACACTTTTTAAAATATTCCAACTTCTTTCATTTATCGTATAATTAAATACAGAAAAAATCTTAATCTGAATATGAGAGAGAAATAAACTGAAAAGTAGAAAATCGTAATAACAGACAATTTTAAATCCTTCCTTTTTTCAAAGTTAATAACAGATTTTTATTGTTCTCTGTTTGATAAGGAAACCAGCTTCTATATTCTCAAAGCTATTTAACATAATTTCCATTGTCTCGCTGCTCCAACGGAATTTTGAATTATAATACCTCCTCTTTATAACGTGGCTCAGTTTTTGACGTTTATTTGCGTTTTCAACCTTTCATAACACACAATCTATCATGGTGATGGTCGGGAAATTCTCTTTATAAATCCAATACCAAAATTAATCCACCTTCATTGTTAAATGTCAGAAATAGGGAAAGAAGAATAAGAAGAAGCAGAAAAAGTAAGAATTTTTCAGCAAAAACAAGTTAATATTTCTTTCTTCTTAGCAAATATAAATGCATACCATTCTCGTTTTGCTTGTTTCACATTATTTATAAATAAATTCAAATATACAATTTAATATTATAAAATGCCTTTCAATCTCAATGACACTAAAGTTGAAAAACTTTGTTGACCATGTTGAGGGTGAAGTGAAGAAAACGAAGGGTTTTGAAAGCATAAACTGAAGAAAATATTTACTTTTGTTTGTGAATTTTTCTCGGATTGGGAAGTCAGGAAAAAGTATCTAACTTGAGTTGACAGTTCTCGGATTATAGCCAATCGTTTCAGTGAGAGAGAAAATCTTCTCTACTGTATACAGCATCGGTCTTGGACGTTCGAGAAATGCCTTATTATATTTCTCGTGCTTGACTTCCGGTAAGCACTGACGCAGGTTTCACATCACGTTCCTCCCGCAAACAAGCCTGCTAGGCAAGAACTTGAAGAGAATGTCTATATATATAAAGTATCGACGATATTCATCCCTACACTCACATCCAAGCGATCAGTAAACCAAGAGACTCATCAAGAGTTTACGTACCGGTGTGTTTAGAAATCTACCTTCACGTCTAAATTACATTTACCATCTGCTTACGAAAATAACTTCTCTATTTACAAGAAACTTTAATAATCGCAATCTCTGCCTTGTCAGTTTTCATGCAAATTTTCAGTATTACACTTTTTTATTTTTACAAAATTTTGTTTATTTTGTTCACTTTATTTCTTGCACTGTTCTCATATTTTTATTTTCTTATTTTTCACTCCCAGTTTCTGTATTCTTTTTTATGAATTTTTTCTACATTCAGTACTAATTTTCTCTCTCTCTCTCTCTATCTTTTTTTCAAATATCAATTACTGCGGAAAAATGACGTTTAGGGGAAAAGCGGGTAAATTGACCCATTAAAACCAAGTGGTCAGTTTACCCAACCCTCCCCTAAAAAGAGATTAAATTTTCTTTAGGAAGATAAACTGGAATTTTGTTAAATAAATTTCTATTTTACGGCAATTCTGTTTTGTGAAATTCGGGTGATTTTTATTCGATCTTTTTACTCTCTTAGAATATCTTTCTAAGTAGCACAAACGCCATATGGTCAGACATCTTATTAAACATATTTTTCATGGTATCCAATACAATTTTTCTTAAAGTCAAAAAAAGGTGTAACCAAAAAATATTCTGATTTATCATCAAGGAAAGTACTGACTAAATAATAAATCATTAAAACTTACCGCCTCATTAATTGTCAGATTGTGCATTAAAATCACAAATCTTGTATCTTTCTTGCAACTCTTAAGTTATAAGAGGATTTAGTATTGTAGCCAAAGACCCTTCGTATTTCTGTTCCATTTAACTAAATAGAAATTTTCAAGGGGCTGTTCATATACTACATCACACTATTTTTAAACAAATTATTATTATTTATTTACAACTATTTATTAGATACTACAGAGTTGCAACTTTTTCTTAATTTTGCTACTTTTTAAGCTTAATGATCTCAATTACTAACAACGAACTAATAATAACAATTCTACAAATTGTTTAAATAAATTATTGTTGCATAATTTTAACTTTTTATCAAATTAAACTACATATCAAGATGAATGATATAAATTACTAACAAGAACTAAGAATAACAATTCTACCAATTGTTTAAACAAATTATTAATGTTTAATTTAATCTTTTTATCAGTGTTTAAACAAATTATTAATTTATAATTTCAAATTTTACCAAATTAAGCTACAGAGTTAACTTTTTAAAAACTTGTTCTCAGTTTTGCAACTTTACAAGCTGAATGATGTTAATAACTAACAACAAACTAGTAATAACAATTCTACAAATTGTTTAAACAAATTATTATTATTATATTTTCATTTCAACTTTTTATTAAATTAAGCTACAGAGTTACAACCTTTTTTTAATTTTGTATGTCATAAATATATTTGGAGAGGTAAGATTGACTGTTAAACCTAATTATTGAGTAAAAAATTCTAACAAAACTTTGGAGGTAAGTAGATTAAAAGAAGTAATGATTATAATAAATAAATTTTATCAGACAACTTTTACTTGTTTAAACAATTTTAACGCCTCCCGTTGACAAAATTGTTATTCAATTGTCAAAAATATATAATTCTAACTCGGAGCCCAGTTCAATATGAAGCTAGATTGTTTTCCGTATAATATGATTCCTATTCAATCTTCAGAATAATATAATGCTAACTCAAAGTTGCTTTTAATATAATTGAAATTTAAGTTTAAGTACAGTAAATACATAATTTAATTATGATATTATATAACTCGTTTTTGTCTTTAGATATAAAAATAATTTACTTTTTCCTGTTAGTATAAATAATAATTTAATGTATAGAATTTCTAGTTTATAAACAAAAAATTTGAAATTTAGATCTTAAACTTTTTAAAAAAATTAAAAACCAAGTTAACAAATTTTTAAATATTTTAATTAAAAATATTATCAATTTAGTAAATTCTTGTTATTACTATTCTAGGTTATAAGTAATTTAAATGCTTGATATTTAAAATATAATTTTTTTAATTAATAAAATTTATTAATAAACTTATATTTGTTTATCATTTTAAAGACTTGCTAAAAACTATATATTTTTAATATCAATCACTTAAAATAGTTATAATAATCTAGAATTAATTATACTAAAATCTGTCTAAAATGTTGTTATTTTTATTAAAATATTAAAAATCTAGTTAGTTTTCTTTAAAAATCCAAAATCTAAATGTTTATAAGATCTTTATTTGTGTACGTCCATATAAAAAGGGCCCAGGTTGTCGATTTTATTTATCGAGATATTCGCATTTTTCTAAAGAAGATTCAGATTTTCGAAATTTTTTTTATTGCTGAAAAACAAACTACGTAATGTCCTTCGTCGAATCATGCATTTACAATAACTTTATAGTAATTAAAAACACAAAGAAATCTTATTTTTAATTTTAAAAATGCATGGGCGCTAATGGAAATCTTGAACTTTAAACTCGTTTTTCTCAAAACTAGGATTTTGATACTTTTAACTTTGAATGCTTATAACTTTGTGAATCTTTCATCTAAAGGAGTCCAAGACCTCTCGAAATGTTCGAAATTTAATAAAGAATATGGTCATATAGATAAGTCCAATAGTGCCAAAGTGGGCCCTTTTCATATGAACGTACACATTTTATGTTATTTGTTTATAAACTAAAAATATCATTAATTAAATTATTAGTAATAATTGGAAAAGTTTTATTACTTTTACACCTAACAATGAAAAAGCATAAAGGAATATTTTAGTTTAAATTGGTATTTAAATATTTATTTTATGTAAACTTGATTTTTAATAAGGGGTCGTTCATATAGAAGGATTCTTATCTTAAAATGGTAAATAAATTAATATTTAATACTTATTAGAAATATTTTATTGAAATCCGTTAAAGCTTTCTCGAAATAACCTGGCACAAATCAAAGTCTTTAAAATTTGGAGAAAATAATTGTAAAATAATCAAAATAACTATAAATTCAATTTAAGATAAATAATTTAAAATTGAAGAAAATAATAACAATTTTTAAAAAAGTAAGTGGTAACACTTCCTATATGAGAAAGCAAAATAAAAAAATGTAATTAAAATTAAAGAAAATAATTGAAAAATGGTAAAAAAAATTAAGCATTGAAGAAAACAATTGATATTTAAAGAATTAATTGAAATTTGAGATAAATACATAATTTTAAATTTGGAAAATTCACTAAAATAATTTTAAAATTGAGAACACAATTGCAAAACAATGAAAATAATTAAAAATTGAAAGAAATAATTAAAATCTGAGGTAAAGAATTGAAAATTAAAGAAAAAAATGGAAATTTTGAAAAAAAGTGATAAAACCACAAAATGAATTTGAAATTGAAGAAAGTAATGGAAATGTGATAGAAATAATTGAAAATTTAGGAAATTAATAAAAAAATTGAAAAAGTATAATAGAAATTGTAAGAAAAATAGTTAAAAAATTATAAAAACAATTAAAAATTGTAGAGAATATTAGCAATTTAAAGAATTAATTAAAAGTGGGGTAAAATAGTAGGTAGAATAATAATAATAGTGGAAAATAGAAGAAAATAATAAAAAATTTTAAAAATAATAATTGAAAATTTCTTAAATGAATTGAAAAAGAACATAAAAGTTTGGTAAATTAGTTAAAAAATAATTAAAATATTAAAACATTGGGGAAAATAATTGTAAAATTGTAAAAGTAATTGAAAGTCTAAGAAAGAATTAAAATTTCAGAAAAATGTATTTATAAAATTACAAAATATATATTTAAAATATAAGGAAATAATTAAAAAATAATATAAAAGATTAAACAATTATAAAAATTATTGAAATATGAAATAAATAATTGTAAATTAAGGTAATTGACTAAAAAGTATTGAAAATTATTATTGATGAAAATAATTTAAAATAAAAAATATACGTGATAAATAATTGAAAATTCAAGAAAATAATAGATAAATAATTTTGAAAATTGGGTATTGATAAAAATTATTGAAATTTAAGATAAAGAATTAAAAAATTTAGGAAATTAAAAAAAATATACCGATTATAATTGACAATTTGAGAAAACAATTGCAAAATAGTGAAAATGTTTAAAAATTGAAAAAAAATAATTAAATTTTGAGGTAATGAATTGAAAATTGAAGAAAATAATTGAAATTTTGAAAAAAGTGATGTTTTGACCACCCTCTCCCCCTAGTGGACAATTATGGACTTTAAACAAATCCCCCTTCCCCCCTCCCCTAAAATTGTCCACGTGGTATGTGAACGACCCCTTATTTTAAAGGAACGCCTAAGTGGAAAAATTACAAAAAACGATTTTTTTTATTTGATTATCCAAAACTAGAATCATTTAGGAATAAAACAAAACTATTTAAAACCTTTTCTGATGAGTAGATTGGTTGAAGTTGGATACTTTTTCTCGAGAATAATAATTCCTGAAGTTGATCAATAAATTGTGTACGAATGCTTCCATTGTATTCAAATTTCGCATTTTTATATTAAAAATGAATAAATCAAAAATCCATATAAATTTCTCGACATGATTCACAAATTCAAAATGGAGGATCCAATATTTCGGACGAATTATTTTAAATTGAATGAATTTGCATGAATCCTAGTATACTGGGGGTTTGGGGTCGCTTATTTCAAATTTGAAGTCAGATTTTAAAAAACTCAAAATGGCGGATCCAATATCGCGGACGAATTTTTTTTAAATTTCGATGATTTCAAATTTTAAGTTAGATTTGAATAATCTAAATTGGCGGATACAATATGGCTGTCAAATTTTAAAAAATTGACTGAATTTGCATGAATATTGGTAAATTGGTGTTTTTAGGATCGCTAATTTCAAAATTTGAAGTCGGAATTGGAAAACTCAAAATGGCGGATCCAATATGGCGGACGAGTTTTTAAAAATTGGCTAAATTTGCATGAATCTTGGTATATTGAAGTTAACGGGATCGCTGATTTTTAAATTTTTAGTCAGATTTAGAAAATTCAAAATGGAGGATACAATATGGCTGTTGATTTAAGATTTGAAATTAGTAAACCCAAAAATCTCCGAGTAACAAGATACAGGGTGAATTCGAACAATATTTAAAAATGTATCCGTCACATTGGATTTGAAATTATTAAATTTGCAAAATAATTAATAAATTCGTATTCAGTGATCCTAAAAACGCAAAAAAAAAGTTTCAGACACATTTAGTCATTTTTTTTAAAAATTTGTTCACCATATTAGATCCGCCATTTAACATTTTTAAAAAAACGACTTCAGATTAGTAATCACCGACCGTTAAAACCTCTCGATACCCCAATATAACAAGATTCAAGAAAATCCAGTGAATTTTTAAAAATTCGTCCGCCATATTGGATCCGTCATTTTAAATTTTGAAAATCTGACTACGATTTTGAAATCAGCGACCCCGAAAACCCCAATGTACCAAGATTTATGCAAATTCAGTCAATTTTTAAAAACTCGTCCGTCATATTGGATCCGCCATTTTGAGTCTTAAAAATTGAAATCAGCGACCCCAAAAACCCCAATATACCAAGAGATATGCAATTTCAATTAATTTTTAAAAAATTCGTCCTCCATATTGGATCCGCCATTTTGAATTTTTAAAATCTGACTTCGAATCTGAAATCAGCGATCCCAAAAACCTCTTTATGCCAAGATTCATACAAATTCGTTGAATTTAAAAATTCGACCGCCATATTGGACCCGCCATTTCTAATTTTTCAAATCTGACTTTGAATTTGAAATCAGCGATCTAGCAAAATAAAAAGCGCGCAAGCGCGCGATTAGTTTTTCATACATTTTAAAAATGATAAAATATAATTTAATAAATATAGAAAATCGGTAAATACTATTTATCTAATGAGAAGAAATAAATATTTTAAATATAATATTTAAAAACCAATTATTGCAAATTTCGCAAATTAATTGAAAAAAAATGAAAGCAATTAAAAATTGGGGAAACTAATTTAAACAATCATGAAAATGTTTTAAACATAAAGAAAATAATTAAAATTTGAGAAACATACTTGAGAATCTTAAAAGTAAATTAAAACAAAATTGAATAATAAAAAATTAGAGAAATTAATTGAAAATTGATAAAACATGGTTAAAAATTGATCTAGCAAAATAAAAAGCGCGCAAGCGCGCGATTAGTTTTTCATACATTTTAAAAATGATAAAATATAATTTAATAAATATAGAAAATCGGTAAATACTATTTATCTAATGAGAAGAAATAAATATTTTAAATATAATATTTAAAAACCAATTATTGCAAATTTCGCAAATTAATTGAAAAAAAATGAAAGCAATTAAAAATTGGGGAAACTAATTTAAACAATCATGAAAATGTTTTAAACATAAAGAAAATAATTAAAATTTGAGAAACATACTTGAGAATCTTAAAAGTAAATTAAAACAAAATTGAATAATAAAAAATTAGAGAAATTAATTGAAAATTGATAAAACATGGTTAAAAATTGAGATAAATAAATTAAAATTTAAAAAAATAATTAAAATTTGAGAAAATAATTAAACAAATTACATAAAATATTTTAAATCAAGGAAAGTTAAACAAAATTTGGGAAAAGTACTTAAAACTTTCAGAAGTTCATTGGAATAAAAGAAAAAAAATTAAAAATCAGAGAAAATAAATGAAAAAAAATATAAATGATTTAAAATTGTACAGAACAAGCTTTAATTAAAGAGAAATAAGTAAAAACTTTTTGGCAATTATGAAAAAGAACGAGAAAAAGAACGAAAATAATTGAAAATTGATGAAAATAATATAAAAAAATAATCTAAATAATTAAATAATTGAAAAGTCAGATAAATAGTTAACAATTTTTGAAATTATGAAACAAATGTAAAGAATTAAAAATTTAAGAAAATAAATTTTGGAAAATAATTGAAAAATGTTTTTAAATTTTAAAACTTGACGAAAACAATTAAAATATGATACAAACAATGATAAGTTGTAAAAAAAATTAAATAACATTTAAGTGTAATAATTAAAAAAACTACAGAATTTTTTTTAAATAAAGAAAATTTAATTGAAATTTACGATAATTAATCAAAACAAAAAGTTTTAAATTTTTATAACAAATGAAAATAATTATAAATTGAAGAAAATATTTGAATTTTCAGTAAAATACTTAAAAATCTTAGAAATTAATTTGAGAAAAAGAGAAATATAATTAACAATCGAGAAAAATAATTGAAAAATGATAAAATTAATTCGAAACTGAAAAAAATAATTGAAATATGCTGAAAATAATTTATGATTGAGAAAGAAAATTGAATTATGATGAAAATAATTTAAATATGAAAAATTGAAAACATTCAATAAAATTTGAGAGAAATAACTGAAAAAAGCATAGAGTATATGTTTAGAAAAAAAATAATAATTACAAAGTTACTTAAAAAATTTTAATTAAAGAGAATAATTAAAAAATTGCAGAAATAACGAAAATTGATGAGAATAATTGTAATATCGGATAAATAATTGACATTTTTAAAAGTAATGACAAAATAATGAATATAATTATAAATTGATGAAGATCAAGAAGAATTGCAGAATTTATTTTTAAGCAAAAGAAAATAATTAAAAAATCGTTACATAATGGAAAATTGATGACAATAATCTAAAGAGATAATAACTGAAAAGTTAGGAAATTAATTGTATGTGTATATAATTTTAAACTTCTTAAAAAACCATAATATTCTTAAACAAAATTTTAATTGTTTAAACAATTTTAATTTGTTTAAACAATTTTATTCTGATCCTCTGTTTTTAATAAATATCTTTAAAGCTTACAACTTTTTAATTAGCAAAGAGAAAAACAATTAAATTGATATAATTTAATTAATTTAATTTAATTGATTGTTTAAACAATAAAAATTGTTTAAAATCAACTTTTTATTAAATTCACCTAGAATCATGTGGTTTTTTGCAATTTTTTATTGAAGAACTATAAGAAAGTTATTTATACCTAATTCACAATATACATTCAATTGTTTAAACAATTTTAATTTGTTTAAACACTTCAATTTTTTTATATTTTTGAATTTGAATAATTTTTTAAATAGTTGTCGATTCTTGAGTAAAAATTGACAGGAAATTTTTACACAAAATATTTTTTTTATTGTTTAAACAATTTAAATTGTTAAAAACAATTTTTCATTAAATTCTCCTAGAAGGATTATTATTTTTTGTTATATTCATTAAGGATATATCACGAATTTTTCCGTCTGCAATTTTCAAGACTTCTCAATTGTTTAAATAATTTATATTTGCATAAACAATTCATTTTTCGCATATTTTAAGAGTGTAACTAATTTTTTTTTAATAACTCATAGAGAAAGGTTTTTAATTCTCTTTTAACTTATATTTACCCAGAATCTACGAATTTCGTTTATTTTTCATTAATAAACCTTTACGTGTATATGTGTTGTAAATCAGGGATGCGCCCGAGCCCATCGTGTTGTGTTGTGTTGTGTCAGCGTCACAACACTTTGGCTGGTAGTGAATCGTATCGTAGCCAGCCACAACACGCTAGCTCAAGCTGGATCGTATCGTGGCAAGCCTTGAACACGATAGACTAAGCTGAAATGTATCGTGTCCAGGCACAACACGATAGACTTTGCTCAGTCGTATCGTGGCAGGCTTCAACACAATACAATCAGAAAAATCGCATCGTGGCAATCCACAACAGTCAATCCACATATTCAATAGTATCGTGGCAGACCACGACAAAATATGTATCAAAGAATCGTAACGTGTCAAACACGTTAGAAATTAGTCAAATTTTCAGATCGAGATGAAAGCAAGCGTCGCGTCGCCTTGACGTTTCGCCCCACCACAAAAAATTCTAAGTCGTCCGACGACAAAGGCTCTCCGCGCCTTTCTTCTTCTTGTTTTCGCAGTAATGTTTGTAAGCAACCTTGAATGGGGAAATTGAAAATATGCCTCCTAATTAATAATGCCTAAATGGTTCCAAGTGTTTTATTGAATAAATACTTGCGACCTAGTGTTCTAATTAATAAATAGATATCCACAATTGTTTTATTTAACAAATAGATGCGCACTACTTTTTTAGTGCACATATAGATGCGCACTACTTTTTTAATGCACATAAAGATGCGCACAACTTTTTTAGTGCACTTATAAATGCGCACTACTTTTTTAGTGCACAAATAGATGCGCACTACTTTTTTAGTGCACATATAGATGCGCACTACTTTTTTAGTGCACATATAGATGCGCACTACTTTTTTAGTGCACATATAGATGCGCACTACTTTTTTAGTGCAAAAATAGATGCGCACTAATGTTTTATTGAACAAATATATGCGCACTAGTTTTCTAACGGCAGTAGTTACCAAGCTTTTTATATTTTTACTAATAAATAATTAAGTGACATAAATAATTTGGGGAAATGCGGATTTCCAAAAAACCAATACTGGAAGTAATCAGAAGATGATTTTAGACATTAAAAATGGTTTAAAGAATAATTGGTTTAAACGAATTGTTATAAACAAATAAAAAAAAATTGTTAAAAATAAATAGTGTTTTTTCATTGCACGTGAAAAATTAATAATGGAACATGGGAGACATTTAAAACTTTTTCACTCCATTTGTTATAAATAATCAATAAACAACAATAATGACCTTGAATCCATCTCAACCCATTTTTAGGGAAATATGGATACCAGAGAAAGCTGTACAGAAAACAGGATTGTGAATTAAATGATGATTTTTTACATTAAAAACTGTTAAAAGAAACAATTTTTTTTAAACAAATTGTTTTAAACAAATAGAAACAAAATTAAAAAATATTAAAAACCAATGTCATTAATCGATTGTACGAGAAAAATTATTCAAGAAGGCATGTGTAACGTTTTCAATCTTTTTACCTTATGTGTTCTTAATACTAAATAAACAATATTTTCGCGTACAATCGAATGAAACTATTTATTTTTAATAATTTTTAGTTTTCTTCTTATATTTGTTTATAACAATGTTTTTAAACAATTTATTTTTAAACATTTCTTAATGTCAAAAATCATCATTTCAAACACGGTCCAGTTTCCCGTAATGACTTTTTTTGATATCCATTTTTCCCTAAGCATGGATGTTAATGGATTCATTCTTTTTTACATTTCCATAGAGAAAGCTTTGTGATAGTTAAGATTTTCGATTTTCCACAAATATAGTCTAAATCAACTCAATTTCATCTAATAAGCGTAAATTTCCATTTTTAAGCAAATGTCTAAATGTCTGTGAGTGTTTTGTGCATGTGTGATATGTATGTATAGCCTTTTTTGTCGCCAGGATATCTCAAGAACGCTTCAACGGATTTCAACAGAATTTGGATGAGTTATTAAGCTCCTTTCTTCTTCTTGTTTTCGCAGTAATGTTTGTAAGCAACCTTGAATGGGGAAATTGAAAATATGCCTCCTAATTAATAATGCCTAAATGGTTCCAAGTGTTTTATTGAATAAATACTTGCGACCTAGTGTTCTAATTAATAAATAGATATCCACAATTGTTTTATTTAACAAATAGATGCGCACTACTTTTTTAGTGCACATATAGATGCGCATTACTTTTTTAATGCACATAAAGATGCGCACAACTGTTTTAGTGCGCATATAAATGCGCACTACTTTTTTAGTGCACATATAGATGCGCACTACTTTTTTAGTGCACAAATAGATGCGCACTACTTTTTAGTGCACATATAGATGTGCACTACTTTTTTAGTGCACATATAAATGCGCACTACTTTTTTAGTGCACATATAGATGCGCACCACTTTTTTAGTGCACAAATAGATGCGCACTACTTTTTTAGTGCACAAATAGACGCGCACTACTTTTTTAGTGCACAAATAGATGCGCACTACATTTTTAGCTCACAAATACATGTGCAACACTTTTTTAGCGCAGAAATAGACGCGCACTACTTTAATGGCGCACAAATACATGCGCACTACTTTTTTAGCACACAAATACATGCGCACTACTTTTCTAGCGCAGAAATATATGCGCACAAGTGTTTTATTCAAGAAACATTTATTCATGTAAACTAAACGTCGATTTTCATTAAATATTTTTGATGTAATGAAGACTTAAACATTAATGAGTTGTATTCAGAGTTGATCCTCTTTGTGTATTTTGATTCCAAGAACCACAAACTTAACATAAAATTTGGTTCTTCTTAGATCCTTCGTAACGCGTCACAATTATTTACATAATATATTTAAAAAATTAAAAGTACGTTTTAAAAGTCATTTTATAACATATGGTGCAAGTATATTTTTTAATCCATTCAAAATCTTTAATATTTAGTACAAGATTAAATTTAAATAATATAAAATAAAAGAATCAAAGCTTTCAAAAAAGTAGAAAATTAATACCTTTAAAAAACGTAGATAAAGACATCAAATAAATGTTTTCAAAAATTCGTAATTATAAGATAAAAACTAAACAATTAAAAAGAAGTAAAAATATTTCTAAGAAATGGAAAAACTATGACAAAAATTTAAGAATTAATTAGAACGCTAAGACTAAAAAATAGTGAAACGTCAAGAAAATGGAGAAAAGTTTTTTTCCTGAACCTAACAAACTGTAAATAAATGTAAAGTACAAAGAATAATAAAATTTGTTTAGAATCTACTAAAAGATTAGAATTAATAAAAATAAAATAAAAGCATGTGCCATATCAAGATGAATAAAAAGTCCACAAAAGAAATTTAAAAATCACTTAAAAACAAAAAAGTTTATGCAAATTAAACCAAACAAATTTTTATAATATTACATGTAACATTTAAAACAAGTCCAACAATAAATTTAAAGAAATAAAGAAAATCTCAAAATTTTATGGAAGAATAAGTAAGTTTGCAAAAAAATCTCCCAAAAATCTCATAGAAATATTATAAGAATTAAAAAAAGGATTATTGTGAATATGAAATATAATTAATATTACGTAATGATTTTGCATTAATAATATGCATTTGAAATTTGAATTAATTGAAAGTTAAAAGTTGGAACAAATTGGAATATGATAGTTAATTGTTAATTGACGTTTGGAATTTATTTAAATTATAATGAGTTAAAGATATAAAATTCTAATACTATTTTTTGCTATCTTCATACCAAAAATTTGTAAATCGTAGGTATTTTGATAATCTGTATTAGCACAATTTTTTCAATTTGATAAAGATTAAAATATTGAAATCGTAATTTTTAAGATTTATCCACAAATTTGTGTGTTTTGTTTATATGGTCTTGTGATGTTTTGCATGCAGTATTTTACATCTAGAGAATTGTAAAGTTTTTTTAATTATGTCATGATTTTAATGCCAATTTCCCAATGATTTAAATCCATTGTTGTTGATTTATTTTGGCCTTGCCAAATGAGTTAGTGCAGTTGATTATTTTTGGAATGACCCAAAAGATAAATAAATTTGTTGTGTCAAAGAATAATTGAAAAGTGCAAAGAATGAAGAAAATTATACAAGAAAGGATGCCCATAGAAATACAACGGTATTGACCACGGTATTCTGGTACTGCATAAATAGGAAAATAAATTATTAATTATTACAAATATATTTAACTATAATAATGATATAAATAATACAAACTTAATTTCATTTTTTAGTTTTTTCAACAATCAAGAATCTTCACATTTTATGTTCTATACTGCAATACAAATTTTTTATGCTTTCCAAAAATCGGAAATCTACTAGATTTTGTGTTCTAGTTTATTCAAACTTTAAAACTTCAACTAATTCAAATTTAAATATATATAAATTAATGCATAATAATTAAATAATAATTATTTTCCATATTGACAATAATCCTCTTTTTAATTCTTACAAGATTTCTAAGAGTTTTTAACACTTTTTTAAAACTGTTTTAAATTTTTATGTTATAATTTCTTATTCTTACATAATTTTAAAACAATTTTTTCTTTTACTTTTGATATTTTTTTGTTTTAGTTTTTTTATTTTAGAATTGTCTGTAATTTTCTTCTTTTTATCCAAATTATGTAATATTATTTTACATAATTCGGTTATAACATTCACTAAACCTTTTAATTCGTTGATGTTATTAATTATTTCTATATTTTTAAAAATATATATTCTAAATTTATTTTTGGACCTCTTTAAGTCTATAAGAAGAATATTTATAAAATTATTTTGGTTTATTTTTTTTTTAAACCTTTTTATATTATTTATTTTATTTTTAAAAATGCATTGATGTACAGTTAAACAAATGTTCGGTTTGTATAACCAAATAATTTGATTATACACATTTGTTTGAATCAACCAAATGGTTTATTACAGTTGACTAAGTGTTTTGGTTAATCCAACCAAAAAGTTTATTTCATACAAACAAAAAATTTGTTTTATTCAAAAAAATTAATTTTATTGAATTTATTTGGTTCGTTCAAATAAATATTTTGGTTTACACAATCAAATGTCATACTTATTTTTCTTTAATGCTTGAATTTCTTAATTAAATATTTTATTTGTATATTATTGATTAATTTCCAATTTTTAATTTACAATTTTAAAGTAATAATAATAATCACTATAATAAATTGGAAATTAACTGATAAATATGCAAATAAAATATTAAGAAATTCAGATATGGGTGATTCTCCACGAAACCAACAATTTGGTTACTGTGATTTTAGAAAAAAAAATTTCTGATTAAAATAAAAATTGTGATATAACTTTGAAGTATGATAGTAAAAAATGAAATATCTGTGATGGGCCGGACAAATTGTTTATAATTTTTGTATTTTTTAAACAAATTAGCTGTTACCGCATCCATGTACCATAATCGGTTGCAGTATAACAGAATTGATAGTTGAATTTATAAAAAAGTTAAATAAAAATCATTCGCATTCTAACTTTTATATTTTCTATTTGTTAAACAATATTTGTTTAAACAAATAATAAAAAAAGTCACATTTAATTAAAATTATGGATCACAATCGATTCTACAAGAAAAATTAGAAAGATTTTGTTATGATCATATTTTATTTTAAGTCATAATTTGTTAATAAAATCGCTTTAAACAAATAAATAAATCTATGGTGGTAATTTATGCGGTAATTTATAAAAATATTGAGGTAATTTATAATAAAAATACAAACGAAATTCAGGATTTAAAAAACTGATGTAGGAAATTTATGTAGTAATTTATGGAAATTTATGGTAATTTATGCGGTAATTTATAAAAATTTTGAGGAAATTCATAATATTAATACAAAATAAAATTCATGATTCAAAAAACTAATGCAGGAAATTTATTTCGTAATTTATGGTAATTTATGGTAATATATACGGTAATTTATGAAAATTTCGATGCAATTTATAGTTAATAAAAGTAAATTAAAAAAACTAATTTTTGAAATTTATGGAAATTTATACGGTAATTTATGGAAATTTATGTAGTAATTTATGGAAATTATATTAAAATTTATAGAAATATATGTTGTAATTTTATAAATTATTTTAAAAACATTTATTCTAATTTATTAACAAATAATTTAAAATTTGCAAATCAGTTGCCAGCAATTCATAGAAATTTATACGGTTATTTATGAAAATTTATAAAGTATTTAATGTTAAACTTATATTAAAATTATGACAGTTTAGGTAATTTCTATTTGTTTAATTTTATTTAACACAATCACAAAAAATTTTAAATTGTACACTTGTTTAAACCACAAATTCAATGAAAGACAGCCAAAAACCTTCACCATGATGCAAAAGGCTTCACCATGACGCTGAGGCTTCACCATGACGCTTAATGAATACTGTTTTTTTAAACAAATTATACTCTCTAAAACTGAATCAGTGAAATTTTCACTGATTTGAAATCAGTGAACAACTTTTCGTTGCTGAATCAGTGAAATTCACTGAAGATTAGTCATTTTCACTGATTCAGCAAAGAGAAGTTGTTCACTGATTCCAAATCAGTGAAAATTTCACTGATTCAGTTTTAGAGAGTAAGCAATTTTCAATCGGTTTCGCATTCCTGTCATCTATATTCACGGAAATAATACTACTATACATCATTTATTGAAAAAAATTTTTTTTTTTAATTTATTGCGAAATATGCAAAGGCTTCACCATGACGATTCTGTGATTCCCTACAAAAATTAAGCGCTTTAAACGTAAAAAAAGCAAAAAATCAATTATAAAATTTGTTTCTATCGTAGTGAATCTCTTGAGGGGAGTCAATTGTTGCTTATACTAAAGTGTAACTAAATTCTGATTTGATTTTTATGAAATATTTCAATTTTTTAAAAAGGCTTCACCAAGACGCACAAAACTGGGGACAAGAAATAACATCTAGAAAAAATAAAAATAATAATTATTTTTTTTACAACTAATTTTTTTCTGAATTCTACACACTTAGACAATAAAAAAATATAACCATTAATTTGTTTTATTATTAAAGTTTACTAAAAATATTTATTTTTGTGTCGTAACTGACCCTGGGGACAGGCTTCACCATGACGATTTGGCCTATAAATTTGCATTTAAAAAAAAAAATTTAATCTTATAAATTAAAGTGGCTACAGGCTTTCGTTTGTGATCACTAGAGTTACTTTTTTAAGTTAGATTTATTACCATATGTGCAATTTGTTTCTTAAAAAACAGAAGGGACATGGAATTGTCGGTTTCGTGGAGAATCACCCATATATTATACAGAAAAACGAATAACAGTTGAGCATATTATTAGAAACAAAATTTTCTTCTCTTCAAGGTCGTCTTCTTACGGAGTGTTTCTCCTTAAAAGAATCTTTTATTTCAAAATTTATGAAAGAATAAAAAGTCACAAGTAACTCATATATTTACAAGCACAATTAAACATAACCTGTAGGTAATCAAAATCTATTTGACACTTATAACCTAAAATAACCTGAAACACACAATAGGTCACAAATTTTGTAGGAACTTTCCGCGTAATCCAATTTCTCAAATGAGGAAACAACACTCACTAAATTTATAAAACACAAGTTATGATAAAACAAATAATGCACTTTATACGCGACGACACGATTGACATGACGCGACGCTTGTTTAAACACTCAGAAAAATGATATCAAAAATATCAAAAATATTTTATCAATATCAAAAATATTGATAAAATTAATTTGAAATTTGTAAAAAATGATAAAAATAATTTAAAATAGGAAAAATAGTCCAGAAATAACCAAAATAACAGAAATTTGAAGAAATAATTGAGAAATCACAAAAAATTTTAATTTTAAGGTAATAAGTGAAACTAGTGAATTCTGTCCATTTCATGGACACTTCGCTTCCAAGGAAGCAAGATAATTTGCTTCCTCTATGAGGAAGCAAGAAATTTATTTATAATATAAAGAATAATAATTTAATTTTAAATTAATTATTATTGAAAAAAATTAAAAATCATGAATTATTACGTGGGTTTTTTGTCAATTATATACTTTATATAGGTCAATCGATTCGTTTTGAAACAAGGAATATGATTTTTTCATTCATTTGTCTGAATTTTTAGCATGAAAAAATTTTTTGCCGAAAAACGATATTTTCGATGAAAAAAGGTGCTCAAAAAAATTTGATTGGGTATTTCCAAAAATCCCTGTGTCCAAATTTAGATATTTGTGAGCTTCATATGTCATCCAAATTTTATTAAAATCCGTTAAAGCGTTCTCGAGATATCCTGGCGACAAAAAATTTACCACATACACACACACATACACACACACACACACACATCCGGCCATTTTCTCAGGAATGAAAATTTGAACTTTTCAGATGAAACTGAGTCGATTTACACTATTTTTGAAAAATCGAAAATCTTAACGATCACAACGCTCCTCTATGAGGAAGCAAAAGTAACAAAAATTTGAGCCAAATAATTGAAAGATGACAAAACTAATCAAAAATTAAGTAAAAAATAAAAAATTTGAAGAATACTTATTTTAGTCCAAAGAAAGAGTTTGGTCGAATGAAACAGATACATTTAAATAAAAATTATGTTTCTGGAAACCAAAGGATTTGTTACAAGGAACCAAATGCTTATTTAATCTAATAAAACTTTTTTGTTGTATCAAATAAAATAAGTTAACTAAATGGTTTGTTTAATTTAACTGAAATTTTTTTCTAAGTGTAAATGTCTTATGTCTTAAAATAAGATCTGTTTTTACAGTGTACCTATCCATTTTTTTATTTATTTTTTATTAATTCTAATTTTTCAGTATATTCTTATCAAATTTTTTTAATTTTTGTATTTTTTACATTTTTCTGGGGTTTGTTAGATTGAGAAACAAAACATTTTTCCATTTTCTTTCTATATTTATTTAATCTTCTTGCTGTTTCACAATTTTTTTAGTGTTTCTTTGAATTTTAATTAATTCTTTAATTTTTGTCTTATTTTTTCTATTTCTTAGAAATATTTTTTCTTCTTTTAAACTATTTAGTTTTTATCTTATAATTACGAATTTTTAAAACCATTTATTCGATTTATTCTATATCTACATTTTTTTTATGTAGACAAATATGTCGAGATACTTAAAATTAGGTGTAAATTATGTCTATTCTTGCACATTTCGTTTCCACGTATAAGCAAAACAATTTGCTTGCTCATAGAAGAAGCAATAAATTAATGACGTAAAAATTAATTGGAGAAATTATTAAAAAAAAGAATTTTAAATGCAAAAAATGAAGAAACATGAATTATTTTCGAATTTTTGATCAATTATAAACTTTATATAAGTCAATTAATTCGTTTTGAGACACGGAATATTATTTTTGTATTTATGAAGTTGTATTTTTAGCATGGAAAAAAACGATTTCTTTCGATGAAGAAAGGTGCTCAAAAAAATTTGATTAGGTATTTTCAAAAATCCCTGTGTCCAAATTTAGAAATTCATGAGCTTAATAACTCATCCAAATTCTGTTGAAATCCGTTGAAGCGTTCTTGAGATATCCTGGCGACAAAAAGGCTATACATACATATCACACATGCACAAAACACTCACAGACATTTAGACATTTGCTTAAAAATGGAAATTTACGCTTATTAGATGAAATTGAGTTGATTTAGACTATATTTGTGGAAAATCGAAAATCTTAACTATCACAAAGCTTTCTCTATGGAAATGTAAAAAAGAATGAATCCATTAACATCCATGCTTAGGGAAAAATGGATATCAAAAAAAGTCATTACGGGAAACTGGACCGTGTTTGAAATGATGATTTTTGACATTAAGAAATGTTTAAAAATAAATTGTTTAAAAACATTGTTATAAACAAATATAAGAAGAAAACTAAAAATTATTAAAAATAAATAGTTTCATTCGATTGTACGCGAAAATATTGTTTATTTAGTATTAAGAACACATAAGGTAAAAAGATTGAAAACGTTACACATGCCTTCTTGAATAATTTTTCTCGTACAATCGATTAATGACATTGGTTTTTAATATTTTTTAATTTTGTTTCTATTTGTTTAAAACAATTTGTTTAAAAAAAATTGTTTCTTTTAACAGTTTTTAATGTAAAAAATCATCATTTAATTCACAATCCTGTTTTCTGTACAGCTTTCTCTGGTATCCATATTTCCCTAAAAATGGGTTGAGATGGATTCAAGGTCATTATTGTTGTTTATTGATTATTTATAACAAATGGAGTGAAAAAGTTTTAAATGTCTCCCATGTTCCTTTATTAATTTTTCACGTGCAATGAAAAAACACTATTTATTTTTAACAATTTTTTTTTATTTGTTTATAACAATTCGTTTAAACCAATTATTCTTTAAACCATTTTTAATGTCTAAAATCATCTTCTGATTACTTCCAGTATTGGTTTTTTGGAAATCCGCATTTCCCCAAATTATTTATGTCACTTAATTATTTATTAGTAAAAATATAAAAAGCTTGGTAACTACTGCCGTTAGAAAACTAGTGCGCATATATTTGTTCAATAAAACATTAGTGCGCATCTATTTTTGCACTAAAAAAGTAGTGCGCATCTATATGTGCACTAAAAAAGTAGTGCGCATCTATATGTGCACTAAAAAAGTAGTGCGCATCTATATGTGCACTAAAAAAGTAGTGCGCATCTATTTGTGCACTAAAAAAGTAGTGCGCATTTATAAGTGCACTAAAAAAGTTGTGCGCATCTTTATGTGCATTAAAAAAGTAGTGCGCATCTATATGTGCACTAAAAAAGTAGTGCGCATCTATTTGTTAAATAAAACAATTGTGGATATCTATTTATTAATTAGAACACTAGGTCGCAAGTATTTATTCAATAAAACACTTGGAACCATTTAGGCATTATTAATTAGGAGGCATATTTTCAATTTCCCCATTCAAGGTTGCTTACAAACATTACTGCGAAAACAAGAAGAAGAAAGGCGCGGAGAGCCTTTGTCGTCGGACGACTTAGAATTTGTTGTGGTGGGGCGAAACGTCAAGGCGACGCGACGCTTGCTTTCATCTCGATCTGAAAATTTGACTAATTTCTAACGTGTTTGACACGTTACGATTCTTTGATACATATTTTGTCGTGGTCTGCCACGATACTATTGAATATGTGGATTGACTGTTGTGGATTGCCACGATGCGATTTTTCTGATCGTATTGTGTTGAAGCCTGCCACGATACGACTGAGCAAAGTCTATCGTGTTGTGCCTGGACACGATACATTTCAGCTTAGTCTATCGTGTTCGAGGCTAGCCACGATACGATAAGATACAATTCTGTCGTTTCGCATCGTGGGCGTGTGCGTCCCTGGTTGTAATAAAGCTTGATATAATTATTATGACGCGTTTTTAATTGAATGTATATTGTGAAATATGAATAAATAATTTCTTTATAATTCTTCAATAAAAATTTCAAAAAACCACATGATTCTAGCTAAATTTAATGAAAAGTTGTATTTAAGCAATTTTAATTGTTTAAACAATTAATTAATTTAAATTAATTAAATACATTTTCCCTCTGCTATTTAAAAAGTTGTAAACTTTTAAGATATTTAATTAAAACAGAAAGTATGACATAATATGTTTAAACAAATTAAAATTGTTTATACAATTAAAATTTTATTTAAGAATACAGCGAGCTTTGTATTTTGTTCAGTAAAAAGATTTATAAAAAAAGCGACGTAAAAAAAAATATTTTAGACCGATTTACTTATAAATGCTGAATTCATGTTTAGGGGTGGTTATTTAACGCACCCCTAAAGAGGATCAGATTGCAAAAAAATAATAATAATCCACAGTTTCTTTAACTTTGGATATTTATCGAGGTCTCATAAACTTCTGAGCCTTTTTCGATAAAATTATGAATAAATTTTAATACTTTTTTAAAAAAGTACACTTTTTCCATGTATTTCTAATGGGAAAAAAGGGGGTGCAAGCGGCACCCCTTAATATTGTCAGATCAAAGAACAAAAAAATAGGGGTAATTTTTTTTCCATTTTTAGTCAATTTCCATGCGACTTTTAACGATTTTCAAAAATTTTCTTTTCTTTAAACACCCTAATAAATACATACTAACGAATTTCAGGAGTTTACGGAGATTATTATTATTTAATTCCAAACAGAAAAAAGCAACATTTCTATTTAATTGAAAAATGAAGAATGCTGTTCTTGTGCCTGGAATTGATCACTTTAGCGACTAATAAGATAGAAAATTGTACATCGAGGAGTTTTTCTTTGGACAAAAATGGTGACTGGTAAGAAAAAAAAAAAAAAAAAAAAAGTCAGAAATAAGGGGACCTTGGAAACAAACGATCGTATTTTTCTGAAAGCCGCTGCCTTGGCCGAGGGTTGAGAGAGCTTTATCGCTCTCCCTTGCACGTGTACGTGTGTACATATGTGCTTTTTGTCTTGGACCAAGACCCTCATCAAATTTCCTGTCGTCGAGAAGTTCGCACAGTTTAACGTCATCCTCGGGAAGTTTGTTTAGGCTGCAATAGCCACGAAGGACGTTTTACGCCAAATGGATAAAGACGATCGTCATCACTGATAAATGGGCTTATCGCCAGATTTTCCTTGTCCTAAAAACACTCCCCCTCATGATTTAAAAAAATAGACATCCCTTTTTTTTTCAATTTAATCTGATATTCCATTTATTTCAAATTTTTTTTCCTGGCTGTCACGTTTCACGAGAAATGGAGGCCGAACTTTTCAATCTACAAATTGGAAAAAGGGTCGCTCACTAATGTGTGTCATGTGAGAAAAATTGTTTTCTATTAGTCTGCTTATTTTAACAAAAAGGCACTTTTGTAACATTTTCTTCTTTTTCAGTTCTTGCTCTTCTATTTTTATCTATTTTTATCAGTGGTCAACTATAAAAAAAGAAATAATGTGCAATTATAATGATTCTGCTCGTCAATCTCCATGCTGCTCATTAAGAATCGCCTCAGTCCTGAAAGAAATTGAAAATAGAAGATGCCGAATCGATGAGTTTTATATATATTTTATTGTGTTTGTCTAATTGTCTTTCTCGTATATTTTATTTATTTAAATTATTTATATATGTACATTTGAAATCCACGTGGTTCAAGTTCGAATTATCTGTTTATTTATTTTTATATATAATTTTAGACAATCGTGTATGTCTAAGTATGTGTGTGTCGGATATTTATTCTTTAGTTTATTAATTTTGACGGCAAATTTTGATTTATAATTTTAATTTTGACGAAATATAATTTTTATTTAATTGACTATAAATTCCGACTTTTATTTTCTTTTAATTTACTATTTGTGTGTTATAAATTTATATATTTATTAAATTTCATGATTTTTATTTATATTCATTTTTAATTTTAATATAATTTAAATGTGCGATTTTAAGAATTAAATAGAAATAGTTTTTAATCGTTACACTTGTAAATGAAAGTTTTGTCTTGACCCCTAAATTGTTGATTTCAAATTTTCTGATATTTTTGTAAATTTCTCAGTCCTAGAATAAATAAGGTTACGATTTTTAATTTTTAATTTGAATTTTTTTTAAATAATTCATTATTCCCGTAACCAATGTCGGGGGAAAAAACGTATTTTTTCTGGTGTAAGAATAAATTAAGAGAAAGGAATGCAAATTGCTTGAAGGCCGTTTAGAGAAGAAACCAGAGATTCTTGGGTATTTTTCATCCCTTGTGTGTTAGATGAGGAATCTTCCGGTGCCTTTTCAAGAAAACTCCCGTTCACATTACTGGAAAACTTCCGGTCTTCTAAGATGTGGAAAAGCTCACTTCTCCAAAGAAAACAAGATTACAACGGATTTCTAATTGAAGCTTGCTCTCACAAGATCAAACATTTAATTTCGTTCAGGAAGTTGCGAAATCTGAAAAAGAATCGAATCTTGTTACGTGTTCAACTTGACGTTAAGAGGTTCATTCCAGCTGTCTTGTAATTGGATAAAAAAAAAGAGTAATATACAGAGCAAGAAGAAGGGTTTGTAAACAATAGTGAATCAGAAATTGGAAATGTATCCAATAAACGCAAGTTAGAAAAAGAAAACTGACCGAAAGAATGGAGCTCAAGTCTTTGATAAATTACATTCTAGACGGTATCAAATAGTCAGAAGAATTTTTTTTATTGCTTTCAATTCACAATTTTGTGATTGTTGCTTTCACAAATAGTTTTCTCTGAGTTTATAGGAATATTAATTAATTATTATTATTTAATAATAATATTTATTAATATATATTTATTAATAGGGGCGGTCAATGTAAATTTTTGTCATCTGCACACTTAATGTTGACCAACAAGGGACAAGGGGAATAAAAAAAATAAATTAAAGAGTTTCTTAATTAACGTAATTATTTTAACGCAAAAGTAAACAATCTTATTTGATTTTGAGTAATAAATTCATTTAAAATTTATAATCCCGGCGGAGCTAAATGTCCGATATTTTTTCACAGAATTTCAAATTTTAAAATCATGTATAATTCGTTATAATTAATTGACTTATTTATAACTACGGCTTGTGTTATCAGCAATTATAAATATTTTAAAAATAAAACTTAAAGATAAATAAAACAAAATTTATTTGTATAAAACAAAATTTATAAAATTTTGGAATTGAAAAAAATTTTAAAAAACTGATTGAAATTTGAGAATAAAAAATACTTAAAATTTTTCGAAATTGATTGGATAAAAATAAGAATAATTAAAATTGGGTGAAATAATTGAAAAATAAAGAAAATAATAGAAAATTGATGATAATAATTGCAATTTTAGAAAAAATAAATTTAAAAAATATAGAATATATGTGAAGTAAAAAGACAGTACCTAATTACAAAATCATCTCAAGGATTTTAAATTAAAGAAAATAATTAAAACACTATAGAAATAATCGAAAAGAAAAAAATGGAAATTTGAGATAAAGAATTGAAATTTTCCGAGTTAATCAACAGATAATCAAAGTAATATAAAAATTGTGAAAATCATTGCAAATTGAAAAAAATAATTAAAAATTGACGAACATAATTGATATTTGAGAAAAATAATTAAAGAATGATCAAAACAGTGAAAACTCGAGACAATAACTTAGTTTTAAGATAATAATTAAAATTTTAGTAAATTAATTACAAAATAATTAATATATCTAATTAAAATTTGGAAAATAATTGTAAAATAATAAAAGAAAATTAAAATTAAAAAAGATAATTGAAAAATGAGATAAATAATTAAAGTTTTAGGAATTTAATTGGGGAATAGTATAAAAATAATTAGAAATTGTATAAATTGATTAAAAATGATAAAAATAATAAAAAAGTAAGATAATTATTACGATTTTAGAAAAATAATTAAAAAACATACAGAATATATGTGAAGTAAAAAAAAGTATATTTACTTAATTACAAAATGATTTCTAGAACTTTAAATTGAAGAGAATAATTAAAACATTATAGAAATAATTAAAAATTGAAGAAAATAATAGAAATTTAAGATAAATAATAGAAATTTTCGGAATTAAGCAAAAAATAATCAAAGTAATATAAAAGTTGTAAAAATCATTGAAAATTGAAGAAAATTATTTAAATTTAAGAAAACTATTTTAAAATCTAGGAAAATAATTGAAGAATAATGAAAATAGTAAAAAATTTATGAAAATATTTGCAAAGTAATAATAATAATTAAAAATTGAAGAAAATAATTTTAATTGGTGAAAAGTAATTGAGAAAATTGCAGTATATATTTGTAATAAGAGAAATTAATAGCAGAATGATTAAAATAATTGTAACTAAAATTTAAGATAAATAATAAAAAAAATTAGGTAATTAACTAAAAGCAATTGAAAATGACAAAAAGTAATTGAAAAAATTAAAGAAAATATTTGAGATAAACAAGAGTACTTGGAAAATGATAATTTAGGAAATTAGTTGAAAAATAATTAATATATCTAACTAAAAGGTGGAGAATTAAAATTGGAGAAATTATTTGCAAATTGATAACAATGATAATTGAAAATTGAAGAAAAATATTAAAATTTGAGAAAAATATTTTAAAAGCTAGAAAATTAATTGAAGAATAATGAATATTATAAAAAATTGGAGAAAATATTTGAAAAGTAAAAAAATAATTAAAAATTACAGAAAATATTTTTAATTTGTAATAAAGATTAAAAAGAAATACAACATATATTTTTAAAAAAGAAAATAATTGCAGAATGAAAAATATAATTGTAAATTGAAAAAATAACTGAAATTTGAAGTAAATAATAAAAAAATTACCAAATTAATTAAAAAAATTATTTAAAATAACAAAAAATTAATTGGAAAATGATAGTAATAATGGAAAATTAAAGAAAATAATAAAAATTTGTAATAAATAATTGAAAAAACTACAGATTGTATTTGAGATAAACAAAACTACGTGAAATACGATAAAAATAATTGAAAATTAAAGAATATGATAAAAATTAAATAAGAAAAAATTGAGAAAATTACAGCATTTATTTGATTTCAAATAAAGGGATTGAAAATCAAAAAACATAATTTAAATACTTAAAAAATACAACTAAAATTTAAAAACAATAAATAAAAATTTAATAATTTAGATTTCTTATCAAAAATTCGGTATTGAAGAAATAAATTGTAATTTGAAGAAAAAAATTACATTTTTAAAGACAAAAATCATATTTTGTCAAATTAATTGAAAAATGTCGAAAGAAATTGAAAATTATTTAATAAATAATGAAACTAATTTGATATTGAAGGAAATAATTAAAACTGAAATAGTTTTATTTGAAAAAATTAAAGAAAATAATTAAAACTTGAGGAAATTGAATTTAAGACTTAGGAGATAAATTGAAAAATTAATGAAAATCATTCAAGAAAATTTGTGAAAAATGCTAAAATAGTTGAAAATTGTAGCCATTAATCGAAATCATAATAGTATAGAATTATTAAAAATTGAAAAAAAATTCAATATTTTGAAATTAAGACAAGCGAAGAATAATTTCATTTATCCGTTTCTTTCTTTTGAATCTTCATTCTTTATTTTAATGTAGGTTTTTTCTTTAGACAACTCATAGTCAATATTTTATTCATTATTTAAATATATCTAAATTAATTTCTGCAAAATATGAATTAAAAATTGAAGCATTTAACATAAAATTCATCTTTATTAAAAAATTGTATCTGCCTTTTATGAAAAAAAGTCAATCAAATCTATTTTTAAATTTTTATATTTACCTGTAAGTATCTTAGCTAAATCAATATAAATAATAGTTCACTTAAACTTAACAAACAATTTAATACTTGTGAAGTTAAATCAATTAAGTAAAGAAAAAGTGAAAATGAAGTTGAAAGGAAAGTGAAAGCGAAGTAAAAGTAAAGTAAAGTGAAGGAAAGTGAAGTGAAGTGAAGTGAAGTGGAGTGAAGTGAAGTGAAGTGAAGTGAAGTGAAGTGAAGTGAAGTGAAGTGAAGTGAAGTGAAAGTGATGTAAAGTGATGTGAATTGAATAAAAGTGAAAGTGAAAGTAAAAGTGAATGTGATGTGATTTATATTGAAGTGAAGTGAGTTTGAAAGTGAAAGTGATGTAAAGTGATGTGTAGTAAATTATGAGAAGTAAAACCGAATGTGAAGTGAAGTAAAGTGATGGTGAAAGTGATTTAAAGTGATGTAAAGTGATGTGATGTAAAGGGAAGTGAAAGTGATATAAAGTGATGTGAAGTGAAACTGAAGGTGAAGTGAAGTAAAGTGAAGTTAAATGAAGTGAAAGTGATGTGAATTATATTGAAGTGAATGTGAAAGTGAAAGTGGTGTAAATTGAAGTGAAGTGAATTTGAAAGTGAAAGTGATGTAAAGTGATGTGTAGTAAATTATGAGAAGTAAAACCGAATGTGAAGTGAAGTAAAGTGATGGTGAAAGTTATTTAAAGTGATGTAAAGGGAAGTGAAAGTGATATAAAGTGATGTGAATTGAATAAAAGTGAAAGTGAAAGTAAAAGTGAATGTGATGTGAATTATATTAAAGTGAAGTGAATGTGAAATTAAAAGTGGTGTGAATTGAATTGAAGGTGAAGTGAAGTGAATTTGAAAGTGAAAGGGATGTAAAGTGATGTGTAGTAAATTATGTGAAGTGAAACCGAAGGTGAAGTGAAGTGAATGTAAAAGTGATTTAAACTGATGTAAAGTGATGCGATGTCATGTTATGTAAACCGTTGTGAAGTGAAACTGAAGATGAAGTGAAGTGAAACTGATGGAAAGTGATGTGAAGTGAAACTGAAGGTAAAGTGAAGTGAAGTTAAATGAAGTGAAAGTGAAGTGCAAGTAAAGTGCAAGTAAAGTGCAAGTGGAAGTGATGTAAAGTTATGTGAATTGAGTTGAATTAAAGTGAAAGTGCAAGTGAAGTGAAATTACAGAATAGCATTCCTAAATAGAGTGTTTTTTAAATGATAATATTACAATAATTATATACGGAAAAAATTGACATTGATTTTAAGTTGGTAAACAGCAACTCGAAGGTAATACAATGAAAACTAATTTTGGAAAGAGTAAACTGTTTTCGGAATGGTCTATTGACTTTAACAACTTGGGGACACTTTCTAGTAGACGAGATAGTTCTGGATTTTTGAGAGAGTGCCAGAATGGTCGGAATTCGTCAACCACCATGCTAATTATCTCTGTGCTAAACAATAGACAGGACTGCACAAAGGCTGAGATTGAAAGACGTGGAGAACCGCAGTGGAACCGGATGGAAGGGACGAGGTAATGGAAGAGGCTACTGGTAAGAGGATGACAATCATGAAGGACCTGGGATCGCTTCTCTGCCTTGAAACAAGACCATAGTGATTCGCGAAATGGAAGCTCGACGGATCCCAAGTTCTAGAGCAACCTGGAGGGTGAACTTTAGAGAAAATCAATCGTTTCTAAAGCAATTGCTCTGGAGAACTGTGTAAGGATATTTATCAGTTCACGGGAGGTCAATTTACATTCCAAAATTGTCTCCGAAATCCTAACAATGAAAATAACTTCAGTAATTAATTTGACAGAGTATACGAATAACTTTTCAACAATCTATTCCCGCTGAAGGCATTTTGTGATAATTGGAAAGGTTGTTGTCTAATTTCAGGAGTGATTCTTTGGCTTTTTGCATTGACAGTCGAAACGAAAAACATTGATTATTGCATAAATTAATTTACTTAAGGTGGTTCTCTTGGACCAGCGGTTCTCAACTCAAACATTTTTTTTTACTTATTTTGTGATGCTCAATGTTCAGCGCCAACTTCAGGGTGTTTAGTATCTATCTCTGTATATTTGATACATTTAACCGCTCTTGGTACAGCGGTTCTCAACTCAAAGATTGTCATTTTTTACTTTTTTAGTGATGCTCAATGTTGAGCGACACTTTCAGGGTGTAGAGTTAGGTACTTTTCTCCCCCCTCCTTCTCTCTAAATAAATTTGGTTCATTTAAGGTAGTTCTCTTGGACCAGTGATTCTCAACTCAAAGATTGTCAGTTTGTACTTATTTAGTGAAGCTCGATGTGTGGCGCAAACTTAAGGTTATCAAATTCCTCTATATATATTTGATTCATTTAAGGTAGTTCTCTTGGATCAGTGGTTCTCAACTCAACTTCAAGGTGTTTAGTATCTATCTTCATATATTATATAGTACTTCTCTTTGACCAGCGGTTCTCAACTCAAAGATGGTCATTTTTGACTTTTTTAGTGATGAACAATGTTTAGCGTTAACTTCAGGACATAGTTTCTCTCTCTAGATATATTTGATTCATTCGAATTAGGTTCTCTTGAACCAGTGGTTCTCAACTCAAAGATTGACATTTTTACTTATTTAGTGAGTGGACGTTTATCCACTCAAGCGGTTTTCATTCTATCAGACCATGGTATTCAATATCTTTTTAATTTTATTTATTTTTATAATTTGGTTTCTAAATAGCATTTTTTACTTAAGATCATTACACAAACGAATTATGTTGAAATAATTTTTATCCTTTGAGAATTTTAGGCTATTAAAATTTCTTCTTTACGGTTATTTCAAAGAAGAGAAGAATTACTAATCTTGAATAACATTTTCTTAACAACAGTACGGTAAATTAATTTAACATTGTTATAAAATTTGTATTATATTATAGTTTGAAATATATTAATTTTTTTTAAATTTGTAAAGCCGTTTTTTTTAAATTAATTAAACTATAGTCATTTTGCGCTTTGTGCTACTTTTTCCATGTAAAAGTTCTAACTTTATAAATTTTTATCTTAAATACGGAACAGTAAATTTCAATAAAATTATAACCATGCATGTAAAATAATGTACTTAATATGTCATTAAAATTGTATATGAATCTGTAAATCTATTTTCTGGAACCAGTGATTCTCAACTCAAAGATTGTAATTTTTCACTTATTTAGTGGTGCTCAATTTAGTCAATATTTAGTCTCCACTCTCTATATATTTGATCCAATTAAGGTAATTCTCTTGGACCAGTGATTCTCAACTCAAAGATTGACATTTTTGACTTATTATTATTAGGCTCAATGTGCAGCACCAACTTCAGGGTGTTTAGTATCCATCTTTGTACATTTGATACGTTTAAGGTAGTTGTCTTGGACCAGAGGTTCTCAACTCAAAGATTGTCATTTTGACAATCCCCTCTCTCTTTTACTCTAAATAAATTTAATTCATTTAAGGTAGTTCTCTTGGATCAGTGATTCTCAACTTAAAGATTGTCAGTTTGTACTTATTTAGTAAAGCTCGATGTATGGCGCCTACTTCAGGGTGTTTAGTCTTCCTTTCTATATATATGATTTAATTAAGGTAGTTCTCTTGGAGCAGTGATTCTCAACTCAAAGATTGACATCTTTGACTTATTTAGTGATGCTCAATGTTCAGCGCCAACTTCAGGGTGTTTAGTCTCTCTCTATATATATTTGATACGTTTAAGGTAGTTCTCTTGGACTAGTGGTTCTCAACTCAAATTTTATTACTTTTTTCTTATTTATTTATAGTATGCTCAATGTATAGCGCGAACATTAGAGTTTAGAATCCCTCTCTTTTGGATCCATTTAAATAATAAAATAAATCCACAAAACCTGGACTTTAGATTACTATTTTTTAAATCTTAGTACTGCAGTCGTATTTTTCAAAAAGGGGTATTATTTCTTTTAATATCTAAAAATATAATTTAGTAGTTTTTCCTTTTAAAACTACAAACAATTCATTGCATAGTTAACAAAATTATATTTTTTAAAGTCTGTCAAAGATTCAACACTTTTTCAAAACTTTCTTTTTCGTTTCTTGTCATTTAATCTCTTTTAAAAGTTTCACGTTAGAAGCTTCGTTTTGTTTCTTTCCAAAACATGCGACCAATAAAGGATAAAAGACAAATGAAACATGAAATTTAACGTTTCGAAACTTTGTCTACTTTCTTTCGTAGAACCTTTTCTAAAGTCAGTTCATTTTCCTTTTCCGTAATTTCTTCTTTTCGAAAGTTTCTCTTTGTTTCCAATGGGTTTTAAATTTTATTTATTATTTTCTGTTTTAGTTTCAATGTTTTTCGACTTTAATTTTTAATTATTTTTAATTAAATTAAATTTGAAATGTAAATCTAAATTATGTTTATTTATCTATAAAACAATTTTGCAGTTTTCAGTTCTTGCCGGAATTGGATAGGAGCTGATAATTTTAAACTTATCTAGATTTTGAGAGGTTTCTAATGTAGAATAAGAAATTATGCTAATCCTATAACCAGAAGCACTTATCTATCTTATCCTGTTTGCTTTATGAGTTAGCAAGTTCCGTAAGTGCCAAGGGGTTTCTGAAGCTCTAGGCTCCTCTAGAACCAAGTTTGTGTAGGCTGCCAGCATCTTTGAATTCAAACATTTCCTGATATTCCACATCGAAAACTATAACTTTCGTTTTTAGTTTTCTCGAATATTGGAAATTTTTCATGTTCTAATTAATTTAGATACTCATTTACATTAAAATTTTAATTTAATAAAAAAGAAAAAATAGAAATATCAGTTGCAATAATTTTAATTTCATTATTAATAAATCTATAGTTTTTTCGATAATTGTCAAGTTTTCAAATTACATTTATTTTCCTTAAATTTTGTAATTATTCTTTAATTCTTTTAATTATTTTGTTCTGTTGTCGATTATTCTCGTCAGTTTTAGAATTTTTTTCAATATTGTCAATTATTTTCCTAATTTCTCAATTATTTTCATTAATATTCAATTTATTGCTTTTAATTTTTAATTTTTTTTGTCAATTCTCAATTATTTTCTTTAATTTTCAATTTTTAATTAATTTAACCAATATTTAATTATTCTCGCCTCTTTTCAATTATCAATTATTTTCTTCAAATTTCAACACATTTCTAAAATTTCCAGTTGATTTACTCAATTTTGATTTCTTTCCTGCAATTTTTTCCTTAATTATCAACAGTTTTCAATTGATAATTTATTACTATTTCTCAATTTTATAGTTGTTCTTTAATTTTTAAAATTATTTCTTTCTGATGACCATTAATCTCGTCATTTATCGCATTTTTTATCAATTAACAATTATTTACCATAATATTTCATTGTTTTCGTCATTTTGTAATTTTTCCTACAAATATCAATTATTATCATACAGCTTCAATTTAATTTTTTAATTTTTAATTCGTCTGTACAATTTTAATTATTTTTCTCTATTTTTAATTATTTCCTTTTTTTCAATTATTTTCATTGCTTATTAATTAATTCCACAATATTTAATAATTCTCAGATGTTTTCAATTATTTTTTTACTAATAAATATTTTTTTAAAACTTGAATTCAAATGTTCAATTCTACAACTATTTTCTTCAAATTTCCATTGCATTTTTTCAATTTTCAATTATTAGATTATTATTTTAATATTGAAGAATTTCCGCGTTTAGTCAATTATTCTTTTTCAATTATCAATAAGTTTATTTAATATTAAATTCAATTGTTCAAATATTTTCTTTAGTTTTCAATTTTTTATTAAAATATATAGTAATTCCATTTTTCAGTTTTCAACTTTTTCTTCTACATTCAATAATTGTCGGGTTATATTGTCGGTTTTAATTCTAATTTCAAATACATTCTTCAATTTTTAATTATTTGTGCGATTTTCAACTAACTCTTAAATATTAAAAAATTCTCGGCTTTTTCAATTAATTTTTTCAGTATTAAAAACTGTTTTAAAATTACGTTTCAATAATTTCCTTTAATTCTCTTCTTTCTTCAATTTACTACAACTATTTTCTTGATTCTTCATTATTCTCTTCGAATTTCAATTTAATTTTTAAATTTTAAACTATTTTCTTTAATAATAAAAAAATTCACGACTTATATTAATTATTATTCTCTAACTCAATAAATTTCTTTAATTTCAGATACAGTTGTTCAAATATATTTTACAAATTTTAATTCCTTTCTTCAAATTTCAATTATTTTCTTCAATTTTTTTTCAATTTTCAATCAATTCTTGAATATTCAATAAATATCTGATATTTAAAATTTGTTTAACAATCATAAAAATTGTTTTAAATTATCAATTCAATTGTTCAATTTTATAACTATTTTTTTAAATTCTTATAAATATTTTTTTCAATTTTTAATTCTATTTTTTAGTTTTTAATTATTTTCCTCTGTATTTAATAATTATGTGATTTTTTAAATCACTTTTAAAACTTTTTTTCTTATATTTTTTAAATTTCAATTACATTTTTTAATTATCAATTATTTTCATTAACTTTTATTTTTTTTCATTTTTCAATTGAATTGTTCAATTTACAATTATTCCTATAATTTCTCTAATTTTTCAATTATGCATTAAGTTTGAATTTAATGTTTATTGATTAATTATTTAAGTTATTTTTTCAAATTGTTTACTATTCTCGACATTTTTCGAATTTTATTTCCAATTGTCAATTATTTTCGCCTTGTTTATGTAATTTTTTTTCAATTATTAATTATTTTTTCACATTCAAATTTAATTTTTAAATTTTGAATTTATTTCTTCATTTTTTTATTACTTTCTTCAATTTTCAATTATTTTCTTTAATTTTAATTATTTTCTTTCATTTTCAATCCAGTCTTTCAATTTTTAATTATTTCCAACAGTTATTCCTATAATTATCTTAATTTTTAAAATATTTTGTTCGAATTTAATATTTATTGTTTGATTTTTAAATATATTTTTTTTCAATTGTTTATTATTCATGTCATTTTTGGAATTTTGTTTTCAATTGTCGATTGTTTTCGACATTTTTCAGATAATTTCTTCCATTTTTCAATTGTTCTCGTTATTTTTCAATTATTTCCTACAATTTTTTCAATTTTCATTTATTTTCTTAAATTTTTAGAATTATTTTTTTGTTGTGATTTTTCACTCTTGCCAATTATTCTTTCCAGTTTGAGATTTTTTTTCAATTATTAATTATTTTTGTCATTTTGAAATGTTTTTCCAATTATTTTTCTAAAATTAATAATTACTTTCCTCAATTTTTAATTATTTTCATTAATATTTGTAAATTCTCGTATTTGGTTACTTTTTTTGCCGATCATTAATAAGTTTCTTTAATTTTTAATTCAATTGTTCAAATATTTTCTACAATTCTCAATTGTTTTTTCAAATTTCAATATTATGGCAAATAAAAAAAAAATAAATAAAAATAAAAAAAAAGTCATTTCCATTTTTCAGTTTGCAATAATTTTTGTCCATAATCAATAAATGTCGCCTTTTGTCAATCTTTTATTATATTCTTTAAATTTCAATTCCATTCTTTATTTTTAATTATTTTCTTAAATTTTCAATTGTTCTCGTTATTTTTCAATTATTTCCTACAATTTTTTCAATTTTCATTTATTTTCTCAAATTTTTAGAATTATTTTTTTGTTGTGATTTTTCACTCTTGTCAATTATTCTTTCCAGTTTGAGATTTTTTTTTCAATTATTAATTATTTTTGTCATTTTGAAATGTTTTTCCAATTATTTTTCTAAAATTAATAATTACTTTCCTCAATTTTTAATTATTTTCATTAATATTTGTAAATTCTCGTATTTGGTTATTTTTTTTCCGATCATTAATAAGTTTCTTTAATTTTTAATTCAATTGTTCAAATATTTTCTACAATTCTCAATTGTTTTTTCAAATTTCAATATTATGGCAAATAAAAAAAAAATAAATAAAAATAAAAAAAAAAGTCATTTCCATTTTTCAGTTTGCAATAATTTTTGTCCATAATCAATAAATGTCACCTTTTGTCAATCTTTTATTATATTCTTTAAATTTCAATTGCATTCTTTATTTTTAATTATTTTCTTAAATTTTCAATTGTTCTCGTTATTTTTCAATTATTTCCTACAATTTTTTCAATTTTCATTTATTTTCTTAAATTTTTAGAATTATTTTTTTGTTGTGATTTTTCACTCTTGCCAATTATTCTTTCCAGTTTGAGATTTTTTTTCAATTATTAATTATTTTTGTCATTTTGAAATGTTTTTCCAATTATTTTTCTAAAATTAATAATTACTTTCCTCAATTTTTAATTATTTTCATTAATATTTGTAAATTCTCGTATTTGGTTACTTTTTTTCCGATCATTAATAAGTTTCTTTAATTTTTAATTCAATTGTTCAAATATTTTCTACAATTCTCAATTGTTTTTTCAAATTTCAATATTATGGCAAATAAAAAAAAATAAATAAAAATAAAAAAAAAAGTCATTTCCATTTTTCAGTTTGCAATAATTTTTGTCAATAATCAATAAATGTCGCCTTTTGTCAATCTTTTATTATATTCTTTAAATTTCAATTCCATTCTTTATTTTTAATTATTTTCTTAAATTTTTAATTGTTTTCTTTAATTTTCAATTATTTTCTTCAATTTTCAATTATTTTCTTCAATTTCAGTTTTTGTTGTACTTTCAATCCAGTTGTTCAATTTGCAATTATTTTCAGCAATTATTCCTATAATTTTTTTTAATTTTTCTTCTGGCAATAATTTGCTTGAAATTTCATTTTTATTGTTTTATTATAAACTTTTTTTGTAGTTATGTACCATTCTAGCCATTTTTTGAATTTTGTTTTCAATTGTCAATTATTTTCGCCTTTATTTTTGTAATTTTTTTTTTCAATTATTAATTTTTTTTTCAAATTCCAAGTTATTTTTTAAATTTATTTTTTTATTTTTCTTTATTACTTTCTTCAATTTTCAATTTTTTCCAACAACTATTCCTATAATTTTTTTTTTATTGGATCCAAAAATACAGCCCTCGATTTAAACAAAATCATTTATGGGCAATAAAAATACAAACATTTTAATTATTTATAAGTTGTAAAAGAGAAAAATATTCTCTTCTTAATTCTTAATTTTTAAACTATTTTGTTCGAATTTAATATTTACTGTTTAATTTTTTAATATATTTTTTTTCAATTATGTAATTTTCCATCTATTTTTGGAATTTTGTTTACAAATTGTCATTAATACTATTTAGATTATACGAAAATAAGTAAAACGAAAATGAAAGTGGATGTGGAAGTGAAAATTAGAAAACGCCTAAATTATTTGTTCTACTTTCTTTAATACCTGTAAATTATTTGCCCACTTGACTTAATTATCAAATTATTTACCATCTTTAATATAAAAGTGAAGACACTGATTACAGATGCACAGGAGTGAATAAAAAACATTAGTTGAAAGACTGAGGGTTCCATAATTTGTAGGCGAGAGGAATCCACTTCGAAATGGACCACTTCGAAATTCAGAGTTCCGAGAGCTGAAACATTCCCGAAGGAGTCATAGAGCAGTATATTCATGGAAACGTACAGGTATAAAACGTTACAAACACAGCTTTGGGATCCATTCTATGTAGGCTGAAATTACTGTAGGTCTGTTGGTATGACTGCATACCAGCGAAAATACACGTACAGCTGAGTGTGGCTACCTATGGAATCTCAAAAGTAGATATGGTACCCAACGGTTAGACCTTGCGTACTTACTTGCATAATTCATTGCACGACACTCAAGAAAGATATTGAAGCGAAATATGGCAATACGAGAAATAGAAGCTGCGAATCCGCGGTATTTTTATGAATCTCGGTTTCTCAACTGTAACCTCTAACAACGATTACTTTCTGGATTTGAATTCATTTCAACAATTATAATGGAGATTTTTGTTTATTTAACCCTTAACTGCTAGACTGGATCTGACAGACCCGGTTTTTTAGAGCCTCTTTTTTCACTATTTTTAATCTACAGTCAGCTGTAGGAGAGAGTGGAGAAGGTCTACCGGGTCTATCATACCCAGTCTAGCAATTGAGGGTTAAAACAAAAAATTCCAAAAACCTTGATAATTTTAGTAAGTTAAAGTTTGACTAAATAAGCGACGCATGATTAAGTTCTAAAATTAATTTTATTTGGAATATTTATTTCATAGAAATTCATTCGAAAGAATCTTATTTTAGTCGAAATTTCACATTTTCGAATATGTTTTTAATGGAACATAAATTAATGCGAATTTTTACCTGACAGAATTTTTAGGTCACGGAATTTATATTTAATAGAATTTTCATATTAGAGAAATCCTTTCTAACCAACTTTTCATTTAAAAGAATTCCAATTGAAACTAATACTAATTTAGAAGAATTTTTATTCTACAGAATTTTAGGTTAATCGAATTTTTAAATACTAGAATATTCATTTGGCAGAATATTCATTTGTCCGAAATTGTATTAGTACGAATTGACATTTGATAGAAAACTTTGAAACACAGAATGTTCATTTGTTAGAAATTGCAAATGGCCGAAAAATTCTGTTGTATCGGACAGAAATATTTTGGCGCGAATTTTGAAATTGACCAATCGCAATTTTCTTTATACTTTTTGATTGGTCAATTTCCAAACTCGGGGAAAAATATTTCTGTTGGATACTTTTCTGGACATTTGCAATTTCTAACAAATGAACATTCTGCGTTTTTAAGTTTTCTATCAAATTTCAATTCGTACTAATACAATTTCGGACAAATGAAGATTCTGCCAAATGAATAGTCTGGTATTTAAAAATTCGATTAACATAAAATTCTGTAGAATAAAAATTCTTCTAAATTAATAGTCGTTTAAATTAGGATTCTTTTAAATGAAAAGTTGTTAAAAAGGATTTTTGTAATAAGAAAATTCTATTAAATATAAATTCGGTGACCTACAAGTTCTGTTAGGACAAAATTCGGATTAATTTATGTTCGATTGAAAACATAATCGAAAATGTAAAATTTCGACTAAAAGAAGGTTCTTTCTAATAAAATTTTATAAAATAAATATTCTGAATTATTAATTTTAGAACTTGAGCATACGCCCCCTAAAAAAGACAACTCGTGCTCGCACGCGATTAGTTTCTACACCTCGTGTTCTCAACAATTATAAATATTTTAAATTTAATTTTTAAAAATAAATTTATGTAAATAAATAAAAAAATAAATATTTATTTAGAACAAAATTTAAAAAATTTTAGAATTAAAAAAATTGTCAAAAATAATTGAAATTAAACAAAATAATTGCAAATTTTGCAACGTAATTGAAGCAAATAATGAAATAAATTAAAAATTTGGGGAAAGTATTAAAAAAAAGCATAGAAATGTTTTAAAAATAAAGAAAATAATTTAAATTTGAGAAAAATACTTGAAAAGATTACAGAATGTTTTTTAAAATTAAAAAAAAAAATAATTGAAATTTGAGAAAAATCCATGAAAATCTTAGAAATTAATTTTAAAAATGAGAATTAATAAAAATTAGAGAAAAGAATTAAGAAAAGCTATAAAAAAATGAAATTTACGATAATTAATAAAAAAAAATTTAGAAATTATGAAAACAAATGAAAATTATTAAAAATTAACAAAAATAATTGAAATTTTAGAAAATATTAGAAAAAATTACATAATATTTTTTAAATAAAGGAAAGTTAAAGAAAATTTCGAAGAAATACTTAAAACTTTGAGAAGTTTATTGAAAAATATAAAGAAAATAATTAAAAATTAGAGAAAATAAATAAAAAAAGATCAATGTAATTTAAAATTGAAGAGAATAATTTTTAATTAAGGAAAAATAGTTTTAAAAATTATAGAAATAATGAAAAACAAAGAAAGTGATTGAAAATTGTAGAAAATAATATAAATAATTATATAAATAATTGAAAATTGAATGAAATAATTGAAATCTCAGAAAAATAGTTTAAAATTTTTAAAAATTATGAAACAAATTAAATAAATTGAAAATTGAAGAAAATACATTTTGGAGAATAATTGAAAAATGATTTTAAATTTTGAGACTTGAAGAAAATAATTTAAATATGATAAAAACAATGATAATTTATAAAAAAATAAATGACATTTAAGAGATATAAAATCTCTTAAATTTAATATCTTTTAAATTTTATATCTCTCTCTGTATAAATGATCTACTTGATAGCAGGGATCTTCATTGTAATTGAAAAAATAAATAAATTATAAATAAATAAAATTATATAATTAAATAAAATACAGAATTTTTTTTAATAAAAAGAAAATATTTTAAATTTGAGAAAAATCCATTAAAATCTTAATAAAATTATTTTAAAAATTAGAATAACGAAATTTGGAGAACATAATTGAAGAAAGCTAAGAATAATTGAAATTTACGATAATTAATAAAAAAATTTAGAAACTATAAAAACTAATGAAAACTAATAAAAATTCATTAAAAATTAACGTAAATTGAGATATAAATATAAATAACTAAAATTTGAAAAAATATTAGAACAAATTACATAATATTTTTTAAATAAAGGAAAGTTAAAGAAAATTTCAGAGAAATACTTAAAACTTTGAGAAGTTTATTGAAAAACATAAAAAAAAATAATTAAAAATTAGAGGAAAATAAATGAAAAAGATAAACATAATTTAAAATTGAAGAGAATAATTTCTAATTAAAGAAAAATAATTTTAAAAACTTTGGAAATTATAAAAAATAAAGAAAGTACTTGAAAATTCAAGAAAATAATATAAATAATAATATAAATATGAAAATTGAATGAAATAATTGAAATCTCAGAAAAATAGTTTAAAATTTTTGAAATTATAAAACAAATGAAAAAAAGAATTAAAAATTGAAGGAAATCAATTTTGGAAAATAATTGAAAAATGATTTTGAAATTTGAAACATAAAGAAAATAAATGAAATATGAAACAAAGAATGATAGGTAGTAAAAAATAAATTACATTTGCGTGATATTGTAGAAAAAATAACATAATTCTTTTTAAGTAAAAAAAAAATTTTAATTAGAGAGAAATAAATGTAAATCTTAGAAATTATTTTAAAAAAATTAAAATAACGAAAAATTGGAGAACAGAATTGAAGAAAGCTAGAAATAATTGAAATATACGATAATTAATAAAAAAAATTTAGAAATTATAAAAACAAATAAAAATCATTAAAAATTAACGAAAATAATTGAAATTTTAGAAGAACACTTAAAAATCTTAGAAAATGAGAATAATTAACGATATTGAGGAAACTAATTAAAAAATGATAAAATTAATTAAAAATTTAAGAAAATAATAGAAATATACTAAAAATAATTTAAGATTGAGTAAAGAAATTGAAATATAATGAAAATAGTTTAAATATGAAAAATTGAAAACGATAAATAAAATTGGAGAGAAATAATTCAAAAATATATAAAATATATGTTAAAAAAAGAAAATAGTTAAAAAATTACATAAAAAATTTTAATTCAAGAGAATAATTCAAAAATTGCATAAATAATCAAAAATTGATGAAAATAATTAAAACTTTTGAAAATTATGCCAAAATAATGAGCATAATTAGAAATTGAAGAAAATAATAGCAAAATAATGGGTTTTTTACCCGTATACTGTACACTAAATAAATAAATAAATAAATAAATAAAATGATAAAAATATTTAAAAAATGTATTTTTAGTAATTGAAATCATAATAGAAAAGAATTATTAAATAATAATTGGTGTTTTTTTGTTAAATCTAGTTAAAATCTCATCCTATTTTAACGAAAAAATAATAGCTCATTTAACTTACTTGCTTTGAAATATTGTCTACAATTCTATTTGTTGGATTTTTTAAAATATTTTATTCAAAAGTCATTAAATAAACAAAATTTGATTTAGATGTATTTTTTAAACAAAATACTATTTAATAAAAGCAAACAAATAAAATTGTAAAGATAGTAAGTAATGTTTTAAAGAGAAAAATGAGCTATTTATTTGATTATTTGTCAAGTCTGGATATAAATTACATATTTTCACTAGTTTCATTGAAAAAACATAAAATGTTAAATAATTATTGTTTTACAACAAATTTTGACCTTTTTCACGTTAAACTTTTCCAGAAACTTCTTATTTGAGTTTCAACTTTTATTCACAATAAAAGAAAAAATTATAAATTAAGAAAATGCGCTGATGTAGAACATATTAAAAGTTTTATTTATTCGTTAAATACATTGAATTGAATGCCACCTGTGCATGAGAACATAAAAAGAATATCTCAACAAGTAAATCACACTATCTTACAATCTGTTAACAATACTTAATTTTTATTTCAAATTTTTTAACTGTAATTGCTTTAAAAAAATGTTGGAAGCTTATCTTTGAAGATAAAACAGTGGAAATTCAAAGTATGAATATTATCAAGTCAGGTGAGACAAATAAATATTTATTCTTTAACACATACAGTCGAATAATTATATTTTTTAATTTAATATTATTATTATCCACTTTTTATTAACTTAATTATTTAAAACATCAGCTCCAAAAAAATGTGCTATGGCACATGGCAGCCAAAGTATACCAAAAAGTCTACCTAAAAGCAATAATTTATGTTAATAAAATTTCCAATATTATATATATATTGATTTAATTATAATAATTTACAAATATATATATTAATATTAATTTAAATAACTTACGACAGATTTTTTTTGTAAGTGGTTCCTCGAAACCACAATATCCTAGCTTTCTAAAAATCTTTTCCATTTTGAATAATTTGTCTGAATCCTTATATTTTTTTCTTATTTGTGCATTTAGTTTAAGTTTTTCTAAAAAATTAAATACATTTTAAAAGTCATTAATATTCATTAATTAATTAACTAAGTTTTAAATTTCTCAATTATTTTAAACAGCATCAATAAAATTTGAACTTACTACATATTCCACTATCTAAAAGCTCCTGTATTTTTGTTTCTATTTTATGAGCCGTAATAAGATTGCCTCTTACTTTTGCCATATAATCTAGATGAAAAAAATTAGTGAGAGTATAGTACCTTTTTTTGAAGTACTTCTTTATAATATTACTTTTATAAAATAAAAACATTAATTTTTTAAAATATCCATCTTACCACAGTGAGATGACACACCACTCAACCTCTGAACAACTCTGCCTACGGCTAAATATTTTTCAAAATTATCTGGGAAAAGTAATGTAAGTAATTCATCAGGGTTCTCATCTGCAATAAAAAAATCAATCATATTACATGTTAAAAATAACCAATCGAAAAATTGATTAAAATTTTTTATTATTTACAAAATAATAATTATTTTAGTAACTTATTATTAGGGGAGGTGGGGGCAAGACGGGGTACCTAAGGTTTGAAGCTCTATAAAACTAATATTATCGATTCAAAAATATTTTGTTTATTATAATAATAATCTTTGGCAATCATTCTTCCATGAAAAAGTCTTATTTGAAACATTTGTCACTTAATGAAATATAGAATTAAAAATAAGTAAAAAAATCCAAATTCTCCATTTTACAAAACGTGGGGGCAAGATGGGGTAGTATAAAAATCAATCTATTTTTGCCTACAAATTTCGCAAGCACCTTTATTGATTTTATAAAATAAACTAAAAACCCAGTTTAATGCGTAATTTTGATTCTCTCATGTAAAATTAAATTACAAAGCTAACCTCAAAAAACAATAACTTTTATAATAGAAATAAATAAGTGGTTACCTGCTCCTGTATCTGAAATGTATTATTTACATAACAAAACGTTATAAATAATGTGCAAAATCACCAAAAGAAGATTTTTTTTCATAAAATAAAAAAATTATTGGTTTTTAGTACTTTATCTTGCCCTCACTTCCTATACCCCGTCTTGCCCCCACATACGGAATTTCATTAAAAAATTAATTTCTAAAAATTAAGTTTCGAAACGGAAATAAATAAGTGCTTAACTTCAAGTGTAATCATTGTTGAACATGAAACAAATTATGCAGTATATAAAATGTTGTTATTATAATAACAAATACGCTGTAAATAAAATGCAAAAATGACAAGAAAATCGTCAAAAACAGTTTTTTTCATGTAACAAATAAAAAACTCGGTTTCATTAATCAGTGACTTAATCAATCAAAAACTATTGTAACGGTGCTATGTTATCCAAAAAATGATCATGATTGGTTAATTAGTTTCTTAATTAAGGCAGGTACCCCGTCTTGCCCCCAACCCCGTCTTGCCCCCACCTCCCCTATATAACTAGACAAAAAAATGAAAAATATTTATGTACTTACAACAAAAAGAATTATTTTCAATTGTTTCTATTAATTTGTCATAGGATTCTTGATCATTTAATTTTAATCTCTCCTCTTTTCCAAATTGTCTTTCATATTCATTTAAAATTGTTTCACTGACAGTGTAACAATAATAACGACCATCTTTTTCGTACAATTCACGTGGTCCACAAGAAACTGAAAATTTGAAACAATAAAATTAATTACCAAACTTTTTTATATTTTCATTAAAATAGTTTTACGAATTTAAAATACATTTTATTTAAATACTTTGAAAAAATGTATTTTTCACTTATTTTCAATTTAAAAAAGCAATTATTTAACGTGTTTATTAAATAATAAATTAACTTACTTCTTGCAGCTCCTTTGTGCTTGTAACCTTTAGACAACGAGTCTCCATTTACCTCCAACGCAGTATTAATTAGCAACAAAATTAGAAAATTTTTAACACAACTCATCATGAAGACTTTGTAAATTTTTTCAGCTACGAAATCAATTTCAATGACAAGATCAACTGCCTTTTATATAGTTTCTCTTTAGGAAAAATTCATTCCAATTAGTCATTGAAATGTTTTATTCTTGATGTTTTTCAAATTCTAGCCTATTTTATTTTTCTACAAAAAGAAAATAAAAAAAAAACTCTTTCGTATGGAAATAAATGTGTAAAAGTCTATTATGAAAAATTAACAAATTGATAAATGTCAAACAAGTAATTTTATTATTGCTTTATTAGTTATTCAACTCGATGCAAATGAGTATCAGAACTTCTATTTACTTTTGTAATTCATTAATTCCAAGTTTAATAGTCAATTATATTCGTTCGCTTTTATTCGCTACAATACTCTTGTGTTATTTAAACATAAAAAAAAATTTTGATAAATTGATTTCTTTAATTTTTCGTTATTCTCGAAGAATTTTATTATCGTCTTTTACATTCTATTATCTTGGAAATATGTTTAGAGTACAATGAAAAATATAATGGGATTTACACTGAAAAATTGTTTTTCTTTAATTTTTAATAATAAAAAAATTCAGTTAGAAAAGTGATATTGACTTTGGGCACATGTTAAATTTCTGATTCGCTTACATGATAGAATATGCATACAATATGTGAAGCTTGAGACACCAATATGACCTACATAACTCAAAACGTGAATGCAGAAAAGAGAGTAAGAAAATCTCGTGTTCGGCGAGGCGAAAAGCAGTGCTCGACTTTTTCGATAGAGTAACTAAATCCGTGGATATAAAAGTGAACGAAAAATTGAAAAAGAATGAATTTCTATTTTTTGAAATACATAACACTTTTAAGGAGAGAATCCACGTCAATCGGATTTTTCAAAGTATTCTTATTCTATACGTGAAATCAGCTTTTCTTGACCACCGGAGATTTGATATTTTTTCTATAGATTTTTTTTTCTAATCTTATAATGACGAAAATAATTGACAATTGATAATAAAATTCAGAAAATGGCTAGATAAGTACACAATTGTAAAAAATATTCTAAAAAATTAAACAATAAACGTTCAATTTAAACAAAAAAATTGAAAAATTAAGAAACTTATTTGGAATAATTGCTAAAAACAATTGCAAGTTGAACAACTGGATTGATAATCAAAAAAATTGAAATTCAAGAAAATAATTGAAAGCTTTAGAAAATAATAAAAAATTTAAGAAATAAATTGAAAATTGATAAAAATAATAAAAATTTGGAGAAAATAATAAAAAATTTAAAAAATAAATTTAAAATATAATAATTAAAGTGAAATTTGATAAAAAAATCATAATAATGTAAAAAAAAATTACAACAGGCAAAAATAATAATACACAACCAAAAAAAAAGTAATTGAAAAACTCAAAGAATAATTGTAAAATTTTAGGAGACTAATTGAAAATTGAAAAAATTGTAGGAAACAATTTCGAATTGCGAAAAATAATTAATAATTAAAAGAAATAATTGATGAATGACGAGAATAATTGAAAAATTGAAAAAATATCTTCAAAATGACAAGATTAATAGACAATTAAAAAAAAATTGGTTAAATTTAGCAAAAACTTTAAATTTAAAGAAAATAATTGCAAACTGAAAAATTAAGAAAATTATAGGAATAATTGTTGGAAATAATTGCGCATTGAACGAAAGAATTGAAAATGGAAAAAAATTAAAATTGAAGACAATAATTAAAAATTGAAGATTAAATTTCAAATTTATAGAATAATTATAATTAATTATAATATAATAATTATATTATAATAATTATAATTATTATAATTAATTATATTTATAAATAAATATAATTAAAAATTGAAAAATGCCGAAAATTTTTGAATATAGAAGAAAACAATTGAAAACTGTGAATAATAATTGGCAAAAATTTTTATTATTGAAATAATTGAAAACGCGCAGAATTATTGGATATTGAAGAATTAATTGAAAATCGAAAAAAATAATTGAAAATGGTAAAGAATAATTACAAAGTTTTCAGAGAATAAATAAAAATTTAAAAGATTGTAGGAAATAACTAAAAATTAAATAAAATAATTAATTAATGAAAAAAATATAATTGAAAAATAACAAGAATAATAGAAAAATTGAAGAAAAATTAAAATGACGAAAAAAATTGACAATTGAAAACAAAATTTGAGAAATGTCTAGATTAATATACAACTGGAAAAAATGATTTAAAAAATTAAACTGTAAATATTTAATTTTAACTAAATAATTGAAAATTGAAAAATTAAGAAAACTATTAAAATAATTATTGGAAAAAATTGCTAATTAAACAACTGGATTAAAAATCGAAAAAAATAATTGAAATTGAAGAAAAAATTGAAAATTTAAGAATGGAAATGAAAAAAGAATATAATTAAAAATTGAAAAAAGTCAAGAATTATTGAATAGAGAAGAAAATAATTAAAAACTGAAGAATGGAATTGAAATTTTGAAAAAATAATTGAGAACTGAAGAGAATAATTGAACAAGTGTATTTAAAATTAAAGAAGCTTATTGATATTCGAAAAAATAATTGAAAAAGGTGAGCATTTCTTAATATTAAAGAAAATAATTGAAAAATGAAACTAAGATTTGAAGAAAAAAATAAAAAATTGAAGAAATAAATTGTAATTTGAAAAAATAGTTAATAATGGAAATAGTCAAGTTTTTTGCTTTTTTGGAACATAGAAAAAAATTAATTAAAAATTATAGAATGGGATTGACTTTAGAAAATAATTGATAATTGAAAAAAATATATTACAAAATGTCAAGAATAATTAAATATTAAAGAAAATAATTGAGAAATTCGCAAAATAAAAAATTCGGAAACTGGCAAGAATAATCTACAACTGAAGATATTAATTTAAAAAAGTGAAGAATAATTAATATAAAATTTAAGAAGAATAATTACAAATTGAAAACTGTTAAAAATTATAGAAAAACATGTATATTTATTTACTAATTTGTATCAGTTTTTTGAAATATTTAATTTTTCTTTCTTTTAATTTTTTCTTTTTCAAAAAGTTTATTGATTATTTTGTTTTGTATTGCTTTTCTGTATTTTCAGAAAATCACTTAGGTAACTTTCATTTTTGTTTAAAATTATTTCTTTTATTTATGCGTTTAATAATACTTTTTTCTGTTTTCAATTTTTTTTTAATTTTATTCTTTTTACAAAAATGACTTCAGTTAATTTTATACAGTTTTAATTTTACAATATATAGAAAAATTTATTTACTTCTCCAGTGATTAATTATATTTATTATTATAATTTGGAACTTTTGAAATATAATTTTTTTCAATTTTATGATTTTTAAAATATTTATTTGGTTTTTTGTCATTTGTCGTAACCTATTAATTTTTACAATTTTTAGAGACTTTTCTTCTTTTATTTAATTTTTTGTAAATTTGATCTCGTAATAAATTTTTTCATTTGATCTAAGTTTTTCTAGTTCTTAGAAATATTGGTTTGTTTTCTTACAATTGTTTAATTGATTCTATTTAATTTTTCATTTAAAAAAAATTTTTGTTTTGTGCTTAATTTTAAAAACAAGTTTTTAAAGTATTTTTTTTATTTTTAGTATAACATTTCTCCGTTTTCTAATGATTATTTATTTATTTATGTAAAGTATCTAATTTCATCTTATTTATCTTATTATCTTATTTATTTCCTTAATTTATAAAAACATATCCCCAAATATTTTAACTTTTTGAAAATCATTTTTTCCTCTCTTTTGTAGTTTTAAGTTTGTGTTTTAAAAAGTTTTACTGTTTATAACATTTAGATTTCAAAAAAGCAATTTAATCAATCTTTCTTAAACTGTTCAATATTTCATAACATTATTACCATGTTTCTTAATTTTCTTTCTTTTGCCTTCAATGATTTTTTTAACTTTCATAATTTTGAAGAATTTATTTATTTTTTGCAGGTTTTTCAATTATTACCTACGTTTTTACATCTTTCTGATTTAATTTTCCTATTTTAATGTAAATTTTCCTTAACTTTCTTCTCTGTTCATCCATAATACTGGTTTTAATAAAATTTTGTAATTTTTTAAAAATTTTATTTTTTCACATTTTGTTAAGATTCTTTGAAGATTTTCTCCATTATTTAAATGATTATTCGCTAGACACTCTGACAAGATAAAAATGCTGAAATTTTTGTTGTTTTTAGGAGGACGCTGATTTTTTTGTGCTTCAGGGCCCGTGACAGCCTTGATCCGGCCCTGCAATAGGGCCTCTTCCACCCTAGTTACACCACTGCCCCATATGTGCAAGTGTTTGTGCTGATGTCGCGCTTTTTTGTGAACACTATAACTCGAAAATAATTTAACGGATTTCAATAAAACTTAGTATGGTTATTTTTGCAACTATAATCTGAAATCTGACACAAGGATTTTTCAAAATATTAATAAATTTCCATTTACCACAATTAAATTCACACAATTTATATCCTTGTTATAAACTATTGAATTTATTTTTTTACACTAGGTTTAAAATTATCAGGTGAGGTTAATTTTAGACTCAATTCAATCTCAGATTTTTTTCTTTTCTAAGACTTATGTATAAAAAAAAACCAAAGGGGTTTGATATTGTGTCTAAAAATACACCTATATGAGTTGAAACAAAAATAAGCCCGGGTTCATTTTTTTTAAAAACAAAATTATTTCTTCAAAAGTGTCTTGAGTTTTTTTTATACTTTCTTAACAACAATCTTATTCCCAAGCAATTTTATCAATTACGAATCATTTATTTAAATTTAGCTTAGGTGTCGAATCAGAGTTTGAAGGGTCAAGCTGAAGTAGCAATAAAAGTCTCTGACGTAGGAAATTGTACCTTGTTCACCCTCTTACCACATTAAACTACCCCAGTGTGGCTTTTTCACTGTTCACTCCGCCCCCAAATAAATCCCTTCGACGGAGAGTCATAATTTATAAGTGCGCATTGCGCTTCATTTATTACCTCTAATGCGACGTAAAAGTAAAGTCAGAGACATTAGTATAAAAGGAGGTAAAGAATCGTCGTTACAATCCTAGAAATTTCAGAATTAATGGTCATTGTAAGTGAATAGTAGCTCGAGTTTGTGCTTCAGATATCCAAAACAATATTTTCTCTCTGTCAAGAATGCAAGAAACATTCGATCAAAATGTACCGAGTTTCTGTTCCAGTTTATGTTTTACACTTAAATGCATTTCACTTTTATTACAAATGCTCTAAAATTTTTTCAGATAATTCGATCAATTTCTGCTTAAAAAACCACATATATACATTATTTTTACTTTTTTTTTTTTTTTTTACGAGGGGGGCCTCTTCGAACTAGTTACGCTACTGTCCTATGTGTGTAAGTGTTTGTGCGGATATCGCGCTTTCTCGTATACACGATTAATCCAAAATGGTTTAATGGATTTTAATTAAAATTGGTGTGGTTATTTTTTAGATTATTAAGTAGCATTTATCACAAGGGTTTTCTAAAATATCCAAAAATAAAATTCTACAGCTTGCATACATATTTTTTGCCAATTAAAATTATTTTTACCAAAGGGGCCTCTTTTACCCTAGTTACGCCACTGCCCTATGTGTGTAAGTGTTTGTGCGGATACCGCGCTTTTTCATAAACACGATTAATCGAAAATGGTTTAACGGATCTTAATAAAAATTGGTGTTGTTATTTTTTAGGTAATTAGCTAGCATTTGTCACAAGGATTTTCTAAAATATCCAAAAATAAAATTCTACCGCTTGCATACAGTGCCGTCCAGCAGATTTTGCCCACCCTTCAGAATTTTTGTCTTTACACAAAGTTTTATATTTTGTTAACCAATAAAGATAAAACAATAAATGAGGACTTTTTTTAAAGCTTATGTTCTCTACTTTTAGGATATCTAATGGGCGACGGAAAAAAAATTATTTAATTACTTAATTACTATTACCAATAGTCAAAGAATTCCATTTTTTTTGGATAATTTTCAAACATATATATTTTATAAACATATTATCACATTCTAATTCCAGATAGTGCATTTGAAAGATAATTTTATCACCTTTAAAAAGAATTTTCAAAAATTGTTCTACGAATTTTTTAACAAAGATATAGGTAATTGTTTAAAAAAGCAGCACTTTTTTAATTACACATAAGTGCAGAACGGCTGATGTTGGAAAAAAATTATTAAATTATTATAATTATAATTATTATTATTATTATATTAAATTATTAAATTATTAATTATTAAAAAAAATTTTTTTTACCATATTCTGAGTTTATAAAATTTTTTTTTAATTAGTTTTAAGTCCAGAACAGGTGATGTTGGAAAAGAATTTAAAAAAAATGTGCCTTTGTGTAGAATCAGAAAATAATATATAGAAATAAAAAAAAATTTTGTCTCATTTTAATTTTTTTAAAAACTCAAAATATGGTGTAAAATTTTTTTTTTTTCTAAATTTTTTTATTAATTCTACACATAGGAAGAAACATTTTTTTCTTAATAATTTTTTTCCAAAAGCAACCGTTCTGCACTTATGTCTAATTAAAAAAAAGTACTGTTTTTTTAAACAATTACCTATATCTTTGTTTAAAAAAATCGTAGAACAATTTTTAAAAATTCATTTTAAAGGTTATAAAATTATCTTTTAAATACATTATCTGCGATTATAATGTGATAATTTGTTTATAAAATATATCAGTTTCAAATTTACAAAACAAAATTAAATTTTTTTACTATTGTTAATAGTAATTAAGTAATGAAACAATTTTTTTTTCTTTCGCTCATTAGATATCCTAAAAGTAGAGAACATAAACTTTAAAAAAAGTCCTCATTTATTGTTTTATCTTTACTGGTTAACAAAATATAAAACTTTTTGTAAAAACAAAAATTCTGAAAGGTGGGCAAAATCTGCCAGGCGGCACTGTATGCAAGCGGTAGAATTTCATTTTTGGATATTTTAGAAAACCCTTGTGACAAATGCTAGTTTATAACCTAAAAAATAACCATACCAATTTTTATTAAAATCCGTTAAACCATTTTCGATTAATCGTGTTTACGAAAAAAGCGGGATACCAGCACAAAACACTTACACACATAGGACAGTAGCGTAACTAGAGAGGAAAAGGCCCCTTTTATTTTTTGCTCTTTATAATTATTTTCGTAATTGGGGACTCTTCTACCCTAGTTACGCCACTGCACTATGTGTGCAAGTGTGCGGATATCGCTCTTTTTGTAAACATTTTTTATCAAAAATGGTTAAACGAATTTAAATAATATTCCGTGTGGTTATTTTCTAGATTATTACCTAGTATTTGTCACAAGTTTTCTCTAAAATATCCAAAAATGAAATTCTACCGCTTGCATACCTATTTTTTGCTCTTTAAAATTATTTTCATAATTGGGGCCTCTTCTACCCTAGTTACGCGACTGCCCTATATGTGTAAGTATATGTGCAAATGTCGCGCTTTTTTCTGAACACCATAACTCAAGAACAGTTTAGCGGATATTAACAAAATTTAGTACACTTCTTTTCCCTATTATAATCTAAAATCTGACACAAAGATTTTTCCAAATCTCAACATATTTCCATTTACCACAATTAAATTCATTAAATCCCCATTTTTTTCAAAGAACAAATTTCCGCCTGGAATCAAATTTAAAGCAGTGTTATATTCGCTGAAAGTGATTTTTTTCCCTCTAAATTCACATCTATAAAAGTTATTTTCCATCAAGACGAAAGTAGTTCGAATACTTCAAAGCTTCCGAGAAATGAAGTCAGTCTAAAAGCCATGTTACATCCTTTACTGCTACAGTTGTACAATCGCATTTTAGTCAGACCTTCCGGGGCATAAAAGGTAGTAATATTACATCGTTAGGATAATAAAGCGGGTAAAACGCTATTTTCCCAGGAATATTTATATGTTGTGCTCGTTACCTCCATGTGCAATGCACATAGGCTAATAATAATAACATCAAGTACTTGAGTTTCGCGTGGAACTGAGTCAGAAAAGAAAAGAGCTGAAAAATTCTGACAGTGTAGAAAAATGCTATAGAGAAATTGCGCAAAACTCTATATCTGCAGCATTTTCAACGAGATGGCTTTTCCCCACCACAGTTTTTTCTCAGTCTCGCCCCCGGCCCCCTCCCCACCCCCCTCCATCACCCTTTCTCCTAAATTCTCTCTCTCTCTCTCTCTTTTTTTTTTTTTTTTTTTCTTCAGTTCCACTCTTGAATCCGGAAATGCAAGGGGTATACGGACCCGTGCGAACTGTAATAACTCGCAACATTTCCCGGACTAAATTATTTATTATCTCGCAGGCACAAGAGTCTCTCGGGGGTGAGGCAGGTGACCCAGGAAGGAAGATATTATACGTCAACGTGTGACTCTGAGCATAATGTTTTGTGTCCGCAAAACTCATATAATCTTTTATGCGAGTATAAGCTTCTTTTTACAGGGTAATAGCAGTTAGAGCAGACAATTAATCTTTTGATGGAACCTCGCCACAGAAATTTGTTTATTTATGCTCTCTGATTTAGAAATTTTGTTTTTAAACGTTTATCATGTTTTTTTTTCAATTTTGTATTTTGGTTGGCTTAATTTCAGAGCTGGAGAAAGAGAAATAAAAAAACAGCAAAAAAAAAAAAGAAAATTAAGCTTGAGGCTTGTTTGGAGATTTTTTACCCCTCCCCCCCTCCATCCCCTAAAGGTGTTACATAATTTTTTATGCTAATTAATTAAAAAAGATAGGATTTGTGCTAAAAGTAAAGTTGGTCTTTATTAAAAATGCTTTCCTATATATGATTCATATAATTAATTAATTTAACCCCCCCCCACACCCTAAAGGCGTTACGTATTTTTGTACGACCCCTAACTGGGAAAATAAAAAAAATTACTAGAAGTTCAAAAAACACCTTCTTAAAGCTAAAAAAAAATTGCTATCAAGTTAACTAGTTGAAAAATTATGTTTATTGCATGAACACTTTTCTTCTATGTAAGCAAAATAATTTGCTTCCTCATAGAAAAAGCAATAGATAAAAATAAAATTTAAATTTCGTTAAAAAAAAAGTTATTAATTCTTTATATATTTTTATATAGACTAATTAGTTCATTTTTTAATCTGGAGTATTTCATGAATAGGAACTAAGGCTAAACAATAAAAATTAGAAAAGTTATAGAAGGAAAAAAGAAGTTTAAATGCAAAAAAAAATTGAAAAATCATGAATTATTGTACGAATTTTTGGTAAATTGTTTACTTTCTACAGGTCAATCGATTCGATTTAAGGAAAATATGGAAAAGAAAAAAAGAAAAAAAAAGAAAAGGAATATTATTTTTTGAATTATTAAGTTGCATTTTTAGCATAAAAAAATTTTTGACAAAGAATGACATTTTTCAATGAAAAAAGGTGCTTAAAAAATTTGGTTGGGTATTTTCAAAAATCCCTGTGTCCAAATTTAGATATTTATGAGCTTAATAACTTATCCAAATTTTACTGAAATCCGTTAAAAGATTCTCTTGATATCGTGTCGACAAAAAAATTAATACACACACACACACATAAATCCGGACATTTGCTTAAAATTAAAAATTAAAATAAGATTTTACAATTTTAGATAAAAATAGATTGAAAAAACATATAATTTTTGGAAAATCGAAAGTTTTAATAGCCACAAAACTTTCTTTATGAGGAGGCAAAAAAAATAATTTGAAAATAAAAGCAATGATTAAATTATGAAAAAAATTACTAGACATTGAAAAAATAACTAGAAATTGATGAAAATAAATAAAAACTAAAGCAAAATAATAATTGGAAAATCAAAATAAAACCTTGGAAATAAATAAAAAATCTGAATAGTGAATGAATAATTTAAATTAAATAACAAAAGCTAGAAATAGAAAATAAATAAATAGAAAGTGGAGAAAATAACTAAAAATAAGCTAAAAATGAACTTTTAATATGTTTATAATATTCTTTATAATCCAGAATTTTCATCACGAAAAATAATTTTCTAGAAAAAGGATTTTTTAGAATAAGGATTTTCTAGAAAAGAGATATATTTAGATGAAGAAAGGTGCTTGAAAAAATTTGATTAAGTATATTTTTAACAATCCTTGTGTTAAAATTTAGATATTTATGAGTTTCATAATCCCACCAAATTTTAATAAAATTCTTTAAAACATTCTCGAGAAATCCTGGTAACGAAAAAACCTTACAACACAGACACACGTACAAGTACAATTGGAGATTTGCTTATATATGAAAATTTATTGATTCTAGATAAAAATAAATCGATTAAACTGATTTTTGAATAATATAAAATTGTAATAAATACAAAGCTCCTTCTACAAGGTAGCAAAATTAACTTGAAATTTAAAAAATTCGTTTTTAGAAAATAGTTTGACACACACACACACCCATACATACACACTGACAGACACATATTGATACATATACATACATATATACCTACAGCTCTCTGAATCTAAATTAGTTAAAAATAACTAGTTATTTTTGTAAAATCGTAGCTGAGTTTTTGTTAAAGCAATTAGTGAAAAATAACTAATTATTAATAAAATATGATTAATTATTAGTAAAAAATAACTACAAAATAGCTTAAATTTGACTAATTTTAAATTAGTAAACGGAATTATATTGAAACATTATTTATTTTGACATAACCTAAAAATGAATTTAACTAGAAATGTGTTATTTTCACTAAATAATTAGTAGAAATATAACTATTTTAATTAGTAACTGACTTTTTGCTTTCAAATTAGTTATTTTTTAATAATTCAGATTTAGAGAGATGATTATTATAATCTCGTTTTTTTAACATACAGCTCTCTAAATCTGAATTAGTTAAAAATAACTATTTATTTTAGTAAAATCGTAGCTGAGTTTTTGTTAAACCAATTATTGAAAAATAACTAATTATTAGTAAAATATAATTAATTATTAGTAAAAATAACTAAAAGATAGCTAAAATTTGACTAATTGAATTAGTGTACAGAATTATATTAAAATATTCTTTATTTTGACAAAATGAATTTAACTACTAATTTGTTATTTTTTACTAAATAATTAGTACAAATATAACTATTTTAATTAGTGACTGACTTTTTGCTTTCAAATTATTTATTTTTAACTAATTCAGATTTAGAGAGAGAATTATTCGATTCTCGTTTTTTTAACATACAGCTCTCTAAACATGAATTAGTTAAACATAACAATTTATTTTAGTAAAATTGTGGCTAAGTTTTTGTTAAAGCAATTATTGAAAAATAACTAATTATTAATAAAATATATTAATTATTACATTATTAGTAAAAAATAACCGAAAAATAGCTAAAATTTGACTATTTGAATTAGTAAACAGAATTATTTTAAAATATTATTTATTTTGACATAACCTAAAAATGAATTTAACTACTAATTACTTATTTTTACCAAATAATTAGTAGAAATATAACTATTTTAATTAGTGACTGACTTTTTGCTTTCAAATTAGTTATTTTTAACTAATTCAGATTTAGAGAAAGGATTATTAGATTTTTGTTGTTTTTTTTTCTTTAATATTTACGCAACACAGAGAAACGACGTATATAATGTATCATCAAAAATTTTTTCCGTTTTTGTTAAAAATCTGCTTTAAATACAAAACATTTAATAAAAAAAAACTTTTCTTAATAAATAAACAAACATATCCATTAAATTTGAATTTTTAAACTTTAATCCACAACTCTCGACGTTGAAGAATCTGAGAAATTATTTGCTCAAGTTTGGAATTAAGGAAAAGTTTGGACTGTGAAATATTAATAACTTCACCTAGTGATTCTGTTCCTTGCCTGTTAACAGCTTCACTTTTTATGAATAATAAATAAACATATATATTTCATTAAATTTTCTTCCTCATGCAGTTTTTTTAATTTATTTAATCCCGAAGAAATTAACTCGGTCAAACTGATAAATCTACGTTTCTGCATTATAAATAAAATTTAGTGGCGTAAATGTTAAGGGGCAAAGTCGGGCAGTGCCGCGGGGCCCTTGAGTTCAGGGGGCACTTGGTCAACCCTAATAAACTTTTTTTTTTAAATTCCAAAAATCTTACTAATTGCAATAATTTAAAGTTTAAATAAATTAAACAACGCGCGCTGGCGCGCGATTAGTTTCTACGCCTTGTATTATCAACAATTATAAATATTTTAAATACAACAATATTTAAAAATAAATTTATATAAATAAAATAATAAAATAAATATTTATTCAGGGAAACATTTTTAATTTTTTAAATTAAAAAAAATTGCAAAAAATAATTGAATTTAAACAAAATAATTTCAAGTTTTGCAAATTAATTAAAAAAAATGAAATCAATTAAAAATTAGGGAAAGTAAATTATAAATCATAGAAGTGTTTTAAAAATAAAGACAATAATGTCAATTTGAGAAAAATACTTGTAAATTTTAAAAATAAATTTAAAAACATTGAATTATGAAAAATTAGAGTAAAAATGAAAAAAAAATGATTGAAAATTGAGATAAATAATTAAAAATTGAAGATAATAATTAAAATTTGTAGAAAAAAACTTTAAAATCTTAGGCAATAATTTTAGAAATTGAGAATAATCATTAACAATTTAGGAAAATAATTGAAAACTAATAAAATTATTTTAAAATTGAAAATAATAATTGAAATATGCTGAAAATAATTGAAGATTGAGAAAAATAATTAAAACATGATAAATTAAAAACAGTAAATAAAATTTGAGTTAAATAATTGAAAAAATTGTAAAATGTGTGTGTAAAAAAAACAAAAAATAATATTAAAATTACTTACCTAAAAATGTTTAATTCAATAGAATAATTAAAAAATCGCAGAAATAATCGAAAATTGATGACATTAATAATAATTGAAAGTTCAGATAAATAATAGAAAAATTTTCACAATTTTGCTAAAATAATGAAAATAATTAAAAATTGAAAAAAATATTAGAAATTTTAGAAAAATACTTAAAAATGTTAGAAAATAAGTTTAGAAAATGAGAATAATCATTAAAAGTTGTGGAAAATAATTGAAAAATGGTAAATTTATTTTAAAATTGAAATGTGATAAATTGAAAATAGTACCTAAATAAAATTTGAGAGAAATAATTGAAAAAATCATAGAATATATGTTTAAAAAAAGAAAATAATTACAAAATTACTTTAAAATCTTTAATTAAATAAAATAATTAATAAAGGGCACAAATAATCGAAAATCGATGACATTAATAATAATTGATATTTCAGAAAAATAATAAAAAATTTTTTACAATTTTGCTAAAATAATGAAAATAATTAAAAATTGAAGAAAATATTAGAAATTTTAGAAAAATACTTAAAAATGTTCGAAAATAATTCTAGAAAATAAGAATAATTATTAACAATTGAGGAAAACAATTGACATAAGAAAAATTCATTTCAAAATTGAAAAAAATAATTAGATGAAAACAATTTAATATTGAGAAAAATTATTGAAATGTGATAAATTGAAAAAAGTACCTAAATAAAATTTAAGGGAAATAATTGAAAAAATCATAGAATATGTTTAAAAAAAGAAAATAATTACCAAATTACTTAAACAATTGTAATTAAATAAAATAATTAAAAACGCGCAAAAATAATCGAAAATTAATTATGTTAGTAATTGAAATGTTCAAACAAATACTAGAAAATTATGATAATTTTGCCCAAATAATGAAAATAATTTAAAATAGAAGAAAATATTAGAAATTTTAGAAAAAAACTCATAAATGTTAGAAAATAATTTTAGAAAATAAGAATAACCATTAACAATTGAGAAAAATATTTTTGACAAATGATAAATTTATTATGGCTGCTTCCATTTCAAATCATACAGGTCGATTATGTTCAAAATTCAAAATCATGTTTAACATGATTTTTATTGTTTTTTAGGGCAAATAATGAGACGCGTATTTTTTTGTTTTGAGAAAAAAATTTTTTTTGCAGAGTTACGAGCATTTGAAAGTTTTAGGACAAAGAGTGATTTTTGAGCGAAAATGCTAACAAATTTTTTTAAAATCACTCTAGTTTTTTAAAAAAATTATATTTTTTAATTTTGTTTCCTGATTTTACTTATGTTTTAGGTGCTCTCTCTTAGCAATTTTGAAAATTTTAAAAATTTTGAAAATTAATAAAATGGCGGACATTTTTTGAAAAATCAAAAAACTCAAATTTCTCAAAAACGTAATTTTTTATTTTTTTGAAATTTTTTTTGTAGTTACTTGATAACAAAAAAAACTTTTTCTAATAGGTTTAATGTGCTCTAAAACACTGTGAAAGGCGCAAGAATTTTTTTTTTTTTTTTTTTGAAAATACAAAAAGTCATTATTTTGGCTAATGCAAAAATACCTTTCAGTTGAAAAAATCACCTTGAATATTTTTTTTTCTCTTTAAACAACTATTTTTTATTTCGAGAAATATAATTTTTAATTCCTTTTTCTATCTAGTAAATGAAAACATATTTTAAAGAAATAAAAAAAAATTGTTTTTGAGAAAATTAAGCTTTTTTATTTTTGAAAAATTGACATTCTTGCGCCTTTCACAGTGTTTTAGCGCACATTAAACCTATTGGAAAAAATTATTTTTGTTATCTCATCTTTATTTACTCTCCCCGCACATATCGCAGGGTTCGAGGATTCAATTACATATATCTTAATCTAACTTAACCTATTACAACGACGTTTCTTTAAACACCTTATCTACATCTTTAACTACTCACTAAATTTACTAATATTACACGCCCAGTGCCAGGGTTTCCGTTTCCTGTTCCCTCTAGCCTTTCTGGCTTCTTCCGTCTATTTAAATTTTTACATGACCTTCTAGGTCTCCTTTCCGACACCCCACGGTTGAGCCATCAAATCTCTCAAAACCACAACGACGATTTACCCCGTATTCCAGCTATTCTAGCTAGCCTTACTTTCCCTCAACTCCTCTAGCCTTCTCATCCATCCTTCCCCTTGTCCGTTTTCATTCAGGATCCATCTAACACTTTCATCCACTCCTTTTTCCTCTTCTTTCTCTTTGCTACACCTATCCAACACATGGGCCCACTCTTCCAATTCATACCCACACACCCTACACAGCCTCTCCTCTTCACTCATCCAATACTTACATTCGTTCATACCCTCTCCCATTCTAAATCTCACTACTCTGCTCCATTTACTTTCTTTATTCATTCTTTTCAAGTACTGCGGTATTCCTTCCTCTCTTACCATTACATACCACCTATTATATTTCGAGTCTCTTATCTTTTCCCACCTCTCCTCCTTATCTTTTCTTCTCCATACTACCTCCACCCCCTTGTTTTTCCACTCAGGTTCTTTTTTCACCTCCTTCCTCACTTCTCTTCTATCCTTCTCCCACCTCGACATCTCCCTCTCCCCTCTCTCTTCCCTACCACTAATTAAACTCAAGCACAATCTCGCCCAACTGCTCCCTCCTCCTTGCTTTAATTTTTCCTCATACCCCCACGCTCTCTTTCTTTGTCTCACCACCATCTTCTCTCTCTCCAGTTCATCCCTCAACATATAACCAGGACAGTTTCCACTCACCCCCATTGTCCATCTCAAAAAACGCTCATGCATACCTTCCACTTTTTTCATTTCTTTCCACCCCCACACCTCTACCCCATAACTCAGTACCGACCACACTAACACGTCAAACAGCCATACCCTTCTCCTCCAATCATCTCTAAATCTCCTTTTCCCTATCCCCCACACTTGTCCCATCATTCTACTCGCTCTTTCCACTCTTCTTTTTACATTTAACCCTTGCCCTCCATTGTAACAAAACCAGAAACCCAGGTAACAGAATTCTTCCACTTCCTCCACCTCTCTTCCGTTTAGCTTCCATTCATATAGCATCCCTCCTCTCCTATTCCTAAATCTCACCATCTTCGTCTTATCCACGTTTACCCATAGGTCCTTCTCTCCTACATACTTTTCAAACTCCCTAATTAACAACATCATACCCGCCTCATCTTCTGCCAACAGCACTATATCATCTGCATACGCCATCGCATATAATTTTTTCACTCCTATAACGACGCCTCCTTTGCCTTTTTTCCTTAATCTCTCCTCTAGATCCGCCATCAAGAGACTAAATAGCAACGGACTCAACGGGCAGCCTTGCATTAACCCTCTTCCTACCCAAAATTCCTCCCCCAGTTTCTCTCCTACTCTTACCCTCGATTTCCCATCCCTATATAACTCCTTTAACCTTTCAATTAGCCCCTCCTCTATCCCCCTGTCCCTTAACACCTTCCACAAAATCCCTCTGTTTACTGAAGGGAAGGCCGCCTTAAAATCGACGAATAGAGCTACTAACTTGCCTTTTTTCCTTCCTAAATTTCTGTTCACTAAATAGTTCAGTACAAAAATATTGTCCATTGTCCCCATCCCTTTCCTGAACCCAGTTTGGTTATCTGGGATTCCTCCTGTTCTTTCTACCTCCTTCTCTAATCTTTCTTTCATTACCTCCGCATACACTTTGTATCCTACTGACATCAATGTTATGCCCCTATACTCCTCCACCTTTTTCCCTTCCCCCTTTTTTACCAACGGTACGATCAGTCCTGTTTTCCAGTCATCTGGCCAGCCATCTCCTCCCCATACCCTTTTGACAATCTCCCACATTTCCTCCCTCACACTTTCACCTCCATACTTTAAACTTTCTCCTTCTATTCCATCAAGACCCCCCGCCTTGTCCCTTTTTAACCTGTCTAATGCTATTTCCACCTCCTCCCTTCTCACTTCCTCTACATCCGTTCCCTTCACTTTTTTTCTCCCCTCCCCTCTGATCCGTCCATCTACCCCTCCGCTCAATTGTTTAAAGTAACTTGTCCACTCTCCCATGCTAATTTCCTTATTTATCTCCTTTCTTTTATACCTTTCCTTATTTATAACTTCCCATTCTCGACCTTCCTTCACCGCTTCTTCTACTTCTTTCCTAAACCTCTCTCCCTCCTCTTCTCATTTTCCTTTTAACAGCTTTTCGTGCTCTCTATGCCTTAAATTATATTCTTTTCTCTCTATCCTACCTTTCCTCCAATCTTTGATACTCTTCCTCAACTTCATCCTACTACTTTCGCATTCTTCATCCCACCATCCTCTGTCCTTCCACCTTTTTTGCTCTCCCTGTCCTATCTCTTTTTTCACCTTATCTATGGTTTTCTTCACTCTCTTTACTTGCTGATTTATATCCTCGTTTCCTACCGTTGACCACTTCTCTCCTTCTTCCTGCATCCTTTTCTCAAACTCAACTAACTTCTCCCTCCCCCATTTCCCCATTTTAACTTTCTTCTCCATTCGTTTAAACCCCTTTTTTCTGTTTCCTAGCGCCCCTTCTATTTCTACTATCACTGGGAAGTGCTCCGACCCAACTTCCCTTCCTACCTTCATGCTCCTAAACCTACTCCTAACTCTTTCTTCCGCTAAAACGTAATCTATTACCGTATCCCCTCTCCCCGTAAAAGTAAATTCCCCTTCTTCATCTCCTCTCATATTACCGTTGCATATCGTCCACCCCCTTTCTCCCAACAACTCCAACAGTTTCCTTCCTTCTTTATCTACTCCTTTATGTTTTGAGGACCTTTCGTATTTTCCACTTTCTTCATTCCACCTTCCTCCTCCTAACTCTCCCGTCCATGCATTAAAGTCTCCTCCTATTACTATCAACCTATCTTTTCCTACTTCCATACACTCTTCTATGTATTTCCAACCCCTGTCCTCTCCTCTCCTTCTATATATTCCTACCACTTCCCATTTATCTTTTCCGATTCTTATGGTTCTTACCATGCACCCCTCCTTATCACTCTTCTTTTGCCCTTCCTCTTTGATTCTCTCACTTACCCCTGTTACCATCCCTCCCGCGCTTCTGCCCTTGCTTTGCTCTTTCTTTGCCGCCTGCATTTCCCATCTATACCCCTTCGGTAACTTCCTTTTCACCCACTCCCAATTCCTCTTCTCCGTCCATGTTTCACTTAAAACTACTACATCCCACTTTTTTATACTCTTCCAAAAACCGTCATTCTTATTTTTAAGGCCTGAGACGTTCCAGAATGCCACTTTTATTCCTCTATTTTTTCTTTCTCCTCTTGCTCCCTCCTTCCTTCCTTCCGTTTGAACCCCAACCCACTTCCCTCTATTACTAATTCTCCAGTCTCTTCATTGACTATCCACTTTTCTCCGTCTACCCAAATTGTCTCTCTACCCCATACTACCTGGTTACCCTTACTTCTTTCCTCCCAAGCTTTTTCCTCCAACAACCATCTCACTCTCCTTTCCTTCCATGTTCTATCCTCCTCTATTCTTTCCTTTCTACCTTTTAAGCCTTTCTTTAGGCTCATCACCTCCCTTTTTTGCTCTTCATTTCCTAATTCTACCACCCAAATTTTTGGAATATTTTTTTTATTTTATTTATTTAAATCACTCGTTTTGAACATATAATGTTTATACAAGCGGGGTCTCATAATACACATCTCAAACGTAGAACATAAAGAAATTCGATACTATCTACAATTCTTCAAACAGTGCGCTCTCTTAAAATCTTTAAAATTAGATTAGCAAAGTCTTTTACTACTTTAATATTATCAGCTGAAATAACTCTGAGCCAAGCATCGACCTCGTTCATATCACTATCCGTTTTCGAAAAGTAGGAATCGCAGAGGTGGGCACATGCAGGACAATCTATAAGCAAGTGGTGGAGCGAGTCATAATCTCCGTAACAATATGTGCAAATTTCATTTTTTTTGAAACAGTATATCAAATTTCCGGCAATAATTCTACAGTTAAATTTGTTGATTAATCTAACTTGAGCCAATATTCTTTTGACAATTAAAGAAGTTCTACTTTTCAAATATGACTGAGTGGTTTGCTGGGTGGGAAGAAGAGGATACATCAAGAGACAGCTCGACTCCGAGCAACGCAATTCGTCCTCGGCTCGCAAGAAACGTTCATATCCTTGCCGAATCGACCTCTCGAGCAAATTAACGGAGTCCAGGGAAAGGTCCGACCACAATTCGACCATATCACTTTCTTCAAAAAAGACTCTTAATTGTAGAAACCAGTTAAGCTTATGAGACGGGCTATTCAACGCCAGGACTCTAAGCCTCTCAAAACACTGGCTGGGATATCTGGAAAAGTGCATTTTGGAAATTTTTTGAATCCAGCTCAGTGTCAACGAAAGCACTCTGTGAGCCAAGTGAAGAGAACCCGTCTCTCGCCTAACTGCATAATCCGGAGTATTTAATGGTAGAAATAAAAGCCTCTTATAAAATGAAAGTTGTATTTTCTCGATTTTTTCTAAATCTCGGAATCCCCAAACCTGAACTCCGTATGTTAAAACACTAACAACTAGGCTTTGAAAAAGCCTGTCGTACGTGTCCCAAGAATCCGCACCCAATGAGATAATGGACCTTAAAACTCCCCCCACCGCCAGCCTTGCACTACTCGTCACCTTATCAACTTCCTGAGAGAATGAACATTTATTTGAAAAAATAACGCCTAAATAGGTATACTGTTTCACCACCTCGATTTGTTCGTCTCCGAATTTAAAGGATTTAAATTTGTTTGCCCTTGACCTTCCAGATTTTGTGAAAATTACTATCTTAGTTTTGGATGTATTTACAATCAGTCCATTTACCTTACAATATGCATACAAAGCTTCCAACTTTTTGCGTAATTCCGCCGGAGAATCCGAGAACATCACGTAGTCATCGGCATAACCCAGCATCATAATATCAATAAGATAGTTAATGGCGATACCCCTACACCCTTCATCCTTCAAATAACTTTCTAGATCGGAGATAAACAATAAAAAAAGAAGTGGACTAAGTATCTCGCCCTGCAGAACACCCTGAGTAACTTGAACAAATTGTGTAGACCCTTCGGAATTTTGTATACAAGTGTGCGCTTGTGAATAAAAACTTCTTAATATATTAATTAATTTCGAGCTGATTCTAAAGCTGTACAATTTTTTCCACAAAAGTGAATGTGACACTGATGGGAAGGCTCCTTTAAAGTCAATGAAAATAGCATATACTGCCGCATTTGGCTTAGAAAGATGAATCTGAATGACAGAAAGGAGAGTGAACAGATTATCCAAACAACTTCTGCCTTTTCTAAATCCTGATTGGGATTCAGGAATTAAATTTAATTCGTTGGACCAAGTTACCATGCGCGAATGAATAATTTGCGTAAACAGTTTAGCGACATTATTAACCAGAGTTATTGGTCTGTAATTTTCAGGATCTGTTCTCTCCCCCTTCTTATAAAACATAGAAGTCGACATCTCGCCCCAACTTTCCGGTACTTTTTCATTTGTTAAAACAGAATTAAAAAAAAGAGTTATAAAAAGAATCCAATTTTGGGGGAGGTTTTTATAAAAATCATTGCCAATTCCATCCACTCCGGGGGCCTTCCCACTTTTGCAACGCGATATACAGTGAACTACCTCCTCGTACGTGATTTCTGCATCTAAAAGTGGATGAGTAATATTTAAAGTCGCATCGATAGAACAAATACCATTTGACGCGCACGTAGGATAGCAGGAATGCAGGTACTCCGACCAAACTGTCAATTCGATATGCGATTCTTGGTAACGTTTATTTCTTGTAGAATTAATAATTTTCCAAAAGTCGGAAGCATTTTTACAATTAGCCAGAATATTGATTCGACATTCTCTATATTTCTTTTTTTTTGTTTTTAAGATGAAACTGTAATTTTGTTTTGCTTGCAAAAAATTTAATTTAAATTCTGTATTAAAACTATTTTCTTTAGCCTGTTTTAACGTAAGAAGCATATTTTTCTTAGAGTCCCTGCATTCCTTGTCGAACCACGGTTTATTGCTATCTATTGACAAAAATTTTCTGGAAGGTCTTATCATGCCCAAATCTTTAGCTACCACTTTTATTGTCGAAGTAAGTTTCTCATTAAGCTCATTAACGTCACCGCTCAGGTCCGACACCTCCCCTCTCCATTCCATAGCAGAAGTAAAAGCTTCCGCTTTACATTTATCAAAACGAATATCGCTCTCTTTATGTGAAAAATTTTTCTTAGTGCGGAAATCCGCGTCACCAAATGTTAATACCACTGGAAAATGGTCAGAAAGAGTGGGGAGATGCAAGACCCGCAAGTCACGAAAGAGAGACAAGCCATTCGACGAAGACCACACCATATCTATCACACTGGAACCCTGGGCTCCCATATAAGTGTAGTTGGCCGGAGTGTCACTAGGTGACCGTCCATTTAATAAAATAAAATCAAAACTTTCCATGAAATCAACAAGTAGTCTACCTCTAGAATTAGTAATCAAGTCTCTAGATTGCCTTTCAGCTGAAAAAAATTTATCTGAATTTAAAATATTTGCATCAAGTTGATTTAAATGCGAAAGTCTAGCGTTAAAATCGCCTCCCACTACCAATGGGAGCCCCGGGTACCTATCGTAAATAAAAATTAGACACAAATTAATATTATCCACAAAGTTTGTCATATCAATATCCGAAGGAGCATATAACACACAAAGAATAAAACAATTAAGGTTGGACTTTATTTTTACAAAAATATAATTGCTACTCATCTCTAGGATTTCTGTTTCATATACATCCGGGTTGTAGGATAGAAGAAGGCCACCCCTAGCTCTGCCGAAATGGTTGACCTTGACCGCCGGGGAAACAATTGACCTGAATTTTCTGTGATTCAGCTTCAATTCTGGATTCGTCGACCATGTCTCACTAACACAAAGAATGTCTTCATCCCCTAAAACTTCGTAGATGTCCTGAACATTACTATAGCCATGTAGATTCCACCAAATAATCTTTGCTTGTACTCCAATTACAAATCTACCTGCGGCTATTTGCTATTCGTTAAGGGATGACTTATTCGAAAGCGGTGTACTCGAATCATCAGTCTTTGATACATGAGTGTCCAGATATTTGTCCAATGATTCCGTAAGATTAGCATCCCTGGTTTGACGCCCCCTCTTCTTTTTAACAAATTGTTCCGTTCTTCCCAAGGTGCCCTGAGAAGTCGACGGAGAAGTAAGAGTGCGTTTCCGAGTGGGATTAGCAACCATCTGATTCATGTTCGCTGTTATGCTTGGAGTTTTCTCACTAGTGGTATTTTCATTCATTATAATGATTTTTTTACCCCTTATGACTGCATTCTGACCGTTCTCCCTTAATTTTTTGACCTGGTCCAACAAATTTCGTCGATTCTCCCTTTCTTCTCTGGAGCGATCGTTGGAAACGAGAATATTTTGAATTCTCAATTCCCTTACTCTGCTAAAAACAACTCGCACCCATCTGGGGGAAATAAACTTCACCATAATAGGTCGGTTTCCTTGAGTTCTTCCGAGTCGAAAAACCTCCTCTATAGCCAAATCAGGGATTTGGAGGCCTGCCCTTTGAAAAATATTTAGCACCACGGCAATTAAATCAGAATTAATTTCGTCTGAATCCATGATTTTAAATAAAATGACATTTTTTGCGCGCGAATGCTCCTGCAGAGCAGTGATAGATCGCTCCGATTGAATTATCCTATTTTCAAATTCCTTTACCCTCTCATCAACCAATTTCACAGCATTGGACGAGGTTTGAATTTCCGAGTGTACAGTATTTAGAGACTCAGTTAACTTATTAATTGATGTAAACAAATATTTCCATCTCTCTTCTTCTGTGACTGGAATGCTCGGACCTTCTTGTGTTGACATTTTATACAAGTCAAGTTGAAAAACAATGGCTTCACTTAAGATCTCCTTAACGAATATCGTAGAGAGGAGAGAGAGCCAGGAAAGAGTCACCAGAAACGTCGAAATTCAAAGGAAAAAGAAGATACATGAACACACGTCACAAGTATTATAAAAGTATAAAAGTTATAAAATACGTCCAGGCCTGTCCAATGTTCACTTCCCAAATTCCACTAAGCATTCACAGTTTCTTCAAATAATGAAAATAATCCAAAATACAGGTTTCACAGTTCATAAACATTCACGTAAATTTCAAGAAACAAAACGAGAGTATCATAAAAATAATATAAAAATAATGCAGTTCTAAATAAATAAAGCATTTCACGTAAATAAAATTGTTCATTCAAATCGGTTTGGCAAAGTATTACCAAATAATACAATAATAAGCAAGAGCTCGACTATATGCGACCGCACTCAATGACAGCTCAGACGAGACTCCAAATTTTTGGAATATCCTTCTCCACCTCTCCCACGCCTCTAACTACCTTCACTTCCCCTTTCGCACCTATATCCTTTAATAACTTCTCGATCCCCTCTTTTCCCTTTCCTTTCTCTATCCTCATCCCCCTAATTATTATATTGCACTTCCTTTTTTCTTTGTCTAAATGCTCCATCTTCCTATTCAACTCGCCTACCTTCCTTTCCAACTCCTCCTCTCTTGCTGACCCCCCTCCATCTACCATCTCCCTTCTCTGATTTTCCAACCTCTCCACCCTTTCTTTTATCCCACCCATCTCCTTCCTTATCCCTTCTATCTCTACTTCCTGCTTCTTTTCCACTCCTTCCAATCTCCCCCACACCTTCTCCTTTTCCTCCTTCCACTGCACCTCCCACTCCGTCCACATTCTTTTAATCTCTCCTATTTCCCCTTTTACCTCATTCATCTTTCCTTCTAAACCTGTATCTAGCGCATCTATTTTCTTACTCATAATCTCACCTAGTTTTCTAATCATCGCCCCTACTTCCTCCTCCTCTCCCTCTGTCTCGCTAATATTTCCCTCTCCCGCCTCGCTGTCACTTACTTCATCATCACTGTCTAATTTCTCGCCTGTCTCACCTATATCCCCTGCCGCACCTGTCCCTTTATTTAAACGCCACTGAGCCATCATTTTTGCCGAGTTACCCACCTTAACTTTTGCAAGTCGTTGCAGATTCGTATGCCTACCGCCTTTTTTCTTTATCTTACTCGACTGCTCGCCGGCTTTCCACGCTATCTGCACGTACTTGCCAGCCTTCGGAGTCTCTGTCTCTTTCCTACTATCGCTCGTGCCTGCTCCCTCTTGCTGCCTCTCCGCCTCTGAGACCACCGGCACAGTTTCGACCGACTGCTGCTTCCCTCTTTCGTCTTTCACTGGCGTTCTAGTCATCATCTCCCCGCTCTACCTTACCGACACCCCTTTCCTCTCTGTCACACCACTTACGCCTCTCTCTCTCACTCCCTCACTATATCTAACCTCAAACTCTCACTCAACTTTTTTACCTTTTTTATTCCCACTTTCTCACACACACTCACCTAATTTTTTATTTGTCCACACTCAGGCACTCCAGCTTACACTGCTCCAATCTGTACACAACTCCCACTTCACTAAAATCCTTTTCTACACCTAAAAAGCTATACGGGCACTACACGCGACTTTACTCTCCAGGTACCGGAAACGGAAACCTTATTTTTGTTATCTAGTAACTACAAAAAAAAAATTTCAAAAAAATAAAAAATTACGTTTTTGAGAAATTTGAGTTTTTTGATTTTTTAAAAAATGGCCGCTGTTTTGTTAATTTTTTTTAAATTTTTAAAATTTTTAAAATTGCTAAGAAAGAGCACATAAAATATAAGTAAGATCAAGTAATACAATAATTATATGAATAATATATGGCGCTGTATTAGTCAAAATAATGACTTTTATAATTTTTACAAAAAAAAAAATTCTTGCGCCTTTCACAGTGTTTTAGCGCACATTAAACCTATTGGAAAAAGTTTTTTTTGTTATCAAGTAACTACAAAAAAAATTTCAAAAAAATAAAAAATTACGTTTTTGAGAAATTTGAGTTTTTTGATTTTTCATAAAATGTCCGCCATTTTATTAATTTTCAAAATTTTTAAAATTTTCAAAATTGCTAAGAGAGAGCACCTCAAACATAAGTAAAATCAGGAAACAAAATTAAAAAATATAATTTTTTGAAAAAACTAGAGTGATTTTAAAAAAATTTGTTAGCATTTTCGCTCAAAAATCACTCTTTGTCCTAAAACTTTCAAATGCTCGTAACTCTGCGAAAAAAAATTTTTTCTCAAAACAAAAAAATACGCGTCTCATTATTTGCCCTAAAAAACAATAAAAATCATGTTAAACATGATTTTGAATTTTGAACATATTCGACCTGTATGATTTGAAATGGAAACAGCCTATATAAATTGAAAAAAAAAAATTTAAATATGCTGAAAACAATTTAAGATTAAGAAAAATAATTGAAATATGTTAAATTGAAAACAATACCTAAATAAAATTAGAGAGAAATAATTTAAAAATTCATAGAATCTATGTTTAAAAAAGGAAAATAATTACAAAATTACTGAAAAAAAATTAATTTTAGAGAATAATTAAAAAAATCGCAGAAACAATCGAAAATTGATGAAAACAATTGAAATTTGAGACAAATAATAAAAAATTTTGGTAAATCAATGAAAATAATTAGAAATTATAGAAATGATTAGAAAAATTAAAGTATGTATTTGTAAGGAACAGAAAATAATTGAAAAATCGTTTAAAAAATAGAAAATTGAAGAAAATAATATAAATTTGAGATAATAACTGACAATTTATAAAATTAATTAAAAAATAATTAAAATATAAACAGGTGGAGAAAATAATTGCAAAATAATAAAAAGAAATGAAGTTTGAACAAAATAATTAAAAATTGAGATATATTAAATTGATTAAATGTCGAGGGAAAAATAATAAAATAAAATATTAGGAAATAATTTTAGAAATTGAGAATAATCATTAACAATTAAGGAAAATAATTGAAAAATGATAAAATTATTTCAGAATTGAAAAAAATAATTGAAATATGCTGAAAATAATTGAAGATTGAATAAAATAATTAAAACATGATAAATTGAAAACAGTAAATAAAATTTGAGGGAAATAATTAAAGAAATCATAGAATATATGATTAAAAAAAGTAAATAATTACTAAATTACTTTAAAATCTTTAATTAAATAGAATAATTAAAAAATCGCAAAAATAATCGAAAATCGATGTCATTTATAATTCACATTTTAGATAAATAATAGAAAATTTTGCAAAAATAATTAAAAATTGAAGAAAGTTTTAGAAAATTGAGAAAAATACTTAAAAATCTTAGAAAATAAGAATAATTATTAACAATTGAGGAAAATAATTGAAAAATGATAAATTTATTTTTAAATTAAAAAAAATAATTGAAATATGCTGAAAACAATTTAAGATTGAGAAAAGAAATGAAAATGTGATAAATTGAAAACAGTATCTATATAAAATTTGAGAGAAATAATTGAATACATTATAGAATATATGTTTAAAAAGGAAAGTAATTACGAAATTACTTACAAAATTTTAATTTGAAAGAATAATTAACAAATCGCAGAAAAAATCGAAAATCGATGAAAATAATAATTGCAATTTCAGAAAATAATATAAAATTTTAAAAATTTTCCTAAATTAATTAAAATAATTAGGTATTGAAGAAAAATTATAGTATTAAATGTAAGCAAATGAAAATAATTGAAAAATCGTTTAAAACATGGAAATTTGATGACAATAGTCTAAATTTGAGATAATAACTAACAATTTAGCAATGTAATTAAAGAATAATGTAAATATAAAAAGGTAAAGAAAATAATTGCAAAACAATAAAAAGAAATGAAATTTGAACAAAATAATTGAAAACTGAGATATATAAAATTGATTTAATATCGAGGGAAAAATAATTAAAATTGAAAAAGTGTTTAAAGAAATTAAAGAAAATAATTGAAATTTGTGTAAGGTAAATTTAAGATTTAAGGAAACAATGTAAAAATAATTTAAATAACTAAAAATTGCAGAAACTAATTGAAAAATGATAAAAATAGTTTAAAATTGTATTTTGAGTAATTTAAATTATAATGTATTTATATTATAGAAAAGAATTGTTCAAAATTGAAGAAATTTCTAAATTACATTTTAAAAGAGAAAAACATCTAGTGACAAATGTCTCGTGTGGACAGAATGATTGAATAAATTAATATAATTAGGGCCCTATTTTTTTCTTGCCCCAGGGCCCTTGCCCTCCCAGTTACGCCTCTGATAAAATTCAGTAAATTTAAAGAGCTTCTTTCAAGTCTTTAAAAGTAGCCTTGATGAAAAGATCTGGAAAATCGAAGGAAGTGATTTCTTGTCGATTTTAGAAACTCGAGTCTTCAGGGAAACAAGAAGTCAACTACCCTTTGGATTTGGAGAAAGGTCTGAAATGGTTGCAGGTGTGGGACGACATGTAATTGGTTAACGTTTCTGGTGAATTTGGTCTTTAACTTTGTAGAATAGCGCAATAGTAGCTTCTTTTAACGAGTTCGTCCTTTCGAACCATTACTCATGAAATTGCCCGTTACTTTAGTCTTGTCTCTGTACCCCGTCAACAGCCCAGTTTTATTCTCTGTTATACAACCACATTAAATCAGTGATGTAGCACAATTTTTTACATCCAACAATCAGTATTGAGAGACAAGTCAGATAAATTTATTCCCTCTTTTACGATCTATATTTCTTCTAACTGTGTTTTCCCTCTACAAAAAACGAAACTTAAAACTTTTCCAATTTCTCTAATTGCCAATTACTTTTCTTATTGAAAGTAAAGTTCTGCATATTAAAATATTTTTATTTCTTTGCAGTTTCTTGTAACTTCTTTCAGTGCTTTTTTTTAATGCTAATTTCGATAAATTCAGACTTTAATTAGCTTTTTAATAAATATAGACAAATTGGTATTAATAATACTGTGTTAGAAAATAAAAAAAAAGTAATAGAACTTTTTATCGGACCTGGTAGAGGTTGTAGGTAATAAAAAACTAAAAAGAATGGTATATATTAAATCTTTGATACACCCTCTTATCTTATTAAAATTATATTTTTTCTCAACACACAACAAAAGCTTAATAAATGCAGTTTCGAATGGACCCTAAAATGAATAAAATTCGATTAACATTGTCAAAGTTATTCTACTTTTAATTTTGTAGTAACATTATTTAATTTTTACAGTATGAACAATTTTTCATTGTTTTCTTTCTCGTATTCATAATTTTGACTATTTTTGAATTTTTATGTATTTTTGCAATAATAAGAAATATTTTTCAAGTCAACCTTAATAGACGTTTTTAATTTTTTTTTTTCAAAAACCTTAGTAATTGTAGTAATTGAAAGTTTGACTAAATTAAATAAGGTGCGCTGGCGGACGATTAGTTTCTGCACCTTCTGTTATCAACAATGATAAATATTTGAAATATAATATTTAAAAATAAATTTATATAAATAAATAAAATAAATATTTATTTAGGACATTATTTTAAACATTTTTAAAATTAAAAAATATTTCAAAAAATAACTGAAATTAAACAAAATTATTGCAAATTTTGCAACTTAATTGAAATAAATAATTAAATCAATTGAAAATTGGGGATAGTAATTTAAAAAATTATAGAAATGTTTTAAAAATAAAAAAACAATGTAAATTTAAGAAACATATTGAAAATCTTAATAATAAATTGAAAAAAATTAAATAATTAAGTATTAGAGAAAATAATTGAAAAATGAAAAAAAAAAAATATTGAAGATTGAGATAAATAATATAAAATTGAAAAAAATAATTAAAATTTGAGAAAAAAATTGAAAAAAAATACATAATTTATTTTCAATGAAACAAAGTTAAACAAAATTTCAGAAAAATATTTTAAACTTTTAGAAGTTCATGAAAAAAAAAGAGAAAATAATGAAAAATTAAAGAAAATAAATGAAAAATGATAAATGTAATTTAAAATTAAAAAGAAAAAATTTTAATTAAAGAGAAATAATTAAAAAGTTTTTGAAAATTATAAAAAAAAACGAAAATAATTAAAAATTGAAGAAAATAATGAAAAAACTAATATACACGGGGAAAACGTTTGAGGTAATCTTTCCCATATTATATGCAGGACCTCGGATCAAAGTTACAATTGAGATATTGTGTTCAAAATTCTGATAGTTATTTTAAAAAAATAAGAAAAATTTTCCCATATACGTGGTACTTGAGAGTCAAAAGTAGACTGAAAAAGACTACTCGCTTAAAGCTGTAAAATGTGCATTAAAGTTGAAAAGAGTTTGCCGAGAAATGTGCAGAAGTTTACCATGCTACGGGTAATCGGAGTTCGGGCTCAGCGTCAAGTCCAATGACTCTCCAGCATGGTAAACTCTCCTCAAAACTCGGAATTTATTCCTATCGCATGATAAATCAAACTTTCTCCCTCTTTTTCCATTTTTAATTTGCAGATGCGATCACATATTATTTGTCTGTTAATTCCACAAGAACTCTTTCTATTAAAAGGAAAAAGAATGATCTTTAAATTATTAATTTTAATACTTATATTAGAGGCTAGCCTAGCTTACGTTGAATTATATAACATGCAACTATGACAAACAAATTTTAAACGAAAACTTGTTAGATATTTCATATTTTACTGACTACTCTTTCAATTAGTTTATTTTTTAAATTCTTATAATATTTTGATTCTTTAATTGTGTATTTCTGTAAATAGTTTAATTCTTAATATTTATTTACATTTAATACTAAAATAATAAATTTTATAATAAATTAAACAATATTTGTATTTTACATTAATTAAAAAGAAAATTACCTAAAATATTTCAGATATGATGCTTTTCTTGGTTTTTTTATCATTGTAAAATTAAACTATCAAACATATATTTTACAACTTCTAAACTTCTATGTTTGTAAATTTTTTTAAATAAAAATTTCTTGTAATTTAAAGGCAGATTTTTTATATTTTAAAGTTTCTTTCTTGCTTTGAAAATTTTCAATTATGGTAATTTTTACTCTTTACTATTTTTAAATAGCTAAATGTCATTTTTTAAAATTATTATTTTTCTTACTTTTTATTTATTATACCTTTATAAGATCTACTTAATTAATTACTTTCAATTTTTAGTTGTAATAACTTTTATTTATTCAAATTCTTATTCAAAATAATATTTATTTTCGTAAATAACGTTTAACAAATTCTCTAAATCTGACATTAATATAATATTTTGGTCGTACTTTTTAGAATTTAAAATACAAAATAAGTTCTAAATTAACATTTTGAATTTGATTCACAGATTATTGCAAGACAAAAAAGAAAGATTTAATAGAAATTACCAAAATTTTGAAACTTGATTTATATAAAAAATTGATCAAGGAAGGAAGCAATAATTAACACATAATTGTTTTAAATTAAAATTATTCAGTCTAAAGATATAAGAATTAAAACCGTTTCTCATAAAGGGATACAATTCTACTCAGTTAGTATATAAGGAAAGTTTGAATCTCTAATTCCAAATGTATTCGAGCGTGTTCGGTGTGCGTGAATGTGTATTTAGATATTTGTATATTGCGGCGTAAGTTTAGTTTAGGTAAATCGCGTCTTGTGTATAGTTGAAAAGAATATTAAATTAATCTTAAGGTTAAAACTATAATCGTGATTGTATCGTTAAATGTAATTATAATTAGCGAAATAAGTAATCTCTATAGGAAATAAATCTGTAATTAATATGAAGGAAATCTTTTTATTTTGTGGTTGAATAGAAAAGATCATCTAGTTGGCAAAACTTTACCATGCTGGTGAGCAGGAGCCTTGACAAGAACATTGTCAAGAATTCGAGCTCAGCGCCTTGTCATCCAGCATGGTAAAGTTTTCCCACGTGCTGTGTATAATACTACTCAACTTTCTGTCAATCGAGGAATCGCCCTCCGACCATCAAATTACCATGCTGGAGAGTGATGTGTATCCATATTTTTGTATAAAACATTTCTAATTCTTGAATAATTTCTATTATAAATTGAATGGTAAAGTTTTCTAAAAATCACTTTGATCCGAGGTGTATCATGCTAACATGGTAAACTTTATCTGAAACATTTTCTCCGTGTATATATATGTGACCTGGACAGTGAAAAGGGGGCTTACGTGTCAAAAAAAAATTTTTTTTGGTTTACACCACGTGAAAGAGCGTCAAAAAATCTATCAGAATCTGCAAAAAAAATGAAAAACGATTTTTTGACACGTAAGCCCCCTTTTCACTGTCCAAGTCACATATATATATATAATTGAAAATTGAGTGAAATAATTAAAATGTCAGATAAATAGTTCAAAGTTTTGTAAATTAGAAAACAAATTAAAAAAATTTTAAATTAATGAAAATAAATTTTGGAAAATAATTGAAAAATGGTTTTACATTTTGAAACTTGAAGAAAATAATTGAAATATGATAAAAATAATGATAAGTTGTAAAAAGCAAATGATATTTAAGAGATATAATTGAAAAAATTATAAAACTTTTTTTATTAAAAAAAAAAGAATTGAAATATGAGAAAAATCCATGCAGATCTTAGAAATAAATTTTAATAATGGGAATTAATAAAAATTAGAGAAAGAAATTAAAAAAAGGCTAAAATTAATTAAAATTTACGATATTTAGTAAAAAAATTTTAAAAATTATGAAAGTAAATAAAAGTAATTAAAAATTAAAAAGAATAATTGAAATTTTAAAAAATTATTGAAAATCAAAGAAAAATAATTTTATAAAATGAGAAGAATAACTAACAATTATGGAAAATAATTGAAAACTGATAAAATTTATTTAAATTTTAAAAAATAATTGAAAAATGCTGAAAATACTTTAAGATTGAAAAAAATAATTGAAATATGATGAAAATAATGTAAAAATTATAAATTGAAAACAGTAAATAAAATTTTAGAGAAATAATTCAAAAATCATAGAATATATGTTTAAAAATATAAAATAATTTCAAAAATACTCTAATAATTTTAATTAAATACTATAATTAAAAAAACGCAGAAATTTCAGAAAAATAATTAAAAATTTTGAAAATTATTTATTTTTAAGCAAGAGAAAATACCTGATCGCAAAATAATAAAATTAAATAATAATTTAATTATGATAAAAACAGTGGTGAATTGAAAGAAATAAATTGCAATTTCAGAGAATTAATTGAAACAATGAGAAATTGAAATAAGTAATTGTTATTTAAGATAAATAATAATTGAAAATTTAAAAAGTTAATTAAAAATTCAAGAAAATAATTGAAATTTTAGAAAAATGCTTAAAAATCTGCAAAAAATTATTTTAGAAAATGAGAGAAATAATTAAGAATTGTGGAAAATAATTAAAAATTGATAAAATTTATTCAAATTTAAAGAAATAATTGAAAGATGCTAAAAATACTTTAAGATTGAGAAAAATAATTTAAATATGGTGAAAACAATTTAAATTCCATAAATTGAAAATAGTAAATAAAATTTGAGAGAAATAATTGAAAAAATCATAGAATATATGTTTAAAAAAAAATAATAATTCCAAAAATACTTTAAAAATTTTAACTTAAGAGTATAATTAATAAACACAAAAATTTCAGAAAAATAATTGAAAATTTGAAAATTTATGCCAAAATAATGAAAATAATTAGAAACTGAAGAAAATAGCAGAAAAGCACAGAATTTATTTTTAAGAAAAATAAAATATTGCAAAATAATAAAATTAAATAATAATTTAAATATGATAAAACAGTGATGAATTGAAAGAAATAAATGCAATTTGAGAGAAATAATTTATAAAATAACAAATTGAATTAAATAATTGTTATTTAAAATAAACAACTATTGAAAATTTATAAAATTAATTGAAAAGTTGTGAAAATAAATGTTTAATAAAAAAAAATAATAAAAATAAATAAATTTGAAAAAAATAATTGAAAAATGAGAAAAATCTTTAACATTCTAGCAATTTATTTGTGAAATAATAAAAATGATCAAAAATTGGAGACAATAATTGAAAAATTATAAAAAAAATTAATTTAAATTTGCGATGAATAGTATAAAACATAGGAATATATAATTAAATTGATTAAGTGTCGAAGGAAAAATAATTAAAATTGATAATGTGAGTGGAAAAACTAAAAAAAAAAAAAATAATTTAAATTTTAAAAAGGTAAATTTAAGAATTAGGGAAACAATTTAAAAATAATTAAAAATTGCAGAAAATAATTGAAATATGATAAAAATAGTACAAAATTGTAGTTTAAGTAATTGAAATCATAATAGAAAAAATTATTAAAAATTATACTTTAAACATTCTATCTTAGAATTGCAAAAATTCATAAAAATTAAAAAAAAACGGACAAAATTATCAATACGAGGAAAAAAAGAATAAAAAAATGTTCATAAAGTCAAAATTTAATGATGTTACTACAAAGTTACAAGTGGAATAACTTTAACAATTTTAATTGAATTTTATTCATTTTAGGATTATTTGAAACTGAATATATTCAGCTTTTGATGTGCATTAAAAGAAAGTATAATAAGATAAGAGATTTAAATCAGTTTCAAAGTTGAAAAATGAATGAAAAAATGAAAATTTCTGATGATTTTTGGTCTATATCTTCATGAATTTATTAATAATATAGTTGCAGTTTTTTTTCAAACTTGTCCAGTGGGTGTTTTATTTAAACTTTTCTCACAAGTGAGATGAGTGATTGAAAATATAACAGAAGTTTCTGTGAAACGTTGATATTTTTTAACAAAGATTAAATGTCTCTTTCTACTTCAATCGTTGTAATTATTTAGGTATTATTCTATTCTGTAAAAAGAGAATCTTAATATAAGACGTGTCTTAAATTAAGCAACCTTTGCTACATAAATATTTAAAATATGAAAAATACTATTTAATCTGTTAAATAAGCAAGAGCAGTCTTAAAAATGATGCGTCTTAAGAAAGTTTATCCAAAAATCAATTTTCTACCGATTCTTATAAAATTTTAATGACATATTAAATACATTATTTTGCATGTATGGTTACAGTTTTATTGAAATTTACCGTTCTGTTTTTAAAATATAAATTTATAAAGTTGGAACTTTTACATAAAAAAAGTAAAAAAACGAACAAAATGACTATAGTTTAATTAATTAAAAAAAAAACGTATAAACAAAGTTTAAAAAAATTATTATATTTTAAACCATAATACAAAACAACTTTTACAACAATATTTAATTAATTTACCGTACTGTTTTTAAGAAAATTTTATTCAAGGTTAGTAATTCTTCTTTTTTTTTAAATAACCAGGAAGGAAGAATTTTAATAGCTTGACATTCTCAACGGAAAAAAATCTTTTAAACAAAATTCGTTTGTGTAATGATATTAACTATAAAATACTATATTTATAGAAACGAAATTATATAAAGAAATGAAATTAAAAAGATATTGAATATCATGATCCAATAGAATGGGAACCGCTTGAGTGGATAAACGTCCTTAAAACAAAACATCTTTTCTGCCTTAAAATAAGACTTTCTTATTACAATAAATAAATGGAACATATTATTTTACAAAAATATAAAAAAAAAACAAAAGGTGCATTGACGAATAGACAAAATTCGTAAAAAATTGTTACATGTTTGTTATTTTTTCACAAGTTTGAAGTGATGGCTTAATTATAAACGTGATGTGTTTTAATGATGTTTTAACTGATAGAAAGATAAATGAGCCAAGTTTGACTTTCAGATCACGCTATCAAGCAATTTTTAAAATAAGTATTGAGGTGAAAATATATTTGCAGGTTTATGCTTGCTTTTGGTTGCTAACGACGGTTAGAGAACGTGCGTGATATCCAAGCTCAAGTGATTTACATTTACGATCACTCATCTCTACCTCAACCAAGCTCGTAGTACAGCTTATTAACTCATTCGTCTCAACTATGAATAATTTACCAACTTGACACTGTAGTCCGTATATTCTTCTTTTGTGACAACTTAAACTAAAAGTTTCGACTATTAGGAGATGAAATTAAACTGAAAAGTTTTATAATGACAATAATTTGTATACAAAACTGTGGAAACGTACAAAAAATAATCTGTTTTTTTGTAAATTCCTCAAATTGAGGTTCAATTTCCTCAAATGTTTTTATGTATGGTTTCACTTCTATAGAACTTTCTTAAAGTCTCTTAAGAGCATATGATGAAAAATGACGTCATTGTTATAGGCAAAAATTTGTCCGTAAACTATCTCGTAAAATAATAAATATTTTAACACTAAACTTTGTCGAATTACTTAAAGTAGCGTCAAAAAGGTCTCACTGACTCAAGTTTGTTTAAATTTTGCGTTAAAATTACTTTTTTTTAATTTTCCGAAAATCAGTAATTTTTTTAAAAAATTAACTTTAAGGCAAAATTTAAACAAACTTGGATCAGAGAAACCTTCTTAATGATATTTTAAGTAATTCCACAAAGTTTGGTGTCAAAATATTTATTATTTTAAGAGAAAGTTTAAGGACAATTTTCGCCTATAACAGTGACGTCATACTCCATCACATATAGGGGCGTAACTGGGAGGGCAAAGGCCCTCGGGCAAGAAAGAAAATAGGGCCCTAATTATATTCATTTATTCAATCATTCTGTCCACACCAGATACTTGTCACTAGCTGTTTTTCTCTTTTAAAATGTTAAATCATATTTCACCTTTTTAAAATTTTCTGAAATTTTAAATTTATTGTAATTATCATTTCTTCAAATTTCAGTTAATGTGAACTTGCATTGATTCAAGTTCAATTAATCCACGTTTTAAATATACTAAATTTAAAGTCATTTAGAAATTTCTTCTATTTTGAATAATTATTTTCTATTACATGAATAAATTATAATTTCAATTAATCAAAATACAAATTTTAACTATTTTTATCATTTTTCAATTATTTTCTACTGTTTTTTATTTTTTAAATTATTTTTACATTGTTTCCTTAAGGACGCTTATACCCTCAAGCGGTTCTCATTCTATCGGACCATGATACTCAATATTTTTTTAATTCCATTTCGTCTTCTAATTTGGTTTCTCTATAGTATTTTGTAGTTAAAATCATTACACAAACAAATATTATTGAAAAAAATTTTTTTTTTTAAAATTACAACTTTTTAAAATTTTGTATTCCTGATTATTTCAAAAAAGTGAAGGATTTCTACCCTTAAATAACATTTTCTTAACAACGGAACGGTAAATTAATTAAATATTATTGTAAAAGCTGTATTCTATTACAGTTTAAAATATATTAGTTTTTTAAAAAAATGTGTAGAACTGTGTTTTTTAAATTAATCAAAATATAGTCATTTTGCGCGTTTTGTTACTTTTTCCATGTAAAAGTCCCAACTTTATAAATTTATATCTTAAAAACAGAACGGTAAAATTTAATAAAATTATAACAGTACATGTAAAGTAATGCATTTATTATGTCATTGAAATTTTATAAGAATCTGTAGAAATTGGTTTTTTGAAAAAACCTCCTTAAATCTTAAATTTACCTTACACAAATTTCAATTCTTTTCTTCAATTTCTTCATTCACTTTATCAATTTTAATTGTTTTTCCCTCGACATTAAATCAATTTTATATATCTCAATTTTTAATTATTTTGCAATTATTTTCTCCACTTTTTTATATTTTCATTATTTTTCAATCCTAAATTTTTTGTCAGTTATTATCCCCAATTTAGATTATTGTCATCAAATATCCATGTTTTAAACGATTTTAAATTATTTTCTTTTGCTTACAAATAAATACTATAATTTTTTAAAAATTTTTTTCAATTCCTAATTATTTTCATTAATTTACCAAAATTTTCTATTATTTGGCTGAAATTTCAATTATTATTGTCATCAATTTTCGATTTTCCTGCGATTTTTTATTTATTTAGGTACTGTTTTCAATTTATTAAATCTCAATAATTTTTCTCAACCTTAAATTGTTTTCAGCATATTTCAATTATTTTTTTCAATTTTGAAATAATTTAATCATTTTTTAATTATTTTTCTCAATTGTTAATGATTATTCTAATTTTCTAAAATTATTTTTTAAGACTTTTAAGTATTTTTCTAAAATTTCTAATATTTTCTTCAAGTTTTAATTATTTTCATTATTTTAGCAAAATTTTTAAAATTTTCTATTATTTGTCTGAAAATTTAATCATTAATGTTATTAATTTTTTATTATTTCTGCGCGTTTATAATTATTCTATTTAATTAAAATTTTTTAGGTAATTTGGTAATTATTTTCTTTCTTTAAACATACATTCTACGATTTTTTCAATTATTTCTGTCAAATTTTATTTACTGTTTTCAATTTATCATGTTTCAATTTTTTTTTTAATTTTAAAATAATTTATTCATTTTTCGATTATTTTCCTCAATTGTTAATAATTATTCTCAATTTCTAAAATTATTTCCTAAGACTTTTAAGTTTTTTTTCTAAAAATTCCAATTATTTTTTTCAATTTTTAATTATTTTCATTTGTTTTCATAATTTCTACAATTTTTTATTAATTATAATAAATTTTAATTATTTTAAGCTTTCTTTAATTCTTTCCTCAATTTTTAGTTCATTTCATTTTTTTCAATTAATTTTTAAGATTTTCATGTATTTTTCTCAAATTTCAATTATTTTTTTTTATTTTATAAAAGTTCTTTATTTCTTTCAATTATTTATCTCAAATGTCATTAATTTTTTTACAACTTATCATTATCTATCATATTTAAATTATTATCTTCAAGTTTCAAATTTTAAAATCATTTTTCAATTAGTCTCCAAAATTTATTTCCTTCAATATTAAATTTTTTTATATGTTTTATTCTGTTTTATAATTTCAAAAATTTTTAACTTTTTATATGACATTTCAATTGTTTCATTCAATTTTCAATTATTTATATTATTGTTTTCTTCAATTTTTAAATACTTTCGTTATTTTTCATAATTTCCAAAATTATGTTTATATTTTTTCATTTATTTTCTCTAATTTTTAAGTATTTTCTTTTGATTTTTCAATGAGCTTCTAAAAATTTTAAATATTTTTCTGATATTTTTTTAACTTTCCTTTATTTAAAATATATTATATAATTTTTTCAACTATTTTCTCAATTTTTATGTATTTTTTTTTAATTTTAAATTATTTATCTCAATTTTTAATCATTTTTTTTCATTTTTTTTCTAATTCCCGTATTTTTAAGTGATTTCATTTTTTTTTCCAAATAATTTGCAACATTTGCAAATATTTTGTTTAAATTCAATGATTTTTTGCAATTTTTGTTAATTTCACAATTAATAATGTTGTCCTGAATAAATATTTATTTTATTTATTCATTTATATAAATTTATTTTCAAATATTATGTTTAAAATATTTATAATTGTTGATAACATAAGGCGTAGAAACTAATCGCTCGCCAGCGCGCGTTATTTAATTTAGTCAAACTTTAAATTACTGCAATTAGTAAGATTTTTGGAATTTAAAAATAAAAATTATTATGGTTGACCAAGTGCCCCTGAGCTCAAGGGGCCCTTAATAAAGACTTTAAGATCAAGGGATTCTACATAGAATTTTTATGTAATTATTTGAGAGGGAGAAGGGGAAAATAAAAATTTATTAAAAACCCCTTTGTAAAATTATTTCTAAACTTTGCAAATTATTTAAATTGCTTGTTCAAATTGTTTTTGCAATCATATATAATTTATTATTACTATTGGATATTATTTGTCTTAATTACTAAACTTTGAATGAAAAGCATGTTTACAGTTAAAAAAATTTCCACTTGTTGCAAATGCAAGCTTCTGGTACTAAATTTTACATTTGTATAAAGTTGGTAATTGAAATTGTTTATCATGACCTTTATATTACCTTGAAAGGGTACATTTATTGAAAAATGTTAAACTTTTATCGTTAAATGATAATTTGCTTGTCTGAATCTTCCTTGCCGACGATTGGTTTCGAATTCTCACAAAGTAAAACAGTCTTCTGAGTTAAGTTTCTCGAAAAGATTAAATAGATGACAGCATGAAGTACAGAAAGCATAAATAAGCGTCAGTTATTTTTTGTTATTTAATTTAATATTTAGTTTTATTCAGTTATTCATAAATTTCATGTTTTTTTTTTTTAACAAATTTAATATTTTTCAATCAGGGTATTTTATGTTAAACTTCAGGCTCATGCAATTTGTATAATATAAAATTTATAACTTGTTAGATTCAAAATTATATCCACATTTCACTTTTTAATTTTTCTTAATAAAATATAACATTATTTTAATCCATAGTTGTAATCTATGAAACCTTTATTTATAGAACTCATAATTAATCAATCATAACATTACAATCAAATCATATTTAGGACATTAATAAGGCGAATTTTAATAATTAAAAAATAAAACTGTCAAGGCAACCCTAAATTCTTGCAAAAATTAAGTGACCGGATTTACACTTGAAAATAGTAATTTTGAAATTTGGTATTTGTGAATTAAAAATAATCTATAAGTAACACTAAAAAAGATAAATCAAAATTTTTTTTTTTATTTTGATATAGAAATGATTAGTTTTTGAATGATATGAATTAACTTAAATTCAGAGAATAATTTTATAGATTTCTACCTACTATCTGATCAAAAGTGACCGGATTTATCCCGGTCTCCTCTATACTTGCTACAAAAAGAATTTTTATTAATTTTATTCATAATTTAAAAGACGCTCTTCGTTACACACCTGAAACGATTTTATAGAAAACAATCTATAGAAAATTGATTTACAACTCTATTAAGAATACATAGAATCTACATAGAATCTATACCAAATTCTATATAGATTCTATATCAAATTCTATATAAATTCTGTATCGAATTATATATGGATTCTATATCGAATTCTATATCAAATTAAACATAAATTTTCTAGATTCCAATCATACATAAATCGTACAACATGTAACCGCAAATAGTGAACATTGAAAACTTTAATTATCCCTTGTACCCAACCGATATCAAAGTCTGTTTTGAAAAAGTTTTTCCTGTAAGTTAACCTAAAACTAAAAATTGACCATATCAATTAACCCAAGTATCCAATCAATGTCCAGATTGATTCCCGTCGACTCGTTCTATTTTACAACATTAAGTGCTCCCAAAGCGCAATTTTTAGGTATCAACCATTTCAAGTAATTTTTAAAATCGACCTTTGATTAAAATGTTCAATTTTAGCCCATTAACCTACTGTCACGTTCAAGATAAAAAAACCCTTAAAATTATTATATAAGTTCCTCCTTTTAAATCAATTTCTATAAAGAACTTGATTTAGGATCAGGATAAGTCAATGAGTTAACTAAGAATTAATTACAACTATTTATTTGTATGCAAATATAATTTCTTTTACAAAATTGATTAGACATTAAAATTAAGAAAAGAACAAAATTATAAATCGGCGAAATAGGAAAATTAAATTGCTCTTTCGACCGAATTTTTCCAAGAATTAAAAGGGACTAAAAATTATACGGGACCAAATAATTTCCAAATATTCCTATTATGAACACAATTAAAGAACAATGAATCAAACTAATAAAATTAATCAAAATCAATCATTCAATTCAAGAAAAATTACATTTTTAAATAAATGAATTAAAATTGAAATACACTAATACTTCCTTTGAAAATCAAAATCAGTCTCACCTGAATCCTAACAGGTAAAACATAGTTCAAATAGGAAAATTATTATTCTTCAAAATCCACAACACTAATCACAAATTAAATTATTTTTACTAAAATATTCTTTTAGATTAAACAAGAGCAAACTAAATATTATATTTAAAAAAAAAGGGAAAACTTAATTTAAATTAAATTTGACAATAAGTTAAATTGATGTTGTTCCTCTGGAAGCTGCCAAACGAAAGAGGTCGAGTCAAATTCTATCTTCACGACATAAGCTTCCATGGTAACCAAAATTATTGATTTTTCGATCTTCTTTTATTTCAAACATCTGAACTTTAAATAATATAAATGAATGACATCTTGGTAGACTAAGTTGGTTTTGACTTGAACGTAGCTGAAATAGGTTGAAACAATATATCTTGACAAAAGATGATCTAATTTAAATTTGAAAATAAATTCAAATTCTCTTCTGAATTGATAATTTCAATGATTAAATCAATTCGGTCCAATAGATGTTGAATTAACGTCATTCCTCTCCTAAAATATCTTCAAACAGGCTGACTACTAAGATTCTTAAGTGACAAAATTCAATAAATAAAATCGCAGCACCAAAATATGAACGATAATTTTAGGGCTTGATAGCTATAAAGATCCTTGCTTGCAAGTGGCGAGCCAAAGATCGACGATAAACCTTCCCAAAACAATAAATAATTATTGAATTCCACTCCAGGTGAATAAGTTAATCAGGATTATACAAAGTAACCACGTCAAAATCCAGTTAGCATTTCAAAAACCATCCTACTTCTTTTTCCATTTTATGTTGATTTGGTTTCTCGTTCACTAACTGACGTATTTCCTTTTAAAAGTAGGTTTAATGAATCTTCCTATTTCTTTCTTCGTTTTATGTTGATTTGGCTACTACTTCCTCTTGGTCAATAAATATTATCAATATACTTCCTCTGAAAAGCAGGTTTAATGTGTTTAATACGATCATTTAAAATAGAAAACGGTTTGAAGTAGAAAAATCCTGCGAAGTTGATTCTTCAGTTTGTTGTCGGACGGCTTACATCATTCTCACAAATGAAACCGAACTCGTGGGTTTTATATAAGCATCGATAAATCTGGTTTTCCAAAAGAAAAGACGCAATATGTCTTTGTATTAATGAGGAATAAAATGTCGTCAATCTGAGTTATATGATTAAGAATTATAAATTCAGTAACCAGTAATACATGCTTAATTTATTTAAAAGCTGCAGATATTTCTTTAATGCAATTTTGTTTCTAGAACATAAACAATTTGTGAATTTTATTGTCATCGTTTTATATTAATTTATTAGTATACCTTGGTTAAAATAATGTCAACTTCTTTTTCCTCTAAACATTTTAACATTCAGGATCATAAATACCAGTTTCCTCTATAAAAAAAAGATGTCAAATTTTTTATTAAAATCTTTTCTTAGTATTTAAGTCTAATGACATTTTTAATGGTATATAATTTTTTCTTTCTTTTTTTAAAAAACAACTTACGACATAATGTATGCGAATTCAACTTAGGACGCCTAATAACAATTTCAGGACAATATTTGTATTTTACGAGAACTTTTCCTTGTATCCTTATTATAATCGAGTCGTTCGTTTTAATATCTTCTAACATCACTTGCTTGTATTTCCCTGAAAAACATATTTTTGATTTAAAGAAGCTAAATAACTGCAAAAATTTATCCATTAATTAAGTCATTCTGACAATTCTCATGACTAATTGTGAAAATAATTATTTATATACATAAAATAACATAAATTTTAATACCTAATGATTTCCTAATTCAAACAATGTTTGCACCTATTAAGGGAACTTAAAATCTTTCAAACAAGCTAAGATTTAAAATATTTAAAACAATTAAATTTATTAAAGACGGGGAAAACACTTGTTAAAAGTTAGACACTTTCTTATCAGTCTTGAATTAACATTCATTCCTTTAATAAATAATGTGTCATATCCAGTAATAAAACTCACCACAGATACCATTTTCTTTGAGTCCCTTTATTGTATTATACAACCACTGGTTTGTAAACCATATTCCGGTACTTTTTGAAAAAAAATCTACAAGTAATAATCATGAGATGTAATTAAAAACTTTTTAAAGAATATTTTGAATAGATACATAAATAGTTAATTTATGTGTCCATTCAAAATATTCTTTAAAGTATGCAGAAGTTATTTACATACTTTTGGCTGTAAATTAATTATATTTAAGTAAATTATTTATATTACCACAATAAGGTGATATACTAGTCAGCTTCTGAATAAATTTTCCCACAGATACATATTTTTCATAGTCTAATGGAAAAGTTAGTAAAAGTAAATCAAGTGGCTGCTCCTCTACAAAAAAAAATAAAATGTATTCCCGTTAAACGAAATCAAAATGGAGGATGTTTTCAGGTACTTACGACAAAAAGAATATTTTTCTATTTGATTTATAAATTGAAGAAAGGCATCTCTATCATGCAGTTTGTTTCTGTACTCTTGTCCGAAGTGTCTTTCAACTTCATTTAAAATTGTTTCCTTAACAGTGTGGCAATAATAACGACCGTCTCTTAAATAAATCTCACGTGGACCACATTCAACTGAAAATTTTCACATTAATTTTCTGTCTCTCTCACACTAACAGTCATCACTACTTTCTCTCTCTCTCTCTCTCTCTCTCTCTCGCGCGCACTAACAGTACTTTGTCTCTTTCAATCTTTAAGCTACCTAATGCATTTGTCTCTTTCGTGTTACCAGGGTATACAGAAAATAGCTAACAAATTTCTTATATAGGATAGATTAGTATTAAATATTTATTATTATTAACGAATCTACTTACGTTCCGCGTCATTTTTGCTTTTATAACTTCTAAGTCTCTCACCATCATTGTAGCAATAATTTACACGATTATTTGAGTTTAACTCAGTTAAACTGCACCCGACTGAAAATTGAAAATTATTATTATATTATTCAATTTTCATTTTTGTTCAAATTGATTATTTAGGGCTGGTAATTTATTATTTTTATTAAAGTAAACTAACTTTAGTTGCAGAGTAAATCATTCTTTGATACTTTTGTAACTCATTATATATATCTAATTTACTTACGTTCCGCGTCTGCTTTGGAATTATAACTTTCAAGTCTGTTATTAACAGTGTAGCAGTAATAATTATCATCTTTCAAATATATTTCCAGTTGAGCACATTTATCTGAAATTATTTTATAAATGAATTTTATTAAGGTATAAGAATATAAAGAATAGACTCTCGGTGAGCCAGAGATCAGATTAATCGAATCAGTCTAACTGACAAGGACTCTCTTTATTCAAAATTATCGTTCTCTTTTACACTAACTCAATATTAACTTACATTTTTTTTTTATTATTATTATTATTATTCTTATTGAAACAAAGATATGAAAACTTAAAAAGATTCAAAACTGTATAAACTGTAAAAAATATATTTTTTATTTAAAAACACAAAAAACCAGATAAGTTTTATCATACAATCAGTGTTTGATTATTTTTCAAATCAAAACAAAATTATCAAATAGAACTCTAAACTTCTTATTTAGAACATAATTTTAGAAATATTATGAATTGTATAATTAGTAGCTATTAGGATAATTTTTAATATTTAACTCATGAACTTTAAAATATACAGGTAAGCAAAAAGTATGAACTTACATTTTTATTATTATTATTATTATCATAATTATTATTGTTATTGTTATACGACACATAATAATTTTTTATTTCAAATTTATTAAAATATATTATAATTTAGATAAAATTCACTTTGAATACAATTTTTTAATGGAAAAAATAATAAATTTCTCAAAAAAGAATACGTTTAACTTGTATTAACTTTATAATATAGTTGATTGTTTTTGTACATTATATACTACTTTTTGTAATTTTTTATGTAATTAGTTTATACATCTATAATTGTAATTTATAAAAAAATAGAATCTCACAAAAAAAAAGAAAAAAAAATATATATAGTTTTGAAGGGCCCGTATTATTTTTACACAAATTTTTTAGGGCAACTTGTTATATTGTACTCCTGAAGATGAATGTTATATTTTACTCCTACTAAAATCAAAGATTTTTAAGTTTTAATTATTCAATAATTGAACTTATTGGATTAATTAAGTCTTTTAATATTAATTTAATGTATTAAAATCAATTATTTAATAAATAAGACTTAAAAATCTTTTATTTCAGAAGGAGTAAAATATAACATTCATCTTCGGGAGTACAATATAACAAGTTGCCCCAAAAAATTTGTGTCAAAATGATACGGGCCCGTTTTGAAGATTGAAATAGAATGTTGTTGCATATATTTGATTAAATAAATATTATAGTGTACGTTCGGTCCAATTAACATTCTGTGGCACACAACTTCAACAGACATTGAATTAAACAAAAAATTTTATACAAATCATATCTTACAAAATTATTAATAAAAATGATTTTCGACTGTTTTTTAAATTAACATTTTATTTCATTGGCTTTTTAATAAACATGTTATCAACGGGGTCGTCGATATATTTACTATACAATGACTTACGATCTTTTTGATTAGTTAAAAATTGTTGTTGAATCTAGTCAAATAAATATTTTTATGAAAATTCGAAATGTACGAAATGTACGCGATTAAGACTTTAATTCTATATTGGCGCTTATCGCACTGATCATTAAGGGAACACGTGACAGTCCCTTCCTATTTTAAAATCTGGAAGAAGGGATCAAGAAGAAAGCTTCTCCTTTTCACCAGAAATTGTACGACGACGAAACGAGTTAGAAGCAAAAATTTTAATCTGTACTTTTACGCAAAATATACATTTATTTGAAGCATTTAAATTCAGTGAAGTTTTTATTTTACAATTTATTTTCGAGGGTGAAAAATACTTTTTTAACTTGTTCACGAAACTCCACAATTGTCAATTTGGCATTAAAAAAACGGTCATTTTTTTAGCCCAAAAAACAACACTTTTTTCAGAACTACACCATTTTGTTAATTTTTGGTATTTTTTAAAAATCTTAGGTCATTATATAGGAAATACCTTTAACTACAGAGGCGTAGCTAGGCTGAGTGTCACCCGGGGCGGACCGCCCCCTTGCTACGCCACTGCTTTAACTTTAATAACCTTTTTGAATTTTTTGTTTCAGCTACTCATTCGGCTGAAATCATGTCAGCAGTTGGGGAACTTTTTATTTTTGCACCTCCGAAAACAGCACATAACTCCGTTATTTTTCAATATTTTTGTAAAAAAAAGTCTTAAAGTATAGCTGAAACGATACCTTATTATGTTCAAAAAACTTCAAAACATTCTATCAAATACTTTCTTTTGAAAAAAAATTTCCGAAAATCGACTAATTTTTAATGGGTTACTCTGGTAACGCCCCTTAATGTACTTACATTCTGCATCCCCTCTATGTCGAAAACTATGAATTGTTTCATTAGCAATATAGCAATAATAGCTATCGTCTCTTAATTGCATCTCATTCGGATCACATCCAACTAAAAGTTTTAAAATTATGTTAGTAAAAATGATTTACATTTTCCATGTGTTCTTTTTTTCTTTATTTCAAAGTATTCAATCATTCTAGCATTATGTATAACGATTACGTTCATCACTTGACAAATTAAAATTAATTTGAGTATTTTTTAATGATTGGTTCAAGACCCCCGAATTGCAAACACTTCTGGAGAATATTTAGGTACAGCTTGGATATTATTAATATTGTTAATAGACTATTTAAGATTGGAATTGTTTTTAACTGTAAATGTTTTTTTACTAACGTCCTGCATTTGCTTCGTGTCCATAAGTTTTTCTTGATTCACTAACACTAATGCAGGAATAAGTTCTACTTTTAAAAAATATTTCTCGTGCTCTGCAGTCCACTAAAAATTTAAAACAGTAAATTATATTGTTAAAATAATATTTATATTCATTGTATGTAAATTTCATTTGTTGGTAAATTAAATTTTTTATTTACCTCTAAGCGTCGAGTCTCCATTTACCTTCTGCAATATTCCATCCAACAACATTGCTGCGAAAATTATAATCCATTTCGCCATGCTGATTTTGAAAAACTCTTTTCTTTGGCTAGGTGATTTCAGTTTACCCTCCTAGAAATAATATCTTCTTATACTACCAATTATGAAGGGCTATTGGATTATTTTCTTATTGGACTATTTTCCGTGCCGGAAAATAGGTGCACCAAGATAATTAAAAAACTAAAAGCGTCCTTAGAAGACCCATAAAATCATAAAATCAAGCACGATTACGAGATAATCAGTATCTCAACTAGCTTTAGTCCGATCGACTTGAAATTTTCATAGAACATTCCTGAGATGTTGTACTTTTATATAAAAAATTACCTTTTTTTTTTTTTTTTTTTTTTTTGAAACTGCAAACCGTCCTGCCCCTTAAAACCACGACATAATGAATCAGTAAATCCCATCTACGACAGTGAATAATGATCTAAAACTCATGCTATTGAATGCGCGTAGCTGCAGAAGGACAAAATTAATTAAATTAATTAAAATGTGCTATAAATTAACAAACACAAAGAAATTTTAGAGAACAACTCCGATTTTCTTCCTAAGTTAAAATTAAAAAGTTTCTATAGTACACTGCAAAAACATGGTGTCTTAAATTGGCCAAAAATGTCTTAAATTAAGATACTTTTGGTGTCTAAGACACGAAAAATGTCTTATTTTAAGACATTTTAAGACATTTATTTTAAGACATTTTTGAACAATTTAAGACACCTGTTTTTGTACTATACGTTACAAAAAATTAGAATATATTTTTAAATAGTTTTTTGAACCAAATATTTTTTATTAATACAATTTTCTATGCAAATTTATTTTATTCCAAACTTCTATTGATATGAAATCTTTATTTTTTAATTTTCTTTAAACAATACGAAATTCGATTAGTAACAAACCATTCTCAAAAATTTCTATCGATATAAATTTTAATTTTTCCAAATTAAAAAATTATCAACTTCTATTAATTTAAATTATTTCAAACTTCAATTATAATCAGAATTTATTGTGATATAGGTAACCAAAGTTTTAAGATTTATAAATCAAGTTTAATATTTTTAATTTAAATCAATTTGTAAAAGTGAAAGATTGAAATAATTAGTGTTTTTTAGAAATTAAAATAGAAATGAGTTCATTTTATTTTATTTCCATCTTTAACTTTTACAAATTAAAGTATATTAAAAATTTTAAACTTGATTTTATTAATATGAATGGAAATTGTTTCAAATTTTAATTAGTTTACTCTAAAAACAAGTGTCTCGAAAGTGTCTTAAACTATGATATTATGGTATCTTTATTGTATCTGAGGCGCAAAAAGTGTATTAAAATAAGATATGTAAGTATGAATTATTCAAATTTGAATAATAATAAACTTCAATTATTATTTAAAACTTTTAATGGTTCAAGCTTCAATCAATTCATGTTAAAATTATTATAAACTTATAAATATTTTTTAATTTTAACAATGCATATTTAAATTAGGAATTTCAAACTTCAGCCAATATTAAAACCTTCAAATTATAAAAAATGTGTATTATAATTAATCTAAACTTTATGATTACAATTTCCACTATTTAAGTCTAAAAATATTTTAAAAAATTCGAAACAATGGAACCTGAAATCATTTGCAGATATAAAAACTATTAATTTCAACTTATAGAAATTTGGAAATTTCAAATAGATTCAAACTTATATTTAATCCAAACTTTAATCAATTAATACTTGAATTTACCGATTCTAAATTTTTTATTGATGCAGACTTCTTTTCCTAAGAATTATTTGAAACAATTTAAAATCTTAACTTCCAAAAATTTAAATATCATTCAATTTAAACTTCTACGCTTAAAATTTTCAGGAATTTTTATATCAACCGAAAATATATTTAGTTTAACAAATGTACCTAAGTCTACCAAAAAAAAGCAATAAATTATAAAGACGGCATTTAAAAGCCTTAAAAAATATTGAAAAACTGTGCTCGCTTTCTTCAATTTAATTTTATGATATTCATTTCTATTCTTATTTATGTTGTATTCAATAAAATTATAATTAAATCGTCGAATATATTGGAAACATTAAATTATTTTAAATTATTTATATCTACATATTTTTTCATTAATTTTCATATTATGTTTAAAGTGTTTTCAATCTTTATTAAAAACTGTAAAGTAGATTAAAATAAAACTCGCATTTATATTTTAATACACTATTGTTAAAAATAAAATATAAATTTATTACTTAATTTAAATTTAAAATTCAGGAGAATTAATAAATAATTAAGTAAAATTAGAAATCATATATAAAAATACATTTTTTCAAACGTTATTGATTTAAAACAGAAAAACATCTATAGGTGTGAAGAGAATGCAAGAATGAATGAATAAAGTTTGCGATTATTATTATTACTAAGCAAAAAAAACGCGCGCATTTTATTGGCTAGTATATAGTTTAAATGCAAAAAATAAACTATAAACTTATTTAGATAAAATTAATTATATATTATCAGATTAAATTTTGTGAATTAATTTTGATTTATTAAAATTTGTTACAAATTAATAAATATAAAGAAATTTTAAAAAATAAATTAAATTTTCTTCCCCAGTTAAAAATAAAAAAATTTATTGTATATTACAAAAAGTAAGAATATTTCTCTTTCAATAGTGTTGTGAACAAAATATATTTAAACTTTTATGCAAACTTAATTTATTCCAAACATCTTTTGATAATAAAAATTCCTTATTTTTAATTTTTTTTACGCAATTCAATTAATAACAAACCATTTTTTAAAATTTTTATCAATATTTTTTCATTCTTCCAAATTAAAAAATTCCCAACTTCTATCAATTCAAATTGAAAATATTTCAAACTTGAATTAATCAAAATTGAAATATAACTAAAGTTTTAAAATTTATAACTCATTTTGAATTTAATCCATGGGAATAATTTTTCCAAACTTTTACCTTTACAAATTAAATTAAATTACAAATTTTAAACTTGATTTTATTAATACGAAATTTAATTGCTTCAAACTTTAATAATTAGTATGAGAACTATGAATTTTTAAAATTTTAGTAATATTAAACTTTAATTACTTAAAACTTTTAATTGTTCGAATTTGATTAATTCATGCTAGAATTATTATGAACTTCAAATATTTTCAAATTCTCACAATTTATATTTTAGGTGTTCAAACTTAAACCCATATAATTATAAAAATTTAAAGAAATTTGGAAATTTTAAATCGATCCAAACTTTTATCAATTAATATTTCAATTTATCGATTCTAAATTCTTTTATTAATTCAAACTTCTATTATTAAATAGTTATTTTTCTTTAATTTTATGAGATTATTTTAAGTATTTGATTTTTGTGATCAGCGCTTTTTATTGTGAAAATTTTGGGATCTTGATCTTGATTTTAATGAATTTTTAGCCTGACGGGCTTAGCAAATCTATAATATAATGAAAACTACATATATTTCAGTCAATTTTATTTTTTGTTTTTACAATTGAACTGATTAACATTATAATTGATCCTAATTTGAAACCTATAATAAAATTAGAAATTAAATAAGTTTAGTAACTTACCAATAAAAAATAAGCATTTTGAGATAAAAATACAACATTTATTTGGAGAAATTTAATTTGGTACTTATTTTTATTTAAAATAGAGAAGAAGATTTCAAATTAAAAAAAAATGATTAAAAGAGGAATAAATTATAAAGAAAGTATTTAAAAATCTTAAAAAATATTTGAAAACAGTGCTCGCTTTTTTCTAATTATATCATGATATTTCATTCTTTATTCTGATTTATATTTTCGTTTTTAGAAGTAATTAAAAAAACGAAATATTATTATGAAAATTATTCATATATTATTATAAATTATAACATAAAATATTCATTAATTTTCATATTAAGTTTAAAATTTTTTGAATCTTTATTAAAATCTGTAAAGTAGCTTTAAATGAGACACGTTTGTATTGTAAATTGTTGTATTGTATTGTATTATTATTGAAAATAAACTATATAAATTTGTCAATTGATTTAAAATTTAGATTCAGGAAAATTAATAATTAAATAAATAAAATTGGAAATCTTATAATTAATATAAAAATACATTTTTTCAAAAGTTATTGATTTAAAACAAAAAACATCTATTGTGCCAAACTTCAGGTGTGGACAGAATGAAAGAATGAAAGAATGAAGTTTGCGATTATTATTATTATTATTAAATAATAATAATCTCCGTAAACTCCTGAAGTTAGTTACTTTTTATATTTATTCATTTTTTCTGTCCACGTTTTAAAGTCTGAAGTGAAGTTAATTAGTATTAATATTTATTCATCTTTTTCTGTCCATGTTTTAAAAACTGAAGTGAAGTTAGTCTTACTCCCTGTTATTTTATTGATTTTGACTCTCTTTATCAGGAAATATTTTGAAATTTGAATTGAAAGAATAAGGTAACCTTTTTCGTTAGTGTCGTGTTTTACTGGTTTTTAATTGTCATTTGTGCAAAAAAAAAGTTTCGAAAATGCTTTAAAAATTTATTATGGTTTTTGAAGAAGTTTAAAATATATACACATGCAACTAATTTCCTAAATTTTCAGTTATTACCTAGAATTTAGATTATTGTCATCAATTTTCCATTATATAACGATTTTTTAATTATTTTCTTTTGCTTAAAAATAAATTCTGCAATTTTTCTTGATTTTCATCAATTTATAATTATATTCATTATTTTGACATTACTTTTAAAATTTTCAATTATTTATCCGATATTGCAATTATTTTCATCAATTTTCGATTATTTCTGCGATTTTTTAATTATTCTCTTTAATTAAAAATTTTTAAGTAATTTTGACAATAATTTTTATTTTTTTAAACATATATTCTATTTTTCAGTTATTTCTCTCAAATATTATTGAATGTTTTCAAGTTTTTTTATTATTTAAATTATTTTCATCATAATTCAATTTTCTTTCTCAATCTTAAATTATTTTTAGCATATTTTAATTATTTTTGCCAATTTTTAATTAATTTTATCATTTTTCAATTCTTTTTTTCGATTTTTAAATATTATACTCATTTTGCTTCCTCATAGAGGAAGCTTTGTGATCGTTAAGATTTTCGATTTTCCAAAAATAGTCTAAATCGACTCATTTTCATCTAAAAAGCGTAAATTTTCATTCCTAAGCAAATGTCCAGATGTATGTATGTATGTGTGTGTGTGTGTGTGTGTGTGTGTGTGTGTGTATAGCGTTTTTTGTCGCCAGGATATCTCGAGAACGCTTCAACGGATTTCAATAAAATTTGGATGACTTTTTAAGCTCGTGAATATCTAAATTTGGACACAGGGATTTTTGAAAATACCCAATCAAATTTTGTTGAGCACCTTTTTTTATCGAAAAAAAATCGTTTTTTGCCAAAAATTTTTTCCAAGCTAAAAATACAACTTAATGAATAAAAAAATCATATTCCTTATCTCAAAACGAATCGATTGACCTATATAACTTTTATAATTGATCAAAAATTCGTAAATTAATTGATGTTTTTTCATTTTTTTGCACTTAAAATTCCTTTTTTTAAAGAATTTTTCGAATTAAATTTTATATTATTAATATATTGCTTTTTCTATAAGAAAGCAAATTTGTTTGATAACTTTGAAACGAAATACCCACGAAATGGACATAATTTTCACCTAGTAAACTAATGATAATAATAATAATAATAATATTAGTAATAATATTAACCCTCAACTGCTAGACTATCGGGATTTAACGTAACTGCTACATTGGGTCTACGGGACCCGAGCGATTTTCAAACGCTGATTGCTCAGAGCCTAATGAACATATCGGGACGTCTTTTTTTTAAAACTTATTGCCAGAACCTGTAGAAAAAGAATATCTAGCTTAAATTAATGTGTCTTTAATATTTTTTTTAATATTTCAAGAAATGTAAAGATACTTTTTTAAAAAGTCGTTTTTTTCAAATAGCTATAGTAACACCAAAAATAGACATAAATAAAATTTCTAAGTGGATTTTTGAAGCTTGAAACATGTACCTTAAGTCTGTTTAAGCCATTTTTTGATTGGCTGAAAAAAACATATTTTTTGGGAGAAATGAAAATCATCAAATTTGGTTCATTAAGTGGAGTCACCTGAGAAATTTCAACCCATCGAAATATATGTTACTTATCGGTGCCAATTTTTTTTCTGGGACTATTTTGGATGTAAAAAAATGCCATATTATCAAAATTAAAAAAAAAAAAATTTTGAAAAAAAAATTTTAAAAAATTTCTTTTTGTTGAAAATTTTTTTTTTTTTTGTAAAAATCTATCTCCTCCTACAATTTTTCATATTTTTTTAATGCCAATTTTTTTATATGCCTTTTTTAAGATTTCAAACCAAATATCGTATGGGTTTTAACATTTTTTAATTTTTTCAACAAAAAAAAAAAATTTTAAGTTTTTTTTTTTAATCTTGATAATATGTCATTCTTTTACATCCAAAATAATCCCAGAAAAAAAATTTGCACCGATAAGTAACATATTTCGATGGGTTGAAATTTCTCAGGTGACTCCCCTTAAATAAAGAGAAACCACATTATTAAGAATACAATATTTCATTGTTTCCAAAACATACAATTTAGGGATTTTTGAAATTAACTAATCAAATTATTTTAGTATCTTTTTAATCAAAATAATTCATGTTCTTTTAATTTTTGTTTTTATTAACTTAAAATATTTAGAATATTATTAAATTATTGCTTCCTCTATGAGGAAGCAAATTGTTTTGCTTCCTTGGAAGCGAAGTGTCCATGAAATGGACAGAATTCACACCTAGTTCTAAGATTATTTTCTAAGATTTTTAAGTACCTATTTTTCTGAAAATTCAAACATTCTCTTCAATTTCTAATTATTTTCATTTGTTGTCAGAATTTAAAATTTTTTTTATTAATTATCATAAATTTCAATTATTTTTAGCCTTCTTCCAGACTTTTCTCCAATTTTTTTAGTTTTCCTCATTTTATAAAATAAATTTCTAAAATTTTTTAAGTATTTTTCTCAAATTTCTATTATTTTCTTCAATATTTAATTATTTTTCTTTTTTTTTCATAATTTCTAAACAAATTTACTAATTATCGTAAATTTCAATTATTTTTAGCATTCTTTCAGTCTTTTTTCCAATTTTTAGTTATTCTCATTTTATAAAATTATTTCTAAAATTTTTTCCGGTCAACATCTTCAGGAAAGTTAACCTCAAAATGTAAAAAGTAACTGCTACACCGTTTTCCAGAGCAAAACCGATGGATAGATGGTTCCGGTCAACATCTTCAGGATAGTTAACCTCAAAATGTGAAAAATACCAGCTACACCGTTTTCAAGAGAAAATTAGATGACAAGGTCGTTTGGATCAACTTCTTTGGGATAGTTAACCTCAAAATATAAAAAATTACTGCTACACCGTTTTCCAGAGCAAAATAGATGGCTAGGTCGTTCGTGTCACCATCTTTGGGAAAATTAACCTCAAAATAAGAAAAATAACTGCTACATCTTTTTTAAAAGAATATTCGATGTCCAGGTCGTTCGAGTCAACATCTTTGGGAAAGTGAAACTCAAAATATAAAAAATTACTGCTACACCGATTTAAGAGAAAATTCGATGTTTAGGTCGTTTTTGTCAACCTTTGTCTAGGTCGTTCCGGTCAACTTCTTCGAGGAAGTTAACCTCAAAATGTGAAAAATAACTGCTACACGGTATTCAAGAGCAAAACCTATGTCTAGGTCGTTCGGGTCAACTTTTTAGGGAAAGTTAACCTCAAAATGTTAAAAATACCTGTTATACCGTTTTCAGGAGAAAGTTCGATGAACAGGTCGTTCGGATCAACGTCTTCGGGAAAGTTAACCTCAAAATAAAAAAAATTACTGCTACACCGATTTAAGAGAAAATTCGATGTTTAGGTCGTTTTTGTCAACCTTTGATGGGAAGTTAACATATTGCATAGATTTTTTAATAAAAACTAAATTTTCGCCCTTATCTGGCAGCACAATTAAATGTAGACTTTTTCACCAACGTGGTTCAAAAGCAAATAAAAAAATCAAGTTATAAAAATGGAGGACTTTAAAAATTAAGTTAGCGGACGGCCTTCGTTATTGGCAAAAAACGAAAATCTTGTCAAATTTTCGCCTTTTTCTGGCAGAAAAAATAAAATGTAGATTTTTTCACCTGCGTGGTTCGAAAGCAAATAAAAAATTGACATATAAAAATGGACGACTTTTAAAAATTAAGTTAGCGGACGGCCTTCGTTATTGGAAAAAACCCAAATTCTTGACAAATTTTCGCCTTCTTCTGGCAGAAGAAATAAAATGTAGTTTTTTTTACCTACGTGGTTCGAAAGCAAATAAAAAATCAAGTTATAAAAATGGACGACTTTAAAAATTAAGTTAGCGGACGGCCTTCTTTATTGGCAAAACCTCAAATTCTTGACAAATTTTCGCCTTCTTCTGGCAGAAAAAATAAAATGTAGTTTTTTTTACCTACGTGGTTCGAAAGCAAATAAAAAATCAAGTTATAAAAATGGACGACTTTAAAAATTAAGTTAGCGGACGGCCTTCTTTATTGGCAAAAACCAAAAATTTTGACAAAATTTTGACTTTTTCTGACACAAAAAATAAAATGTAGACTTTTGCTCCTACGTGGTTCAAAAGCATATAAAAAATCGACTTATAAAAATGGACGATTTCAAAATTAAGTTAGCGGACGGCCTTCTTTATTGGCAAAAACCCAAAATTTTGAGAGATTTTTTACTTTTCCTTACACAAAAAATAAAATGTAGACTTTTTCACCTACGTGGTTCGAAAGCAAATAAAAAATCGACTTATAAAAATGGACGACATTAAAAATTAAGTTAGCGGACGGGCTTCGTTATTGGCAAAAACCCAAAATTTTGACAAATTTTTGCCTTTTTCTGCCAGAAAAAACAAAATGTAGACATTTGCTCCTACCTGATTCGAAAGCAAATAAAAAATCAAGTTATAAAAATTGACGGCTTAAAAATTATGTTAGCGGACGGCCTTCGTTATTGTCAAAATTTTGGGTTTTTGACAAGAACGATGTCGTCCGCTCACTTAATTTTCAAAGTCGTCCATTTTTATAACTCGATTTTTTATTTGCTTTCGAATAACGTAGGTGAGAAAGTCTACATTTCATTGTGCTGCCAGATAAGGGCGAAAATCTGTGTCAATGATGTTTTTTTTTTATTGTTTTTTACTGTTATACCCTAGATTTGTGATTTAACAAATGTATTTTTTTTATTAAACGTATATAATGTTTCTAAATATTTAGTTTTTATTAAAAAAAAAAAAAAAAAAAATCGTTATTTTTAACGTTATATACTTCAATGCAATGTTAACCTTAAGATGTAAAAAAATACCTGCTATACCGTATTTAAGAGAAAATTCGACGTCCATGTCGTTTCGGTCAACCTCTTTAGCAAGGTTAACCTCAAAATAGAATAAATTACTCCTCCACCTTTTTCAAGAAAAAGTTTGATGTCCAGGTTGTTCGGGTCAACGTCTTTGGAAAAGTAAAGCTCAAAATAAAAAAAATAACTGCTACACCGTTTTCAAGAGCAAAACCGATGTCTAGAATGTCAAGATCTTTCGGGACAACCTCAGTGTGGAAGTGAACCTTAAAATGAGAAAAACAACTGCTACTCTGATTTGAAGTACAAAATCGAGTAGGAGCATGAATATTCTCTAAAACCTATTTGTCCTAAACCATATAGCCTAAAAGGAATTAAGCCTAAATTCCATTTAACCTAAAATGCATTCAGCCTAAAATTCATTTAACCTAAAATGCATTCAGCCTAAATCCTGTTTAACCTAAATGCAGTCAGCTTAACTCCGATTTTTCCTATCGCCCATTTAACCTAAAATACATTTATCCAAAATTCTGTTAAGCCTAAAATGCATTTAGCCTAACTCCTATTTAAACTTAACATGCATTCATCAAAAATGCTATTTAGCCTAAACTCTATTTAACATAATTCCCATTTAACCTAATTCTTATGCAACCTAAAATGCATTTAACCTAAATCCCATTTACCCTAAATCTTATTTAATGTTATATTCTGTTAACTACATTTAGGCTACAAGCATTTTAGGCCGAATAAGTTGTAGGCTGAGTGCATTTTAAGTTAAATGCATTTTAGCTTAATGAGTTTTAGGTTATATGCTTTTTAGGCTATACGCATTTTAGGCAAGTTCTACAAGCCGTAATATATTAGTGTGATACACTGGTTAGTTTCCCGCCCGGCTACTGCGGCGCTTTTGTCGCTACACACAGATGCAAAATTTGTATAGCGACATGGCAGTTATATGTGTTGGTATTTACTAACGCACATTACTGCCATGTCGTTATACAAATTTTACATCTGTGTGTAGCGACAAAAGCGCCGCAGTAGCCGGGCGGGAAACTAACCAGTGTATCACACTATTACATTACGGCTTGTAAAGCCTCATTTTAGGTTAAATGGAATTTAAGTTAAATGCATTTGAGGTTAACTTGGAATTAGGTTAAGTAACGTTTAAGTTAAATGGGATTTAGGCATACTCCATTTTAGGTAAATTACGATCCAGCTTAAATACATTTTAGGTTATATGAGACTTAGGATAAATGAGACTTAGGATAAATGAGATTTAGGTTAAATGGAATATAGATTGAATGAGATTAATTTTACATGAGTTTTAGGATAAATGCATTTTAGGCAATATGAATTTTAGGCCCTATGCATTTTGGGTTAAATGGGTTTTAGGCTACATGCATTCTAGGCTGAACAAGTTATAGGCTTAATGCATTCAAGGTATAGCCTAAAACAAGTGGCTTTAGGCATGCATTTTAAGTTGAATGGGTTTTAAACTACTCGCATTTTAGGTTGAATGAGTTTTAGGCTAAATTAATTGTAGGTTGAGAGGTTTTAGGCTACATGCTTTTTATCGTAAGAAAAGTTCACAGTTGTGATTCTAAAAGCAAAAGAGTTTTAAAAAGATTTTTTAACAGACATTGATTCTTTAATAACAATTGACAGAAAATTTGTGCATTAAATATTTATTGTATTTGTTTAAACAATCGAAATTTTTAATAATTTTTTTTTTATTAAATTCTTTTAGAAAAATTTTGCTTACGACTGTTATTATTAAAAAATATCACGAATTTTTTCGTCTGCAATTTTCAAGATATTTTGATTGTTTAAACAATTTATATTTGTGGAAACAATTTAATTTTCCCAAATTAGACGTTTACTAATTTTTTTAAAATAACTCATAAAGGAAGATTTTTAAATCTTTTTTATCTCACACTTAGCCAGAAATTTATTTTCCTTAATAAACAGTATATTAATTTAGAGAAAGATTTATATCATACAGTATTATTATTTAGGCTAGATAATAATAAGATAGGTACAGTTTGATAGCAGGATACTTAAGATTTAAATTTATTTGGGATTTTTTTTATAAAAGTAGAAGAGGGGTAACTGGAAAATATTAAAAAAAAGTACATTATTGTTATGGGAATATTGGCAAAGTAAAAACATTGATAAATTAGAAAATTACAAAATTAGAAAATTGGAAAAATTTGTAAGCTGGTAATTTAAGACATTGGAGATTTGGTTATTGGAAAATTGGAAAATTAGGAAATTGAAGAAGTTGTTATTTTAAAATTGGAGAAATTGAAAAATGATAAACTGGAAGATTGGCAAATTAGAAAATTGTTCAAACTGTTAAATTAAGAAGTTAAGGTTATTAATAAATTGTCAAAGTAAAAAAATTTGTAAATAGAAAAATTGGAGATTTTTTTATTAGGAAATTGTCAAATTAAATAATATTGGTAAAATATAAAATTGGACAATCAGAAAATAAAAAAACGAGAAGAGCATAGTTTTGCGCGTGTAGCGCGCTTTGGAAGTTCTAGTGCTTAAAATAAAATTATCACCGAAAAAAGTTTTTTTTACAGTCATCTTTGACAGCTTACAAAGTACCCTAAGTTACTTACTACCCTAAGTTAAACGTACTTTAGTTTAAATTCATTGTTAGGCTATAAAAATTTAAGGCTATATCCATTTTAGGTTTAATAGGTTTTAGACTACTCGGATTTTACTATTAATGAGTTTTAGGTTTCATGCATTTTAGGTTAAATGCACTTTAGACAGTTAAATACATTTTAGACGGTTAAATACATTTTAGACGGTTAGATGCATTTTAGGCTATAAAAATTGTAGGCTGAATGAGTTTTAGGCGGATTGAGTTTTAGGCTTAATGCATTTAATGTTAAATAGGTTTTAGATAACTTGCAATCTAGGCCTTATGAGTTTTAGGCTAAATTTATTTTAGGTTAAATGGGATTTAGGATGTATGCATTTTAAGCTTAATAAGTTTTAGGCTGCTTGCATTTTAAGTTATATGTATCTTAGTTAAAATTCATTTAAGCTATATGCATTTTAAGCTATATACATTTCAGGTTATATGGGTTTTAGGCTACAAGCATTTTAGGCGAAATATGTTTAGTTTTAATGCATTTTAGGTTAAAGAGGTTTTAGACTACATGCATTTTAGGCTGAATTGGTATTAATTCATTTTAGATTAGAGGGGTTTTAGGGTACATTCATTTTAAGCTGATTCAGTTATACGCTTAATATCTATCAGGTTAAATAGCTTGAAGACAACCTGCAGTTTAGGCTGAATGCATATAAGGTTAAATGGGATTTAGGCTAAATGCATTTAAGGTGAAATGGGTTTCATGCTACTTGCATTTTAAGCTGAACGCATTTTAAAATAAATGCATTTTAGGTTAAAGAGGTTTTAAGGTACTTTCTCACCTTTAATTCTTTATTCTCGTGAGATGAAGGGAGAGAAAAAATTTAAATTTTTATTTCTGTCTTCTTCTGTTTTATGTCGGCTGGCTGCACAGTAGGGTGGTCCAAAAATACATGGGAAAAACAAGAAGTTGAAAATGTTTTGCTCTCACCCCCTAGGATTGTTCTATATCGAAAAAAAATTACCCCTATATTTTTGTTTTTGTTTTTTTTAATATTTAGAGGTCGCTCAAAGGGCTCAAAGTTTCCCATGCAAAATGCATGGGAAAAAAAAACTTTTTCGTAGAATTGATATAAAATCCATGAAAATTAATATTTCTTGATAGGATAATGCTGCTTCTCTTCAGGAGAGTTTAGAAAACAAGATCCAATAATTTATTAAACAATTTTTAATTATTAACTATTTTTTAAAGGTCCCTAAAAAACCCCGTAATTTACGTTTTTTTCATTTTACGGGGTTTTTTAGGGACCTTTAAAAAATAGTTAATAATTAAAAATTGTTTAATAAATTATTGGATCTTGTTTTCTAAACTCTCCTGAAGAGAAGCAGCATTATCCGATCAAGAAATATTAATTTTCATGGATTTTATATCAATTCTTCAAAAAAAAATTTTTTTTTCCATGCATTTTGCATGGGAAACTTTGAGCTCTTTGAGCGACCTCTAAATATCAAACAAAATAAAAACAAAAAAATATGGGTAATTTTTTTTTTAATATAGAACAATCCTGGGGGGTGAGAGCATAATATTTTCAACTTTTTTGTTTTTGGACCACCCTACTGCACAGCCAGCTAGCCAGCCGAGATGTGTAGGCTACATTCATTTTAGGCTGATTGAGTTTTAGGCTTATTGCATTTTAGATTAAATAAGTTTTTCGACAAATGGAATTTAGGCTGAATGGGTTTTAGGCTAAATGCATTACAGGTTAAATGGGATTTAGTTTAAATACATTTTAGGTTAAATGAGATTTAGACTTTATGCAATAAGTTTTAGGCTAATTACAGTTCAAGTTAAATGTATTTTGATATTTTAAATGAACTTATAATTCAAATGGATTTTAGTTAAAATTCAATTATGTTATATGCATTTTATGTCAAATGGGTTTAAGGTTTCATGCACTTTAGGCGAAATAACTTTTAGGCTCAATGCATTTTAGGTTAAATCAGATTTAGGCAATATGTATTTAAATACATGTCGCCTAAACCCATTTATTTTAGCTGAAAAAGGTTTTAGACAACTTGCATTTTAGGCTGAAAGATTTTTTGGCTGATTTTAGGCTAAATGCATTTTAGGTTAAAGAGGTTTTAGGCTACATGCATTTTAGGCTTAATAATGTTCAGGATAAATGATTTATAGGTTAAATATATTTTAGGCTATAAGAATTAAAGGATATATGCGTTTTAGGTTAAATAGGATTTAGGCTACATGCATATTAGACTGAACAAGTTTTAGGCGTAATGTATTGAAGGTTAAGTGGTACATTTTAAGTTCAATGTATTTTAGTTTCAATTCATTTTAGGCTATATGCATTTTAGGTTAAATGAGATTTAGGCAACATGCATTTTAGGCTTAATAAATTTTAGGCCGATTGCATTTAAAGTTAAATGTATTTTAGTTTAAATTTATTGTGGCTATATGCATTTTAAGCTATATGCATTTTAGATTATATGGGTTTTGGGCTACATGAATTTTAGACTAAATGAGCTTAGTATTAATGCATTTTAGGTTAAAGAGGTTTTAGACTTAATTGATTTAGGCTGAATGTGTTTTTAGTCTTAATTCATTTTAGGGTAAAGAGGTTTTAGACTACTTGCATTTTAGGTAAAGTTGGTTTTAGACAACCTGCATTTTAGGCTGAATGTGTATTAGGCTAAATGCATTTTAAGGTAAATGGGATTTAGCCTGAATACATTTTGGGCTGAATAAGTTTTAAGCTGATTGCTTTTTAAGTTAAATTTATTTTTTATTTTAAATTTAAATCGGATCCTATATGGGAATTCGTAATAGGGAGTATTTTGAAATAATCGCAATAGCTTAAAAAACAAAATGGACTGTGAGCGAATATGATCAGTAACCCTGCGTAGCTCAGTATTAGAGCATTCAACATCCAATTGGCAGGTCCTGGGTTCAGTCTCAGAGCCATTGAGGTCTATATTATTTGACAGTTTTTCAATATTAAAAAGTAGCAATTATATGTTAATTTTCTTTTAACTTCAATAATAAATTGAAATTGATTGAAACATTACAATCCGAAGAAAAAAGTGAAATAATTTGAAATAAATAGTAAGAATTAGTTTTAATTTATATAAAATATTTCTTATTATTATTGAAATTTGTAATTTTTAACTTAATAAAAAACTCCTTACATTAAATTTGAACTTTGAAATTAAAATTATTATATTAAAATGCAATTAAACCAATTAAAATATATTATATATATTTTCTATTCTCAAAACCAGATAAAATGCATACAGCATAAAACTCATTTAGCCTAAAATGCAAGTAGTCTAAAACCCACTTAACCTTCAATACATTACGCCTAAAACTTGTTCAGTCTAATAAGCATGTTTTTTCAGCCTAAAATGCAAGTAGTCTAAAACCTCTTTAAGCTACAATGAATGGGTTCAGGCTACATGTATTTAAATACATATTGCCTAAATCCGATTTAACCTAAAAAGCATTGAGCCTAAAAGTTATTTCGCCTAAAGTGCATGAAACATTAAACCCATTGGACATAAAATGCATATAACATGATTGAATTTTAACTAAAATACATTTGAATTATAAGTTTATTTAAAATATTAAAATACATTTAACTTGAAATGTAATTAGCCTAAAACTTAATGCATAAAGTCTAAATCTCATTTAACCTAAAATTTATTTAAACTAAATCCCATTTAACCTGAAATGCATTTAGCCTAAAACCCATTCAGCCTAAATACCATTTGTCGAAAAACCTCTTTAACCGAAAATGCATTAAGACTTAAACTCATTAAGCCTAAAATGCATGTAGCCTTCACATCTCGGCTGGCAGACTGGCTGGCTGGGCAGCCAGCCGAATTGAAATAGAAGAAGACAGAAATAGAAATTTGAATATTTTCTCTCCCTTCATCGCTCGAGAATAAAGAAGTCAAGGTGAGAATGCAAATGCAAGTAGCATGAAACCCATTTTACCTTAAATGCATTTAGCCTAAATCCCATTTAACCTTATATGCATTCAGCCTAAACTCATTAAGCCTAAACTGCAGATTGTCTTTAAGCTATTTAACCTGATAATCATTAAGCGTATAACTAAATCAGCTTAAAATGAATGTAGCCTAAAACCCCTTTAACCTAAAATGAATTAATACTAATTCACCCTAAAATGCATGTAGTCTAAAACCTCTTTAACCTAAAATGCATTAAAACTAAACATATTTCGCCTAAAATGCTTGTAGCCTAAAACCCATATAACCTGAAATGTATATAGCTTAAAATGCATATAGCTTAAATGAATTTTAACTAAGATACATATAACTTAAAATGCAAGCAGCCTAAAACTTATTAAGCTTAAAATGCATACATCCTAAATCCCATTTAACCTAAAATAAATTTAGCCTAAAACTCATAAGGCCTAGATTGCAAGTTATCTAAAACCTATTTAACATTAAATGCATTAAGCCTAAAACTCAATCAGCCTAAAACTCATTCAGCCTACAATTTTTATAGCCTAAAATGCATCTAACCGTCTAAAATGTATTTAACCGTCTAAAATGTATTTAACTGTCTAAAGTGCATTTAACCTAAAATGCATGAAACCTAAAACTCATTAATAGTAAAATCCGAGTAGTCTAAAACCTATTAAACCTAAAATGGATATAGCCTTAAATTTTTATAGCCTAACAATGAATTTAAACTAAAGTACGTTTAACTTAGGGTAGTAAGTAACTTAGGGTACTTTATAAGCTGTCAAAGATGACTGTAAAAAAAACTTTTTTCGGTGATAATTTTATTTTAAGCACTAGAACTTCCAAAGCGCGCTACACGCGCAAAACTATGCTCTTCTCGTTTTTTTATTTTCTGATTGTCCAATTTTATATTTTACCAATATTATTTAATTTGACAATTTCCTAATAAAAAAATCTCCAATTTTTCTATTTACAAATTTTTTTACTTTGACAATTTATTAATAACCTTAACTTCTTAATTTAACAGTTTGAACAATTTTCTAATTTGCCAATCTTCCAGTTTATCATTTTTCAATTTCTCCAATTTTAAAATAACAACTTCTTCAATTTCCTAATTTTCCAATTTTCCAATAACCAAATCTCCAATATCTTAAATTACCAGCTTACAAATTTTTCCAATTTTCTAATTTTGTAATTTTCTAATTTATCAATGTTTTTACTTTGCCAATATTCCCATAACAATAATGTACTTTTTTTAATATTTTCCAGTTACCCCTCTTCTACTTTTATAAAAAAAATCCCAAATAAATTTAAATCTTAAGTATCCTGCTATCAAACTGTACCTATCTTATTATTATCTAGCCTAAATAATAATACTGTATGATATAAATCTTTCTCTAAATTAATATACTGTTTATTAAGGAAAATAAATTTCTGGCTAAGTATGAGATAAAAAAGATTTAAAAATCTTCCTTTATGAGTTATTTTAAAAAAATTAGTAAACGTCTAATATGGGAAAATTAAATTGTTTCCACAAATATAAATTGTTTAAACAATCAAAATATCTTGAAAATTGCAGACGAAAAAATTCGTGATATTTTTTAATAATAACAGTCGTAAGCAAAATTTTTCTAAAAGAATTTAATAAAAAAAAAATTATTAAAAATTTCGATTGTTTAAACAAATACAATAAATATTTAATGCACAAATTTTCTGTCAATTGTTACAAAAGAATCAATGTCTGTTAAAAAAATCTTTTTAATTTCGAAACCATAAGAAACGTAAATTGTTTAAACAAATTAAAATTTTCTAAACATTTGAATATACCCTGCGAATTATGAATTAATAATTTTTTCATACAAACAGTGGCGGACTTACTAGATAGGCAATGTAAGAAACTGCCTAGGGCGGCACATTTGACTTAAACGACCTATAGACCCTACAGACATCAAATTATTGAATATGGTGTAGCAGTTATTTTTTACATTTTGAGGTTATCTTTTCCGAAGAAGTTGACCCGAACGACCTTGTCATCGAATGTTTTCTTGAAAACGGTGTAGCAGGAATTTTTGACATTTTAAGGTTAACTTTCCTGAAGATGTTTAAAGGAACGACCTAGCCACCGGTTTTGCTCTGGAAAACGGTGTAGCAGTAATTTTTTATATATTAAGGTTAACTTTCCCGAAGACGTTGACCTGAACGACCTGGTCATCGAATTTTCGGTGTAGCAGGTATTTTTCACATTTTGAGGTTAACTTTCCTAAAGATGTTAAGCGGAACGACCTAGCCATCGGTCTTGATCTGGAAAACGGTGTAGCAGATACTTTTTACATTTTAAGGTTAACTTTCCCTAAAAAGTTGACCCGAACGACCTAACATCGGTTTTGCTCTTGAATACCGTGTAGCAGTTATTTTTAACATTTTGAGGTTAACTTTTTTAAAGATGTTGACACGAACGACCTGGACATCGAATATTCTCTTAAAAAAGGTGTAGCAGATATTTTTTACATTTTGAGGTTTACTTTCCCAAAGACGGTGACCCGAACGACCTGGTCATCGAATTTTCTCTTGAAAACGGTGTAGCAGGTATTTTTCAAATTTAGAGGTTAACTTTCCTGAAGGTGTTGACCGGAACGTCCTAGCCACCGGTTTTGTTCTGAAAAACGGCGTTGCAGTAATTTTTTACATTTTGAGGTTAACTTTTCCCAAGACATTGACCCGACCGACCTGGTTATCGAATTTTCTCTTAAAAACGGTGTAGCAGGTATTTTTTACATTTTGAGGTTAACTTCCTTGAAGTAGTTGACCCAGACCTCCTGCACATCAGATTTGCTCTGGAAAACGGTGTAGCAGTAATTTTTTACATTTTAAGGTCAACTTTCCCTAAAAAGTTGACCCGCACGACCTAGTCATCGGTTTTGCTCTTAAATACCGTGTAGCAGTTATTTTTCACATTTTGAGGTTAACTTTTTTAAGGATGTTGATACGAAAGACCTGGACATCGAATATTCTCTTAAAAAAGGTGTAGCAGATATTTTTTACATTTTCAGGTTTACTTTCCCAAAGACGTTGACCTGGACGACCCGGTCATCGAATTTTCTCTTGAAAACGGTGTAGCAGGTATTTTTCAAATTTAGATAGGTTAATTTTCCTGAAGGTGTGAAACGTCCTAGCTACCGGTTTTGTTCTGGAAAACGGCATTGCAGTAATTTTTTACATTTTGAGGTTAACTTTCCCCAATACATTGACCCGAACGACCTGGTTATGGAATTTTCTCTTGAAAACGGTGTAGCAGTTATTTTTTACATTTTGAGGTTATCTTTCCTGAAGATGTTCACCGGAATGATCAAGCCATCGGTTTTGCTCTGGAAAACGGTGTAGCAGTTACTTTTTACATTTTGAGGTTAACTTTCCCTGAAAAGTTAATCGTAACGACCTAGCCACCGGTTTTGCTGTGGAAAACTGTGTAGCAGTAATTTTTTATATTTTGAGGTGAACTTTCCCGAAGACGTTGACCCGAACGACCTAGTCATTGAATTTTCACTTGACACCGGTGTAGCAGATATTTTTCACATTTTGAGGTTAACTTTCCTAAAGATGTTGACCGGAAAGACCTAGCCACCGGTTTTGCTCTGGAAAACGGTGTAGCAGTAAATTTTTATATTTAGAGGTTAACTTTCCCCAAGACGTTGACCCGAACGACCTGGTCATTGAATTTTCCCTTGACCCCGGTGTAGCAGATATTTTTCACATTTTGAGGTTAACTTTCCTGAAGATGTTGACCAGAAAGACCTAGCCACCGGTTTTGCTCTGGAAAACGGTGTAGCAGTAAATTTTTATATTTTGAGGTTAACTTTCTCGAAGACGTTGACCCGAATGACCTGGTCATCGAATTTTCGGTGTAGCAGTTGTTTTTCACATTTTGCGGTTAACTTCCCTAAAGATGTTGACCGGAACGACACAGACATCGGTTTTGCTCTAGAAAACGGTGTAGCAGTTATTTTTCTTATTTTGAGGTTAACTTTTTTTAAAGATGTTGAGCGGAACGACCTAGACATCGGTTTTGCTCTAGAAAACGGTGTAGCTGTTATTTTTCTTATTTTGAGGTTTACTTTCCCAAAGACGGTGACCCGAACGACCTGGTCATCGAATTTTCTCTTGAAAACGGTGTAGCATGTATTTTTCACATTTTGAGGTTAACTTTTCTGAAGATGTTGACCGGAACGACCTAGCCACCGGTTTTGTTGTTGAAAACGGTGTAGCAGTAATTTTTTATATTTTGAGGTTAACTTTCCCGAAGACGTTGACCCGAACGACCTGATCATCGAATTTACTCTTGAAGACGGTGTAGCAGGTATTTTTTACATTTTGAGGTTAACTTCTTTGAAGTAGTTGACCCAGACCTCCTGAACATCAGATTTGCTCTTGAAAACGGTGTAGCAGTTACTTTTTACATTTTGAGGTTAACTTTCCCTAAAAAGTTGTCCCGAGCGACCTAGACGTCGGTTTTACTCTTGAATACCGTGTAGCAGTTATTTTTCACAGTTTGAGGTCAACCTCCTCGAAGAAGTTGACCGGAGCGACCAGGAAATCTGTTGTGCATTTTCAATCACAGATTTTGTGAAATCTTGTTGAGGAATATTTTTGCGGAATTTCTGCGGAATTTCCTGCGGAAACTCCGCAGGATTTCCGCACTTTTTTTCTGAGTGGGATCGTACTCCAGGATTCACAAGAAGAGTGGAAAAAATAGTATCCAATATGAACATTGATGAAAACACTATTTTTCTGGAAGATTTCAATTGTCATCATACCATATGGAATTATGTTATCTTAAATTCGATAAAATGTTAGTTGTCATGTTATGCCTTTTAGCTACAGAATTATTAGATACATTGATGAGGTTCTAATGAGTCATTAACGTTATACTGATATGATAAAAGATAATAAATTGTACTTATTTAACAATTTTTCGTAAGTATTAAATAATGACTATCACTATCGGTAAATTAAAAAAGGTATATACTATCAGATTTTGTATATACTTTTAAACCGACACGACACACAAGACATGGAAATGGAGGCAAGTCACGTCACAGCTGATAATAGCTAGTAATATTTTCAGTTACTAGAACTTCCAAAGCTCGCTACTCGCGTCAAATCACTTTCTGCATTTCTAAAAATGACTTGTTTGAAAAAGATTTTAATAATATTTTTCTTCTTTCTCCATGTTACTGAAAGTTTATTTATATCCAATAATCAGTTTTTTAATTTTATTATTTAATAATAGACTGTTAAATAATTTTACAAGAAGCTTGTATTGTACCTCAAGCTACCTGCTATCTCAGTATACCTACCTTTCTTATCTCTCTATCTTAAGCTACGTACAATCTTTGTCTTTCTATACCGTAACGGACGAACAGCGTAACAGCTAAAAGCGTAACAGGCCTATAGCTGGCTGATTTCTTATATAGGACTAAAGAGAAATTTGAGTTTGCGGCACTGGTGATGAAACTTGCGTAAAGGGGCAATCTGAGAAGAGCTGTGCGGTTAAGTATGATTTACCCTCTTTTCTCACTCTTATTCAAGAAACGTCAATTTAGTCAAGTTTTTGACGCAAGGTGTTACAGAAAAGTTAGTTTTTAAATTCGCAAATATTTTAAAATGACAAACTAGACAGCCTGCAGTGGCTGCAATTTCGGTTTTGTTATAATTTCTGAAAGTATGGAGCACAATACAGAAGCTGTTTATCTTTTCCAAAGTAGATTAATTTCTTTCATTAAAGAGCCATATGAGCCAATTAAAATTAATAAAAAATTTTATTTCTTTGATGATGCAACATGGCAATACAGGAACAAAAAGAATTTTATCAATTTAGTACATTATTATCAAGATTTTTGTATAAAAGCCGAATGGCATTTTTTTGCTATTTCGCATGGAAGAAATGCTTGTGATGGAATTGGTGGTAGAGTAAAAAGGTACGTTAGCCGTGAAAGTCTACGAAGACCAGCTACTGTACCAATTGCATCTCCTAGAGAATTTTTAACTTAGTTAAAAACAAATTTAATACCATAACATTTGACTACTGTTATATAAAGAATATGATGAAAACGTAAAAAACATTTTAAAAAACGATTTGCAATATGTAAGCCAATCTCAGCTACACGCAGTTTTCACTTTTTTTTATATATTTTAAACGCACCTCATATACTGAACCTCTTGGGTTGTGTGAAAAACGGTATTTACATGTTCATAAAAAATGTAAATCGTAGATCGTTTTAATGTCTTATAATATCACTTGTTTATATTTATCTAAAAGACTTATTTTTGTGTTAAAGAAGCTGAGTGACTGAATAGTTTATCCATTCCTTAAATCATTCTAACAATTTTGATGACTTATTGTGAAACATAGTAAGTTATTTACATAATTCTTAAAATATTTTTAAAAATAGAAATTTATAATTTTTTAAATATTACATTTTTTAAAATTTTGGTCCAAAGTATCTAATGAACGATCTCAACGACGAACTCAATCTTCATTTTTAGTTATGTATGCAAACATTGTACCAGAGAAAAAATTAATTCATAAATAGCAAATCTTAATAGCAAAAAATTAAAAAATATTCACTCACTTAAAAAAATGCTGTAATTGGATCTACTCCAGGAAACTAGTAGACAAAATACTCCAGACTGTTTTTTATACTATATACTTTTTTAAATACTACTCAACTGTAGTAAAAGTAGCTACAGTCAGTGGCGTAAATGTTAAAAGGCAAAGTGGGGCAGTGCCCCGGGGCCCTTAATCAACGATAATAGACCTTTAAAAAAATTCCAAAAATTTTACTAATTGTGGTAATTTAAAGTTTGACTAAATTAAACAACGCGAGCTTGCCCGCGATTAGTTTCTACACCTTGTGTTATCAACAATTATAAATATTTTAAATATGATATTTGAAAATAAATTTATACAAACAAATAAAATAAATAATTATTTAAAACAATAATTTTTAAAATTTTAGAACTAAAAGAAATTACAAAAAATAAATGAAATCAAACAAAATAATTTAGAATTTTGCAAAATGATTGAAACAAAGATAATGAAATCGATTAAAAATTGGGAAAAGTAAAAATTTAAAAAAGCATAGAAATGTTCTTAAAATAAATTGAAAAAATTGGATAATGAAAAATTAGAGAAAATAATTGTAAATTAAAAAATAAATGATTGAAAATTAAAAAAAATTTAAAAATTAAGAAAATAATTGAAAAAATTACGTAACATATTTTAAGTAAAGGAAAGTCAAAGAAAATTTCAGAAAAATACTTAAAACGTTTAGAAGCTCCTTGAAAAAAAAGAAAATAATTAAAGCTTAGAAAAAATAAATGGAAAAAGTAAAACGTAATTTAAAATTGAAGAGAACAATTTTTAATTAATAATATATAGGCTTCCGTTTCCGGTACCGTAGAGATTTGGCAAAAAAAACGGGAAATGGAAGCCCAGGCACTTGGCGGATAAATGGTTAAAATAGGTTAAGATGGCGTTTAGATTTAAGCAGATTCGGATAAACTGTAAATAAGTAGTTATAAGAAAGTTATTGTAATAAAAATGTAAAGGGAGCGGAGCTCTCGAACCCGTTAAAGGGAGAGTAAATAAAGTATAATTAAAAATATATAATTAAAAATTTTTTGGAAATTATGAAAAAGAACGAAAGTAATTGAAAATTAAAGAAAATAATATAAAAAATATGATAAATAATTGAAAATTGAATGGAATAATTGAAATGTCAAATAAATAGTTTAAAATGTTGCAAATTATAAAACAATTAAAAAAAATATTAAAAATTAAAAGAGATAAATTCTGGAAAATAATTGAAAAATAATTTTAAAAATTGAAACTTGCAGAAAATATTTAAAATATGATAAAATAATGATAAGTTGTAAAAAATAATGACATTTGAGAGTTATAATTGAAAAATTACAAAAAACTTTTTAAATAAAAAAATAATTGAAATTTGAGAAAAATACATGAAGATTTTAAAAATTAATTGAAAAAATGAGAATAATCAAAAATTGAACAAAAGGGTTAAAGAGAACTAAAAACAATTAAAATTAATTATAATTAATAAAAAATTTAGATATTAAAAAACAAATAAAAATAATTACAAATTGAAGAAAATAATTGAATTTTTATAAAAATACTTGTAAATCTTAAAAATTAATTTTAGAAAATGAGAATAATAATTAACAATCGAGAAAAATAATTGAAAAATGATAAAATTAATTCTAAATTGAAAAAAATAATTAAAATATGCTGAAAGTAATTTAAGTTTTAGAAAAAAAATTGAATTATGATAAAAATAATTAAAATATGAAAAATTAAAAACAATAAATAAAATTTGAGAGAAATAGTTGAAAAAATCCTAGAATATTTAGTATATTTAGTATATTTAGAATATTTAATATTATTATTTGAGGGGCTGATAGCAAAAATGGGATAAAAAAGCAGTGGGAGCAAAAGTGAGATAAGTTTTCCTGCGCGTAAAAACGATTTTTATAAATACTGGGAGGAAAAACGAATTACGTTTAATTGGGAGCAAAAACGGGTTATATGGCTAACTCGTTTTTGCCCCCAGTCAATAGTTGATGCGTTTTTGTTTTGCGAATTTCAATATCAAATAATTTATTTCAGCTTAATAATTTATGCAGACATCCTAAATTATAATAAAAGCCTTTAAACTTTTATTTATATATATTTTTTTTAGATTAACATATTTTCAATTGACTACTATGTCAATAGAAATGAAGGTACCAGAAGTTCCGGACTTCCGCGCGGACGAAATTTTTAAAAAAATATTTTTCAACTTTTGCCAACGCAATTTTTTTAGAATAGGGGAAACTGCCCTATGGTGGATAGCCGTTCCAACAGTGGATAGCTTTAAAGATATTAGAAATTATTCATTATACCGAAACAAATCTTAGAAAACTATAATGAATATTAATTGCTTAATGTTTCAATCATTATTATGATTGAAATTTATAGTTTATTTCGCAATTATTTAAAGTTATCTACTGTTGAAATGGCTATCCACCATAGGTCAGTTTCCCCTACTTAAAAAATATGTTTTAAGTATAAAATATTATTAATTTTGTATTTTTAGGGGATGAGAGCACCCCCGGAAAAATAATTTAAAGAATATACTTTTTTTTTAAATTTCGTCTCTGCGGACATCCGCAACTTCAGATACATTAAAAATGAAGTATTTACTTTAAATTATTAATATTCATTTTATTAAAAAAAATATATAATAAAAGATGTTAGTTAAGTAAAAATCATAATATTTTTTAAATGTTTAAAAAATTTTTAATTTGTCAAAGAATGATTTGTTTTCAAACAAATAAACTATTACATTTAAATCTTCGGCGATCAAAAAGACTTACGCGTTTAACTCGTCGTTTTAGTTGGCTTCTGGAAGACATTGACGCCCCCCGTTGATAACATGTTTATTAAAAAGACAATGATATAAAATGTTAATTTAAAAACCAGTCGAAAATCATTTTTATTAATAATTTTGTGAGATATGATTTGTATTCAATTGTTTGTGTAATTAAATGTCTGTTGAAGTTGTGTACCATAGAATGTTAATTGGACTGAACGTACACTATAATGTTTATTTGATCAAATATATGCAATAACATTCAATTTCAATCTTCAATACTATATTATAAAGTAAATACAAGGCTATATACGTAAAAGAGGTGTTCTTTTTTTAATCTTGTACCTAGAAAGTACAATTCCGCTCAAAATTTTTATATTGTTTTAATTAATAATATTTTTTTAGTCAAAAATATTAAAACCTGAATTAATAATTAAATATAATTTGAAATGATTAAATAAAAATATTAAAATTAAAAAGTTGAATTTATCTACTGAAATTTCTTTTTTTTTTAAACTTTATCATTTCATTAAAATTTAATATTATTTTTCAAAAGTTAAACATATTTTTTTTTGAGAAATTTATTATTTTTTCCATTAAAAAATTGTATTCAAGTGAATTTTATCTAAATTGTAATATATTTTAATAAATTTGAAATAAAAAATTATTATGTGTCGTATAACAATAACAATAATAATTATTTGAAAAATAATCAAACACTGATTGTATGATAAAATTTATGTGTTTTTTGTGTTTTTAAATAAATAATATGTTTTTTACAGTTTATACAGTTTTGAATCTTTGTAAGTTTTCATATCTTTGTTTCAATAATAATAATAATAATAATAAAAATATAAGTTAATATTATTTGCTTACCTGTATAGTTTAAAGTTCGTGAGTTACTCAAAAATTCTAGGAATATAGCTTCTTGGGTTATTAAGACATTAACTCTTTACTTTTAAAATTTGCAGTTGAGACCACTTGTATTGTTCATGGAATAAGCAGGAAATATTTTTGGTTGATAATGAAATGTTTTAAGTTCTATGATTAACTACCCTTTTAGTAATATTTGTTTTATAATATTATCCCCAATATTTTGACATATCTTTTAATATTTTTTTCTCTTTTTACTCCTATATAAGTAAATTAATGTATTATTAAAATAATGTGATTAAACTTTTTTTCCTTCGTATTTTGGATATATCAAATTCACCATTTGTAGATATTTATCTTATACACACAAAACCTAAGAAGCTCAAAACGTTGCATAATAATACCGTTTTTTCGATTTATTTTACAAATTGAGCTAAAAAATACCATTATTATGCAACGTTTTGAGCACTTGAGATTTTGTGTGTATTTGTTACTAATTTTTTTTTACAGATTTTTGTTGTTTTAAACTAAAACTCAGAAGTTAAAATCCTTACCTATAAAATAATCTCAAAAAATAAATCAAAGCATTGAAAATCTTATTGATTGTTCTTCACAAATTTAAAAAAAATTAAGTTTAAAATATGTTTATATTTATTTCAAACACACCAGTTAAAAGAAATGATCGAGACTTCGTTTTAACATAATTTTGAACGCCGGCGGTTCAATTGCACTATTTAACAGCTTTGAAGACAATTTTTATTATTTAACTCACGAACTTTAAACTATACAGGTAAGCAAATAACATTAACTTACATTTTTATTATTATTATTATCATTGAAACAAAGATATGAAAACATACAAAGATTCAAAACTTTATAAACTGAAAAAAATATATTATTTATTTAAAAACACATAAATTTTATTATACAATCAGTGTTTGATTATTTTTCAAATCAAAATAAATTTATCAAATTCTTATTTATTTGTGTGCCTGTGTAATTGAAATTTGAGGAAGGTAAATTTAAGATTTTGGGAAACAATTTAAAGATAATTAAAAGAATTAAAAATTGCAGAAAATAATTAAAAAATGATAAAAATAGTTCAAAATTCAAATTTAGTATATTTGAAAAAAAAATATTGCTTTTTTTTTGTTATATGCAGATGATCTGAAAATGTTTTATGTTATTAAAATATTTGTTCTGTTAACTTTTTCATTTAACTTTTGAGTAGGTTTTATATATCTAAAACGGAAAAAAAAGTTGAACACGTAAATCTGTGTTATTGAACTGTAAACAATATACTTTTAATAGACTTATTTGTTAAAATTTAAATGGTTATTGGCATCTTAAAAATGAAGTATTTGCAATTGTCAACATCTTATTGGTAGATATATCATAAAATAAAGTATTCAATACAACATTACTATTGTCTTATTGTCTCAAAGAAATTAAAAATAAACCGAATTGGTTCTTTTATTAATTAATATTAATATCATCAAAATATTAAACTTTATGTTTTCCTTCAAAAGGGAATTCATAAGGTAAATTTACCTTAAATTTATCAAATTTACATTGTTAACTGATCATAAATATACTTCCTTACCTACGAAATGAATCTTCCTTACCTACGGTTGGTAACAAGCGTTTGGGAGATACGAAGTTACATTCCGAATTTCAACCTTCTCAGACTTCGTGTAGATGTCAGCACAAAATACAAGAAAATAACATAAAAAAATTATATTTTAATTATAAGTCAGGTTTTTAGAGTCTTGAGGACAGTAACAAAATAATTAATAAAAGTATTATAATAAATAATAAAAAGAATGCCGAACTTTAATATTATTCACATATTAAGTAAAAATAAACCTAAATACAAACTTTAAAATTTTAAACATATTTATTATGAAGTGGAATATATTTTTATTTTATAAGTTTAAAAAAAAAAGTGACTGAAAATTACCTGAACTAGTAATATTATATTGTCTTAATGTTACTTGCTATTTGGAAACTGCTATTTAAAAACTACAATCTGGCTGTTTCCATTTCAAATCATACAAGCCGAATATTTTCAAAATCTAAATCATATTTAACATGCTTTTTAAAAACACGTTCTTCTCAAAAACATTATATTTTTTATTTTTCTGAAATTTTTTTTGCAGTTACTAAATAAAAACGAATTTTTTCCAATAGGTTTAACATGCGCTAAAATACCGCAAAAGGCGCAAGAATTTTTTTTTAATTACTAAAAGTCAATACTTTGGTTAATACAGCGCCATATAGTAACTGCAAAAAAAATTACAAAAAAACTGCGAAATTTTTTTTTTCTCAAAACAAAAAAGTACGTGTCTCTTTATTATCCCTAAAAAACAATAAAAATCACATTAAACATGATTTTTAATTTTTAATAAATTTGGGGCCTGAGCGATTTGAAATGGAAACAGCCATATCTATTCATCTATATAGATTAGATACTGCAGTTTATGAAATGCAGTTTTGAAATGTTGAAATAATTAAATTGTGGTGACTTAATTTATGTTGTGGTATTTATTTAAATTAGTAACATAAATTCTGACTAGTTGTCGACTGCCAAATGAACTCTTCTCGTTCCCTAAGGAAAGTAGAGTAACAATGTGTTATCCTCTGAAAACGGCTTCCTAAACAAAAGCCATTTCTGCACGATTGCTCTGCTTGCTGCTCTGTGTTGTGTGTACAACTGTCTCATGCATTCAAAGTACAAGTCGTTTTAGTGTAACTGTGGTAAGGTTCGAAGTTGTATCCACTTTTGGTTAACCAGTATAACCATAACCACGGATGAAACCTCGATTTTTTCATTCACCTCACGTTTTTGCACCGCATTCAGTCAATAAATCCAGAATTTAAACATGGACAGTTTACTGACAGATTTCATCTATATTTGTATTATTTATCCTCAAGAAACTAATAATAACTGTTTACAATACAGTACCAGAAACAAATTTCGATTTTTTGTCATATTTTGTTTGTTTTTCGATCTTATTGTAAATAATTATTTTACTAATTTTCATGATCAATTTCTTTCTGTGAAGTTTTACAAGTCCAATGGAAAAAAAAATTACAACAAACATGAGAATTTAAACTCATAACATAATCAAATTCCTTTCATTTAAAAATCGAAAAAAGTCGATTTTTTCATTATCGATCGATCGCCTTTAAAAGTCGAAAGTCGACTATCTCTTGAATTCGAACAAAACTAATTTTGCCAGTAGCGTAACTGTTAAAAAGGCAAAGTGGGGCAGTGCCCCGGGGCCCTTAATCAACGATAATAGACCTTTAAAAAAAACTCCAAAAACTTTACTAATTGTAGTAATTTAAAGTTTGACTAAATTAAACAACGCAATTAGTTGTCCGCAATTAGTTTCTACACCTTGTGTTATCAACAATTAAAAATGTTTTAAATGTGATATTAAAAAATAAAATTATATAAACAAATAAAATAAATAATTATTCAGGACAATAATTTATAAAATTTTAGAACTAAAAAAAATTTACAAAAAATAATTGAATTTAAACAAAATAATTCAAAATTTTGCAAATTAATTGAAAAAAAAATTAAATCAATTAAAATTTGGGGAAAGTAATTTAAAAAATCATAGAAATGTTTTAAAAATAGATTTAAAAAATTCAATAATGAAAAATTGGAGAAAATTAAAAAATAAATGATTGAAAATTAGAGAAAAATTAAAATTTTAGAAAATAATTGAAAAAATTATATAATATATTTGTAAATAAAGGAAAGCCAAAAAAAAATTTCAGAAAAATACTTGAAACTTTCAGACGTTCCTTGAAAAAAAAATAATTGAAACTTCGAGAAAATAAATGGAAAAAGTAAAACGTAATTTAAAATTGAAGAGAACAATTTTTAATTGAAAATATGTAATTAAAAACTTTTTGGGAATTATGAAAAAGAACGAAAGTAATTGAAAATTGAAGAAAATAATATAAAAAATATTATAACTAATCAGGCCCGACTTAACCAGAGGACTAGACTGGGCTATAGCCCAGGGCCTCGCCTTTGGGGGGGCCTCGTTTTTTTAAGACTTGTCATATGAACTATGTTTTTTAATGAATTTTTGAAAAATGCGTAAATACTATTAGGGTGAAGTAATGTGTGATAAAAAGAGAAGATGCCAAACTGAACTTCCCAACTCTGATGCTTATGTGAGAGATTGCATATGAAGTGATCAAGGTAAAAAAAATTGTTTGCCAATTATGCTTAAATTCGAAGTATTTATGGTGCATATAGATGGTAATTTTTGGAAATTTTTTTTTGTCTAATATTTTCAGAGTAGGAGGGGGGGAATTTTTTTGGGTTTAACGGTACAACGCAAATTTCAGTATTTTTTTTCTAGTTAACAATTAGATAAAAAAATTTTGCTACTATCAGTTTCCATAGAGTTTTTCATGGCCTTTCGATTGACGATATGTATTTAAAAAAAAATTTTTTTTTTTTACCGTAAAAAATGAAAATCAAAAATAAATTTGAGTTTTTTTTGGTGAAGGACACGATCATGTTTTTTTTTTAATCGAAAGCTGAGGTTTGTTCCTATAAAAAAATCATACGTTACGTACTCTATCTCCTCTTTTTTTAATTCATTGACAAAGGGGCCTCGGATGTAATAATAGCCCAGGGCCTCAAGAACCCTTAAGACGGCCCTGTAACTAATTGAAAATTGAATGAAATAATTAAAATGTTAGATAAATAGTTTAAAATTTTGAAAATTATAAAACAAATGAAAAAAATTGAAAATTAAAAGTGAAAAATTTTGGAAAATAATTGAAAAATAATTTTAAAATTTGAAGCTTGCAGAAAATATTTGAAAAATGATAAAAACAATGAAAAGTTGTAAAAAATAATGACATTTGAGAGAAATAATTGAAAAAATTACGAAAATTAATTTAAATACAAAAAATAATTGAAATGTGAGAAAAATACATGAAGATCTTAAAAATTAATTAAAAATAATAAGAATATTTAAAAATTGGACAAAAGAATTGAAGAAAACTAAAAATAATTGAAATTGCCGATAATTAATAAAAAATTTAGAAATTAAAAAAGCAAATAAAAGTAATTACAAATTGAAGAAAATAATTGAATTTTTATAAAAATACTTGTAAATCTTAAAAAATAATTTTAGAAAATGAGAATAATAGTTAACAATCAAAAAAAAAATTATAAAATGATAAAATTAATTCAAAATTGAAAAAAAAATAATTAAAATATGCTGGAAGTAATTTACGATTGAGAAAAAAATTGAATCATGATAAAAATAATTAGAATATAAAAAATTGAAAACAATATATAAAATTTAAGGGAAATAGTAGCAAAAATCTTAGGAAATGTGTTTAAAAAAAGAAGATAATTATAAAATTATTTAAAAAATTTTAATTAAAGAGAATAATTATAAAATTGCAAAAATAATAGAAAGTTGATGAAAATAATTAAAATTTTAGAAAAATAATTCAAAAACTTAGAAAAAAATAAATTTTAGATAATGATAATAATAATTAACAATCTAGGAAAATAATTCAAAATTGAAAAAAATAATTGAAATACGCTGAAAGTAATTTAAGATTGTGTAAAAAAATTGAAATATGATGAAAATAATTTAAATATGAAAAATTGATAACAGTTAATAAAATTTGAAGCAAATTATTGAAAAAATCGTAAAATCTAAATTTAAAGAAATAAAATAATTAGAAAATTACTTAAAAAATTTTTATAAAATAGATGTATTAAAAAAATCGCAGAAATAATTGAAAATTGATGAAAATAATTTAATTATTTTCATTATTTTTGAAATTATAAAACAAATGAAAAAAAATTGAAAATTAAAAGAGATAAATTGTGGAAAATAATTGAAAAATAATTTTAAAATTTAAAACTTGCAAAAAATATTTGAAAACTGATAAAAAAATGAAAAGTTGTAAAAAATAATTACTTTTGAGAGAAATAATTGAAATATTACGAAAAATTTTTTAAATACAAAAAATAATTGAAATTTGAGAAAAATACATGAAGATCTTAAAAATTAATTGAAAAAAATGAGAATAAATTAAAATTGGACAAAATAATTGAAGAATGATAAAATTAATTCAAAATTAAAAAAAAAATTGAAATATGCTGGAAGTAATTTAAGATTGATGAAAAAGATTGAATTATGATAAAAATAATTAAAATATGAAAAATTGAAAACAATAAATAAAATTTAAGGGAAATAGTTGAAAAAATCTTAGGATATATGTTTTAAAAAAGAAAATAATTACAAAATTACTTAAATTACTTATGAGTCTAAAAATTTAAATTAACAATCCAGGAGAATAATTCAAAATTGAAAAACATTAATTCAATATTGAAAGATGCTGAAAATAACTTAAGATTTAGAAAAAACTTGTAAAATAATGAAAATAATTTAAATATGAAATATTGATGAAAGTAAATAAAATTTGATGGAAATAGTTAAAAAGATCCTAAAATATATATTTCAAGAAATGAAATAATTACAAAATTACTTAAAAGATTTTAATTAAATAGAAGTATTAAAAAAATTGACGAAATAATGGAAAATTGATGAAAGTAATTGAAATTTTAGATAAATAATTTCAATTTTTGCAAGTTTTGCCAAAATAATAGAAATATTTAGAAATTGAAGAAAATAATAGAAAAATTGCAAAATGTATTTTTAATAAAATAGATGATTATAATAATAGAAGATAATAATCTAAATTTGTGAAAATAACTGCAAATTTAGGAAACTAATGGAAAAATAATGAAAATATTAAAAATGGATAAAATCATTCCAAAATAATAAAAAGAAATGAAAATTGAACAAATTAATTATTTTAAATATTTGAAAGTTTAGGAAATTATTTTAGAAATTACGAAAATGATTAAAAATTGAAGGTAATAGTTGCAAAAGGACAAAAATAATGGTAAATTAAAAAAATTAATTTCAATTTGCGATGAATAATATAAAATTTAGAAATAAATAAATGAATTGATTTAATGTCAAGGAAAAAATAATTTAAATTGAAAAAGTGATTGATAAAACTGAAGAAAATAATTGAAATTTGAGGAAGGTAAATTTAAGATTTTGAGAAACAATTTTAAGATAATTAAAATTAATTGAACTTTTAATTAATGCAAGTTTACATTAACTGAAATTTGAAGAAATTAAAATTGCTATAATTTTAAAATTTAAGAACATTTTAAAAACGTGAAATAAATTTAAAATTAAAAAAAACATCTATTTAAAAAATCATATTTAATTGGGGCCCTATTTTTTCTTTTTGCCCCAGGGCCCTTGCCCTCCTAGTTACGCCACTGAATTTTGCCGTCTATCTTAAGGATGTTTATTTTAAAATCTATTTTCTACAGATCCTTATAAAATTTTAAAGGCATATTAAATGCATTATTTTATATTAATGTTTACAATTTTATTAAATTTTACCGTTCGGTTTTTAAGATATAAATTTATAAAGTTGGAACTTTTACATGGAAACAGTAACAAAACGCGCAAAATGACTATATTTTAATTAATTAAAAAAAACTGCTTTGCAAATTTAAGAAAAAAATAGTATATTTTAAAGTTTAAACTATAATATAATTCAACTTTTACAACAATATTAAATTAATTTATGGTACGCTTGTTAAGAAAAATGTTATTCAAGGTTAGTAATACTTCTCTTTTTTTAAATAATCATGAAAAAGACATTTTAATAGCTTGAAATTCTCAACGGAAAATTTTTTTTCACCAAAATTCATTTGTGTAATTATTTTAACTATAAAATGCTATTTAGTTGGCAAATTTCTCAAGGTAAGTATTTTCTTTAATAAATAAAAATTTAAATTTACTGCTATTTTAATAAAAGTCAGAAAAAAATAATATAACAAGAAGTACTGTTTATCTTTAAATCCAATTTAAAAATGTTAAAAAAACGCAAAGTAAAATCGATAATTTAAATTCATAACTTTTACAGACTGTAAATTATAATAATTAAATTAAAATTAACAACTTTAGCGATTTTTAAGAAATATTTATTTATTAATACTTATAGTTAAGCACTATTTTAATTTATTAAATTAATATAAACATTATCGATTTGTCTTATTAATTTAAACTTTCTTTCGTACTTTTCAAAATAATACCAAGTTTACTCGAACAAGTGAATGCAATGAAAATAAATTGGAAAAACAAATTTCACTTTCTTTCTGTTCGAAGAAATGAATTTTCACTGAAACCTTATATGTAACAAGATTGGTGAGTTGGACATTGAAGTTGACATGAAAATCCATTTCCCAGACGTGCAAGTTTAAAGTTATGAATTACCTGATTAAACCTCCATAACTTATATTTGAATTCAGAAATATCGAGTTACAAGAGTGAATTTAGTAAAGTGACATTAAATTTAGTAATGAAGGAGAACAAAATTAATAAGGAAAATCAATCGTGCTGCAAATTAATACATCAAAATTACAAACTGCTTTTCAATTAATTTTCTCTAGCTGAAAGCGACTCGACGTGTACGTTGAAACTCCCAGTTCGATTTTGGGTGAGTGTCTTTGACGTGATGTCAATATGTTTTTTTTTTCAGTTTAAGCCTTTCCCAACTATTGAGATTACTTCTTGCAGAAATAAAATCTGTTTTATGTGCGATCTCCAATATTTGCTATAAAATGTTTCTCTACTTGATTGTTTCGGTTGAAAACGTTTAAATTTAACACTAGATACGATTAAAAAAACTATATACAAAATGAAGTTTTGGATAATAATTGTAGATATTTAGTTACATTAGTGAGATAATAATTTTTAGGTTAGATAATAGTTATGATAATTAAAAAGGTAATTGTTATTTAAATAGCATTTTTTTAACGTAAAAAGTTTCTAATTCAGGTTTATATAAAAAGCGTTTCTTTGTTTCTTGTAAATTAACCTAAAAATGATAGATTATCAATCTCAATTTGAATCCTTTTCTATTCATGTTAATGCTTTCTTATAGTTGATTAAAGAATGACACTTTATTAAATTATACTTTTTTCTATTCACTATTTTCGATATTTTTGAATCTTTATAATTTGTCTGAATCTAGTTCATCTTAAATTTATAAAGGATTCAGAAAAACTGAAGAAAGTAAAGTAGGAATTGATTTGGATTAATTATATTTAAGGAGGATAGTAAGAAATAAAAATATTTTTCGCTGATTAATTGAGGTTACATTTAGATATAAAGATGATTAATAAGAATAAACTGCTATGTGGATTAAAAGTATAAATATGAATAGTTATAAATAATATAATATTTTGTATAATAATATTGATTGGAATTTAAAGATTTAAAGTAATGAATTCTTAGAATTTACCTAAAAACATTTCTAATTTATTTACTTTACAATCCCAGGTTTTTTATCAAAATTTGTAAAGAATGATTCCATGTAAATCTATTTTTATTCCTGTTTATAACCTCAACAATAAAAAAAAAAAGTTCTTGAATCCATAAATTTTTTCAAAACTAATTCCTACTTTATCCACTTTAATCTTTTTCTATTCTTTTTCAATACACAAAGCAGTTTTTATTCTTGTATCGTCCACAAATACTGTGTATCGGATTACCTAAAATTTATCCAAAACCAATTCCAGCTTTATCCACTTTAATATTTTTCTATCATTTTCAATCTACAAACCAGTCTACCTTTTTTATCTCAATTTCTCTATCCACGTCTGTACTTCATTTCCTAATCTCTATCTTTTTAAATTCTTATCAAAACCAATTACAACTTTACCTATTTCAATCTTTTTCTATCGTTTTAACCCTTTTAATCCCTTTTAATCACGAAATATTCCTACGTTTTTATTTATTCCTATAATATATTCAATCTAATGACACTTTAATCTTTTTTAATACCTTTAGTTTAAAATGTTTTGCTATCGAAATTTATTTTGAATTTATTCGAGAAAAACGATTCTTGTTCCTCTTTCCATTTTCAAGAACTTCTATCTTCTTGAATCTCTAGAATTTATCAGAATCAATTTCTACTTTATGCACATCAATCTTTTTCTATCCAGTTCAATCTATAAAGAGTAGATCCATTTAATTCTCAATTTTTTTATTACTTCTTTTCTATTCTATTATATTTTTTAAAAACTTTATCAAAATCCTATCTTAACTTTATCTAATTTCATATTTTCTATTCTTTTAACCTACGAATTCTTTTTAATCTTACATCGGTTTTTTTAATGCAAATTTAACACAAATACAAAATACGAATTCGACATTTTAACCTATTTTCTCTTTTTAATTCTATCTTAAATAATTTTATCGGAAATATTCTTACATTTTTATTTAATCATATGCCTTATTCCATTCTACCTCACTTCAATTTTTTTTTATACTTTTTAATCCAATTTTTTTCTATCAAAATTTACTTTGAGTTTATAAACATCAATCTATTCTTATTCCTCCTTCTATTCTCCACACATGCTGTCTTTTAGAAGTCTGTAGAAATTACCTAGATATCAATACCTACATAATTCACTTAAATCTTTTTCAATCCTTTTCAATTCACAAAGCAGTACACGCTTTTTTATCTCAATTTTCTATCTGAATTCATAATATATTCTATTTTTGAGAATCTTTATCAAAATCTATCATAACTTTATCTATTTCAATTTTATTATATACTTTCAACCAACGAATCCTTTTTAATCTTAAATCGGGATTTTTAATGCAAATTTAACACAAATACAAAATACGAATTCAACATTTTAACCTTTTAAATTCTATGTTAAATAATTTTGAATGTATCGAAAATACTCTTACTTTTTTATTTAATCTTATGCTTTATTCAATTCTACCTCACTTCAATTTTTTTTATACTTTTTAATCCATTCTTTTTCTATCAAAATTAACTTTGAATTCATTGATATCAATCTATTCTTATTCCTCTTTCTATTCTCCACACATGCTGTCTTTTGTAAATCTCAAGAAATTATGCAGATACCAATTCCTACATAATCCACTTTAATCCTTTTCTATCCTTTTCAATTCACAAAGCAGTCCAACCCTTTTTTATCTCAATTTTCTATCTGAGTTCATAATATATTCTATTTTTGAGAATCTTTATCAAAATCTATCATAACTTTATCTATTTCAATTTTATTATATACTTTCAACCAACGAATCCTTTTTAATCTTACATCGGGTTTTTTAATACAAATTTAACACAAATACAAAATACGAATTCGACATTTTAACCTATTTTCTCTTTTTAATTCTATGTTAAATAATTTTGAATGTATCGAAAATATTCTTACATTTTTATTTAATCCTATGCTTTATCCAATTCTACCTCACTTCAATTTTTTTTATACTTTTTAATCCAATTTTTTTTTATCAAAATTAACTTTGAATTTATTGACATCAATCTATTCTTATTCCCCTTTCTATTCTCCACACATACTGTCTTTTGTAAATCTCTTGAAATTACGCAGATACTAATTCCTACATAATACACTTTAATCTTTTTCAATCCTTTTCAATTCCCAAAGCAGTCCAACCCTTTTTTATCTCAATTTTCTATCTGAATTCTTAATATATTCTATTTTAAAAAATTTTTATCATAATCTATCATAACTTTATCCATTTTAATAAAGAAAAGAGATTATTCGATCCGGAGGAGCAAAATTGTGTAAAACATTACCTTTATCCATTTTAATTTTGTTATATATATTTTGTTATATCCTTTCAACCAACAAATCCTTTTTAATCTCACATTGTTTTTTTGTTTTTTCGTTTTAGTAAGTTTTTTTCTTTTCATTATTAAAACAAATGTTAAAATACAAACGCACAATTTTAATCTAGTTCTTCTTTTCAATGCCATCTCCGTTTTGTAGATTTAAAAGGATAGAAAAAGACCGAAGTGGATAAAGTAAGAATTTTTATGGATGAATTCTAGGAATTCAAAACGACATCATGTTTCGTGGATATTTTGTTATAACCTTTCAATCAACAAATTCTTTTTAATCTTACATCGGTTTCTTTAAAACAAAATTTAAAATACAATGTGAATTAAAAAGTATTCAAAAAAATTGAAAAAAAATAAAACAAGCAAACAACCAAACATGTGCTAGGTTTGCCAATAATTATTAAAATTGTCCTAAAAAAAGTTTTTGCGCACAGTATGTTTTTACATTACCGCATTATTACCACAGGGAATTATGTGCATTCGTGAAATACGTTTAATTTGAATAATAATAAAAGTCAAGAGAATCTCGGGGGTGCAAGCTCATCATAACTTCCATTACGTCTTGGCGTTGCTTTGATAGAAGAAAGTTGTACAGGGTGAATAACCAGGATGAAATCCCAGTATGAAATCTTGGAATATCAAGCTTCCGTGGCCAACATGAATGCTTCCGGTGTAGTGGCATTCCAATGCCAGGCTGTCTTAGTTATTCCGGAAACGTTCTCTTCGAGGTCGAACCCCCAAGTAGGACATTACAATGCGATCTGTGTTACTCATGGAACGGGAAAAAGATCGAGGGTGGGCGCAAGATGCCCCTATAAATATTTATACAAGAAGTGCAGTTTCGTCGGAACAGTTTGTCGTATCTCGATCTTTCTGGACGCCAAAGATCGTTACCCCTTCCTTCTACTTATATGCACATGTACAATTTTATTGTACTTGAAGAAAGAGGTACTTTCGAATCCCACCAAATCAGCACAATGAATTCGCTTTTTCCCCCCAAAAAGATGTTATTCATGTTTTGGCAATTTGCCCGCTATGTCATAAACCCTCATTGCATTCCTGGAAGAAAATCAATTTTCTCAATCGATCAATTTTTTCAATTATTATTGTTTTTTTTATATTAAGTTTTTCTTACTTATGTGTGCTAGTTCGTGTTAAAAAACTCTTATTAAATATGTTATATATTGTGTTTTTAGCCTAAAGAGGTAAACGAAATGTTGACGAAACTTTGTCAATAAAGACTTTATGTCTTTTTATTCAGTGTTCTAGTGTTTTTTACCTACACAATTTGGCTTCCATGGATCAATAAATCTTTGTCTTAATATTATGATTTTCTGTTTTGGTAATTTGGAATCTATAGCGGAGAGTCAGCCAAAATGGTTATAGTAAAGTTTGGAGTAAAAAAAAAGTATTTAATTATAGTTTTGAAAAATATAAACCATCAAATATTTAGAAAACAACCTTTAAGAATATAATAAGGTAGTTACTTTAAGTACATATTTCAGAAAAAATAATTATTTAAATATTGATGTCAAAATTCGCGATGATTCTTTATAGTCACGTGACTCACGTAACTCTCGCAATCGTAGGTTTTTCTTTCTGCGCATGCGTACTTCTTTTGATTCATCCCGCGCTTATTTAAAATCATGGTTTAAAAATATATTAAAAATGATTTTTAATACACAATTATTATAATTATTATTAATGTAAATGCAATAATATAATATATAATATAATATATAATATAATCCGTATCGTACATATCTTGCTTAGAGTTTTACATCAAATAGGCAATTTAACCAAGGCAATTTATCCAAAAACATAAGATGTAATTAAACTAATTATTTTCATTTTAAAACTCATTTTTGTAAATTAAATCAAAGTGTTTAAAAAAGCTAAATGTTTAAGGAATAATTAAAAAAAAAAAAATTATGTACGTCTGTGAGATAGAAGTGCATATTTTCTAAAATTTAAAAATAAAAAAATTATCTTTAGAAAACATCATTTTCACAATTCTTTAATAAATTCTTTAATAATAAACTGGTAAACATGAAACTTTATAGAAATCATCTTTACCTTAATATAATTCATTACTAAAAACAATTATGATTAATATTTATTTTTGGTCGAGTTATTAACGATTGCCAATTTTCCCAATTAGGCATTTTACCCGACTCTCCCCTAATAATAATTCACAAGATTTATTCATCCTTTCATTCATTTTTTCATTCTGTACTCACCTGAAGTTTGGCATATGGATATTTTTTGTTTGAAATCAGATCTACTTTTTAAAAAATGCATTTAAGTTAAATAAAATTTAAATTTATAAATATCAATTCAAACAATTTTAATTTCATTAATAAATAAATCTATACTTTTTTCTGTAATTTTCAACAGTTTTCAGTATACAATTATTCTCTTACCTTTCATTTACCTTTCCAGTATTGATACAGAGTTTTTCTAATTTTTTCCCCCGTGAATTGGTCGTAAATTGTTTCTTTAATATTTGTATGTGGACGTTAAGTTTGTTTTTAATATTCGCTTTAAATTTTAAAAGTATTCATTAAGTTTTTCAAATTATTTTGTTCTGTTGTCGATTATTATCACAACTTTTAAAATTTTTCTTTCAATCGTCAATTATTTTCTTTAATATTTAATTATTTTAGTCATTTTGTAATTTTTCTTTCAATTATCAACTTGTTTTTTAAAATTTCAATTTTATTCTCTAATCTTAAATTTATTTCTTTAATTTTTTTATTATTTTCTTCAATTTTTAATTTCATTCTTTGTTATTCAATTATTTGATTAAAAATGTAATAATTCTCGCATTTTCTCAATTATCAAATATTTCTTAAAATTTCCATACAATTCTCCAATTTTCAATTAATTTCTTTAATATTCATTTATTTTCTACAATTTTTCCTAAAATTTATTAATTATTAATTTATTTAATTTATTTATTAATTTAAAAAAAAATTGTTAAACGCCAATTACTCTCACAATTAATATTTTTTTCAATAGTTAATTTTTTCTTTTAATAGTTAATTATTTTCGTAATATAGGTAGTAATTTTTCTTTTAATTTTGAATTATTTTCTTGAAATTTTCATTTAATTCCTTATTCTCCAATTTATTTCTTTATTTTTTAATTATTTTCTTCAATTTTCAACTGCATTCTTCATTTTTCAGTTATTTTTATCGATTTTCAATTAATTCCTCAATATTCAATATCTCGTGGATATTTACAATTATTTTTTTTACTCATAAAAAGTGTTTTAAAATTGCAATTAAATTATTCAATTCTCAGTTATTTTCTACAAATTTAAATTATATTTTTCAATTGTCAATTATTTTCTTTAATATTTAATTATTTTACTGACTTAAAAAATGTATTTCAATTATTAACTATTTTTTTAAAATTTGCATTTAAATCTTTAATGTCCAATTTATTTCTTCAATTTTTAATTTTTAGTTACTTCTTCAATTCTCAAATATTTTCTTTAATTTTCAATTTTTTTTATCAATTTTCAATTAATTCCTCAATATTCAATTATTCGCGGATTTTTTCAATTATTTTTTTCACTCATAAAAAGTGTTTTAAAATTGCAATTCAATTATTCAATTCTCTTTTATTTTCTACAAATTTAAATTCCACTTGTCAATTTTCAATTATTTTCTCTAATTTAAAAAAATTATGGCCTTTTTCTACTAGTTTTTTCGATTATCGATAAGTTTCTTTAATTTTAAATACAATTTTTCAATTATTTTCTTTAATTTTTAATTTCATTATTCAATTTTTATTTCCATTACTTAGTTTTCAATTATTTTCTTGTATATTCATTAATTCTTGGCTTTTCTCAATTACTTTTTTTCAACTTTTAAGTACATTTCATAAAATTTAACTCCATTCTTCAATTTTCAATTGATTTCTTCTCTTCCTAATATTTTTTTCAATTTTAATTATTTTTTTCGATTTTCAATCCAATTGTTAAACGTGCAAGTATTTCAAAAAATTATTCCTATAATTTTCTTAATTTTTCAATTTGCAATTATTTTCTTTCAATTTAATATTTCTTGTTTAATTTTTACAATTATTTTTTTCAGTTGTCTATTAATGTAGTCATTTTTTAAATTTTGATTTCAATTGCAAATTATTTTCGTCATTTTCCAAATATTTTCTTCAATTTTTCAATTATTCTCGTCATTTTTCAACTGATTCCTTCCATAATGAATTATTTTCTGCAATTTCCAATTATTTCCTACAATTTTTACAATTTTTAATTACTATCTTAAATTTTCATATTTATTCTCTGATTTTTAAAATTATTTTGTTCGGTTGTGTATTAATATAGCTTTTTTAAATTTTATTTTCAATTGTCAATTATTTTTGTCATTTTGTAATTTTCTTTTAAATTCAAAATTATTTTTTCAAATTTTTTTTCATTCTTCTTCTTTCTGCAACTTTTAATTATTTTTATTGTTTCTCACCTTTTCCCCTAAAACTTAAATTTACATTTTGCAAATTTCAATTATTTTTTAAAAAATTTATTTTGCAATTATTATCTTCAATTTTTAATCATTTCCATTATTTCTGAATTAATATCCTGAACTTTCAAATATATATCTTAATTTTCAATTATTTTGTTCAATATTCATTTCTTTTTATCATTTTGCAATTATTTTCTCCATCTTTAAATTTTTTTTCAATTAATTTCCTGAATTTTCAGTTATTATCTCAAATTTAGATTATTGTCTTTAATTTTCAAATTATTACACAATTTTTCAATTATTTTCTGTTGCTTAAAAAAAAATTGTGTAATTTTTCTATTATTTTTTCCAATTTCTAATTATTTTTATCACTTTTCCATAATTTTAAAAAATTTCAATTATTTATCTGATTTTTAAATTATTTTCATCATACTTGAATTAAATTTTAAAACTTTTAATTATTTTCATCATATTTTAATTATTTTTTCAATTTTAAATTATTTTATATCATTTTTCATTTATTTCCGTAAATTCCTAATTACAATTCTCATTTTGTAAAATTATTTTTTAAGATTTTTAAGTATTTTTCTCAACTTTTAATTATTTTCTTCAATTTTTAATTATTTTCATTTTGTTTTCATAATTTCAAAAACTTAAACTATTTATCTGATGTTGCTATTATTTTCTTTAATTTTCAATTTTTTATATTTATTGCTTATTATTTTCTTCAATTTTCAATTACTTCCGTTCTTCTTCATAATTTCGAACAAGTTTTTAATTATTTATCTAAAATTTTCATTTTAAATTCAATTTTCAATTATATCTACGATTTTCTTGTATTTTATGTACCTATATTCTGTATTTTTGCGATTATTTTTCTTAAATTAAAAATCGTTCTGTCCAATTTTAAATTGTTTGTCTTTTTTCATTTATTTTCCCTAATTTTTAATTTTTTTTTTTTTTTTTTTGCAAAGAACTTTTAAAAGTTTCAAGTATTTTTCTGAAATGTTCTTTCATCTTCCTTTATTTAATATATTATGTAATTTTTTCATTTACTTTCTCAAATTTTAATTATTTTCTTCAATTTTAAATTATTTATATTATTTTTTCATTATTTTCTTAAATTTTCAATCATTTTCATCATTTCTAAATTATTTTTCTAAATTTTAAATTATTTATCTCAATTTAAATTATTTTTTTCAATTTTTAATTATTTTCTCCAATTTTTTATTATCCTAATTTTTTTAAATTTATTTCTGAATTTTTTTTAATATTTATTTATGAATGAATTTTCGAAAATTTTAATTATATCTCAATTTCAAACTATTTCTTCAATTTTCAATTATTTCCTCTAATTTTTCATTATATTATACTTTTTTTAAATTTATTTCTAAAATTTTGAAGTATTTTTCTCAAATTTAAATTATTTTCTTTACTTTTAAAACATTTCTATCAATTTTTTATTTACTTTCGACAATTTTAATCCAATTTTTCACTATTCTAATATTTTCAATTTTTTTCTAAAATTGTGTAGTCTTTTTTTGAATTTTAATTAAATTATTTTATTTATTTTTAAAACATTCCTATTATTTTACTTTCGACCTATTTTATTACTTTCGACAATTTTAATTGTTTTTATTATTTTTTTTTTCCAATTAATTTACAAAACTTGCCATTCTTTTTTTAAAATATTCTATTTAAAATATTTTCAATTGTTGATAACATAAGGTGTAGAAACTAATCGTGCTAATTTCTAAAATAAACTAATTACTTTTTACACATAAGAAATTACAATTTTTATAATTTATTTAAAAAAACTGTTCATAATTGTTATATTTAATAACAATTTTTACACTTCACTTACAGTTAATTTGCAATGATAATAATAAATTATTTTATTATTTATTCATTTTTATTGCAATAAATTGTTTGTGTTTCAAAATAGTGGAGTTCATTCAAATATAGAAAATTCCCATTAATTCTTCAGAAGAAGAATATTCTCGGTTATATTCTCGAGAATATAACTGGATTTTAAATTACCGAAAATTTTGCAATTCTAACCTGAGGACGATATTGAATATGTCGAAACATGCTGTCATTTAACAACAAATAATAAATAATTTTTTAGGTTATTTCATGATTTATTTGTTACAATGACTCGTAAAAAGTTCTATCACAAATTAGTTAATTTAGTTTTGTTAGTTTATACTAAGTTTGTTTTAGCCGACGAATTAAAAGGGAGCGTAACCGACGAACCTACATATCCGACTGTATAAACTAACTTTTAACCTTTTACTAAAAAAATCCTTTCAAAAACTCCAAATTTCATAAAAACTGTGTCAGGTTTTAAAAAAATCTAGAAACTTTATATAAATACAAAAATTGAGGGTAGTTTTTTTACCAATTTTTTCAAGTGCATACTGAAAAACTGTGACACTAATACAACCCAGTAGCTCATAAAAAAGACCATAAAGTCCTGTCATGTGGTGAAACGCAATATACGAGCATCATTAAGTCGAGAATGTGACATCAACCACGAGAATCAAGAGAAGGCCTTTTTTATTGAATCTATCGAGCAAATATGAATGCATGAAAGTTGAAGCTTGAAAAGTGAAAGATTAAGAAAAAAATACTATTTACTCCTTAAATTTTAATAATCGTAAATGAAATAAATTTATGGAAATAAAATTTGTGAAAATAGAAAAAATAAATTAAAATGTACCCAAGTTTTGCGATAATCTCAGTTATAACGACTCAATTCACGCACGATTATTTTTATTTCTTAAACTTTAATTATTCGTGAGAGCGAGAGTTTCGAGTGCCAATTGTCGATAAAGTTGAATTATCGACGTTAATTATTGAACGAGTCCTTTCCCTCCATTCTCTTTAAACCCTTTTCCTTTTGCTTTCGCCCTTTTTCTATACGACCCTTGACTCATAAATTTTTTTTACCCTTTTTACTCTGTAAAAAAAAGTGGGGAATCGAAGCTGACGTCTGTGGTGCGCTAGTGTACTTCATTAGTTAAATTAATTTTCGTCGAACCATTTCTGACGGCATAAAACCCTTAGAGACCGATACGTTCTTTCCATTAGGATATTGAATTTTAGTTTTAACTTTGATCCTCTCTTCAATCGACGAAAATTTTTTATTTTAAATTCGCGAATTAAGAAAGTTGTCGGAAAAGTTCTTTAATCGCACAGTGGAAAGGAAGGTAAGGATTAAAAATTTTTTGATGATATTTAATTTAGATTTTAAAGAGGATAAATAATTCTCGGAAATGCAAACTTTACAGGCGTCCACTAGTTTTCCTAAAAATCACCTATTTTGCGATTTATCCCTAACAGTTCTTAATTTTTATATTAATAATTTAATATTAATAATTTTATATATATTTGTAACATTTTCCTCTAATATACCTTATTTTTAAAAAAAAATCTATTTAAAAGGGCATCTAGTGATTTCAGTAATTAATTGCTGTCAATTTAGTTAGTATTTCAAAACTATAAATTTTTGCAAATTCAAATAATGAAAATTACGAAATTGAAGAATATATCTGAAAAATGACGAAAATAATTGACAGTTGAAAACAAAATTCGAAAAATGGTTACATAATTACACAATTGAAAAGAATAGTTTGGAAAATTAATCAATAATTATTAAATTTAAACAAAATAGTTGAAACGTTATTAGTAAATAATTGTAAATTGAACAACTGGATTGAAAATCGAAAAAAAAAATTGAAATTAAAGAAAATAATAAAAAATTGATGAAATAAATTAAAAATTTTAAAATGTAATTAAAATTTCAAAAAATAATTGATAATTGAAAAGAAAATTACAAAATGACGAAAATAATTGACAATTGAAAACAAAAATTTGAAACATCAGATAAATTATAAAAAGAATTGGAAATTATGCAAAAATAATTTTAAAAATTAGAAATTGGAGAAAATAATAACAAAAAATTACAAAATTTATTTTTAAGCAACAAAAAATAATTGAAAAATCGTGTAAAAAATTGAAAATTAAATTAAATAATCTAAATTTAAGTTAATTTATTTATATATTTAATACTGTTGGCTTACAAAGAAAAAACACCCTTTTGTGCACAATAATGGAAAATTTAATAAATTAATTGAAAAATAATTAAAGTAATTAAACATTGAAAAAAATAATTAAAATATGATGAAAATAATTTCAAATTTCAGATAAATAATTGAAATTTTTGAAATCTATGCTAAAATAATGAAATTAATTAGAAATTGAAGAAAATAATAGCAAAATTACAGAATTTTTTTAATCAACAGAAAATAATTGAAAAATCGTGTAAAAAATTGAAAATTGAAGACAATAATCTAAATTTGAAAAATAACTGAAAATTTAAGAAATTAATTCAAAATAATTTAAAGACGGAGAAAATAATTGCAAAATGTTAAAAGAAAATGAATATTGAACATAATAATTGAAAATTAAGATATATATTTGAAAGTTCAGGATATTAATTCAGAAATAATGGTAATGATTAAAAATTAAGGATAATAATTGCAAAATGAAAATAATAATTGTGAATTAAAAAAATTAATTTTATTTTGCGATAAATAATACGTAATTTGTCAATAAATAATGAAATTGTCTTATTGTCGAAGAAAGAAAAATTAAAATTGAAAAAATGATTGAAAAATTTTTAAAAAATAATAGAAATTTGCGAAATGTAGATTTAAGATTTAGGGAAAAAAGTGAGAAACAAAAAAAATAATTTAAAGTTGCAGAAAGAAAAGGAATGAGAAAAAAGTTCAAAAAGTAATTGGTAATTGAACAAAAAATTACAAAATGTCAAAAACAATTGACAATTGAAAATAAAATTCAAAAAATGGCTAGATTAATACACAACCGAAAAAAAATAATTTAAAAAATCAAAGAATAATTATAAAATTTTAAGATAATAATTAAAAATTGAAAAAATTGTAGGCAATAATTGCAAATTGCAAAACATAATTAATATTTGAAGAATGGAATTAAAAGTTAAAGAAAATAATTAAAAATTAAAAAGTGGATTTTAAATTTTAGGAAGATAACTGAGAATTGAAGAGAATAGTTCTAGAATTAAATAAATAATTTTAAATTAAAAACAATTTTTGAGTGTAAAAAAAAATAATTAAAATTACGAAAATTATTCAATATTCAGGAATTAATTCAAAATCGTAAAAATTAATTGAAAATTAAATAAAATATTTGAGAATTAAAGAAAATAATTAAAATTTGAAGAAATAAATTGAAAATTTAAATATTAAATGGAAATTTTAAGAAAATAATGGATAATTAAAAAAAAGTACAATATGATGAAAATAATTAACTATTTAAAAAAAAAATTAAAAATTGAAAAAAAAAATTAAAAAATGCCAAGAATTAATGAATATAGAAGAAAACGATTGAAAGCTGAAGAATGGAAATAAAAATTAAAGAAAATAATTGATAATTGAAAAGTGGATTTTAAATTTGAGAAAAATAACTAAGAATTGAAGACAATAGTTCTAGAATTGAATAATTGGATTGAAAATCGAACAAAATAATTGAAAATGAAATAAAATAATTGAGAATTAAAGAAAATAATTAAAAATTGAAGAAATAAATGGAAAATTTAGGAATTAAATGGAAATTTCAAGAAAATTATAATATTAATAATTAAAAGAAAAAGTACAATATGACGAAAATAATTAACTATTAAATAAAATAATAAATTAACAAAAAGATATTGAAAAATAGTGAGAATAATCGGCATTTAAACAAAGAAATTTTTAAATTAACGAATATTCATAAAATTAAAGGAGAGTCATAAATTGCCAACTGAAAACTGATGAAATTATTCTTTAAAATTTAAAAAAAGTAATTGAAAAAAGCCGAGAATTGATGAATATAGAAAAAAACAATAATAAACTGAAGAATGGAATTAAAAATTAAGAAAAATGAGTGAAAATTGAAAAGTGGAATTTAAATTTAAGGAAAATAACTGAGAATTGATGAGAATAGTTCTAGAACTGAATAATTGGATTTAAATTTTAAAACAATTTTTATGAGTGAAAAAAATAATTAAAATTACGAAAATTATTAAATATTCAGGGATTAATTGAAAATCGAACAAAACAATGGAAAACTAAATAAAATATTTGAGAAATTAAAAAAATAATTAAAATTGAAGAAATAAATGGAGAATTTAGTAATTAAATGGAAATTTCAAGAAAATTATAATAATTAAAAGAAAAAGTACAATATGACAAAAATAATTAACTATTAAATAAAATAATAAATTTAAAAAAAAGATATTGAAAAATAGTGAGAATAATCGTTATATAGAAGAAAATTTTTTTTAAAATTGATGAATAATCATAAAATTGAAGGAGAATAATAAATTTTTAATTGAATACTGATGAAAATAATGAAAAAAATTGTAGAAAATAAATAAAATTTAAATAAATCAATTGGAAATTGAAGAATTGTATTGAAATTTTATGAAAACATTCGATAATACAGAAAATGCGAGAATTATTGATTTTTGAATAAAATAATTAAAAAACAATGAATGCAATTGAAAATTGAAGAAACTTATTAAAAATTAAAGAAATAAATTGAAGATTAAAGTATTAAATTAAAATTTTAAAAAAACTAGGAAAAAAAACTAGAAAAAATTATAGATTTATTTATTAATGAAATTAAAATTATTTGAACTGATATTTATAAATTTTAATTAATTTAAATGGATTTTTTAAAAAGTTTATCTGGTTTGAAATAAAAAATATTTCTGTGCCAAACTTCAGGTGTGGACAGAATGAAGAATAATTGAATCTTGCTGGTTATTATTATAGATTAAACTTATTAATTATGAATATTTTTTTATTTTTTAGAGTATAGTAAATATAATATTATAAATTCATTATCATGGTAAAAATAAAAATTATAAACTAATAAATAAAATAAAATAACATGTTATAAACGGTTTAAAATTTATAAGAAATACTAAAATTAAAATATTAATCGAGGGAGAATATATCGCTAGTTGTTATAAAAATGAATCTAATGTTTACAATTTTTTTCTTTTGTAACTTATTTACACATGCTTTTTAAATTTTCTACATTTTGTGAATAATTTATGAAATAAGGAAAAAAATTAAGGTACGTTTAATATCAGAAGAAGTACTCTAACTCTTTTAAAATTTGAACTAAAAAATTTTTGATCCTGAAAATCAATTATGATATATTATTTATTTATCTTAATTTATAAATTTTTTAAACTACCCTAGAAGTCCTCTATTTTTATAATATTTTCCCTTAAAAATATTCTTCTCTGTCACTTTAAGAAATGTTTTTATTAAAGTTTTCTTTATATGGGATTTATTATTAAAGAGTTCTCTTTCGCCTCTTTTTGAATTATTTTATATTTCTGGTATTCTCGAAAGAAGAGATGATAAAAGGATATTTATTTAGATAAAATAATGTGCTGTGCAGTTGAATATCTTGATTTATACATAATTACGTTTATTTTGCCTGGGAGCAGAAGTTCTTGACAATAAAAAAGGGGAAACAGTAACAATTTGTCTGGAATCGGTTTTCCTGGTTTGAGGGTAAATGCGATAGCTGCAGTAAAAGGGACTAGTCTGCTAGTATGATAATTAACCGCTTGGCAAATACGGTTCGCTTTGGTGCATTCCATAAGCCAAAAACCCACTTTCAGTGCAGAATGCGTCAGTTCAAAGTAAAGCAAATACAGGCATCGAGATAGAATAGAGTTTGACTATAACATCCAATTCAAATCGAAATCATTCGATAAAATACCTGCGGTACTAGCCATCAGTTTGTCTAATTTTGTCAATCATTCACCTGTATTATTAAACATTCTTCTACTATTTGTTCAGATTTTTCGAGTACTTGATACGCAGCATTCAACTATATTTTCACCTGAACTATTTTCGTTCATAAAAACTAATTTAATAATACGTGAAATAAAAATTTTACTACAAGCTTAATTGTCTGGAATTCCAGGCCAAGAACTGCGTATTTTCGGTTCTTTATCAGCAGTTGTAAAGAGTTTTCTATTAGTTGTAAATACTTTTAGAACTTGTTCAAAACAGTTTAGAACAAGTGCTAAATAGTTTTTAGTTGTTGAGAACAATTCTTAATAGTTTAAAACTATTTTTAGTTTAATAAAACTTTATTAAAGTGGTTGAAAATAGTGTTGAACAAGTTTTAAGGAGTTTTCAACAACTTATAAACATTTTAAAAACTGTTTATTTGTTTAAAACATGACAAAATAATTTTTCAGCAGTTTATAAGTATATCTTAAAAGTTAGAAACATTTTAAATATTTTATGAACTAGTTAAAACAGTTTAAATATTTTATAAACTAGTTAAAACAGTTTTAAATAAGTTACAAGTAGTTTTAAACTAGTTCTAAACCATATCAAACAAGTTTTAAATAGCTTTAAGTAGTTTAAAATAATCCAGAATAGTTAAAAACATGTCGTAAAAAATTTAAACAGGTTCAAATCATTTGAAACAAAATTTAAACAGTTTTAAGCAAGTTCTTAATAGATTAAGCATTTTTAAACAAGTAAAAACCAGTTTTAAACTAGTTCTAAATAATAAAAAAGAAGTGTGAAATAGTTTTCAGTAGTTTAAAATAATTCTAAACAGTTTTAAAACTTGTCGTAAAAAGTTTAAATAAGTTCTAGTCATTTAAAACATATTATAAATATTTTAAACTAGTTCTCAACAGTATCAAACAAGTTTTAAACAGTATCAAACAAGTTTAAAATAGTTTTTAGTAGTTTTAAATAATTCTAAACAGTTTTACATCAGTCGTAAAAAGTTAAAATAAGTTATAGTCATTTAAAACATATTATAAATAGTTTTAAACTAGTTCTAAACAGTCTCAAACAAGTTTTAAAAGGATTTTAGTAGTTTAAAATAATTTTAAATATATTTAAAAACCTATCGTACAGAGTTTAAATAAGTTGTAATCACTTGAAACATATTATAAATAGTTTCAAACAAGTTCTTAAAAGTTTGAATACTGTTGAACAAGTTAAGAACAGTTTTCAACTAGTTCTAAATAGAACAAAACAAGTTTCAAATAGTTTTCAATTATTTCAAATATTTCTTAACAGTTTTAAACCAGTTGTAAAAAGTTTAAATAGGTTCTAATCGTTTGAAACTTATTACAAACAGTTTTAAACTAGTTCTAAACAGTATCAAACAAAATTTAAACAGCTTCCAGTAGTTTAAAATAATTCTAAATATTTAAAAACTTATCGTTTAGAGTCTAGATAAATTCAAATCGTGTGAAACATATAATAAACAGTTTTAAGTAGATTCTTTATAGTTTAGACATTTTTAAACAAGTAAAAACTAGTTTTAAACTAGTTTTAAACTAGTTCTACATTGTTCAATACAAGTTTCAAATAGTTTTCAACAATTTCAAATAATTCTAAACAATTTTAAACCTGTCGTAAAAAATTTAAATAGGTTCTAATCACTTGAAACAAATTATAAACAGTTTTAAACTAGTTTTAAATAGTTTCAAACAAGTTTTAAATAGATTTTAGTAGTTTAAAATAATTCTAAATATTTAAAAACTTATCGTTTAGAGTTTAGATAAATTAAAATCATGTGAAACATATAATAAACAGTTTTAAGTAGGCTCTTTATAGTTTAAACATTTTTAAACAAGTTAAAACTAGTTTTAAACTAGTTCTAAATTGTTCAAAACAAGGTTCAAATAGTTTTCAACAATTTCAAATAATTCTAAACAATTTTAAACCTGTCGTAAAAAATTTAAATAGGTTCTAATCACTTGAAACAAATTATAAACAGTTTTAAACTAGATTTAAATAGTTTCAAACAAGTTTTAAATAGATTTTAGTAGTTTATGTGGGAAATTTAATAAATATTTCGTCACTGTAGTTAAACTCCGGGTTCTCTCGACGATTTATACGTACCTGCTGATTTTGTGTGTGCGCATGCGCGAGGTCCCAATATCTGGGCATTGTGTGAGAATGAACAGTTACGATTGCGACGCCATATTATACTAATCATTGTATTTTTATCTCTTCCATTTAATTCGAATAAATCGTTTATTCTGAAATGCTCGTGTATTGACTTCAAATCCTACAATTTGGGGGCTCGGCCAGGATGTGAATGGACAATAAGTGAGTCAAGGAAATAGTGATTTTAGATTACAAAACGACGACGCCAAACGCTGACGACGAAAAGTGAACGACGCCAACGACGAAAACGACGAAAGGTGAATGACAAATAAGTTAGGTGAAGTGAGTTATAGTCCAAAGTGAAACGGTGGTGGTTTGTTAAAGTGTAAAATGGAAAACCTTGCTCAAATTACGCATATTAAAGATAAACTGAAAAGTGCTTCAAGGCCGGTGATTCTCGCGTTGCATAAACTTGTGTTTGAGGAAGATGGCGACCGCGGTAATCGCCAGCGCCTGCGCGAATTCAAAGGTTTTGAATTTGGCATTGATTCAGACGAATATCGATCAAAAATGGACTATTCTGTTAGATTGGGAATTGGTGATCTCATTTCGATTTGCAATGTTCTTGGTATTGATTATACGGGCACAAAAGAACAATTACGAGAAAAAATTATTTTAGGCCTTATGGATCTAAATTCACTAGTTACAGAAAATAACGACGGCGATGAGGAAGATGAGGATCACGAGCGGGACGAACAAGGCGGTGATGGACTTGAGGATAATGGAGAATCGGAAGATGACAGCGACGCAGGTTCAAATGAAAATGGAAGAACTCGCAATCAACATCAAGTCAAGTTTATGTTTGGTTATAAAGACGTAGAGGACTCGATCAGACCGTTTAGTGGTAGTGACTCATACCCTGTTGAAAGATTCGTGGCGGATTTTGAGGATGCTGCTGATATGTTCGGCTGGGGTGATTTGCAAAAAGTAGTATTTGCAAAAAAATCGTTGAAGGGGACGGCAAAACTATTCATGCAAAGTGAGACTTCTATTAAGACGTGGAAAAAGTTTAAAACAGTCTTGTTGGAGGAATTCTCAACAAAAATTAGTAGTGCGCAGCTGCATAAAATGATGGAAAGCCGTAAGATAAAGAAGGATGAGTCGGTATACGAATATTTTCTAGCAATGAAAGAACTTGCAGGAAGAGGTTCGATCGAGAATGAAGCATTATTCGAGTATACTATAGATGGTATTAATGATGATGTGAGTAATAAAGCAGTATTATATGGTGCAAAAACTGTGAAAGATTTTAAGAACAAGTTAAAAGTGTATGATAAAATTAGAAAAAGTGCACTCGAGAAAAGTGTCAAATTTCAGAAGGTTAAAGAGGATACGAATAAAGTTCCAGTGGCCCAAAAGAATACGACGTCAAGAACTGGCTCAAAAGGTGACATGATTCATTGCTATAACTGTGGGGAAGTTGGACATCTTTCCCGGGATTGCAGCAACAAGGAACGCGGTAGAAAATGTTTCAACTGTAATGAGTTCGGTCACGAGTCGGCGATGTGTAAAAAAGAGCGACAAAAAAGTAAGCCTACTGTAAAACCATCAGCTGATGTCAATTTGGTTTTAGATTCGAATAAGAGCGGTGTGCTTAAAGAGGTAACTATTGACAATTTCAAAATTTTAGCCTTATTAGATACGGGAAGTCCAGTAACTTTAATTCGTGAAAGTGTATTTGCTAAATTAGATTCTCAAAAACTTATTAAATCAACGCGACCTTTTACGGGTTTTGGAAAAGGAGAATCAACTTCTTTAGGATACTTTCAAGCAATTGTTTTTATAGATGACGAAGATTATCCGTTAACGTTATATGTTGTTTTTGATGACGCAATGAATGATGATATTGTTATCGGTCGTGATATTTTGCAATTAGCAGAGCTTGTTGTTAGTGATACAAGTACGATAGTTAAGAAAAAGGTTCCGACTTTATTTTTAGCTTATCTTGAAATTCCCGAGGAAACAATCGCGGATTTAGATCAGATTCCCGATTCATCTGTGCGCGAAAAAGTTAAATGTCTTATTGAAAATTATGAACCGGTTAAAACTAAGATGTCAGACGTTAAGTTGAATATTACGCTAACCGATGGAACACCGATTTGTCAACGACCGCGTAGATTATCCGTGGAAGAACAAAGGATTGTAAAGAATCAGGTTCAAGAATGGTTAGACGACAAAGTAATTGAACCCTGTAGTACAGATTTCGCAAGTGCCGTCGTGGTAACAACGCGAAAAGACGGAAGACCCCGCGTTTGTATAGATTATAGATCGATTAACAAAGTGATAATAAAAGACAAGTATCCGTCACCGCTTATCGAAGAATTGATAGATAAACTTAAAGACTCTGTAATTTTTAGTACAATTGATTTGAAAAACGCTTTTCATCAAGTTGAAGTTGAAGAGCAAAGCAGAAAATACACGTCTTTTGTTACGCACGATGGACAGTTTCAATTTTTGAGAGCTCCGTTCGGTTTGTGTAAATCGCCTCCTGTTTTCCAGAGATTTATGAACCGAATATTTCAGCCACTGATAAACGAAGGAAAAATAGCTGTTTACTTTGATGACATTATAATACGAGGTCGGAATTATGACGAAGCTTTAAAAAATTTAGAGTCAGTGTTAAAAGTCGCGAGTGAATACGGGCTTGAAATAAATTTCAAAAAGTGTAAATTCCTGAAGTGTCGCATCGAATATTTAGGTCATTTGATTGAAAATGGTAAAGTGTATCCCTCACCGAGTAAGATTCAGGCTGTTTTAGAATTCCCCGAACCAGTATCTGTGAAGCAAGTGCAAAGTTTTTTAGGACTTGCTGGTTATTTTCGGAAATTTGTGGAATCTTATTCGACAATCGCAAAACCATTAAGTGATCTATTAAAGAAAGATAAAACATTTTATTTTGGAGAAAAGGAGAAGCAAGCTTTTACAGACTTGAAATCGATTTTGACGAAGGAACCGGTGCTGAAGATATTTGACCCTTTACATGAAACTGAGCTGCACACTGATGCCTGCCAGGATGGTCTCGGAGGAATTTTGATGCAGCGATCTCCCGAAGACAATAGTTTCCATCCAGTTCATTTTTGGAGTCGCAAAACGCAAGCAGCGGAGCGTAACTACCAAAGTTACCATTTGGAAGTTTTGGCTGTTATTGAAGCGATCAGGAAATTCCGTGTATATCTGTTTGGAATTAAATTTAAGATAATAACAGATTGTGCTGCTTTCACTCAAACTATGGAAAAAAAGGACATTTCACCCAAGATTTGGCGTTGGACGCAAGATTTACAAGAGCTGAATTATACGATTGAGCATAGAGCTGGCTCTCGTATGAAACACGCTGATGCTTTAAGCCGAAATGCGATAATGAATATTTTCGAAGACGACTTGATTGCCAGGATCAAGAAATCTCAAGCAGATGATCATGAAGTCCAGAGTATTCTTAATTCGTTGGATAACGAAAAGCAAAGTAATTACCTGCTGAGAGGTGGATTACTATTTCGTTGCACAAACGAATCCGATTTACTGGTGGTGCCTGATGGATTGCAGAATGAAGTTATTCAGACAATTCATCAAAAAGGACATCTTTCTGCTAAGAGAACCGAGGATTTAGTTAAAGCGGACTACTACATTCCTGAAGTTAAATCTAAGATCGAAAAATTAATTGCAAATTGTTTGGTGTGTATATTAGCTAACAAGAAGGAAGGAAAGCAAGAAGGGTTTCTTCATCCTTTGACCAAGCCGGATATTCCACTACACACCTACCATGCTGATCACTTAGGCCCACTTGAATCAACAAGTAAAAAATACAACCATATCTTTGCCGTGATTGATTCTTATACAAAATTTGTGTGGTTATACCCTACAAAGTCCACTACGACGAGAGAAGTCATTTCCAAATTAGATCTACAGAAGCATACGTTTGGAAATCCTTACCAAATAATCACCGATAAAGGGACGGCATTTACTTCTCTTGATTTCAAACAATATTGCGAGGAAGAAGGTATTAAGCATTCTGCTATCACCACGGGTCTCCCCAGAGCTAATGGGCAGATTGAAAGAATAAATCGAACTATCATACCAATTTTGACGAAACTATCAATTAGTGATCCGACTAAATGGTACCTGCACGTCAATCGAGTACAGCAGACCTTAAATTCATCATACCAGCGTAGCATCAACACCACACCAATCGAATTATTAGTAGGAGTAAAAATGAGGACTAAAGAAGATTTGCTATTAAAAGAAATGATTGAGGATGCATACAAAACTCAATTCATCAATGATCGTGATCAACTTAGAGAAAAAGCCAAGCAGCAAATATTGAAAACGCAGGAAGAAAACCGCAGAACCTACAATCTCCGTCGACGCGAACCTAATAAATACAAGTTGAACGATATTGTGGCAATTAAGCGAACGCAGATGGGTCCTGGGAGAAAACTTCGTGCTAAATTTTTAGGACCTTATCAAATCGAAAAAGTGAAATATAATGACACTTATGACGTTCAGCGAATTGTACCTGGTGAAGGACCAACGCGTACCAGTACTTGTGCTGAGTTCATGAAACCATGGGTAAGTGCGTAATAATCATCCGGGTCGTATGATAATCAGGATGACCGATTGTGGGAAATTTAATAAATATTTCGTCACTGTAGTTAAACTCCGGGTTCTCTCGACGATTTATACGTACCTGCTGATTTTGTGTGTGCGCATGCGCGAGGTCCCAATATCTGGGCATTGTGTGAGAATGAACAGTTACGATTGCGACGCCATATTATACTAATCATTGTATTTTTATCTCTTCCATTTAATTCGAATAAATCGTTTATTCTGAAATGCTCGTGTATTGACTTCAAATCCTACATTTAAAATAATTCTAAATATTTAAAAACTTATCGTACAAAGTTTATATAGGTTTTAATCACTTGAAACATATTATAAACAGTTTTAAACAAGTTCTTAATAGTTAGAATATTTTTGAACAAGTTAAGACCAGTTTTAAACTAGTTCTAAATAGTACAAAACAAGTTTCAAATAGTTTTCAATAGTTTTAAATATTTCTAAACAGTTTTAAACCTGTTGTAAAAAGTTTAAATAGGTTCTAATCATTTGGAACATTTTATAAACAGTTTTAAACAAGTTCATAATAGTTTTAACATTTTTAAACAAGTTGAAACCAGTTTTAAACTACTTCTAAATAGTACAAAACAAGTATTAAAAAAGTTTTTAGTAGTTTGAAATAATTCTAAAGAATTTTAAACCTGTCGTTAAAAGTTTAAACAGCTTTCAGTAGTTTAAAATAATTCTACACAATTTTAGACCTGTTATATAATTTTTAAATAGGTTCTAATCATTTGAAACATTTTATAAACAGTTTTAAACCAGTTCTTAATAGTTTAAAAATTTTTAAACAAGTTAAAATCAGTTTTAAACTAGTTATGAATAGTACAAAACATGTTTTAATTGATTTTTAATAGTTATAAATAATTCTAAACAATGTTTAATTTGTTGTAAGAAGTTTAAGTAGGTTCTAATCATTTAAAACATATTCTAAACAGTTCTAAATAAGTTTTTAATAGTTTTAACATTTTTAAACAAGTAAAAACCAGATTTAAACTAGTTATAAATAGTACATAACAAGTTTTAAATAGGTTTCAGTAGTTTAAAATAATTCTAAACAATTTAAGACCTGTTATAAAATTTTTAAATAGGTTTTAATCATTTGAAACATTTTTTAACAAGTTTTTAATAGTTTAAAAAATTTTAAACAAGTTAAAACCAGTTTTAAACTAGTTATAAATAGTACAAGACATGTTTTAAATAGTTTTCAGTAGTTTTCAATAATTCTAAAAAATTTTAAACTTGTCGTTAAAAGTTTAAGTAGGTTCTAATCGTTTGAAACATATTATAAACAGTTCTGAATAAGTTCTTAATAGTTTTAACATTTTTAAACAAGTTAAAACCAGTTTAAACTAGTTATAAATAGTACAAAACAAGTTTTGAATAGATTTCAATAGTTTTAGATAATTCTAAACAATTTTAGATCTGTTATAAAATTTTAAAATGTGTTCTAATCATTTGAAACATTTTATAAACAGTTTTAAATAAGTTCTTAATAGTTTTAACATTCTTAAACAAGTTAACACCAGTTTTAAACTAGTTATAAATAGTACTAAACAAGTTTTAAATTTTCTTCAATAGTTTTAAATAATTCTAAACAATTTTAAACTTGTCATAAAAAATTTAAGCAGGTTCAAACCGTTTGAAACATTTTATAAACAGTTTTAAACAAGTTCTTAATAGCTTTAAAATGTTTAATCAAATTAACACCAGTTTTAACTCTTAGCTGCACAGTGGTCAGTCCCACTGACCACCTATTTTTTTGAGTTTTTCGTAGATTATTAAAGATTTTTGGAAGACAGTCACTATTTTACATTTATAGACCCAATTTTAAAGTTCCTCAGTAAATTTCCGATTCCAAACTATGGTTTTCAAATAAAATATGTTTTTTAGTTTCCAAGAAAAAAATTTGAAAATAGGAAAATTTTTTTGTTTCTCTAATTTTTATATTTTTATCTTCTTCTGATTATAAAGTACCTACTTTAATCGAAAAAAATTATTTTTCTACTTTTAAAAAATGTGTGCATGTAAGGGTAAAACTAGTTATAAATAAAACAAAACATGTTTTAAATGGTTTTCAATAGTTTTAAAAATTCTAAACAATTTTAAACTTGTCGTATAAAGTTATAGTATATAGGTTCTAATCGTTTGAAACATATTATAAACAGTTCTGAATAAGTTCTTAATAGTTTTAACATTTTAAAACAAGGTAAAACTAGTTTTAAACTAGTTATAAATAGTACGAAACAAGTTTTAAATAGTTTTTAATAGTTTTAGATAATTCTAAACAATTTTAGACCCGTTATAAAATTTTTAAATGGGTTCTAATCATTTAAAACATTTTATAAACAGTTTTAAACAAGTTCTTAAAAGTTTTAATATTCTTAAACAAGTTAAAAACAGTTTTAAATTAGTTACAAATAGTACAAAACTAGTTTTAAATAGGTTTCAGTAGTTTCAAAAAATGCTAAACAGTTTTAAACCTGTCGTAAAAAGTTTAAATTAGTACTAATTATTTTAACGTATTATAAACAATTTTAAACAAGTTTTAACAGTTTTGACAACAGCTAAGTAATTATAAACATTAAAAAAATGGTTATAAACAGTTTTAAATAGTCTGAAATTAATTCTAAACAATTAGAAGCAAGCTTTTAAAAGTTTTATTTAGTCCTATTTTGTACACTTATGGCCTAGATAAAAAATTTTAAAAAAATTTAAATTTTAAAAATTATAAACAATTTTAAACAAGTTCTCAACAGTTTTGACAACAGCTAAGTAGTTACAAACAATAGAAAAATGGTTATAAACAGTTTTAAATAGTCTGAAATTAATTCTAAACAATTGGAAGCAAGCTTTTAAAAGTTTTATTTAGTTCTATTTTGTACACTTATGGCCTAGATAAAAAATTTTCAAATACAGTTCTAAATAAGTTAAACAGGTACCAGACAGTTTGTAATTTTTAAATTGTATTATTATTCAGTTTTTTTTTATTATTTCTTTTAGAAGTATTTTCATTGCTTTATTATAATGATTATAATAGTATTCAACCTGTAATAAATGAATAAATATATAAACAAAATCGAACAAGCATGTTCTTAATAGTTTCGAACAATTTATTAAACAGTTTTAAACAAGTTTCAAATTTATTCTAAATCCTTCAAAACAATTTTAGATTTATTTCACTAGTTCTACCAAATTTTATCAAATTTTTAAATCGTTTTGAACTAATTTTTAACGCAGTCTTATAGAGTTTACACCAAATTTAAATAATTTTAAACAATGTTACTCGGTATTTATGTAAAAATGCAATATTATTTCAATATTAAATCAAAAGATACAAATGTTACTATAAAAAACTTTTTCAACAGAATGTTGAGAATATAAAACTTCTATGATATGTAACTTTTTTCTGTAGACATTCTGCGCAATATAATGAACTTCTAAAATACCTGAGAATCAAATTTGCTTGTTCGAGTAGAATTAATTTAAATTAAAATACACTCTCTGGAGGAAAAAGAGCCAAAGTCAAAGGAACTTTAGTGTCATATGCAGGTATACGTATACGATATTAATAATATTCAAAGCACCAGAGTGGTTTTCAGTTTCTCAACTTATTTCTATAATTCTGGAATATTCATGAAAATTAGAAAGGAGAGAGCGTCAAAAGTTTTCAGTATATTTTAATGTTAAGCTCCAATTCGTGCTCTGTATCAAAAGTCAATCCTATTAAGTGATATTTTAAAAATCAAGTTCTCTTCAAATTTAATACGATTTTTATTAAATGTTAATACGTAAATTAATTTTTGGTTAATTTGTTTAAAGATTTTTAAAGCGTTATGTTAAATACAGTTTTAGTTAATATAATTATTCTTTTAACTGAACTATCATTTTGATTAACTCAACCAAAAATTGTTTAACATAACTACCATTTTGGTTCCATCAACAAAATATCTGTCAAACTTAACTACAATTCTGGTTATGATAACCGAAACTCTAGTTAATCTTATCAGAACTAAAAACAGGATCAATTGATCAAAAAAATCAATTATTTAAAATTAAAAGAATCAATTAATGAACTTTTTATTATCAAAATGTATTTTGTAATCATTACTCTAATTTATAATCATTTTCTTCTCTGAAATTTTCATGCGTTTCAGGATCTCTAAAGCTCGATTATACTATCCGTTTCCCTTTGTATTTGATTGAATGTGCATCACTTCATCCTTTGATGAAATCCGCTCTTCTTAATTAAAGTAGTCTCTATTCATCAAATAAAACATAACGCTCCAAAAACTAATGTTCGATGTTTCGATTAAACTTTTCACTTTTGTTAATTACTCATAATAGAAAAGTACTTACCGTAAAGCTGCTTAAAGATGTGAGTTGATCGTTAAAATCTTTTTTTCGTTTTATTTAACAAAAATAAATTTCAATAATAAATAATAATAAAAAAATAATAATTCATAACAATTGTAATAATAGTTGATTATAATTAACTATAAAAATATTAATTAATAAAACAATGAAATATTATATTATTCATTATTACTTCAAAACAAGCACAACAATTATTAGTATTGATTTATGAATTAATTTACTTTTATAATTTAAATTTAAATAAATTTACATTTTATTTGGAACCAAATTGAATGCAAGACTTAAAATATTCAGGAAGGGTAAGGTAAATAAAGACAAAATATTGCACAAAAATGTTAATATAATAATAACAATAATATATAACTTATATGCATGTATACATGATTCTTATGACAACAATTTCTTAATTTTCTGTTTAGCCTACCCAAGTCGTCGAAAGCAACACGCGAACTAGACTCTACAAATCCCATAATTAAACAGGGAGCAATAGGAAGGAAGTGAGTCTTGACCGCTGAAGTGACTTTCGACTCACCTTTATTTATGTAACGTAATATAATATATAATATGTATATATTAACATTTTCCTTGTAATCGGTTTATATAAGGATCCTACCTAAAGCAGTTTTACAAAATAGTAGGACTTTTAATCGCAATTAAAAATGGCGAGCATGGTTTTCCTCCACCTTATTTTAACCAAACATCCATATAAAAATCTAATTAAAATTATTTAAAAAATTCAATTTCAATAATAGATGAAAACAAGAAATAAATATAATAAATAATTTTTAAAAAAAAAAAAAAACTTATACCAAACTTGGAGAAACTTAACATAAACCTCATTCCATTGGTAAAGAAACAAGTTTACAATAACAAAGATTTTATCCAGTAAATTTTACTTCTTTCATTCCAAAGTCCTTTTTCACTAAAAAAGTTTTTCTCTTGGAAATATTGCGTGGAATCGATGCGAAAAGTGGAGAGAGTGAAAACGAAGTTCGCCACGAGCGACAAAAAGTCTTAGTTGTCACGCTGCTTTTCCAACTTTTCTTAACAAAACTATACAAAGTATCAAATTTTTTCTCTTTTTCACATTTCGAATATTTTATATATAAATCCCTATAGACAGGATCTGTGTTTTTGTCACGCACTCGATTTTATTTTTTTTCAAAAAATTCCTATATTTTCTGCAGCAGAAAAAAATACACAATTGAGCAACAAATATTTTCTATATAATCGTTTCACTAATTACCAAACGTACACGTATCATACAAAGTTTGGAGAATTATATTATTATTATAATTATTATTATTATTATTTATTAAACAAAAAAGGTAATTCGTTGATTTGTAACTATCTGACAAAATTTCTTGTAAAATTTTTTTCTGCTGAAGATTTGCAAAATAAATTGCACTAAAAACTATATGAATTGTTGGGGAAAATTTTTGAATTGTCATTAAGTCGTCAGTATTTTACAAGTGCGAGCAGTGATTGAAAAAATAATTTGTATTATAATCGATATCTGATACACATATATATATATAAATATGGCAGTTTCATTGACAAATTGCATGGCTTGGCTGTGGCGCATCACACAAAAGCCAAGCGAGCGTCGAACCTCGAGTTTTTTTTTCGAATTTAAACAGCATCCCGATTATAATTCTCTCGTGTCTGGTTTATAAACAAACTTGTCGGTGAAAGCGATGTCGAGGGGAGATTTGAATGCGAGGCTCCTCCCTTACTTCAACCGAACTGATCCGCACATATAACAATTTTTCATGCAAAATTTCAAAGCACATCCTATCATTCACAGAAAATAATATTACCAAGTGTAGTTTTTCATATAAAACTCTTCTCCACAACAAAAGAGTTATTTTAACATGATGCTTTAATTGTTTCAACGTTCAATGCTATATTCGTTAACCAGTTATTCATTTTAACATTTTTAAAACGAACTCTGGCAACATTCAGGTAACAGTTTTACAAATTTATCTAATAATCCTTTCAAAGATTAAATAAATAAAAAGAAAAAATAATTAGGCAAATAACGTAATTAAGTTTCTTGTCAGTTTTTTTGTTTGAAAAGTCAATCTCACCCAAAGGCGTTTCGAGTATTTTGATTTTAATATTGGAAGATTTTGTGCCTGAGACAATTCCACTGACGAAATTATTAATTCGATAAAATTTTGCTAGAAATAAAGCTATGGGGATTCTGGAAAATTTACCGACAGTCGATAATGCAGATTTCTACTTTACCAACAATCGGTAGTGCAGGTTTTTACATTACCGACAGTCAGTAATGTAGATTTTTTTACTTTGCCGGCCGTCTGCTACTAGATGTCGATAAAGCAGAACACCCGACAGCGACGAGATTTTTCTCAGTCGGTAAAGTAGAAATCTGAATCACCAACTGATGGTAGCCCTGCAGCAACACGACTTTTGCAGTCGGTAAAGTAGAAATCTGTATTATCAAAGGTAGGGCCAATTTAAAATCGAAAAAATCAAAATCAGATAAAACTTCACTTAATTCAATTCATATTAAATTTGGACACATAAATACAAAGTTTTAATTTCAACACGTAACCAAATCACAATTCCTTGGACATTTTAATAAATTCGAATTAGACGATTAGATACGAATTAGACGAGATAAAGAACAAACGTCCGATACAGGCTTCAAAGTGACAATAAAGAATATTTTAGGAAAAATAGGATACTGAAGAAACGGTATTTTTTATTTGAGAATTATTCTTGGCGCCTATTTAAAAAGATGTCTTTCTTTTAAAGATATAATATTCTTAAAATAAGAAGCATATTCTTAAATTGAGAAGGATATTTTTAAGCCATAAGAAAATATTCTTAATTTCAGAAAATTATACTTATTTTAAGAATAAAAAAAATATTTCCATTAAAAAATCTTAATGGAAGAATATTTTATTCTTAATAGAAGAATATTTATTCCTGCATAGGCGTCAAAACTAATTTTCAAATAAAGAATACCGTTTTTTTAGTGGAGACTGAATTTATAAAAATTGCGGACTTTGAGGATGCTTTAATTTTTTTTTTTTGCAATGAATAAAAAATATCTTTATACGTAATAAGTATGAAAAAAATATTTTATTTTTATTACATGAAAGCTAAAAAAAGTCCCAAAAAGAATGGGAATTTGAATACATCGAAAATTTGATAAATTAAAGTTCGGATTTAAAGAGATAAAATAAAATAAAAAAAAAAAGGCAATAGATTGAAAAATAGAGAAAATCTGCAAAAAAAAAGCTTTACAAACAATGGAAATATGATAAAAAGTATTAGAAAAATATAAAAATAGTGAAAAATAAACTACAAAATAAAAAACAGAAAGAATAAAATAAGAAAATGTAAAAAGATATTTAAAAATTATATAAAAGAAATAAAACATTCTTTTCAAAATATAAAACTTTAGAAAATTATTCACAAAATGAAGAAAATTTCAAAAGAATGTGCAAATAACTTATAAGAAAATAAAAAAAAAATTTCCAAACATTATAGATTCATTTTTAAGCGGAGACAGCGACGACATTTTTAAAAAATCAAAATTCACGTTGTTTAGAAGTTTAATTTTTTTCTAGCGCAATTTAAGACCTAAAATTAAGATACAATGTCAGAAATTTAAAAAATACATTTTTTAGCAAATTAAAATTTTTATCTTGAAAAACTGTGAATTTTCTATAATTTAACTTGATCCACAATTTTTATTACCTTCCATCGCTGATTTTTTTCGCACTTTTCTAAGAATTTCCACAATCTAGCGGATGGGTTTCCCAAAATTTTACTTTTTCAAAAAAAAAATATCTAGAAGTGCCAGAATTTTTTTTTAATTTTCGATAGTTTTGTATAATTCTATATCAAAAACTAAAATATTTAATTTTTTACTAAAAATCAAAATCGATTAGTAGACAAAAAATTTCTTGACCTTTCTGATTTTATGAGCATTGAATTTCTTGCGAAAAATTACTATAAAATTAATTTTTCTGACAACATTTAGAATAATTATTTAATACAGCTAAAAATGTCCTCGCTGTCTCCCCTTAAAACAATTTAAAAAAAAATATTGTAAAAAAGTCATAGAATCTAGAAATTATATCAAGAGTAAATAAATTTTGCAAAAAAAAGACAAAATGTAAAAAATTTTGAATAAATTTACAATCGAAAAACGAGCTAATGAAAAAACAAAAATGAAGAGAAAATTGTACTCCCTCCCTAAATTATCAAAATAGATAAGAAAACCAATTAGAAAATAAATAAATTTTTCGTAACGTTATAAAAACAAAACTATATAAAATAAACTGAAATAATTTGTGTAGAAAATTAGAAGCAATAGAATTAAAAATCTTTAACAAAAGTGATAAAAATTAAGAAATTGTGTAAAAAAAGAAAAAAAAATACTGAAAAACATTTTTGAAGAATAAAAAATTATAAGAAAAAAATGTAATTGTTTGAAAAGAATAATAATTTTTAAAAATTTAAGAGAAATGGAAACAATAATTATTACGTTAGAAAATTTATAAAACAAAGAATGATAAAAGAAAATTGTTAAGGAAGGAAAAATGTATAATAAAGTTAACAAATTTAAAAGATGTTGTAAATTTAAATAAAATCAATATGAAACATACAAAAATTAATTTTTAACTGTTGACCTTTGAAATAATTGTAATTTAAAAGATTGAATAAATTAAATTTTGATTCAACTGGAGTTTTGGAAATCATTTATAAATTATAAAAAAAACTACTAAATTGGACATGAAATTATTACAATCTAATATTTTTGACTTTCTTTCTACCAAAAATTTTTAGATCGTACTCTAAACCACTTTAAATTTAATTTCTCAAGTTATTGAAGAATACAAGATTGAAATTAAATTTTTCTGTACTATTCCACGAATTTCTAAATTTTCGTACAAATTTCCGGAACACTTAAAAGATTTTCTAATGTTTCTACAAATTCCCAGATTTTATCTTGATGTTATAAACTGCCAGCAATTTCTCGAATCACTAGATACCGTTTTAAATAGATTTTTGAGAAAAATAAAGGATATTAGAGGGATATTTTTCAAAAAAGAGATTTTTAGGAATCAATTACAAAATAGGGAGATTTTACACGAAAGAACTTCTAATTTTAATAGTTAATATTATAATATGTATTTTTACAAAATTTCGATTGTAAATCAGTATATAACAGTAAAAATGGTATTTTATACTACGGGATTAGAAAAATATAGTTTTTTCGACAGCTAATATAAATATATTACGAAATTAAAATTTACTGTTTAAAACTGGAAAGATTGCTTTTTTTAAAGGTCGTGACTATTCGTACAAAAAATTCAAATGCTGTCTTTAGCAGCGTAATGCCTTTTGTTTTGGCTGTGAAAAAAAAAAATAATAAAACTGTTTGACGAGATACCGGGGGGTTGTTGTGCCACATACAGTGGTTTTTTTTTACCAAAAGATAACATTAATTTTCACAAAATGAAAGTCTTGGACAATTTTCTGTACGAATAGCCAGATCACATAAAGTGAACTATTCGTACTTAAATAAGCAATTTTCTGATTGGTCGAGAATTTCTTTACGAATTTCTGATTGGTCGAGATTTTCTGTACGAATAGACACTTCGTATAATAAAATTGTTTGACCGAAAAGGACATGAGACCAAAAACTAAACAAAACCAAACCAAAATTGTTTGACGAAATACCGGGGGGTTGTGGTGCCAAATACAGTTGTTTTTTACCAAAAAAAAAACATATCCCTTATTCCAATCGAAATTTTGTAAAAATAAATACTATAATATTAAGTATTAAAATAAAAAATCTATCCGTGTAGGAACCAATCGCAAAATAGGGGACTTTTAGCAAAATAAGAGACGCCTGTATTGCGTCGAGTAATAAAAGTAAATCATTAATTTAAATAAAAAATTTCCAACCAAAATTATCATCAATTTAAACAAATTTTCCATTTTGTCAAAAATCTAGTAACAAATTTACTAAAAACTTTTTTCAAATATACGATCAGAATCCGTCATTTGAGGCACGTATTGACCTATTTTGATTTGAAAATTAAATAAAACGACTTTGGGTGAGGAAAATTCAATTGTCACACAAATTTCGAGTTGAATAGATTGAATTTTGTCAAAGTGAAATTTTCTGTCTCGCAGGCAGCAGCGTCAAAGGTCATCTCTCTTGGGAGGGAAAACGCGTCAGAAAAGAGGACTCGAGGGGAAAAATACGTTTGGAAAATGATCCAGTCGAAGGCAAGTTTCCCCTCGGAGTTTGCGGTTTACACTGGCAACAAAAATGATAGTAGCTTTTCGTCAGTGCATTCTCGCAGGACGAGTTAAAGATCGTGGAGAGGGTAAAGGGATCTTTCGAGGAAGATATGGACGTAGTTTGCAAGTAGGTATACACACAAGTCGGGAAAAGAGTTGAAATTTTACGAGCCCCTCGCGAGGGCACCACGACTACGAGCGTAAAGTCTTTTTACAACTTGGAGATGAAAGTTTCATTTTGTTGCGGGTCCCAGGAATGGGCGGTGAAACTCGGAAGAGTTTCAGAAAAGGGGTGACTTTGCTCGACACGCGCCGAGACGTGCCACAATCTAACTGATGGACTCGTCTATACGCTCCTTGTAATCGAGACTGGACGATTTCCTGAAATTGCGTTCTTTTGGACGGATCGTCACGAATGTGCTTGGAAAAAGAATTACGATATTGTCCAAGTCGAATTCTAGTTTGAAAAGCTTGTTTATTCTTCCTTCTGTGATTGGTTCTGTCATCACAAAATTTTCACGGCAACTCAAGCTATATAGAAAATTCATCTTGAAATTTCATTATATATTATGAACTTTTTCATTTTTCTTTAGCTTCAATTTCCGTTGATCTCATAATGAAGAATGGAATTAAATTTGGTTGAACTGCAGTTTAGGAATATAAGCCTTGAAGTGCCTTGAAGTTGGCTGTAATTAGATCAGCTGTTTTCAGGATTGTAACCTAACAAGCGCGCGAAATTCAAAATATGTTTTTGTATTACTTTCGGAAAAATATAAGTTGGACGAAATAAAGGGGGTAAACTTAAAATCTTCTACTTTCTCTTTATTTCGTCCAACTTATATTAATATTTTCAATTTAGTTTGAATTTACCGCGAACTATCGTCTTTCTTTTAACAAGGTTGGCATTCTTATCCACAGATTCTAAACTGCAGTTTAACCTTAATTTTTTGTTATTTTAGCAAACTGTTTTTTTCTACTCTCTAGATTTGAAACAGTGAAAATTGTGCTGATTTGGTCAGTAATTTGAATTTTTACTGAGAATTAGTTACGTCTAGTGAAGAAATATAAAACACGTAGTTCGCTTCTGCGCAATCGGCGTACATGCGCAGACGTCTATATTAGTCAGAACGATGTTTCGAGAATTTTGTCTCTTTGCCGCAGAGGTTTGTAAAACATTTTGATAAAGATTCTGTATTTGCATCATTTGTAAGGATAAAATATCGTACAAACAATTTTATTTAACAAATATATATATGTATCATAAAAGAATGATTGCGGTGTTTACAAACTGCATGCTTTATAACATAACCTCAAATTTACAACTCATGTATTTAATTAAATTTCTTTTTCTAAAAAGTAAACTGTATGTGGAATTTCAATTTAGATTAACTGAATAAGTATAAAGATATTTCAAAGAAAAATAGCAAATTAAATTACAACTAGAAATACGATCGAATCACCGCGAGTGGATTTTTTTTATATTCCCGAAATATTTAACCAATATCCAAGGTTGAGAAAATACTTCGCTGATTCAGATTTAGAGAGTAGATATTTTAACAAATTTTGTATAACCTTGCTGTATAATAACATTACAATTAATTATTATTTTACGAGTCTGAACGGTGTAAAGTTTGTATAAACGAGTGTAAATATTAAGATTCAAAATGTTTTGTTCTTAAAAACTATTAAATTTTAATTTCAGCTTCACACTTCACTGCTTTGATTTCACGCCCATGAATATTGTATCGTGAAAAAGATTTTCAATCACTTTCACAATATCTCTCTCGACACCTGACGCTTTAAATGCTAGGCTATATATATATATTAAGAAATTTAATACCTTTACGTTTTCGATTTTTTTTTTAAAAATGCAAAAACATACGAAAATATAAAACAATCGCTATAATATTATACAATATATAAAACAATCTCTATAATTATATTTTACAATATAAAACAATAATAAAATTCCCTTTTGATAAATTTCTTCTTTTTTTTCATATTGTAAAAGTTTTAAATTTCTTTACAATTAGTAAGAGATTAAAATTGTCTAATATGTTTGCTTGGTAAAATTTTTTTTCGGACCTATTTAAAGAGGAGAATCTAGCAACTTGATACATAAATCTCAAAAATTGATTGAGATAATTTCAATTGTCTAGAGATAAGTAGGCAAGAAGAATTGGTGTTATTTGTTAGTCTGGAGAGAGTTTCCTATATAAGTGACTTATTTCAAGATATAGCAGGTGCGGAACGGTCATTGGTCTTCGTTTTGCGCAGCTTCACTGTGGAAAACACGTTGTTCCTGAAAGAAGCCCAGGTTAGTAAATGAGTGTTGCCCGGGGTGTGTCACCCTCGTAAAGGAAAATACGAAAGAAAAACGACACGTACCCGAACGTTATAACGCCGGAAGAGTCGAGCGGAACCAACAAAACGTAAAAGAACTGCTGAACGCGACCGAGAAACAAAACGAGTAAATAGAGCTCGTATCCTGGGACGTGTGTGTACTTTCATCCCACGTTGTCCCAGAACCATAAGCTCAATTTACTCGAGCAAACCCGAAGTGTAAGAATCCTTGCAATAAACTTGAAACTTTTCGGATGAAAATGGAAAACAATATGCTTATTGCTCCACACAGAAAGCAATCCTGTCTATATCTAAAGCAAAACAATCAACTTGATCAAAAAAAAAACAAAAGAAAAACAATAGCAATATAGAGTAGCAATCTTAAAAAAGCGTCTTATCAAACACGACGATAGCAATTTGTCAGAAAAAAAAAAAAAAAATTCTAAAACAGACATAAAATAGCACCGTGGAATTGCCATTCTGCATGAAAACTAGTTTATGTCTAGTTTTACGTGGACCAGAGAGAGAAACTAGTTTACGTAGACTAGACAAAGTTCACGTAAAATGAACACGAGTTTAAACCAGAGAGAGAAACTTGTTTGCATAAATTTAAAACTCTTCCAAGTCAATCTCGATCTTAAGAATTCAAATAAAAAAGTTGACATTATTTTCTCGATTTTAGTTCTCTCTGGCAGAAGGGCAAAGTTGAAACTACTTGCTGCAATCAGGATCGCATTTGCATTTTGTTTGACGATTATAACATTGGGTGGTCCATAAAGGAAATGTTTGAATTCTTATGTTCGCATCAGGATTGTTTTTAGGAGGTTACATACGTGCAGAATTTTCAAGAAATTAATTTCTTTATAGATTATTATTCTCCATAGTTTTAGGTGTATTTCTGTTTAAGTCGAATGTAAAAATTCGTTCTAGATCAAAAGTTATTACAGAAAACGTGACTGTCCGACGAGAGTCTGATGCGCGCAGACACTTTTGACAGGTACCATCACTCAACGCATTTTTCTAGAAAGTCATGTCATTGGTCAAAAGTGAGCGGATGACTTGAAACTCTTTAAATTTAAGCTATTTCAAACCACCCGCTTACTTTGACCAATGACACGACTTTCTACAGAAATTCGCAAATGCGTTGGGTGATGGTACCTGTCAAAAGTGTTGGACACACGCGCATCAGACTCTCTTCAGGCAGTCACTTTGCCCTAGCAAATATGTATTTTGTTAAAAGAATACCTATCTTTTAAGTTCAAAACTAAAAGTTGGATGCATCCATAAAAATTCAAACCTTTGACCTCTTTCCCTGCATTTTTTGGACCAATTCTAACAAACTAAAGCAAAACATAAAACGTCAGTGTCAAAAACATAAGAAATATAAAAACTTAAATAAAGGATTGTCCAGGAGTTACTTCTTCTTTTTCTTTTTGTTCACTGATGGATCGACTCCCCATAAATCGTACCAAGGTCCACAAGTATTCTTTTCCCGTTCCCTGGCTCTTCCTCTTTCCCGATCACTGTCCCTCCTCAATTTGGTCCTTGGCAGTAGAGTTTTCTCGGCCACTTGATCTTTAACAATGATACAGCTGTAAGTGGACTCTTCATCTGAAGCCTCAGTTTCCGTAAAATTCTGAATCAGTCCATCGTCATCATCATAAGGCTTCTTTCTACGTTCGTTTCTTTTAGCTTCATTGTTCTCTTTCAGCTCAGCCACAATCAAGTTTCTCTTCGCCTCAAGACTACGTTTACGCTCATTCTCCAAAATCGCTTTTCGAGAAACATTCCCTACAAAATAAGATCTCTCCTCTTGACGAACTCGATATTCAGATCGCTCGGATGCCTTGGATCTCTCCGCAGGAGTTGGGAAATCGTCAAAAAAATCTGGTTTTTCCGGAACGTGCATTCGTTCAGCTGGTTTAGGTTCACTGACCAGTCTCTCATTCGTGATTGTAGAATCGCTGTTCTTCTTTTCCAAAGTGCGATGAGTCTCTGGACTCTCTTCATAACTCGATTTCCTCGATGATTCATTGGTTTGGTTTTTCTCATCCTTTGTTTCCTTCTTGATCATCTTCGGAATGTCCACCAACGATCTGTGTTGCCAAAGTGCCATTCCCTCAAGAACTTCCGAGTCGCGCCTAAATCTCCAAAACGACTTTGTCCTTTTTACCAATTTGGGACTCTTCGCGTCCATATCGAAGACTCTGCCAGTTTGAATCAAATGACCCATAGCAGTGCTCTGTCTAGGCAAAAGTGGTTTCCTGTCATTCTTCAAGGTGTTGTTGTTCGTGTCATTCTCCAAACCATTTTTCTCGGTTCTTGAGGGACTATCCGCCTCTCGATATCCATGACGTTCAATCACTTTACTTCTCTCCAACTTGGTCTCAAAGTTAGATTCATAACCACGGTCTTTATCAATCATGGGAGGATCACGAATGAATCTGCCCGTCTCTCCATAAATCTCTTCTTTCTCCGAGTATCGGCGTTCCCGAAAACTTCTCTGATCACTCGGTCTCTCGGGAGCCTCCACTGACGGGGGTCGTGGTCTCTCAAATCGACGATTCGACAGCCGCTCAACATTTCTATTCTTCTCGAAACTTCTCTCAGGATTCTTGTCAAAACTCCTCTCGTGACTTTTATCAAAATTCCTCTCGTGACTCTTGTCAAAATTTCTCTCGTGGCTCTTATCAAAATTTCTCTCGTGGCCCTTATCAAAATTTCTCTCCTGACCCTTATCGAAATTTCTCTCCCTCTCGTGACTCTTGTCAAAATTCCTCTCCTGACTCTTATCAAAATTCCTCTCCTGATTTTTCTCAAAATTTCTCTCCGGATTCTCCAAGCTTCTTTCGTGATTCTTCTCGAAATTCCGTTCCCGTTCGTATCCTAAGGTAGCGGATTTCTCAAAATACCTATCTCTCTCATATCTCTGGGGTCTTCTCTCGCGATCGCTAAAATTCTCGTAATTATTCTGCTGCTTTTCCTCACGAGGTCGTTCGTTCCTTCTTTCAATAAATTTCGGAGGACTGTGTTCCCTCGCGTACTTTTGCGCCGTCTGCTCCAATTTTTGTGCAATGTGTTCCACCTTTCGACCAGTTTCCGGAATCGTGATAGTGCTCTCGTCATCGGAATTAGAATCAGAAGAACTCGAGGAGCTCTTATCGTTGTTATACTTAGACTCTTCTCTGTCAACAGTCCGATAGCCCCGACGAGAATTCTGATCTTCACTATTCTCATAGTACTTTTTATTCTCATATTTTTCCGAGTAATCCATACTGTTACCATAAGTCTCCTCCTCTTCCTCCACCTCAATATCATCCTCACTCTCCACTTTCGTTGATTCACCATTCCGGCTGCTAAAACTTCTCATTTTCTCATCTCTGGAAAATTTGCTTCTGTTATTTGCATTCGGACGATTGCGAGACTCGATGTCAGACTTGGTTGATTTATCTCCGTTCTTCTCCTTCTTCTCTCGATTAGCAAACTCGCGCAAATTTCGATTGTTGTCGTCTGTCTCGTGTCGTCTGCCATTTCCCGTAGAATAACGTCCAGATTCAACCTTGTCACCGTCCTGAACATTAGAATTGGCCCAAATGTCCATCGCGGTCCTATAAAGATGCCAGCTCTTCTCATCCCTCGGGATCGACTTCCAGGAATCGTTCTCCCAGTTCTTTCCGCTGCTTGGCGCCTTTTCATCCCTCTGTGGTGGCTGCTGCTGCTGCTGTTGCTGCTGCGGTTGCTGCTTTTTGGATCGGTCGGTCGGCTTTCTGCGTCGCAGTCTGTTTTGGGGTCGGGATGTGAACGAAGAGAAAAGAAAAAAAGAACAAAACGGAAGACTGCAGTGCCAAAAGACCAAGAGCCAGTAGATACGGATCCCCTACGTGCCAAGTCAGGACAAGGAATGACCGGATGATGTAGGTTAGGTACAATTTTTTGGAAGCCCAAACAAGGACTGGAGGCTCAGGAATTACAGGGGAGGGGACCACCACCGTCGCGTTTAATTCCATCGATCGTAGTAACGCATGCGGAATCTACAAAGAATGAGAAAAAAAGAAGGTAATCTAAAAATAAACCCATTCTTGTTTAACATGGAGAACGAGAGGTTCTTTGATGTATGACAAATTTAATTTCACTATTACATTAGCTCGATTTACGTTAAAGTATCTACTTTCATTTGTAGCTGGAGAAATTTAATTGCTCTCGACAATAAACAGCATTTGGAAACAAACTTCATTTTCTGACTAAAAAATATTAAGTATTATTTATAAAATAATTTATTTCAATACATTAGATTAATATTAAAAGATTTGTAGAACTATTTATCCCTTCCATTTTTTAATATATATGTGTAGTTTTTTCAATTACGGGAAGGAAACCGGTGTCAAAAAATTTTTGTTACATTGCAACGTTTCGTTGACAAATTTGTCAACCTCTTCAGGCACTGTTTATTGAAAAATACAAACAATTAATTGTTGTTTTAATTGAACATTAATAAGCACACTTAGAAAACCATTGATATTATAATTTTAAAAAATATGTTTTAAAAATTACCTATATATAGATTGTCAACAATATTTAAAAAATACATTTTAGTTTTTTAAGAAAACAATCGAATTATTCATTATACAGGAAAAATTAATTTTTAGTATATTTCGTAACATGCGTGACAAGCAGTCGTTTCTGAAACGAGAGCAATGTTTTTGCAACGAGTGAAACGAGTTGCAAAAATTGCGCGAGTTTTAAAACGACTGCTTTGTTCACGCAGTTACGAACGATACTTTTCATAACAAAGTCATAAAAGCCGTGATTCGGTTCTCTGTATAGATAACCAGAAAGTTGCAGAATTAGGAATGATTCACTATGTCACGTCAGAGTGTACACAAATACAATCCAAATTGAATGTCTCACACTTTTTTACTTGTCAACACGCCGCGCTAGTGATACGGTCAGGTTAGATTTTGAAGCGGTACTACTCACGCTAAAGATATCGACTCTGTTCTGTTCTGTTCTGTTCTGACGTCACATAGTGAATCGTTCTTAAATCTGCAACTTTCTGGTTATCTACAGAGAACCGAATCACGCCATTTTTAAAACTGCGTTATGAAAATTTTTATATAATCTCAGGAGGAGATGTGCACCGTTCTCCAACAGTTTCGAGACTACTGAGAACTTATTTGACATTTAGAGTAAAGTACAATACAAAAACAGACTCTTATCGAAGGCAACGAACTCTAAAGTAAATACAACACAATAACAAGTATAATAAATCTATTAGGAATTAAATCGATGATAAATTTAATTTTTTTAATAATGGAAAGTATATTTTGTTTAAAAAACAAATAGTCTCTTTTTTGTTAATAGCATTTTTGTTAGATTTTATAAAAAGCATTTCCGACATTGTTCTTTTTTTCCAATTGGATTCAAAATCTACTATTTTTGCATTGTCTCAATCAAAAGTATGTTCATGATAAGACTGATGTTTATAAATTACCGATTCCTCTTTTTTTGTGTCTTTGTGTTCATTAACTCGTTTTTGCAAAGTTCTTTTTGTTTCATCTACATATAGCGCTGGGCAATCTTTACATTTTAACTTATAAACTATATTTGTATGGTCCCATTTTTGCATTTTATCTTTTCCCAGCTTTATCAGCGAATTAAAGTTTTTTTTATTAATAATGGGAATGGTTGAAATATTATATTCCTTAAGTAAATTGGACAATTTGAAGAAATATGTTTTGTCAAAGGGGAGAGAGACTTTAGGAATTAAAATTGTCGCCTCTTTAGAAATTAGTGAAGAGTCAAAAAATGAAAATCGAGGCAAAGCTACGAATATTATCATGAATAATTTTAACTAAAATCCACGTTTGGAAAAAAGAGAAAGGATTGTATTAAGTAAGTTAAAGACGACTAAAGAATTCCTTAAAAATAATCCAGATATATTTTTTACAAATTCAGCTAAGGGTAACTTGACTGTTTGCTTGAGTAAATCTGACTATAAAAATAAGGCTTTAGATCTGCTTTCTGATAATAAGACATACAAAGTTTTAAAAACAAACCCTCTAAAAAATTAACAAGATAAAACCAGACACATTCTAAGGAATCTCAATGACAATGAATTTTTACAATTTAAATATCATAAAGATCAACTTACTTTAACTGATACTGTTTTAACAAAATTCTATGGTCTTCCAAAAATTCATAAAAAAGATGCTCCACTTCGTCCCATAATTTCATTAATTAACACTCCTACTCATCTGTTAGCAAAACATTTATATAATGATTTAAAGAACGGTATAAAATTGCCAAAATCGCACATAAATAACAGTTTTGAACTAAGAAAAAAATTAAAAGATTTGACACTCAGTGATGACTATTTTTTTCTTTCTCTTGACGTTACTTCTCTTTTCACTAACATTCCTTGTGATTTGGTTTTGGAAAGTTTAGATCTTCGTTATCAAGAAATTAATAATAATTGCAAAATTCCTTTTGATGAAATTAAAGATTGTTGTAAATTTTTATTTGACAATACCTTTTTTCAATTTAATAATACCTTTTATCAACAAGTTCATGACACCCCTATGGGTTCCCCTATTTCACCTTTGTTTGCGGATATCGTTATGGAAGATTTGGAGATAGATTGCCTTAAAAAATTAAAGAATGCATACAATTGTATTCCACTTTGTTACTTTAGATACGTTGATGACACCTTTTTTTGTATTAAAAAAGACCAAGTTGATACTCTTATTAAAGTGTTCAATTCTTACAATAATAATCTAAAGTTTACTTTTGAAATGGAAGAATTTGACAAAATCAATTTTTTAGATTTGACTCTAAGTAAAAACAACAATAAGATCATGACTAATTGGTATGTTAAACCTATTTCGTCTCAAAGATTGATTAATTTTTTCTCCAATCACCCCATACAACAAAAGAGAAACATAGTTTTTAATCTGGTGGACAGAGCGATAACTTTAGCTGACACATGTTTTCATAAGGATAATTTGAATAAGATAGAGAAGATTCTAATTAGTAATGACTATCCAATAGATTTTATTAGAAAAAACATAAAAACTCGCATGAACAAAATTCATTATTCTGACAAAAATAGTGAAAAAAAGAATAAAGAATTTTATATTAATTCCTAAAATCTCTCTCCCCTTTGACAAAACATATTTCTTCAAATTGTCCAATTTACTTAAGGAATATAATATTTCAACCATTCCCATTATTAATAAAAAAAAACTTTAATTCGGTGATAAAGCTGGGAAAAGATAAAATGCAAAAATGGGACCATACAAATATAGTTTATAAGTTAAAATGTAAAGATTGCCCAGCGCTATATGTAGGTGAAACAAAAAGAACTTTACAAAAACGAGTTAATGAACACAAAGACACAAAAAAAGAGGAATCGGTAATTTATAAACATCAGTCTTATCATGAACATACTTTTGATTGGGACAATGCAAAAATAGTAGATTTTGAATCCAATTGGAAAAAAAGAACAATGTCGGAAATGCTTTTTATAAAATCTAACAAAAATGCTATTAACAAAAAAGAGACTATTTGTTTTTTAAACAAAATATACTTTCCATTATTAAAAAAATTAAATTTATCATCGATTTAATTCCTAATAGATTTATTATACTTGTTATTGTGTTGTATTTACTTTAGAGTTCGTTGCCTTCGATAAGAGTCTGTTTTTGTATTGTACTTTACTCTAAATGTCAAATAAGTTCTCAGTAGTCTCAAAACTGTTGGAGAACGGTGCACATCTCCTCCTGAGATTACATAAAATTAAAATTAATTTTTCCTGTATAATAAATAATTCGACGTGTTTTCTTAAAAAACAAAAATGTATTTTTTAAATATTGTTGACAATCTATATAGGTAATTTTTAAAACATATTTTTTAAAATTATAATATCAATGGTTTTCTAAGTGTGCTTATTAATGTTCAATTAAAACAACAATTAATTGTTTGTATTTTTCAATAAACAGTGCCTGAAGAGGTTGACAAATTTGTCAACGAAACGTTGCAATGTAACAAAAACCAAGTGTCGTAATTTTTTTTTGACACCGGTTTCCTTCCCGAAATTGAAAAAACTACACATACATAATATTAAAAGACTTAATTAAGAATTTTGGAAGGGATTTATATTTTTTCTATTATTTTTAATTTCCCAAAGAATTTCCAGATTTTTAATGCTGTAAACACCGTGTACTAATTTAAAAAGCGAGTTTCCAAATGACGAAATTTGAAAGATTTTCAAACTAATTCAAAGACAATTTTTGAAAATTACTCAAAGGCAACCTCTCTGGACTCAGAATTGAAACATGAACTGGGAACGGACAGAGCAATTTTACAAAGCATCATGCCGATCGTTTCGTTAGATTATAAGCATTCTACTGGGGAAACTTGGCGAGAAATTTTTGTAAGTGGCAACTGAAATTGAAATGCCGAACACTACTAAAAGCGTTCGCGAATTTAAGGATTCGTGGCTTACCTCATGGCTTCGTCATCGCTGTAGTCAATATCCGGCTGAACCGGAGGCTCATTAGAAAATCCACTGTCGTTACTGCTGTGAAGTGAAGTAACAGCCTGAGGTGGAGGGACCGGAGGAACTGGCGGTTGGACTCTACGACCGCCAGCTAAAACTGTCGGCAAAGTACCGGATGGACGGATCTGTGGGTAAAAGGACAATTTAGTATCCTGGACACTTTCGATATATTGAAGATTCTTAAAGCCTTCGATTTTTGAAAATTGTCCCGTTCCCTTACACTGTTAAAAAAAAAAAAAAAAAAACGGACAGAAACTTTTGCACTAAAAGAATTGAAATAAATGTACTTTTAATTTGTACAGATTGAAATTCACATGCTTTGAATCCGTAGTTTGAAATTTAAACTAATTGAAACGAAAAAGCTTCCAATCTATATGGTGTGAATCTATTCTTACATCCCGGCAAGAAGCCTTGAAAAAAAAGAATTACATTCATTTGACATTTACTCAAAATCGCAATGATTTCTTTTATATTAAATACTTGAATTTCCCTTAAATACTTGCTTCCAGAAATAGAAAAGAATATTTTTGAAATTGACAGCAGTTTAAAATATTAAAATACTAATCTATCTTGATGAATCAGCAATATAAAAAGATTAAATTGGATCAAATAATTCTCTAATGCACATAATACGATAAAGTTAAACTTGACCTCACTTTCTTGTCAAATGTCAAAAATGAACTTATATTCATAATATTTATAATTTAGATCGAATTTTCTATAATTTGTAGGAATTTACTTTATTTAAACAGTTTTCAAGTAATTTTCTTCAACTCTAAAATCTAGTTTAGAAAAAAAAATAATAATTTTTTATTCTTAAATATCTAAGAAAAAAATGTCAGACAAAATTTTTACAAACCAAATCTCGCTGCTGATTTTCTATATTTAATTCAGAGTTTTGTTGCCAGAATTAAAATAAAATTTATGTATTCTTGAAAACTGAAAATACTAGTATACACAAAAAAAAATTTTTTAAAACTTCTTCAATCTCCTAGAAAATTATTTCAAAGACAATTTTTATAAACCAAATCTCGCTGCTGATTTTTTATATTCAAATCAGAGTTTTTTTCATCAAATATTGAAATCCAATTTTTTTATTCTTGAAAACTTGAAATTCTAGTTTCAAATAATCTATAAAAGTAAAATAATAATTATTTTTGAACAATTTTAAATCTTTCCCAGAAGAATTTCATAAAAAAAATTGTACAAACCAAATCTTGTTGATGTCGTTTATTCAAATCAGAGTTTTTTTGGCCGAAAATAGAAATAACATTTTTTTATTCTTGAAAACTTGAAATTCTAGATTCAAATATGTTGTAAAAATAAAATAAATATTTTGGAACAATTTCAGTCTTCCACACAAAAAATTTCATTTAAAAATTGGACAAACCAAATCTCGTTGATTTCGTTTATTCAAATCAGAGTTTTTTTGCCGCAAATAGAAATAACATTTTTTATTCTTGGAAACTTGAAATTCTAGTTTCAAAAAATCTCAAAAAGTAAAATAATTATTTTGGAACCATTTAAATCTTTCATAGAAGAAGTTCATTAAAAAATTGGACATACCAAATCTCATTGATTTCATTTATACAAATCAGAGTTTTTTTTGCTGAAAATTGAAATAAAAATCTATAAAAATTCAAAAAATACTCTCGAATATGTTAAATCTACTACAAAAGGATTTCTTAAAAAATGTTTACGAACAAAGTTTCGTTGTGTTTGTATACTCAAATGAGTGTTTCTTTTTCGAAAATTGACAAGAAACTTTTTTCTTGAAAACTTGAAATTCATGTTTTAAATATGCTTCAAAAATAAAAATTTTCAAGTTTTTAAGTATCAAAACATTTTATTTTAATTTTCGGTTAAAAAAAGCTCTGATATAAAAAATATAGAAAATCAGCAACGAGATTTGGTTTATAAAAATTGTCTTTGAAATTATTTTCTAGGAGATTTAAATTCTTCCAAAATATTTATTTTATTTTTATAGCATATTTAAAACTAGAATGTAAAGTTTTAAAAAATAAAAAAAATTTTATTTCAATTTTCGGCCAAATAAATTCTGATTAAAATATATACAAAGTCAATTTGTTTTATAAAAATGGTTTTTTTAAAATAATTTTTTTAGAAGATTAAAAAAGTTTTAACATTTTTAAAAAAATTTTAGTACCTATATTAGAAACTAGAATTTTAAGTTTTCAAGAATAAATCAATTTTATTTCAATTTCCGGTAACAAAATTACTTGAAAACTGTTTAAATAAAGCAAATTCATAATTTTGAGGAAATATTGGAAAATTTGTCATTTTCTGTAAAAATGAGAAATATATTTTTCCCCCAAAAAAATTACAGAAATTTTTATAGTTTTGACTTTATATATAGTTTTTAGTTTCGGTAACCACGAAGTGTAGGTTTGAAATTGACAAGATGTTCTTTAAAAATGATAATAGTGCTAAAGGTTGTGTAAAAATATGTGGATGTAATTATTAAGAAAAAACTTGATACATATTCGATTATTCAAAAAACAATTTATTATTTTTTTTAAATGCTTTGAAGATTTTTTAATGCCTATTTATACGAGAAGAGTCACTTTATTTTCTTCTTCCTACAAATTAAAGGAAAAAGCAATTTAAATTATAAATATGAATATAAGTTTACTATTTTGAAATTTGACAGAAAGTGAAGTTAAGTTAAACTTTATTAAAAGATTTTTACAGGTCCTTTTTCGGTACCTAAATTATTGAAACTGTCAATTTAAGTTTTCAAGAATAAATAAATTTTATTTTAATTTCCAGCAACAAATTCTTAAATTTACAGCTGTCAAAAAGACTTAAAGAACCTAAAAATAATATTGCAGATAAAACCAAAACTAGTTTTTCAAGTCACACAACTAAAAATGAACATGTGTTTGATTTGAATAATGTAAAAGTTGTAGACAATAAACAAATTTAATTGGAAAATTTTAAAAACATAGAAATCTAGACATTAAGATATTTGAAAATTAAATTATTTCCCGCTAATTATGTTTTGAATAAAAATCGATTAATCGATAATCGATTACATGGTCTTTTCTGTTTTCATTTCTAACCTCATTCAGCATTAATTTCTCCTTTAAAAGTGTTGTTTTAAAGATTTTAAAGAATTCACATTTATAATCCAATAATTTTAATTGGATTTATTAACATAAAAAAGTAATGAATCTTTTAAAAGTAAGTTTATATTCTCTAATAACACAGGCACACAAAAAAAAAAAAAGGTCAAATACCAGAGGGCAGACCAACATATTCCTAGGTTTTTGGGGTCGCTGAAACCGAATATGGCCATGAAAATATTATCTGCTTGCCCATTTTCCCCCTAGCCCCCCCCTTACACCCCTCGGGGGGTGACATTTCAGTTTTTCCAAAAACGTCAAAAAGGCAGTCTATTCCTATGTTTTTTGGGGCGCTGAATCCGAAAAAGACCACCAAAAGCCAATCCCCCCCCCATCCTGCACCCCCTAACACCCCCTGGGAGGGGGTTGGAATTTCGAATTTCACGAAAAGTCGAGTTCGGTGGCTATTTCTATGTTTTTTGGGGCGCTGAATCCGAAAAAGACCACGAAAAGAAAATTCCCCCTCTCCTTCACCCCCTATCACCCCCTGGGAGGGGGTTGGAATTTCGAATTTCACGAAAAGTCGAGTTCGGTATCTATTTCTACGTTTTTTGGGGCGCTGAATCCGAAAAAGTCCACCAAAAGCCAATTGGCCCTCCCCTTCACCCCCTATCACCCCCTGGTAGGGGGTTGGAATTTCGAATTTCACGAAAAGTCGAGTTATATTGGAATAGACTCTAAACTCGATTTTTCATAAAATTCGAAATTCCAACCCACTCAAGGGGATATTAGGGGCTTAAGCGGGCGGGAATTAGCTTTTGGTGGTCTTTTTCGGATTCAGCGCCCCAAAAAACGTAGAAATAGACACCGAACTCGATTTTTTGTGAAATTCGAAATTCCAACCCCCCTCCTAGGGGGTGATAGGGGGTGAAGGAGAGGGGGAATTGGCTTTTGGTGGTCTTTTTCGGATTCAGCGCCCCAAAAAACATAGAAATAGACACCGAACTCGACTTTTCGTGAAATTCGAAATTCCAACCCCCTCCCAGGGGGTGATAGGGGGTGAAGGAGAGGGGGAATTTTCTTTTCGTGGTCTTTTTCGGATTCAGCGCCCCAAAAAACATAGAAATAGCCACCGAACTCGACTTTTCGTGAAATTCGAAATTCCAACCCCCTCCCAGGGGGTGTTAGGGGGTGCAGGAGGGGGGGATTGGCTTTTGGTGGTCTTTTTCGGATTCAGCGCCCCAAAAAACATAGGAATAGACTGCCTTTTCGACGTTTTTGGAAAAACTGAAATGTTACCCCCCGAGAGGTGTAAGGGGGGGGGGCTAGGGGGAAAATGGGCAAGCAGATAATATTTTCATGGTCATATTCGGTTTCAGCGACCCCAAAAACCTAGGAATATGTTGGTCTGCCCTCTGGTATTTGACCTTTTTTTTTTTTTGTGTGCCTGTGTAATTAAATACATGTTTATTTTAATATAATGATCATTTTAATAGAAAATATTTATAACCTCAAAATTTATTATTTTGTTACAGGAGTTTCTTTTAATAATGAATCCGATAGATCTCTTAAAAGCTAACCTGATGAGGACTTAAATGAGTCGAAACATATAGTTTCAATAATTTAAATACCGCAAAAGGCTCTATAGAAATCTTTTAACAAAATTAATATATAGGTGTGCGGATGTGAAAAAATCTTATAAGTTTAACTTTGTCGTATTATGCACGTTTTAGAGTTATTTGGTTGAATTTAATCATTGAATATTGCTGATTCATCAGGATAGATAAGTATTTTAATATTTTAAACTGATGTTAAGTGATAATTCTGTTTTATGTTTTATTGTTTGAATTAGTTTGAATTTCACACTCTACGGATTGAAAGTACATTTATTTCAATCTTTCCAGTGTGAAGTTTCTATTAAGATTGTACGTAAAAGTACGTCTGGTATTCTTCATGTCACTCTTTCTGTCATTTTTTCCACACATACTTTTCTACAAGGATCATCAAATAAAATTTAGAAACAAAATCCCTCTTACCGCCTTCTGTTGACGAGCTGTTGGAGTCGTAATGTTATGAGAGCTATTGCTTTTTGGCATATTGGTCGGAGTTCCATTATTAGTGTTGCCATTGCCGTTTGTTCCGTGGACCGAAGACAAATCATCATTATTTGGCACTGGTGGTCTAGAGGGTGGTGGTTTACATGGAGGAATTGCTCTTGGTTCCGGTGTCCGTCCATTATTCGAGCTATGATTTGGAGATCTATTTCAAAGCAGAAAAAAAAATATTGCGTCGTTTCATCTCCACTTTATACCTTCACCTTATTTATCGACAGTAAATTTTAACAGTTCATAAATCTGTCAGTGGGAAGATCTACTTTAAAACAGTGCCTGTAAAACATTCATGAGATCCACTTGGAGAAGGAGAGATTGTCTCAATCACTTTCATAGATTAAATGGAAAGCATTTGCCTCTCGCGCTGGCGTTTATTTCAGGGACAAGATGGCAACGCTTTATGTGTCCACTCTAATCTACGAACCTCAGAAACCTGTGATCGATCGATACTTCTCAACTAAAATGGCTCTTAATATTTTACAGTCAACTGAGAACAATTTTAGAACCAGTGATCAATTACATTCTGACACTTAAATTTTCCCAGATCTGCCTGCTCCTTTTACAATTTATCTATACATGAAACAAAAGGGTTATTAAATTTACAACTCACCCTAAATTTTCATCAATGATCACTTCAGTGTATGCCAGAGGAAACCATCCTGAACTCTGGGTACGAAGATTCTCTCCAAACTGCCAACCCTTTTGCCTGTCACCTGAAGATAGTTAGACACATTATAATTATATATATTTTAAGTTAAACCTTGTCTCGACCAATTTACTTCGCCGCTGATCATGCAATTGAGAAAACTAATGAAGCGAAAGTGATGGGAAAATGATTAACGAGGATTAAGATAACAAGGAGTTGAGAACTATTAATTTGATAGCCAGAAATAATGTAATAGCGACAGAGGGGGAGAAGAATTGAGGTAGTTACCCATCAAGGCGATGAGATCTCCTTCTAAAAAGCTGAGTTGATTTTCTCCAGAGCTGAGATAAGCGAAGAGTGCCCTGGCTAAAGGAGCATCTCCCCATCCTCCAGCAACAACTCCAGTACTCATAACCCCGGCACTGTTGCGGGAAGCTGGAGCCATGGATCTCGGTCGTGGAGGTGTTTCCGGAACCTCTGTGAAAACAGAAACCTTGTAAATGCTTCAATTCACCTCGTGCTCTCTTCAAGTTTTAAACAAACATTTCCAGCAAACTAAATCATATTACGTCTTCGATCTTTCGATAACAATCATTAATCCCCAGCATTTAGTTTGTAAATATACATTCGTCTCTTATCTTACCATTTTCTCGAGAGCTGACCATTAGACAAAATTTTTTATTTCACATTTACTCTCCTTACGATTCGCAATTCATTGTTTACTGTTCTCTTGAGGTAAGGTTTTATTTTTTTAAAAAAATTTTCTTTCAATACATTGGTAAAAAGATTTATTGATTTAGTTTAGAGATAAGTATTGGCTTAAATTGGCCTAAACGGTAATATTTTTTAATTTAAATGAAAAGGAACTGTTGCCGCCAAAATTAACCTACTGTTGGTAAATGAACTTTCTACTTTGTCCACAGATCCCAAGTCAAAATCTGAAGTGATATGACAGGTTATGTTAAACATTTGTTTTTAATACAAAATCAATTCATCTAAGGGAGAATTATTAACAAATATTAAGTTGTTTTCATACTCCTTAAAGCAGTTCAATTGTTTTAATAAGAAATAAATCTCAGAAAGTCCCAATTGGCCACATGCAACTAAGGAAACTTATTTATAATAATTTTCTAAGAATAATAATTTTCCTTGTATATTCATCTTGTTTAAAAGTTCACTCTCGACTGTGCAATTAATAAAAAGTGTAACATTCTTTGGTTTGTTACAGGTCACCTGACATAACCTCAAAATAATACAGAGAGTGACTGGTCAGTAGTTAAAATAAAAATTGCATTCATTTTCAAATGCTACCAAGTAAAAAAATTAATATTGGCACACGATGTTGATAAAGCATTGAAATCGATTTTGTTTCTTGTATAAAAAAAAATTGATGAAAGGCCATTTTAAAAAATCCACGTCAAAAGGGAGTGCTCTCTTAAAAATGAATTGAAATATTGGATTTGAAATGGAAACTAAATATAAAAATTGGCAATTAAAAGGAGGAAAAAAATGTCTACTTCACAAAAATCAGGTTTTTCAAATGTCACTTTCAATTTTCAAGATTCCAATCAGTAAATCGCCATATGCTGAATGATTAAATTGCTACGGCTAAGGGAATGAAGTGGAAAAATTGGAGATTCTAGTAGTGGCAGAACAAACAACGAGAACGATACTAGATATCCAAGCCCGATGCTCTTCAACTGTTTTGCGAGCACTTCTACATTCGATCGGTCCAGAGCTTCGTTATATTTACCTCATCTATACCTGCCATTCGAAACGCAACTCGTATCACATGTATATTCACAATTCTCCTGTTCGTGCAACAACCGTAAAAAAGTGAGTGTGTACTCAAAGCTCTCCGGGTTTCACATAAAATCGGCCACTAAACGTTCTCGTAAAAGACTGAATAAGCGTGAGTTACAAAATGGAGACAGTGATTGGCAATTTTAATTAATTTACGTTTCCACCACAATTTAGAAAAAAAATGTAAAAATATTACTTTTTCAATTTCCGAGATTCTCAAGGATTGGAATTTTCTTAAATTTTTCCATATCCCTTTGCATATATATCAAAGACTAATTATTCTGAAAATTGCTGGTTTAAAAATTTATAAAGATATCAAGATGTTTAAGGGCTTGTGATGGATTATGACGTCACTGGTATGGGCAAATTTTGTCTGTAACTTTTCTATTGTATTCCCTGGCAACAGTATCGGATTGAATTCCAATCAGTTTGAATAAGTTTTAATCAGAATTCTTTCGGGGCATTCCGAAATTTGTTTCCGAGCCAATCAGTTTTTATCCGAATCTAAAAATGGATATAACTTGACGAAAAATTCTTTCCGAATCATTCCGAAATAATCCGTTTTAATCCGAAGCTAAATTTTAATCCGTTTGAATCCCGTTATTGCATTCCGAATCAATCCGTTCCAATTTTGTTCGGGTTTATTTGAATATGAAACGTATTGATTCTGATTGATTCGGAATGAAATAACGTGATTCAAACGGATTGAAATTCAGCTTCGGAATGAAACGGATTAATTCGGAATGATTCGGAAAGAAGTTTTCGTCAAGTTACATCCACTTTTAGATTCGGATAAAAACTGATTGTTTCGGAATGACTCGGAAGAATACTGATTGAAATTCAGTCCAATACTTTTGTCAGGGATATTGAATATTTTGTCACGAAACTGACAATTATATTGTTGTCAATTATTCTCGACAATTTTCAAATTTTTCTCTCAATTGTCAATTATTTTTCTCAATTCTCAATTATTTTCTTTAATATTTAATTATTTCAGTCATTTTGTAATTTTTCTTTTAATTATCAATTATTTTCTTGAAATTTACTATAATTCTTTAATTTCCAATTGATGTCTCCAATTTTTCAATATTTTCTTCAATTGGCAAATATTTCCTATAATTTTCAATTATTTTTTCCGATTTTTAGTTAATTCCTCAACATTCAATCATTCTCGGATTTTTTCATATTTTTTTCACTCATAAAAATTATTTTAAAATTTAATTTTAATCATTCAATTCTAGAACTATTTTCTTTTATTTTCTCAGTTAGTTTCTTTATATTTGAATTCCACTTTTTAATTTTCAATTATTTTCTTTGATATTAAAAAATTATCGCCTTTTTCTATTATTTTTTTCGATTATGATTAAGTTTCTTTTATTTTTTAAATTCAATTGTTCAATTGTATTAAATTTTCAATTCTATTCTTCAGTTTTCAGTTGTTTTCTTTTAAATTAATGAATTCTTGGCTTTTTTCAATTACTTTTTTCAGTTTTCAAGTATTTTCATTAAATTTGAATTTAATTCTTCAATTTTTAATTGCTTTCTTCAATTTTCAATTAATTTTTTCAATTTAAATTATTTTTTTCGATTTTCAGTTCAGTTGTTAAATGAATTATCTTCGTTACTTTTCAACTATTTCCTTCAATTATTAATTATATTCCCCAATTTTCAATTATTATTTTAAAATTTTATAATTATTCTTTGATTTCTTAAATTATTATTTTATTCTGTTGTGCATTAATCCAGACATTTTTTTTTATTACTTTTTCTAAATAGAGAATTATTTTTTACATCATTTAATTATTTTCGCCATATTGTAATTACTCTTTTAATTATTATCAAATATTTTTTTAAAATTTCCATTTCTTTCTTTAATTTCTAATTTTTTTTCTTCAATTTTTAATTATTTTCTTCAATTCTCAATTTTTTTTTAATTTTTAATTATTTTGTTCGATTTTCAATTAATTCTTTAATATTGAATAATTTTTGTATTTTTTTAATTATATTTTCCATTCATAAGAATTATTTTAAATTTTCATTTTAATTATTCAATTCGTGAGCTACTCTCTTAAATTTTCAGTTATTGTCTTCATATTTAAATTCCTCTTTTAAATTCTCAATTATTTTTTATAATATTAAAAAATTATCGCCTATTTTCTATTATTTTTTTCGGTTATGATTAAGTTTTTTGTTTTTAAATACAATTGTTCAATTGTCTTCTTTAATTTTCAATTCCATTATTCAATTTCCATTCTTTAGTTTCCACTTGTTTTTTTCTAAATTCATTAATTCTCGGCTTTTTTCAACTATTTCCTTCAATTGTTATTAATTATTTTCCGCAATTTTCAATTATTATCTTAAAATTTAAAAATTTTTCTTTAATTTCTTAAAATATTTTGTTCTGATGTGCATTAATCTTGCCATTTTTTTGATTTTTTTTTTAAATTTTAATTATTTTTGAAACTATTTAATTATTTTCGCCATATTGTAATTTCTCTTTAAAGAATCAATTATTTTCTTAAAATCTCCATTTAATCTTTAATTTAGAATTTATTTCATCAATTGTCAAATATTTTCTTTAATTTTCAATTATTTTTATCAATTTTCAATTAATTCTTTAAAATATTGAATAATTCTCAAATTTTTTTAATTATTTTTTTTCAATCATAAAAATTATTTTAAATTTTCATTATAATTATTTAATTCTAGAACTATTCTGTTTTATTTTCTCAGTTACTTTCTTCATATTTGAATTCCACTTTTAAATTTTCAATTATGTTCTTTAATATTAAAAAAATAATCGCCTTTTTCTATTATTTTTTTCGATTATGATTAAGTTTCTTTTATTTTATAAATTCAATATTGTTCAATTGTTTTCTTCAATTTTCAATTCCATTCTTCAATTTTTATTTCCATTCTTTAGTTTCCAATTATTTTCTTCTAAATTCATTAATTCTCGGCTTTTTTAAATTACTTTTTTCAGTTTTCAAGTATACTCCTTAAATTTTAATTCCATTCTTCAATTTTTAATTGCTTTCTTTAATTTCAATTATTTTTTGCAATTTTGATTATTTTTTTGGCTTTTCAATCCAGTTGTTAAATGTGCAATTATTTCCAACAATTATTCCTATAATTTTCTTAACTTTTCAATTTGCAATTATTTTCTTCAGATTTAATATTTCTGGTTTAATCTTTTCAATTATTTTTTTCAGTTGTCTATTAATCTGATCATTTTTCGAATTTTGTTTTCAATTGACAATTTTTTTGTCATTTATCACACATTTTCTTCAATCTTTCAATTATCTTCGCCATTTTTCAACTATTTCCTTCAAATGTTAATTATTTTCCGCAATTTTCAATTGTTATCTTAAAATTTTATAGCTATTCTTTGATTTCTTAAATTAATTTGTTTTGTTGTGCATTAATCTGGCCATTTTTTCAATTTTTTTTCAATTGTTAATTATTTTTTTCAATAGTTAATTATTTCCGTCAATATTGAATTATTTTCGTCATATTGTAATTTCTCTTTTAATTATCAATTATTTTCTTAAAATCTCCGTTTCATTCTTTAATTTTTAATTATTCTGTTCAAATCTAAAATGTTTTCTTTAATTTAAAATTTTTTATCGTCTTTCAATTAATTCTTAAATATTCAATAATCCTCGTATTTTTTAAATTATTTTTTTTTACTCCCAAAAATTATTTTTAAATTTCATTTTAATTATTCAATTCTAGAAGTACCTATTCTCTTTAATTCTTAGTTATTTTCTTCATATTTAAATTCCACTTCTCAATTTTCAATTATTTTCTTTAACATTAAAAAATTATCACCTATTTTCTATTATTTTTTTCGATTATGATTAAGTTTCTTTAATTTTAAAATACAATTGTTCAATTATTTTCTTTAACTTTCAATTCTATTTTTCAAGTTTTATTTCCATTCTTTAGTTGCCAACTGTTTTCTTCTAAATTAATTAATTCTCTGCTTTTTTTAAATGCTTTTTTCAGTTTTCAAGTATTTTTCTTAAATTTTAATTCCATTTTTTAAAAATTTTTAATTGCTTTCTTCAATTTTAAATTATTTTTTTCAATTTTTAATTATTTTCTTTATAATATTAAAAAATGATTGCCTTTTTTCAATTATTTTTTTCGATTATCATTAATTTTAATTAATTAATCTTCTTTAATTTTAAGTATCCATTATAATTATCTAAATCTGTTATTAAGTTTAGAATATTATTTTTCTCTTTTTTAATAAAAAAGCATTTCACCTACTTTTCTTTTATATTCATTCCTTTTTTTATGTAACACTCAAATATTTTAAATATTTTAAATTGCTTTGTTTTTTATTATTCGATGAAGCAGTGATAATATTAAAATTGTCAAAAAAATCTGCCACCGCGGGCAGTGAGGCGCCACCTGTTCAAAACAAATATGGCCGCTGGCAGAGAGTTCATTCAAAGACAGTTGAATTTGGTTTTACAATAAAAGTTTGTTTCGGAAGTGTTGTTACGATTAAAAGTATGTTAGCTTCAAGCTTAAACAATTTATTTTCATTCACTAAATACTCCGCTGTCTAGAAATATGATAGAGGGTCAAAATGTTGTCAATTCTGGTATATGCAGAGCTAGTAATAAAAACCAGAGAAAAAATCGAGAATTCCACTGTGTATTCACAAAATAAATAATTCTCACTATTTATATTGTTGATTTTATTAACAATGTTTCTAAGTGTATGATTTATTTATAATGTCGTGAGTTGTTTTATTTTATATATTTCATATTTGTGATTTTAACTTAGTTTTGTTTTAATAACCTCAAATTTACTAATTTAGTATGTTTTGATTTTATTTATGTCAAGAATTTATATTGATATTATATTATATTTTGTTTTTAGATGTTTTTCTCCTGAAGAGGTCTACATATATGTGGTTCGAAACGTCGAAAATTTTTATTCTCTTTTTCTTTTCCACCTTGAAATAAATTGACTGACTTTTGTCTGGAGATTACATGTTTATTTCTTGGATTATAATTTCCTGGACGTTAAACTATTTGTGTGGATAGTTAAAAATGTAAGATTCTCTTCTTTGTTAAGTTTGTTTTGATAAACCTGAGCTAAAATTTACCGATTTAAAAATACCAGATGGAATTCGTTGCAAGCTAATTAAATTTTTTAAACCGACCTGGTCCAAGTGAGAGAGACGATGCATGAAGATTCGCTTCGGAACGCGCCCTAGCTAAAGCTGGAGGAAGATGGGGAGGTCCTCCTCTATGAGTCAAAGTTGAATTTCCAGGCGATGGTCCCAATCGAAGTTCCAAACAAGAACTGTCCATGCTCCTCGTCTTTCTCAATTGTGAATTCATTGTCAATTCAGAACCTCCGGTTTCTTCATCGTCCGGCCAGAAGGACACTTGCTAAAATGTTTCCAGAAAATTTAGAGTCTTAAATTCTTAAAATCTCAAAATCAGTGCAATGTTTTTTTTAATTTTCAAACGGAAAACAAATATTTCTTAAATTTAAAACTCTAAAAATTATGTTTCTGTTTTTTTTTTTGCCGTATCACCTACATACTTATTTTTCGTATAAATCTTAGATTCTTATCTCTATGGAGATAAGTAGAAAAGAAGCTACAAGTTCCGAATGAATAAGAAAAGATGAAATAAATATTTCAAGATCTATTCTCACCCTTAATCTCGAGGCGAACATATCCTCAACAGACTGTGGCAGGTACTCTCTTGTGGCTGCCACTTCACGCCACTCATCGACAGAGGGATGAAGTGCAGCCAAAGCCACTTCATGAAAACTTGCGTAGTGCTTTGCCAAGGAACATTGTCGCTCTAACACGAAGCCATACCTCCTTCTCTCTTGAGTCATTGCCTAAAAATTTATTTTCAATTAATTTTTGAAAAATTGTCCAAACTGTCCACTCAAAACTTTGTGTTAATTCAACACAAGAAAATATGTTAAAAATTTTAACCTCTTGTTTGACACATTATAGTGATTCTAACTGAATATAGTTGAAGTTCTTAACGTTTAAATGAACGTATTTTCTGCAAAGTTGAAAATTTTGTTTTAAATCTAACATTTTCCAAACGGTTCACTTAAAATTTGTGTTAATTTTTAATATGAGAAATTGTGTTGTTTTGTTTGTCGACTGCTCGGTACGAGTCAAATATAATCGTAATAATTTTAAAGCGTATTTTACCTTTTGGAAGTTAAAATTAATTTTTAATAAGAAACTCATGCTTTACAACAAAAAAATAAACGTAAATTACAGTGTTACAACTAAAAAAATTTGAAGTTATGTTCAAGAACCGAATGACTTTTGGAAAGATATGTCAGCATAATGGTAATCAGGACAGTGGTACAAGTGCAATTTAACGAATGTTTAAATAATAAGTTCTTGTCTGAGTTATCTATAGCGAGATCAGAGGATCTACTCAAGGAGATACTCACGTTCTTCAAACTCTGTTCACAGAAGGCGTCAAGCTTTGACTTTTCCTCTTCAAGAATCTGCATGTTCTTCAACTCTTTGTCCATGGCAAGTCCACTCTTGCTAGCACCTCTCGACTTTTTTCTTTGCTTCTTCATAGTCGCTGCAGCTTTACTATAAGTCTCCGATCTTGTCTTGTGTTGCTGGAGAAATTTCTTCTGCTCGCTCTGTTCAAATTACAGACAGATTGTCATGAAAGTCTCAACTAGATATTCAAATTTACTTCGCACGAGAGTAAACACTCACCTGAACAACTTTAGTGTCTTTCTCTAAATTAGTTTCAAGTGGAACCAGCAAATCGACGTAGAACGCTTTCAACTGAAACAGACGTTAAATTTCACAGTTTAATTGTGTTAAAATTCAATTCTCAGACATTTATTTTTATCTAGCTATTTTCTGCAAAATTCTAAATTGAGTTTATTGGGGAGATTGACCAACAGTGGGTAGTAAAAATTTCTAATAGGTGTAATTGTTTTAGGTTGAAGTAATTAGTAAAATTTTTAACACTAAAATGAAGCTAATCTATTGAATTAATTAACATGACCAGCAAAGTGGGACTAAAATTAACCTTTTATTTATTATAGGTATTTTTGTAATACGATAAAAATTTAGTTAAAAATTACTTCACGCCAACAGTAGATAATCGTTTCTTATTTAAAGAATATAAATTGTGGAACAGCTTTTTACTCGTATTCCCATTCCTTAATAAGTACTCTTTAAAATAAAATCAATTTTACAAAACAAATTTTGTTTATTCTTTGATAATTAAATGGAATTTCGGAAATATGAGAAAACTTGTCACTTTTGATACACGCCTAACCAAACCTAGGAACTAAAACGGCGGGAATTTTGAAACGAGGAACATAAAAAATCAAATAAATCCTTATATCTATTGTGTAACAACCTTATTTATGTACATATATAAAGAAACTTTTCTGAATTTAATATTTTTTTTTAATTTTTTATTGATAATAGATTGATTCTGGCTAGTATATATAGAAGCATTAAAACAAAATTAAAAAGTTTTTGAAAACAAAAAAATGATATCCAAATTTTATTTACGTACAATATGAGCTTACTAAAAAAAAGTACAAGAAAATCATAGATATAATGGAAAATAAAAAAAAATATAATAAAAATTTGAGAAAAATACTTATAATCTTAGAAAATAATTTTAAAAAGTGAGAATAATTAAAAATTGGGAAAAATAATTAAAAATGAATTTAAAATTTGAAATTTGAAGAAAATAATTAAATATGATAAAAACAATGGTAAGTTGAAAAAAAATAAATGCGGTTTGAAAGAAATAATTGAAAAAAATAACAAATTTTTTTTTTAAATAAACAAAAAATAATAGAAAATTTAGAAATTAAGTTTAAAAAATTAGAATAACTAAAAATTGAAGAATAAACTGTACGAAAGCTAAAAAATAAGATAAAAAAAATTGAAATTTAAGATAATTAATAAATTTTTTTTTAAATTTTTGAAATCAAATGAAAATAATTAAAAATTGAAAAAAATAATTGAAATTTGAGAAAAATACTGAAAAGTCGAAAAAAAAATTTTACAAAATGAGAATAATGTTTAAAAATTGAGGAAAATAATTGAAAAATGATAAAAATAATTGAACAATGAAAAAAATAATTATAATATGATAATAAATAATTAAATTTTCAGAGAAATAATCTGAATTTTTGAAAATTATGTCATAATCATGAAAATAATTAGAAGATGGAGAAAATAATAGAAGAATTACAAAATTTATATTTAAGCAAAAGAAAATAATTGAAAACCCATTTTTAAAATTGAAAATTGAGTCAAATAATGTAAATTTGGGATAATAAAGAAAATTTAAGGAAATTAATTGAAAAATAATTAAAAGATGGAGCAAATAATAGAAAAATGAATTTAAAATTGGAAACTTGAAGAAAATAATTAAAATATAATAAAAAGAATGAGAAGCTGAAAAAATAAATGTAATTTAAGAGAAATAATTAAAAAAATTACAGATTTTTTTTTAAATAAATGAAAAAATAATAGAAATTTGAAAAAAATACTTAAAAATTTTAGAAATTAATTTTAAAAAATAAGTATAACTAAAAATTGAAGAAACAATTGGAAGAAAGCTAAAAATAATTGAAATTTAAGATGATTAATAACATTTTTTCAAAATTATGAAATAAAATGAAAATAATTAAAAACTGAAGAAAATAATTAAAATTTGAAAAAATACGTGAAAGTCTAAAAAATAATTTTAAAAATTAGAATAATAAATAAAAATTGGAAAAAATAAATTAAATTATGGTAAAAATAATAAAAATTTTAGATGAATGATCTAATTTTTGGAAAATGATGTTAAAAGAATTAAAAATAATTAGAAATTAGAGAAAATAATAGAAAAATTACAGAATTTATTTTTAAGCAAAAGAAAATCATTGAAAAATCATTTAAAAGAATAAAATAATCTAAACTTGAGATAATAATGAAAAATTTAGGAAATTAATTTAAAAATAATTAAAAGATGGAACAAATAATAGAAAAATGAATTAAAAATTTGAAACTTGATGAAAATAATTAAAATATGATAAGAGCATAAGTTTGAAAAAGAAGGGTAAATTAAGAGAAATAATAGAAAAAATTACAAAAGTTATTTTTAAATAAATAAAAAAATAATAGAAATTTAAGAAAAATACTTAAAAATTTTAGAAATTAATTTTAAAAAACGAGTAGAACTAAAAATTGAAGAAAGAACTAGAGGAAAGCTAAAAATAATTGCAATGTAAGATAATTAATAACATTATTTGATAATTATGAAATCAAATGAGAATAATTAAAAATTGAAGAAAATAATCAAGCTTTAAGAAAATACTTAAAAATCTAAAAAAATAATTTTACAAAATGAGAATAATAATTACAAATTGAAAAAAATAATTAATATATGATGAAAATAATTAAAACTTAAGATAAATGATCTAAGTATTCGAATTTTATGCCAAAAGAATGAAAAATAATTTGAAACTGAAGAAAATAATACAAAAAATTACAGAATTTATTTTTAATCAAAAGAAAATAATTGAAAAATCGTTTAAAAAACTGTAAATTGAATAAAATAATCTAAATTTGAGATAATAATAGAGAACTTAGGAAATTAATTGAAAAATTATTAAAAGAGGTAGAAAATATTAGAAAAATTATTTTCAATTTGTAATTTGTTAATTTGTAAATAAATAAACAAATAAAAATTATTTTAAAATTTCAGACTTGAAGAAAAAAATTAAAATATGATAAAAACAATGATTATTTGAAAAAAATATATGCAATTTCAGAGAAACAATTAAAGAAATTAGAGATTTTTTTTCAATAAAAAGAAAGTAATAGAAATCTGAGAAAATACTTGGAAATTTTAAAAATTAATTTTAAAAAATGAGAATAACTAAAGATTGGAGAAAAGACTGGAAGAAAGATAAAAATAATTGAAATATAATATAATTAATAAAATTTTTTCAAAAGTTTTGAAATCAAATGAAAATAATTAAAAATTGAAGAAAATAATTGAAACTTGAGAAATTTAAAATCTATAAAGAAGTCTAAAAAAATCATTTTAAATAATGAGAATAATAATTAACAATTGAAGAAAAGAATTGAAAAATGAAAAAAATAATCAAAATATTATTAAAATAATTAAAATTTCCGATAAATAATCTAAAATATTAAAAACTATTCCATAAGAAGTAAAATGATTAGAAATTGGAGAAAATAATAGAAAAAATATAGAATTTATTTTTAAGCAAAAAAATAATAATTGAGAAATCGTTTAAAAAATTGAAAATTGAATAAAATAATCTTAATTTTAAATAGTAACTGAATATTTAGGAAATTAACTGAAATCCAACAAAATGATTGAAAATTCAGATATTTGCATAGTTGAAAGTTTAGGATATTAATTAAGAAATAATGAAAATGATTAAAAATTGAAAAAATAATTTAAAAAATGAAAGAAAATAATTGAAATTTGCAGAAGGTAGATCTAAGATTTAGGGAAAAAAGTGAGAAATAATTGAAATAATTAAAAATTGCAGAAAATAGTTGAAAAATGATAAAAAAAAAGGTTGAAAAGTGTAGTTTAAGTAATTGAAATCTTAATATAAAAAAATAATCGAATTAAAGATTGTACGGTATATTATTCATATTCTTTCAAAAAAAAAAAAAAAACATTGTTAGGTTATCTTATTTTATTCCTAAAATCTTACTACAATAAGCTGAATTTAAATTTTAAATCTATTTTTTCGAAAATCCAAACAATCTACTGTTAGCCACTATCAACAACTGTAGTGAGATCTCCCTTAAAAATAATTTTTAAAAAATTACACAACATATACAAGAATTTTGTATAACTTTAAGTTTATAAAATGGAAAAGACTCTGAAAGGAGTTCTCTAAAAACACTAATTCTTAAGTAACTTGATTCCCATCAAATTTCAAAAGTAGGCATTCAATCACTTTGAAAGATGAAGCTCCTTTGAAAGAAAAAGCTTTAAAGCAGAGACGCGCTTCTTTTAAACACATTCTGACAGCGAGCTGTAAGCTTTTTAAAACGTGAACTTTTACAGCTTGCTTACTTCGAATAAACTGACCCACTTCCGTTTTAGCAACTCTACAAACAAAAACAGAAATATACGGTTAAAGTGTACGATAAAAGTACATTAATCCTAGCGATAAATAAAAATAAAAAAAAAAGAAACAACTTTTCCCAGCAATAAATAAAAAAAAAAACTCTTCCCAGCAATATGACCCATATATGTGGACTTTAGTTCTGGTTGGAAATTTAGAAAAAAGAAAAAAAACAAAATCCCGTTCTGTTCACGGGGTTATGAGCGAGGGAATATCACACAAGTAAATCCAATAACCTCTCGGTATTGTAGATGCATAAATTCCCTGCACACGACAGATCGACTATTTTACACTGCGCACATCAGTCTCTCAGCATTTCCAATAAAACCTCTAAATCCATCCGGATATCAGAGTCACGTAAATTTTACAACTGCACGCTTCTTTTGGCTTCGCTGTGTTCGCTTTAATAAACACTGATTAGAGCTAGAAAATTCAGGTTCTGCTTCTCATCAGATTTTGAACTCGTCTCACCGCAGAAAGGGTTTACAAATTCAAACACTTGAAAATTCGAACGAATCTGCTGAAACGCGAACGTCGAAAAGAGAGTAATGAGTTAAAAGGATGGGATAACAAGACTAACAAGCACTTTTTCGCAGCACTAGCAACGCGAAATCGCAAGAGCGAGTGAATTTAACTTTTAATTCCCTACCTTCTCTTTTTTTTTTTTTTTTTTTGATTCATCGCCAATCAAAACATAATTCAGACGCAAAGTTACACGATTTTATTGGATCGTTAATGGCTTTATTACCAACGCTCCTTTTCCTCTTGCAGCCAACTGTTTTTGAGGTATTTCACCTCAATGGATTTATTACACATAAAAATCGTGACAATGTCGTGTTATTTTATCTTTAGTACTTCATAATGATGATAAAAAGTGGGTGTTGTGTGCCGTAATAGCTGAAGTATTATATAGTCCATAAAATGACACTTTTTTTTAGGGTATTTTTGAAAAAAAAAAACAGTTTTGTATTGTTCTCTCTAAATCTGAATTAGCGATTTTTTACTAATGAATTAGCGAGAAATCCGATGCTGTTAAATAGTGGAGAGTTTTACTAATTTTTAGTAGAAAACTACTAATTATTAGTAAAAAAAAACTACTAATTGAAAAAGTAAATTTTCACTATTACAATTAATAGATATTTCACTTTAAAATGATTAATTTTCTACTATTAATTAGTAGTTTTGTACTGAAAAATAGTGGAATTTTTTACTATTTAATAGTAACGGATTTCTCGCTAATTCATTAGTAGAAAATCACTAATTCAGATTTAGAAAGTTGTTTATTAAAATAATATACAAGTAGTCAATTATATTTTATATATAAATATTTCAGATATAATTTTTAAAAATAAGTTTCTGTAAATAAATAAATGAAATAAATATTTATTAAGGATAAAATTTATAAAATTAAGGACAAAAAAATTTCTAAAAATAATTGAATTTGAACAAGATAAAACTAGAAATTTTGCAAATTTATTGAACAAAAATAATTGAATCAATTAAAAATTGAGAAATGTAAATTAAAATTCTATAGAATGTCTTAAAATAAAGAAAATAATTTGAACATGAGAAAAATACTTGAAAATCATAAAAAAAAATTTAAAACAATTTAATAATAAACTAGGTGAGAATTATGTCCATTTCATGGACATTTTGCATCCAAGTAAGCAAAATAATTCCCCTCATAGAGGAAGCAAGAAATTTATAATATATAAGTTAATTGGGGAAGTTATTTAAAAATGATAAATTTTAAATGCAAAAAAATGTAAAAATATGAATTATTTTACGAATTCTTGATCAATTATAAAAGTTCTATAGGTCAATCGATTCGTTTTGAGATAAGGAATATAATTTTTGTATTCATTAAGTTGTTTTTTTAGCATAAAAAAAATTTTTGGCAAAAAACGATTTTTTTCGATGAAAAAAGGTGCTCAAAAAAATTTGGTCATCCAAATTTTATTGTAATCCGTTCAAGCGTTCTCAAGATATCTTGTACACAAAAAAAGCTATACACACACACACACACACACATACATCTGGACATTTGATTAGGAATGAAAATTTTCGCTTTTTAGATGAAAATGAGTCGATTTAGATTATTTTTGGAAAATCGAAAATTTTAACGATCACAAAGCTTCCTCTAGGAGGAAGCAAAAATTGGAGAAAGTAATTGAAAAATGAAAAAAATGATCGAAAATTGAGATAAATAAAATTTTTAAATTGGAAAAAGATTTAAAATTAAAGAGAACAAATTTTAATTAAAGAGAAATAATTAAAAACTTTTTAAAAATTATGATATAGAACGAAACTAATTCTAAATTAAAGAAAATAATAAAAAAAAAATATAAATAATTGACAATTAAAAAAAATAATTGAAATGTCAGATAAATAGTTTAAACTTTTGGTAATTATAAAACAGATGAAAAAAATTGAAAATTGAAGGAAATAAATTTTAGAAAATAATTGAAAAATGATTTTAAATTTTGAAACTTGAAGAAAATAATTGAAATATGATAAAAACAATGGCCAGTTGTAAAAAATAAATAACATTTGAGAGAAATAATACAAATAATTACAGAATTTTCTTTCAATAAAAAAAAAGTAATAGAAATTTCAGAAAAATATTTGAAAATTTTAGAAGGTAATTTCAAAACATGAGAATAACTAAAGATTGGAGAAAAGACTGAAAGAAAGCTAAAAATAATTGAAATAAAAGATGAAAATAAATTTTTTTTTGAATATTATTAAAATCAAATAACAATTATTAAAAATTAAAGGAAATATTTAAAAGTTGAGAAAAATACTTAAAAGCCAAAAAAAAAATAATTTTACCAATAATGATAATAATAATTAAAAATTGAGGGAAATAATTGAAAAATTATAAAAATAATTGAAAAATAAAAAATATAATTAAAATATAATGAAAATAATAAAAATTACAGATAAATAATATAAATTTTTGCCATAAAAGTGAAAATGATTAAAAATTGAAGAAAATAATAGAAAAATTACAGAATTTATTTTTAAGCAAAAGGAAATAGTTGAAAAATCGTTTAAAAAATTGAAAATAGAGTAAAATAATCGAAATTTGAGATAATAATGAAAAAATTAAGAAATTAATTGAAAAATGATTGAAATAGTTAAAACATTGAGAAAATAATAGAAAAATGATTTTAAAATTTGAAACTTGAAGAATATAATTAAAATATGATAAAGACGATGACAAGTTGAAAAAAAATTCAATTTGAGAGAAGTAATTAAAGAAATTACAGAATTGTTTTTAATAAAAACAAAAAAAAATAAATTTAAGAAAAATACTGGTAAATTTTAGAAATTAATTTTAAAAAATGAGAATCACTAAAAATTGGAAAAAAGGACTGGAAGAGAATAATAATTTAAAACTGGCGGAAATAATTAGAAAATGAAAAAAGTAATTAAAATAAGATGAAAATACTTAAATTTTCAGACAAATAATCTAATTTTTTGGAAATTTTAGAAGTTCATTGAAAAAAATAGAAAGTAACGCAAAAGTATAGAAAATAAATGAAAAAGGATAAACATAATTTAAAATTAAGGAGAACAATTTTTAATTAAAGAGAAATAGTTAAAAACATTTTAAAAATTATGATAAAGAACGAAACTAATTGAAAATTGAAGAAAATAATTGAAATGTCAGATAAATAGTTTAAAATTTCGGCAATTATAGAACAGATGAAAAAATTTGAAAATTGAAGGAAATAAATTTTGGAAAATAATTGAAACATGATTTTAAATTTTGAAACTTGAAGAAAATAACTGAAATATGAAAAAAACAATGACCAATTGTAAAAAATAAATAACATTTGAGATAAATAATTAAAATAGTTACAGAATTTTGTTTCAATAAAAAAAAAATAATAGAAATTTGAGAAAAATACATGAAGATCTTAGAAATAAATTTTAAAAAAAATGAGAATGAATAAAAATTGGAGGAAGGAATTGAAAAAAGCTAAAAATAATTGCATTTTAAAATGATTAATAAAATTTGTTGAAAATTATGAAAGCAATTGAAAATAATTAAAAATTGATGAAAATAATTGAAATTTGAGAACGTCAAAAAAAATAATTTTACAAAATGAGATTAATAATTTAAAATTGAAAAATAAATTGAAATATGATAAAAGTAATTAAAATTTCAGATAAAAGATCTAAATTCTTAAAAAGTATGCCAAAAGAATGAAAGCAATTAAAAATTGAAGAAAATAATAGAAAAATTACAGAATTTATTTTTAAGCAAAGAATATAATTGAAGAATCGTTTAAAAAAATGAAAATTTAATAAAATAAACTAAATTTGAGATAATAATGTAAAAATTGGGAAATTAATTGAAAAATCATTAAAATAATTAAAAAGTGGAGAAAATAATTATAAAATGATTTTAAAATTTAAAACTTGAAGACAATAATTGAAATATGATAAAAACAAAAATAATGATAAGTTAAAAAAATAATTATGCAATTTAAGAGAAATGTCATTAATTGAAATATCAGATAAATAGTTTAAACTTTTGGTAATTATAAAACAGATGAAAAAAATTGAAAATTGAAGGAAATAAATTTTAGAAAATAATTGAAAAATGATTTTGTATTTTGAAACTTGAAGAAAATAATTGAAATATTATAAAAACAATGCTAAGTTGTAAAAAATAAATAAATTAATTAAAAAAAAAAATGAAATCAATTAAAAATTGGGAAAAGTAATTTAAACAATAAAAAATGATTTAAACATAAAGAAAATAATTTAAATTTGCGAAAAATACTTGAGAATCTTAAAAGTAACTTGAACCAAAATTAAATAATGAAAAATTAGAGAAAATAATTGAAAATTGAACAAAAATGGTTAAAAATTTAGATAAATAAAATAAAATTTAAAAAATAATATAAATCTGAGAAAATGATGAAACAAATTACATAAAATATTTTAGATAAAGGAAAGTTAAACAAAATTTAAGAAAAATACTTAAAACTTTCAGAAGTTTATTGAAATAAAAGAAAATAATTAAAAATTAGTGAAAATAAATGAAAAAAGATAAAAATAATTTAAAATTGAACAGAACAAGTTTTAATTAAAGAGAAATAAGTAAAAAGTTTTGTCAATTATAAAAAAGAACGAAAGTAATTAAAAATTAAATAAAATAATATAAAAAAAAATATAACTAAAGAAATAATTGAAAAGTCAGATAAATAGTTAACAATTTTTGAAATTATGAAACAAATTTAAAGAATTGAAAATTGAAGGAAATAGATTTTGAAAAATATTTGAAAAATGTTTTTACATTTTAAAACTTGATAATAATTAAATTATGGTTCAAACAATGATAAGTTGTAAAAAATAAATGATGTTTAGGTGTGATAATTGAAAAAACTACAGAATTTTTTTTTAAATGAAGAAAAAATAATTGAAATTTTAGAAAAATACTTAAAAATTGTAGAAAATATAATTTTAGGAAATGAGAATAATAATTAACAATCGAGGAAAATAATTGAAAAATAATTAAAAAATAATCAAATTAAGTCAAAATTCAAAAAATTATTCAAATATGCTAAAAATAATTTAAGATTGAGAAAAATAATTGACACTTATGATGAAAATAATTTAAATATGAAAGAATGTAAACAGTAAATTATATTTGAGCAAAATAATTAAAAAAATGATATAGAATATATGTTTAAAAGAGAAAAATAATTAAAAAATTACTTAAAAATTTTAATTAAAGAGAATAATTAAAAATCGTAGAAATAATTGAAAATTGATGAAAATAATCATTGAAATTTCAGATAAATAATTGAAATGTTTAAAAATAGTGCCAAAAGAATGAAAATAATTAAAAATCGGAGAAAATAATATAAAATTACAAAATTTATTTTTAAGCAAAAGGAAAGAATTGAAAAGTCTTTTAAAAAATTGAAAATTAAAGACAATAATTGAAATTTGAGATAATAACTAAAAATTTTGGAAATTATTTGGAAAATAATACAAATTAAAAGATGGAGAAAAAAAAGAAAGAATTGAAAATTGGGATATATATTTGAAAGTACAGTAAATTAATTCAGAATTTATTTAAATGATTAAAAATTGAAAATAATAATTGCAAAATGACAAAAATAATGTACTTATTTATTTATTTCAAATTAACGGGCAATGCCCTTTCATACAAAAGTATTTATATAATTAAATCTAATCCTAGAAAAAAACTAGGAGCTTAATCAAATATAATAATTTCTAATTATTATAATTGGTAAGTTAAAAAAATAAATTTAAATTTGCGATGATTAATATAAAATTAAGGAACAAATAATTAAATTGATTTAGTGTCAAGGCAAAAATAATTAAAATTGAAAAAATGATTGAGAAAACTAAACAAAATAATTGAAATTTAAGGAAGGTTAATTTAAGATTTAGGGAATCAATTTAAAAACAATTAAAATAATTAAGGATTGTAGAAAATAGTTGAAAAATTAAAATTTATTTTAAATTTAGTATTTTTGAAACGTGCATCAATTGAACTTTTAATCAATGCAAGTTCACATTAACTGAAATTTAAAGAGATTAAAATTGCTATAAATTGAAAATTTGAGAACATTTTAAAAAGGTGAAATATGATTTAAAATTCTAAAAGAAAAAAATATCTAGTGACAAATATCAAGTGTAGACAGAATGAATGAATTAATTAATTAAACTTGTAATTATTATATATAATTGGGGCCCCATTTTTCTTTTTGCCCGAGGGCCCTTGCACCCCCAGTTACGCCACTGTCCATATTATTCTTTATATGTGACGCTCCGCGAGAGAAGGGACCTATCGCTGAGAAAGCAAACTTTAAAGAATAGACGGGCAAAGAGGACAAGAAAACTAATTGCAGGAATCAAATTTTGGTTTTTGGAACTCAACAAGTAACTCAAAAACTATCAATTACCATAAAAAAATCAAACTTATTAATTGTTAATTTCACGGGACGGTCGTTCAAAAAAAAAAAAAACCAAAAAATGCGATATACTTAGTATGCCTAGGTTTCAAGCATTATAACAAAAAGAGTAATTACAACAACAAAAAATTTGAAACATGGAACTAAAAGAACAACTCAAAAATTATCTTTTAGCATAAAAAATGAAAATTGATTTTTTCAGCGATAGGTCCCTTCTCTCGCGGAGCGTCACATATATCTAATATATATATATTTATATTATCTATCATCTACTATATTATCTAGTGAAACACCTAAAATACCAAATACACAATTCCATACCTTATTTTAAAAAAAAATTGACCTCCAAAGACAAAACACACAGAAAGTAAGTGTACGTCAATATTAACACGGATCCTAATTAATTTCAACATAATCTAATTTATTCCCCCTCGTGTGTCGTCTACTCTACACATCGCGGTTTTATTTCATTAAAACGAGGTGAAAGAGAGTTTATATCAACTTCACAAAAAGCTCTCAATGTCACGAACCTTTGTCGAACTTCCGTACACAAGGTGTCTTTATATATATAAAGCCACGTTTTAAAACATTTTACAAAAACCATTAGCCAAACGCCATTAAGTGCCGCACTAAATAAATTTTTAATTAATCACACGCTAAATAGATTTTATAATTTTCAAAGGGATTACCTTTAGCCAGGTTATAACTCCGCCTGATATATTTCTCCCTCTGCTCTACGCACAGATTTTCTTTCTTTTTTTTCACCTTCCCCCCCCAGAAAAGCTTCCTCTCTGACTCTGTGTAAATTTGAACAAACTGAAAGCTCGGCTAGTGCTTTCGCATTCCCCCTTTTTCAGCGGCAAGTTGTCTGTGTACATCCGTCTAGCCGGAATCCTCAACAGCCATGAACGCGGTAATGCTCAACGACCACAGAAGATTTCCGAGGTTTCGCCCTTTGACCTCTCTACTCACTTGTTTATCCTGTTTTCACCTCCTCCTTACCCACGGGTCTTATTCACTTTAAATATACTTTAGCATCAGGATTTCACGAATCATGACACAGAGACCTTAGTCCGCACTAATACCAACTTATTTATTTAATTGGATTATCCTCAAGTGCAAATCCACAATCTACACCTTCTTCTGAAGAAGAGAAAAAAAAAATCCTGGCTTCCTTCCAAGAAACGAAGACCGCGGGAATCCCGAGAGCGAAATAAAAAGCTACTATGGATATCTTATCCACCGGAAAATATCGACTTATCATTAATTCATGGACGCGGGAGCTTCTTATACCGAGTAACCCAGCGAGAAACATAAAACATTGAGGGAAATATCTAAAAAAAAAAAAAGTCTATTCGACCTTTTCATAATTCCACTGCCAATCCGAGGACTTTTCCTGCAAATTTTGCATGCGCCTTTTTGTAAACAAAATCGTTGCTGAATGCTCTCGATTCAAAATATATAGTCTCGGAGCTAAATGGCTCTGCTAACTTATTATTTTGCTTTGCGGAATAATTCTCGCACAAGTGGGCACTTTAGTTCTAGAGACGGTTTTTTTTTACTTAATCGTAAATAAAATGAGGAAAATACTTGTTTTTTGTAAATTAAGAAAAAGATCAATTTCGTGAAACTTTGTCAAGCTCTCTTCAATCGGGAAATTTGTTTTGTAATTTGAGCCTTCTATCTACGCTGGGAATTGTTGAATTTATCAAACTTGTAGAAGATTGAAAAAGTTTTGGTTTAAAGGACAAGTTAGTTTTGGAGGGAAAAACTCATTACGTAGTTTTAAAAAATACGCTTTTTTTTACAAATTTCACTGGTTTCGTTTGGTAAATTAGAGAAAATTAGAGGGGAACTTTTTATTTGCGTTTTGTGGAAAACTTTTTATTCAAACGGAGAAAAAAGGTACATCGTCTTTAAAGTTTTGGCACAGAAAACATTAGATAAAAAGTAAATACAAATAATTTAGATAATTTTTTAATTATTACAAAAACTAAGTATTAAAAATGAATGTTTAGAACGTATTTCAAAGGGAAAATCTACTATCATAATATTTTTAAAACTGATTAACTTTTTAAAGTTGGAAAAAATTTGAAATGAAATTGCACAGGTTCCAACTGTAATCTACACACCGTCCCAGACATTTCTCAAAGTTCTGGCACTATCTTCACTTTGTGTTTGAAGCAGAAACAAACAAAACGACGCGAGATTACCAGAGCCTAGGTTTATTTTCTACAGGATACGTTATCCGAAACTGTGGATTCAGAAGCATTCGCCGATTTCACAAGAGTTTGTACTATTAAGGGATTGAGATGAAAGTTGGCAAATATTAAAGTAGAAGAAGGAAAATTCAAGTCTATATAAAAAAAACAAAATGATTTAACCCAATTTACTTCCATTATCCTTGTTTATTTCAGACTATCACAATTTTCGAAAAATCAGTTCAATATAAAATAAATTAATTTAAAAATTATGATTTGTTTCTAGAAGAAAATTGATTTTATTATTTTTAGATAATTGAAATAGAGAGGAAAAGATTTATACTGGTAATATTTACAAAATGCGATACTGAAAAAGTGTATTTCTTTTTTCAGAAAACTTGGTATAAAACGATGAAATGTATCAAAGCGAGCAACCTGTTACGTCCAACTCTAGAAATTTCAAAAAAAAAAGAGTGTGTAAAAACCGATACAATTTATAATCCACTTTGTCAGAAAAGATATTATTTCACATAAACGCCAATCTTTGAAAAAACTATATTTTTCAAAGTTTAGTGTCATGGAAAAATCAATAATTTCTTCGAGGTTGGTAGATTTTTATACCGTAATAATAGAACAAATGAAAAATAATATTAAAATGGAAAATTAATTTGTTTTCAGTATTTAATTGTAATTTTTAATACTAAGTAAGTATTAAACCCTTCTAGCTCTAGAAAAATGTAACTCCCTCATACATCAAGAAACACGTAACTTGCTTCTACTTCTAGAATCACGTAACTCCCTTCTAACTTCAGAAACACATAACTACCTTATACATCAAGAACCACGTAACTCCATTCTACCTTTAGAACCACGTAAATTCACAATAGATCAAGCACCACGTATCTCCCTTCTATCTCTAGAACCACGTAAATCCATAATACATCAAGAACCACGTAACTCCCTTCTAAATCTAGAATCACATAACTCCCTCGTACATCAAGAACCACGTACCTCCCTGCAACCTCTAGAACCACGTAACTCCCTTCTACCTCTAGAACCACGTAACTCCATTATACATCAAGAACCACGTAACTCCCTTCTACCTCTAGAAACACGTAACTCCCTTCTAACTTCAGAACCACGTAACTACCTTCTAAATCTAGAATCACATAACTCCCTCATACATCAAGAAACACGTAACTCCCTTCTACCTCTAAAAACACATAACTCCCTCATACATCAAGAACCACGTAACTACCTTTAACCTCTAGAACCACGTAACTCCATTATACATCAAGAACCACGTAACTCCCTCAGACATCAAGAACCACGTAAATGGATAATAGATCAAGAACCACGTAAATGCATAATAGATCAAGAACCACGTAACTCCCTTCTACCTCTAGAATCACGTAACTCCCTTAAACATTAAGAACAACGTAACTCCCTTCTACCTCTAGAACCACATAACTCCCTTATACCTTTAGAACCACGTATCTCCTTCATACACGAAGAACCACCTAACTACCTTCTCTTTTTAGAACCATGTAAGTTCCTTATACATCATGAACCACGTAACATTTTTTTACCACTATAACCACGTAGCGCCCTTACACAGCAAGAACCACGTAACTCTCTTCTACCTCTAGAACCACGTAACTCTGTCATACATCATGAACCACATAACTGTTTTTTTTTTAAAAAAACGACAAATGGAAGTATACAGACCAAAAAAATTTGTGAAACTTTACAAAACTCGTTATCGTAACCTACTGATGTCGCTACATTAAAATGTGAATGAAACTTTAATTTTCAAACTGGCTAATCCAATAAGGCAGACTTAAATCTAAAAAAATCGAGTTTTACGAAACTGGGTTTTTAGATGTTTTTTGGGTCGTAGAATGTAAACATAATATTCAAATTGTGAAATTCAATATGGTGGATCTAATATGGCGGACTAAATTCCCCAAAAACACTCGATTTTTACGAAACTTGGTTTTTAGATGTCTTTTGGGTCGAACAATGTAAATATAATATTCAAATTAAGAAATTCAATATGGCGGATCCAATATGGCGGAGTTAAACTTAAAAAAATAATCGATTTTTACGAAACTTGTTTTTTAGATGTTTTTTGGGTCGTAGAATGTAAATATAATATTTAAATTAAAAAATTCAATATTGTGGACTTAATATTATGGAATAAGCATTTAAAAGTCAAAATGGCGGATCCAATATGGTGGACCTAAAAATTTAAAAATTAATTAATTTTTATAAAACTTGGGATCAAGAGGTTTCTGGGGTCCATGGTTACGAATCTAAAGTCAGATTTGAAAAATTTAAAGAGTCGGATCTAATATAGCGGGCCTTCCATAACCTAAAAGCAAACTTATTAATTATTAGTTTATTCTAACTAACCGATTTATTAGAAATATTACTAATTGAATCAGTGATGGACTTTTTATTATCAAAATAGTTATTTTTAACAAATTTAAATTTAGATAGAACTTTCACAAAAATTTTGTGAAATAAGATATTAAATACTTAATTAAGTTTCATAAAAAATTGTTAATTTTTTAAATATTATGTCCGACATATTGTATTCGGCACTTTGAATTTTTCAAATCTAACTTTAGATTCGTAACTATGACCACCAAAAACCCCCTGATATGAAGTTTCCTAGAAATTGGTTAATTTTTAAATTTTTATGTCTGCCATATTAGATCCGCCATTTTGAATTTTTGAAATCTGTCTTCAAATTTGTAATCAGGGACCCCCAAAACCCCCTGATACAAAGTTTCCTAGAAATTAGTTAATTTTTAAATTTTCATGGCCGCCATATTGGATCCGCCATTTTGAATTTTTAAAATCTCACTTCAGATTTGTAATCAGCGACCTCAAAAATAATAGAAACCATAATTAGCAGTTTAAATTTCTCGTTTTATTTAAATTAATATTTTTTGCCAATAATAACCTATAAAACTGCTCAAAACTGGCTTGAGATTATTTAAAACAGGTTTGAAAAAATGTTTGGAACTAGTTTAAAAATATTCAGAACAAGTTCTAAACAGGTTTTAAACTTCCCAAGCTTTGAAACTTTTTTTAGACTAATTCTAAACAGGTTTAAAGACGCTCTAAACGACATTTTTTTTACGACATTTTAAAAAGCTCTAAACAATCTTAAACTAGTAATAAATAGCTTCAAATATTTCCTGAATAGTTGTACATACTCCTTAACAGTTCTTAACAGTATTAAACTAATTATAAACAGTTTTAAACCAGCTCCAAATAGTTTGTAATGGTTATAACTAGTTTTAAACAATTTTAAGCAAGTTTTTACAGTTTTAAACTAGTACTAAACTCGTTTAAAAAAGTTTTTAACAGTTATAAATTGTTCAAAACAGTTTAAAACAGTTTTGGACCAGTTTTAAAACGTTTAAAACAAGTTATTAACAGTTCTTAACCAGTTATAAACAGATTTAAACAACTTTTAAATAGTTTGGAATAAACATAAAGAATTAGAAATAGTTTTTAATCAGATCTTTGCAGTCTAACCCTAGTTTCTAACAGTTTTTAACCAATTCTTAAGAGTTTTAAACAAGTTCTAATCAGTTATTCTAGTTATAAACAGTTTTAAACTTGTTTTAAATAATTTTGAATAATTGTAAATTTTTTTAAAATTTTTTAAACAATTTTAAGCACGTTTTAAAGAGTTTTAAACTTGTTCTGAACAGGTTCAAATAAGTCCCAAACAGTTTTAATGGTAAAAAATAATTTTTAATAGTTTTGAACCAGTTTAAAAGAATTTTAAAGAAGTTTGAAACAAGTTTAAAACGGTTTTTAATAGTTATAAATAATTAACACATCTTAAAACAAGTTCTGAACAGTCTAAACCTGTTTTTAATTAGGTTTCAAAAATTCTTAAAGAATATTAAAGACTTATGAATGGTTTTAAATAGCTTCTAATACTTATAATGATTAGAAATAGTTTTAAACCAGTTATTAACAGTATAAAACTTGTTTTAAACTGTTTTAAACAAGTTTAAATTAGTTCTAAATAGTTTTAAACAAGTTTAAACTAATTCTAAACACTTTTAAACAAGTTTAAACTAGTTCTAAACACTTTTAAACAAGTTTAAACTAGTTCTAAACAGTTTTAAAATAGTTTAAACTAGTTCTAAACAGTTTTAAACAAGTTTAAACTAGTTCTAAACAGTTTTAAACAAGGCTAAACTTGTTCAAACGAGTTTCGAATAGGTAAACAAATTTTTTAAACAGTTCTAAACCAGTTTTCAACCATTTAAAACAAGTTATAAACAAGTTTGACAAAGTTCAGAACATTTTTAAATAGTTATGAGTTCTTAGCCTCCTGAAACTAGTTTATAACAGTTTTAAACCAGTTCTCAGTAGTTTTTCTAGTTAAAAATTGTTTTTAATCAGTTTGAAAGAAATTTTAAACATTGTTTAAAAATTATAAGTTATAAAAAATATATTTAAACTAGTTTTTAGCAGTCTAAAACTAGTTTTTAACAGTTTTGAACCAGTTCTAAAGATTTTTAAACACGTTCTAAACACTTCTTCTTGTTATAAACTGTCGCAAACCAATTAAAAATATTTTCAATCAATTCCTGAAAATTTTTAAACAGCTACAAGTTGCTCACAACAGTTTCAAACAACCCAATCTCCTATCACCACTTTTCTCACAATTACCCAAATAATAATAAAAAATCGAATAAAAAATACTGTTAAGAACCCCGAACCTAATTATTTCCATTCGAATAATTTTCCCAAGCTTCAAATGCAATTGCAACTAAAAATAAAAGCCGAGAATTTCTCTTTAAACAGAGTTTGAACGCTTTTAAACTGAATATACGAACTTTTAAGGATCTTTTGAGAGTAAAGACTCTTAATTTTGAGTGCGTTCTAACTACATAATGAGACCATTTAAGGCAGTTACAAAGTTTCTCCTCACTAATTCTGGCAATTCTAAATAAGCTGTAGGTACTATTTAGAGTTGATGGATTTTCGTTTCGATTCAATAGTTCACGAGTATTAAAGTGACTTCAGTTGCAGCCAATTCCATTTGCCGAGAATGAAATTCTCCCTCGGCAAGCTAATGCGTGTATCACGAAGTGATTTATCCACCCTCCGAAGCTGGATTTTTAAACCTTGGCATCGCATCTTCGCTGGAAGAAATAAAGAGTCGCGAAGAAGCGTCTCGACCTTGAAAGTCTCCAGCTAATTTGGCGCAATTCCATCTCCCCGACTAGCAGTTCAATTGATAAACGAAAACCCTATAGGGTTCTTGTTTTACGAGCATCCTTACAAGCTCGACAGATTATGTTTGGCGCGAATACCAGTTTACTTTCCCCCAAGAATCAAGATAAAATAATACGAGCTTTTAAGTATTATGACTCCAAGGGATTAGTGCCTGGTAATCATCTCTTTTTTACAAGCTTGGTTAAGGATTGCAGACAGAATAAAAACAGAAAAGAAATAAAAAAAAATAACAAGATAAAATATCCGTCAAATCTTAAAGGAGACTTAACCTTTTCACAATTATGCAAAATTGAGCAATTAAGCGATTTTTAAGCGATTTTAAACACTTCTTAAAAATTTGTCCGCCATATTGCATCCGCCATTTTGAATTTTGAAAAACTAACCCAGGATTCGTAATCAGCGACCTCAAAAATCCCCTAGTAACAAATTTTAAGCGATTTTAACCAATTTTTAAATTTTGTCCGCCATGTTGGATCCGCCATTTTGAATTTAGGAAAACTAGAACCGGATTCGTAATCAGCGACCCCAAAAACCTCCAAATAACCAATTTCAGGTGATTATAAATGATTTTTCAAATTTTTGGTTGCTATATTGGATCCGCCATTTTGTATTTTTAGAACCAAACACTAGATTCGTAATCAGCGTACCCAAAAACCCCCGAGTAAAAAATTTTTTAGCGATTTTGAACGCTTCTTAAACATTTGTCCGCCATATTGGATCCGCCGTTTTGAATTTTGTAAACCTAACCCTGGATTCGTAATCAGTGACCTAAAACATCCCCGAGTAACGAATTTTAAGCGATTTTAAACAATTCTTAAAAATTCATCGACAGTTTGAATTTTAGATAACTAACCCCGGATTCGTAATCAGCAACTCCAAAAGCCCCCAAGTAACCAATTTTAGGTGATTATAAATGATTTTTCAATTTTTCAGCCGCCATATTGGATCTGCCATTTTGTAATTTTAAAAATTAACATCGGCTTCGTAATCAGCGCCATTAAAAATCCCCGAATAAGCAATTTTAAGAGATTTTAAACACTTCTTAAAAATTCGTCCGCCATATTGGATCCGCCATTTTGATTTTTGTGAAACTAACACTGAATTCGTAATCAGCGACCCCAAAACCTCCAAATAATCAATTTTAGTCGAAAATAACGATTTTTAAATTTTTTTGACGCCATATTGTATCCGCCATTTTGTATTTTTAGAAAATAACTCCAGATTCGTCATCAGCGTACTAAAAAACCGTCGTGTAAATAATTTTTAGCGATTTTAAACACTTCTTTAAAATTCGTCTGCTATATTAGATCCGCCATTTTAAAATTTGAAAAACTAACACCGGATTCCTAATCAGCGCCATTAAAAACTCCTGAATAAGTATAACTCCTAAAATGATTTAAAAATATCTAAATTTTAACATTTATTTATATACTTTTTTTAAACAATAGTTTTAGTTTATTGCGTAAAAAAAGCAGTAGGTAAAATCGACTGAAGTCAATATATTATTTTTAAAATTTCACATTTCTGAACAAATAATTTTTTAAACCTTAATATTTAATTTTCAATTTTCTTTGCTTATCATTTGGATTTTTAATGATAAGGAAACTGCGAACTCGGTGAAATAAGAGGAAAATCCTGGCAGAGATTTTAGTTGAGTCGTAAGTCGACGGAATAAAAGGAAGAAAGTCTCAGGAAGAAGGAACAAAAAAAGCGAAAAACAAAATACGCACATATAGTCTCATTCATATTACAAATAATACGAGAATGGAGACAGTAGAGTGCGTCTGGACGTCTAGAAACGCATGCCCGCAATTTTTCCTTATCTCGCGATTATTTATTGTCCCATTCCCCGGCCCTAAGTGAGGGCTAAGAGCTGCATTTTTCGTCCATTTTCTCCCTGTTAAAAGGCCGCGAGAGAGATGCTTACAAAACCGATTTGCCCCTTCCAGCAAAACGACCAAGACATCTCACCACATTTAAACCAAACTCCAACAAAGTTTAGATTATTTATGTTCCTTACCCTCCTATTGTCGAATCGAATTCACATAATCGTATTCAGTTTCGCATTTCCTTATGGTAGACTGCAGTGAAAATGCGGAAAATGAGAATGTATTACGAGAAGAAAGAAACATAAAAAGATTTCATGAAATGGAGCGACGATATTAGATAACAAAATCACTTGGAGGGTTTTTATTGTCGCTCTTTGTTTTCCCGCAGGCATTTTCAAACTTTATAAAAGAATATATTTTTGAAGTTTATTGAATATTTTAACTCGTGTTATTGTCTTTTTAAGGTTTAAGTTAAAAAAAAATAGTTATCAACGGTTTTTTACACTTTTAAACAAGTAAAAAATAGTTTTAGACCACTTAAAACCAGTTCAAGGCAGTTTTTAGCACGTTTGAACCAATTATAAACAGTTAGAAACAAGTTTGAACTAGTTCCAAAAGTTTACATAAAGTTTAAACATGTTATAAACAAATTAAAAAATTTTAAACAAACTTTAACAAATTCTAACTAGTTTTAAACATCATTTAACTAGTTATAAGCAGTGCTAAGCGAGTTTAAACTAGTTCAAAACATTTTTAAACAAGTCTAAAATATTTTAAACATGATTAAAATAGATCAAGCAAGTTTAAAACAAGTTGAAACATGTTCAAACCAGTTTTAAACGAATTTAAACTAGTTCAAAACAGTTTTCACCAAATTTAAACAAGTTTAAAAACGTCTACGGAAGTGTTTACTTCTAACGAACAGTTTTAAACAAGTTCAAGCTGTCTGTAAACTGTCTTGAACAAGTTTAAACTAGTTTTAAATAGTTTATAGAAGCTTTTACTGGTTACGAACAGTTTAAGACAATTCTAAACTAGTTCAAAACAGGATTTAACAAGTTTTTACTACTTTCTAACAGTTTTAGACAAGTTTAAAAACGTTTATGGAAGACCTCAAATTTTAAGGACAGTTTTAAACAAGTTGAAGATAGGTTTAAACTGTTTTGAACAAGGTTACACTAGTTTCGAACAGTTTATAGAAGCTTTTACTGTTTTCGAACAGTTTAAAACAATTCTAAACTAGTTCAGAACAGGTTTAAACAAGTTTTTACTAGATTCTAACAGTTTTAAACATATTTAGACAAGTTTAAAAACGTTTATAAAAGTTTTTATTTTTTACGAACAATTTTAAACAAGTTTAAACTAGATTTAAATTGTCTTGCACAAGTTTAAGCTAATTTAAAATGGTTTGAACAAGCTTCATCTGGTTACGAACAGTTTTAAATAAGTTGTATCGGTTTTAAACAGGTTTAAACAAGTTTCTACTGGCTTCTAACAGTTTTGAACAAGTTTAAAAACGTTTATGAAAGAATTCAATTTTAAAATACTGTTTTAAATAAGTTCAAACTAGCTTTAAACTGTTTTAAATAAGTTAAAACTAGTTTTAAGCAGTTTATAAAAGATTTTACTAGTTACAAACAGTTTAAAACAATTCTAAACTAGTTCAAAACAAGTTTAAACAAATTTTACTGGTTTATAACAGTTTTAAAAAAATTTAAAGAAGTTTAAAAACGTTTATGGACATCTTTACTTTTTAAGAACAAAATTAAACAAGTTCAAGCTTGCTTTAAACTGTCTTGAACAAGTTTAAACTGGTTCCAAACAGTTTATAGAAGCTTTTACTGTTTACGAACAGTTTATAGCAATTCTAAATCAGTTCAAAGCAGGTTTAAACTAGTTTCTATTGGTTTAGAGTAGTTTTAAAAACATTTATTACAGTGTGCAGCACTTTCTACTATCTACGAAATAATTTTAAATAAGATCAAACTAGTTCTAAACTGTTTTAAAATTGTCTAAATGGGTTCAAACCAGTTTTAAACAAGTCTAAACTAGTTCCAAACTGTTTCAAAAAAGTTTAATATAGCCCTAAACTGTTTCAAACAACTCTAAACTATTTTAAACAAGTTTCTTTTGGTTTAGAATTGCTTTAAAAACATTTAAATCAGTGCATAGCATTTTCTACTGTCTAAGAACAATTTCAAAATAAGACGAAACTAGTTTTCAAACGTTTTAAAATTGGCTACATGAGTTCTAACCAGTTTTAAACAAGTCCAAACTAGTTCCAAACTGTTTTAAACAAGTTGCTACTGGTTTATAACAGTTTTAAACAAATTTGAACAAGTTTAAAAACGTTTATGGACGTCTTTACTATCTACGAACAATGTCAAACAAGTTTAATCTTGCTTTAAACTGTTTTGAACAAGTTTAAACTAATCAAAAACAGTTTAAATAATTCTAAAGTAGTTCAAAACAGGTTTAAACGAGTTTCTATTGGTTTAGAATTGTTTTAAACACATTTACTAAAGTGTGTAGCTCTTTCTACTGTCTACGAACAATTTTTAAAAAACCAAACTAGTTCTAAACTGTTTTAAAGTTGTCTAAATGAGTTCACACCAGTTTTAAACGAGTCTAAAGTAGTTCCAAACTGTTACAAACAAGTATAATATTTCCCTAAACTGTTTTAAACAACTCTGAACTGTTTTAAACAAGTTTCTAGTGGTTTAGAATAGTTTTAAACAGATTTAAAATAGTGTATAGCACTTTCTACCCTCTACAAACAGTTTTAAATAAGATCAAACGAGTTCTAAACTGTTTTAAAATTGTCTAAGTGGGTTTAAACCTGTTTTAAACAAGTGTCAACTAGTTCCAAACTGTTTCAAACAAGTTTAATATAGTCATAAACTGTTTCAAACAACTCTAAACTATTTTTAACAAGTTACCATTGGTTTAGAATTGTTTTAAAAACATTTAAATCAGTGTATAGCATTTTCTACTGTCTAAGAACAATTTTAAATAAGACGAAACTAGTTTTCAACCGTTTTGAAATTGGCTAAATGAGTAATAACCAGTTTTAAACAAGTCCAAACTAGTTCCAAACTGTTTTAAACAAGTTGCTACTGGTTTATAACAGTTTTAAACAAATTTAAAAAACGTTTATGGACGTCTTTACTATCTACGAACAATGTCAAACAAGTTTAATCTTACTTTAAACTGTTTCGAACAAGTTAAAAATAGTTACAAACAGTTAAAAACAATTCTAAACTAGTTCAAAACAGGTTTAAACGAGTTTCTATTGGTTTAGAATTGTTTTAAACCCATTTACTACAGTGTATAGCACTTTCTACTGTCTACGAATAATTTAAAAAAAACCAAACTAGTTCTAAACTGTTTTAAAGTTGTCTAAATGAGCTCAAACCAGCTTTAAACAAGTCTAAACTAGTTCCGAACTGTTTCAAACAAGTATAATATTTGCCTAAACTGTTTTAAATACCTCTAAACTGTTTTAAACAAGTTGCTATTGGTTTAGAATAGTTTTTAACAGATTTAAAATAGTGTATAGCACTTTCTACCCTCTACAAACAGTTTTAAATAAGATCAAACGAGATCTAAACTGTTTTAAAATTGTCTAAATGGGTTCAAAACAGTTTTAAACAAGTCTAAACTAGTTTCAAACTGCTTCAAAAAAGTTTAATATAGCCCTAAACTGTTTCAAACAACTCTAAACTATTTTTAACAAGTTTCCATTGGTTTAGAATTGTTTTAATAACATTTAAATCAGTGTACAGCATTTTCTACTGTCTAGGAACAATTTTTAATAAGACCAAACTAGTTTTATAAAGTTTTAAAGTTGACTACATGAGTTTCAAATAGTTTTAAACAAATCCTAACTAGTTCCAAACTGTTTTGAACAAGTTTCTATTGGTTTATAACAAATTTAAACAAGTTTAAAAACGTTTATGAACGTCTTTACTTTCTACGAACAATGTTAAACAAGTGTAACGTTGCTTTAATCTGTTTTGAACAAGTTTAAACTAGTCAAAAACAGTTTAAATAATTCTAAACTAGTTCAAAACAGGTTTAAACTAGTTTCTATTGGTTTAGAATTGTTTTAAACACATTTAATACTGTGTATAGCACTTTCTACTGTCTACGAACAATTTTTAAAAAACCAAACTAGTTCTTAACTGCTTTAAAGTTGTCTAAATGAGTTCAATCCTGTTTTAAACAAGTCTCAACAAGTTCCAAACTGTTTCAAACAAGTATAATATTCTCGTAAACTGTTTCAAACAACTCTAAACTGTTTTAAACAAGTTTCTATTGGTTTAGAATAGTTTTAAAAACATTTCAAAAAGTGTATAGCATTTTCAACTGTCTAAGAACAATTTTAAATATGACCAAACTAGTTCTCCACTGTTTTAAAGTTGTCTAAATAAGCTCAAACCAGTTTTAAACAAGTCTAAACTAGTTCCAAACTGTTTCAAACAAGTTAAATATGGCCCTGAACTGTTTCAAACAACTCTAAACTAGTTCTTAACTGTTTTAAACAATTCGGAACTACTTGAAAACAGTATTAAGTAAGTCTAAATTAGTTTAAAACTAAACTAAAAAAATTTTGACTGATTTTGAACAGTTTTAAACAAGTTTTAACTAATTTTAACCAGTTTTAAACAAGTTTTTATCGGTTTTAAACAGTTTCTAACAAGTTTAAACTAATTTTAATTAACAAGTTTAGTTCCTAAATTTCTCGAGTTTTTAGGAAGTTTTTTTTATAACTTTAAAATAAACAGTTTAAAGCAAGTTAATAGTTTTAAGTCGGGCTCGATAGTTTTTCAAGATTTTGAAACAACTTTGAACTAGTTTTAGAACAATTCTAAAAATGTGCTTGAGCAAATTTAAAACGTTTTTAAAAAGTCATAATTAAGTTTACATTGATTTTAAATTATGTAGTTTCTAATAACCAATTTCTAATAACTTTTTAATTATTTATAAAACTATAAACGAAACAGTTTTAAACTTGTTTAAGTAAATTGAACTAGTTTTTAACAGTTTTGAATCAGACCGTAACAGCTTTTAGACAGTTTTCAAGAGTTTTGAATTTCTATGCAGTTTTCTATATTTCAAATTAACAGTCAGTTTTAAAGCACTGCCAAAAAGATTTTAACTAGCTTAAGCATTTTTAATTAAGCCAAAATTAAAAACTTGTTTTAAATAGTTTTAATCTTGTTCCAATCAGTTTTTACTTTTTATTAAATTGTTAAAATATTTAAATAGTGATAAACTAACACGCATGTGTGATTTTACACATATTTAATTCAGTTTCACAGAGTTTTAGAACATTTAGGTTTAAACTTAATTCAAACAATCGTAGACTATTTTTATTAGCAATTTTAATTAGTTTTAAATTTAAACTTTAAGTTTTAAACTTATCTAAAGCAGTGTAATACAAGCTCTAAACTGACTTAACTATCTCTAAACATATTTTATTTTTAATTAAAAGTTTAAAGTTTGTATTTATTTATTTATTTTAAACAAAATCGAATTTAAACTCAACAATTGTCGAATTTTCAATTATTATCGTTTATTAAATTTAAAAACTCGTTTTTTCGCAGTTCCAGGGGCAACAAAAAATATGTTTACCGACTCGGTGTCGTGAAATTTTTCCAAATAAATGTTCCCTGGACAGTTTTATCTCGAGATATTATTTACCTTCTGTGACTCATAAATATTTCAATATTTCGTTTCCATTCATTCGTTCACGATAAAAATATATTTATAAATCCCATTGTGACAATAAAGGGATATTAACTGTGTTTGGTTATAAAAACAAGTCTTTTATAGTCAATATCACATTGTAATCAGAGATTAAATGCGACTCGTAAAGAAGAAAGTACCAATTAATTAACGCATTTCCATCAAACTGTTAATGTGTATCTCATAAACTCAACAATTTAATTTAGTAATCTTTCGTGTGCTTTAGCGTTCTTAATGGACTCCTAAAATTTTATTCTCCTAATGAACTTTATGTAACGACACGTGTTTAAAAGTTTCAAAAAAATAATTAACCAGAAAACATTACTGAGATTTGCATAATATAAGTTAGCGCCTTAGATGGTTTACTTTTCTCGTCATTAATGAAATTATGGTAAAGTTTGATTAGAGGGGAGGGCTAATTTTAACCGTAGAAGCAGAAAATTCGTGGTGACTTTGTGAAATGTGATGGTAAAGCGTTAAGTGGCCAAAACTCTTTTAAGTTTCCAATTAATATTCTACCAAGGCAGCGACCCTCACTCGAATCTCGTTCTCTCGTTTCGTCTCGGTTTTCACGCGTCCGCCTTTCCCAACATAAATCTCCGGTCTTTTAATTGCGTTGGCGGGGTTTATTTAAATAATTGAAGTGCACTAGTCTTCGCAGAGCCCTCGGCAGTAAGACGAAACTGCTACCGCATACGGCCAAAAATGTTCTTTGCGGTCTTTTTTAAGGAACCACGAAATTCGCTTACAAACGAGAGACGAAAATGATAAAAAAAAAAGATAAGAAAATTGAGAAAAATGATACGATGCTAAATAAATGTAAACTTATTTATGAAAAAGTTGAAAAAAGATGAGTAAATAAATAAAATAAATAACCGACTTTAATAAATTTTCAAACTTCAAAATGACGGTTTCAATATGGCGGACGAAAATACAAAAGTTTTGACAAAATTCATGAAAATTGATACATAAGGATTCTTTCAGTCGCAGATTACGAATTTGTTGATAATTTTTCAAAATTCAAAATGGCGGATCCAATATGGCGGAAAAAATGCAAATAAGGGCTAAATCATTCCAAAAATTGTTTTTCATTTTTCCCCGCAGTATGGGATCCGCGATTTTAAATTTTCAAAAACTAACACCGGATTCGTAATCAGAGTATCCGAAACACTCCGAGTAAGCAATTTTTAAAGATTTTAAATGATTCATAAAAAATCGTCCGCCATATTGGATCCTTCATTTTGAATTTGGGAAAACTAGCCCCGGATTCGTAATCAGAGACCTCCAAAACCACCGAGTAACAAATTTTAAGCCATTTTAAACAATTCTTAAAAATTCGTCTGCCATATTGATACCGCCATTTTTGATTTTGGAAAGCAAACACCAAATTTGTAATCATCGACCTCAAAAATCCACAAGTAACCAATTTTAGTCGACTAAAAACGATTTTTTAGTTTTTCGGCAGCCATATTAGATCCGCCATTTTGTATTTTTAAAAACTAACACCGGATTCGTAATCAGAGTACCCAAAAACCTCCGAGTAAACAATTTTTAGAGATTTTAAACGATTCATAAAAAATCGTCCGCCATATTGGATCCTTCATTTTGAATTTGGGAAAACTAGCCCCGGATTCGTAATCAGAGACCTCCAAAACCACCGAGTAACGAATTTTAAGTGATTTTAAACAATTCTTAAAAATTCGTCCGTCATATTGAATATTGGGTCTCTCTGACCCAAATTTGTTTAATTTTTGGGTCAAAAGTAATTTTTAAAAATTTTCTATTTTTCCAAAATTTCTCAAAAATTATATTTGAGCCAAAATTCAAACAAATTTGGGTCAGAGAGACCTTCCTAATGATATTTTAAGTAATTGTACCAAGTTTCATGACAAAATATTCAATACTTTAAGAGAAAAGTTACGGACAAATTTTGCCTATGCCAGTGACGTCATAATCCATCACATGCCCTTAAGTATCAATTTTCATAAATTTTGTCTGTCGTGCTCAATTCTTAAATTTTTGCTTGTGTCAAAAGTTATTAACAAATAAGCAATAAAAAATTGAATTTTTTTTAAACTTTGTTTTAAAAGCTTGTAAATCCAAAAAAATTACACTATCTTACAATTTCAGGTAAAAAATAAACAATTTCTGTAATAAGTATTTGACAACCAGTAATTTTGATGAATTAAAAATTCATTTTTAGACTAAATGCCTAAATTCGTTCTTTAAAAATAATCATTTGCCAGAATGTGACCAAAAAACAATAATTTTATTTTTATAAACAATTTTTATAAACAATTAAGCAACAATCCATAATTTTGATAAATTAAAAATTCGTTTTTTAGTCTAACCGTTCAAATTTATTCTTTCTAAATGAAAATTTTCCTGAATGTGCCCAAATAATAATTTATTTGTTATAAACAATTTTTATAAACAATTGAGCAACAATCCGTAATTTTGATGAATTGAAAATTCATTTTTAGACTAAATGCCTAAATTCGTTCTTTAAAAATAATCATTTGCCAGAATGTGACCAAAAAACAATAATTTTATTTTTATAAACAATTTTTATAAACAATTAAGCAACAATCCATAATTTTGATAAATTAAAAATTCGTTTTTTAGTCTAACCGTTCAAATTTATTCTTTCTAAATGAAAATTTTCCTGAATGTGCCCAAATAATAATTTATTTGTTATAAACAATTTTTATAAACAATTGAGCAACAATCCGTAATTTTGATGAATTGAAAATTCATTTTTAGACTAAATGCCTAAATTCGTTTTTTAAAAATAAACATTTGCCAGAATGTGGCAAATAACAATAATATTATTTGTTATAAACAATTTTTAAAAACATACTACAATCCATAATTTTGAAGAATTAAAAATTTGTTTTTTAGTCTAACTGTTTAAATTTGTTCCTTCTAAATAAACATTTTTTCTTAATAAAAATTTGCTAGAATGTGACTAAATTTTAATAATTAATTTGTAATAAATAATTTTTATAAACAATTAAGCCTCAATTCGTAAATTCAAAAGTGCAGTCAAAGTCAATTCGTCTTCAAAATTAGACATTTAGCAGAATGTGGCAAATAACATTAATTTTATTAGTTATAAACAATTTTTTTAAACAATTAAGCAACATTCCATAATTTTTCAGAATTAAGAATTTGTTTTTTAGACTAACAGCTTAAATTTGTTCTTTCTAAAAAGCATTTGTTAGAATATGACTAAATTTTAATAATTAATTTGTTATAAACAATTTTTATAAACAATTAAGCAACAATCCGTAACTTTGATGAATTGAAAATTCAGTTTTAGACCAAGTGACTAAATTCGTTCTTCAAAAATAAAAATTTGCCAGAATATGACCAAATAACAATAATTTTATTAGTTATGTTATAAACAATTTTTATAAACAATTTTTATAAACAATTAAGAAACAATCCATACTTTTGATGAATTAAAAATTCTCTTTTTAGACTAACTGCTTAAATTCGTTCTTTCTAAACGAACATTTGTTAGAATGTGACTAAACCTAAATAATTAATTTGTTATAAACAATTTTTATAAACAATTAGGCAACAATCCGTAATTTTGATGAATTAAATATTTATTTTTAGAGTAAGTGGCTAAATTTGTTTTTTAAAAATAAACATTTGCCAGAATGTGACCAAATAACAACAGGTTTATTTGTTATAAACAATTTTTATAAACAATTAAGCAATAGTACATAATATTGAGGAATTAAAAATTCGTTTTTTTGGACTAACTGCCTAAATTCGTTTTTTCTAAATAAAAATGTTTTTTAAAAAGAACTAATTAATCCACTTAGTCTAAAAATAAATTTTTATTCATCAAAATTACGTATTGTTGCCTAATTGTTTATAAAAATTGTTTATAACAAATTAATTATGTTGGTTTAGTCACATTCTAACAAATGTTCGTTTAGAAAGAACGAATTTAGGTAGTTAGTCTAAAAAAATAATTTTTAATTCATCAAAATTATGGATTGTTGCTGAATTGTTTATAAAAATTGTTTCTAACAAATAAAATTATTGTTATTTGGTCACATTCTGTCAAATTTTTATTTTTGAAGAACGAATTGAGGCACTTAGTCTAAAAATAAAATTTTAATTCATCAAAATTACGGATTGTTGCCTAATTGGTTATAAAAATTGTTTATAACAAATAAATTATTTAAATTTAGTCACATTCTGGCAAATGTTTATGTAGAAAGAACGAATTTAAGCAGTTAGTCTAAAAAAAGAATTTTTATTTAATAAAAATTATGGATTGTTGCTTAATTGTTTATAAAAATTGTTTATAACAAATAAAATTACTGTTATTTGACACATTCTGGTAAATGTTAATTTTTAAAGAACGAATTTAAGCACTTAGTCTGAAAATGAGTTTTTAATTTGTACAAAATTACGGATTGATGCTCAATTGTTTTAAAGAATTGTTTATAACAAATTAATTATTTAAATTTAGTCACATTCTTTTAAATGTTTATTTAGAAAGAACTAATTCAAGTACTTACTCTCCACAAAAAATTCTTAATTCATCATAATTATAGATTATTGCTTAATTGTTTATTAAAATTGCTTATAGCAAATAATTATGCCAGAAATTGTTTATTTTTGAACTGCAATTGTAAGAAAGTGTAATTTCTTTGGATTTAAAAGCTTTTAGAAAAAATTTTAAAAAAAAAATTTAATTATTTATTGCTCATTTGTTAATAACTTTTGAAAAATTATGAACGAATTCGGAATCAGGAACTCCGAAAACTCCTATTTATCAAATTTTATCAATTTTAATATAAAACCTAAAGATTGGTCCAACAGATATTAAACTTTTACTTTTTCTAACAATATCCGCCATTTTGACGCCGCCATCTTGAATATGATGTATCAACAAATGCATATTTTAAATCTTCCAACAGTTTGTACCAATTTGTCCCACTTTATTACACATTAAATACATGTTTTCGGTAAGAAATATTGAGTAAAAAAAAATGTTATCAATTTTTCGGTACTTTTTTTACAAAAAATCCGCCACATTAGGTTTGCGTATGGATAAAAATGAAACCTTGTAGAGCAAACTCAAAAACGTAAAGAAACGCTATTTTCATATTTCAAAAAAAAAGTTTCTACTTCTAGTACTATTATAAAGACTGCGATTTTTATGATTTCCGGTGTTAATCGGTTCAAGAATTTTTTCAATTTTGTTCGTATTTTGGTTCCAGGAAGCAATTTATATTTCCAAGTTAAGGTCATCCTCCATCTTAATTAGTTTATTTAAAATTTTGCCTTTTATAAGAAAAAAAAATAACTACCTTCAGAGTGCTCTTTTCCATCTCAAAAAAAAAAAAAAAAAAAAATAACTTTTAAAAGTCGACTACTTTCCTTGGCCTTACTAAAAGCATGCTTGAAAATTAAATTATGCAACCTGATACTTACAATATTCATCTCCTGCTCCTGTATCTCCTTGTACACCTCGACGATCCTCATCAGAGCGGATCCTGAAACAAGAAGTTAGTTCTCATTAATAGGAATGCAAAGGCGAACGAACCGATATCGGTCGTAAGTGAAATCGTTTCATGCTTAAACTCAGTCTACAGCTTCACATTGAAAGGGTTGCTCTTGGGGGTTAGAGATGGTTTTGTGCAGGAGTAACGATGCGTTTGAAAAGTTTTGTTGGTCCTGAATAATTCAAAAGTTGAAGGCGATACTGTAATCCAGAGGGAGCATTGGACGAGGGCAAACTAGTCCGATGGGAAAGCACTTTTTTTTCGGGTGACTTTCTCAAAGCATCCCATAGTCGGTGGCCTACCGAGAAAGCAGGCAGCAAAAAACAAACAAACTCACTGGATCGCAAAAAAAGAGAGAAAAAAGAAGGTTTCGGGTGTCCCGAAGAAGTTGGAAAAGTTTCTGCGTCAGAGAAAGCGACCGAGCGTGGCTGCAACTTCTTCGATTTCTTTCAAACCCCTTATCGACGTCGAAATCCTGCACTTCCGGCCGGAAAAATTCCGGGAAAAAAAAAAAAAAAAAAAAAACTGAAAAGTGGCGCCTGACGGAGGAAATGCATTGAAACATCATTCGATCAACGCAAAAAGATCAACATCCGAGCACTTTCCGGATTTAAACATTTAGACTACTTTCCCAGTAGTGTAAACAGTTTTTGATCAGACGCCGCACGGAAGGAAAGTATGGTCGTTTTGTTAGAGTTGCTGGGTATAGATTTTAGAACGCTTTGTTGATAACTTGAATGTTGGAAAAAATTTTAATTATTTTTTATGTGAATTCTCTATTATTATTTTACTACACTGAGAAAATAAGTTTACTAAATACAACCAATTTGTGATTAAATTTAGCAGAGAGAGGTTGTTGACATAGCACCTGCAAAGCACTTAATTGATTTTAGCAGAGCATATGCTCCGGTATCCTAGAAGTTTGATTGTCATCGCCGGTGTTTTGTTTGTTTTGTCCCGAGGAACCCTAACCTAGAAATAAAGCTGCTTGGCTAGAGGCTTATTTTCTCAGTGTAGGAAAATAAAACGCGCGCAAGCGCGTGATTAGTTTTTCATGCATTTTAGAAATTATAAAATACAATAATAAATATATAACAAATTGGTAAATAATATTTAGCTAATAAGAAGAAATAAATATTTTAAATATAATATTTAAAAATCAATTAATATAAATAAAATAAGTATTTATTTAGGAAAAAATTTATAATTTTTTAGAATTAAAAAGAAATGTAAAAAATAATTGAAATTAAGCGAAACAATGGGAAATTTTGCAAATTAATTTAAAAAAAAAAGGAAACCAATTAAAAATTGGGTAAAGTAATTTAAACAATCATAAAAATGTTTTAAACATAAAGAAAAAAATTTTAATTTGAAAAAATACTTGAGAATTTTAAAAGTAAATTGAAACAAAATTGAATATTAAAAAATTAGAGAAAATAATTGAAAATTGAAAAAACATGATTAAAAATTGAGATGAATAAATTAAAACTAAAAAAATAATTAAAATTTGAGAAAATAATTGAACAAATTACATAAAATATTTTAAATAAAGGAAAGTTAAACAAAATTTGAGAAAAATACTTAAAATTTTTAGAAGTTCATTGAAATAAAAGAAAATAATTCAAAATTAGAGTGCCCTCGAACCCGTTAAAGAGAGAGTAAATAAAGTAGATAATTAACAATTAGAGGAAATGAATGAAAACAGATAAACATAATTTAAAATTGAACAGAACAAGTTTTAATTAAAGAGAAATAAGTAAAAACTTTTTGGCAATTATGACAAAGAACGAGAAAAAGAACGAAAGTAATTGAAAATTGAAGAAAATAATATAAATAATGAAATAATTGAAAAGTCAGATAAATAGTTAAAATTTTTTGAAATTATGAAACAAATGTAAAGAATTGAAAATTGAATGAAATAAATTTTGGAAAATAGTTGAAAAATGTTTTTAAATTTTAAAACTTGACGAAAATAATTACACGAAAATTTCATAATAATTCTAGTTAAAATTTACACGGAATTTTTATCAAAATTTTTGTAAAAATACCGATAAACAGATGATCTACAGTTATTTTACGAAAACTACACGGAAATTCCACGATAATTTTAGTTTGAATTTCCAGCGAATTTTCTTGGAAAATTTAATATTATTTTTTTGAGAAAATTACACGGAAAATCCAAGGAAATTTTACGAAAATTCCATAGAAATTCCACGATAATTCTGGTTTGAATTTCTTGCGAATTTTCTTAGAAATTTTATTATTGTTATTTTGGGAAAATTACACGGAATATCTAAGAAAATTTTATGAAAATACCATAGAAATTCTACGGAATCAACACGGAAAATCATCAGTAATTCAAGTTGGAATTTGTACATAATTTTCTTCGAATTTTCAAGAAACAGAAATTTCACTAAAATTCTACTAAAGTCCAATGGAAATTACATGCAAATTCCATGGATATGTTAAGAAATTTTCACATAAATTCCGAGAAATTTAACCGTATTTAAAGTTAGAATATATAAAGAATGTTTTTTACCACTTTCGTGAAACTTGCCAGAAATATAAATTACACGTTAATTCTCCGGGAATTTCACAGAAACTCCACGATAATTCTAATTTGAATTTCCAGCGATTTTTCTTAGAAAATTTATTATTATTATTCTGGGAAAATTACACGGAAAATCCAAGGAAATTTTACGAAAATTCTATAGAAATTCCAGGATAATTCTAGTTTGAATTTTCAGTGAATTTTCTTGGAAATTTTATTATTATTATTTTTAAAAAATTATACGGAAAATCTAAGGAAATTTTACGAAAATTTCATAGATATTCTACCATAATTTTAGTTTAACTTTCCAGCGAATTTTCTTGGAAAATTTAGTATTGTTATTTTGAGAAAATTACACGGAAAATCCAAGGAAATTTTACGGAAATTCCATAGAAATTCAACAATAGTTCTAGTTTGAATTTCCCTCGAATTTTCTTGGAAATTTTATTATTATTATTTTGCGAAAATTACACGGAAAATCTAAGCTAATTTTACGAAAATTACACGGAAATTCCACGATAATTTTAGTTTGACTTTCCAGCGCCTTTTCTTGGAAAATTTATTATTATTATTATTTTAGGAAAATTACACGGAAAATCCAAGGAAATTTTACAAAAATTCCATAGAAATTCCACGATAATTCTAATTTGAATTTCCAGTGAATTTTCTTGGAAAATTTATTATTATTATTTTGTGAAAATTACACGGAAAATCTAAGGAGATTTTACGAAAATTACCCGGAAATTCAAAGATAATTTTAGTTTGAATTTCCCTCGAATTTTCTTGGAAATTTTATTATTATTATTTTGCGAAAATTACAGGGAAAATCTAAGCTAATTTTACGAAAATTACACGGAAATTCCACGATAATTTTAGTTTGACTTTCCAGCGCCTTTTCTTGGAAAATTTATTAGTATTATTATTTTGGGGAAATTACACGGAAAATCTAAGGAAATTTTACGGAAATTCCATAGAAATTCAACAATAATTCTAGTTTGAATTTCCCTCGAATTTTCTTGGAAATTTTATTATTATTATTTTGCGAAAATTACACGGAAAATCTAAGATAATTTTACGAAAATTACTCGGAAATTCCACGATAATTTTAGTTTGACTTTCCAGCGCCTTTTCTTGGAAAATTTATTATTATTATTATTTGGGGAAAATTACACGGAAAATCCAAGGAAATTTTACAAAAATTCGATAGAAATTCCACGATAATTCTAATTTGAATTTCCAGTGAATTTTCTTGGAATATTTATTATTATTATTTTGGGAAAATTACACGGAAAATCTGAGGAAATTTTACGAAAATTAAACGGAAATTCCACAATAATTTTAATTTGACTTTCCAGCGCATTTTCTTAAAAAATTTATTATTATTATTCTGGGAAAATTACACTGAAAACCCAAGAAAATTTTACGAAAATTCTAAAGAAATTTCACGATAATTCAAGTTTGATTTTCTAGCGAATTTTTTTGGAAAATTTATTATTATTATTTTGTGAAAATTACACGGAAAATCTAAGGAGATTTTACAAAAATTCTAAAGAAATTCTACAATAATTTTAGTTTGACTTTCCAGCGCATTTTCTTGAAAAATTTATTATTATTCTGGGAAAATTACACGGAAAATCCAAGGTAATTTTACATAAATTCTAAAGAAATTTCACGATAATTCAAGTTTGAATTTCTAGCGAATTTTTTTGGAAAATTTATTATTATTATTTTGTGAAAATTACACGGAAAATCTAAGGAGATTTTACGAAAATTACCCGGAAATTCAAAGATAATTTTAGTTTGAATTTCCCTCGAATTTTCTTGGAAATTTTATTATTATTATTTTGCGAAAATTACACGGAAAATCTAAGCTAATTTTACGAAAATTACACGGAAATTCCACGATAATTTTAGTTTGACTTTCCAGTGCCTTTTCTTGGAAAATTTATTAGTATTATTATTTTGGGAAAATTACACGGAAAATCCAAGGAAATTTTACGGAAATTCCATAGAAATTCAACAATAATTCTAGTTTGAATTTCCCTCGAATTTTCTTGGAAATTTTATTATTATTATTTTGCGAAAATTACACGGAAAATCTAAGCTAATTTTACGAAAATTACTCGGAAATTCCACGATAATTTTAGTTTGACTTTCCAGCGTCTTTTCTTGGAAAATTTATTATTATTATTATTTTGGGAAAATTACACGGAAAATCCAAGGAAATTTTACAAAAATTCGATAGAAATTCCACGATAATTCTAATTTGAATTTCCAGTGAATTTTCTTGGAAAATTTATTATTATTATTTTGGGAAAATTACACGGAAAATCTAAGGAAATTTTACGAAAATTACCCGGAAATTCAACGATAATTTTAGTTTGAATTTTCAGTGAATTTTCTTGGAAAATTTATTATTATTATTATGGAAAAATTACGCGGAAAATCCAAGGATATTTTAAGAAATTTTCACATAAATTTCTCGGAACTTAACGGTAATTAAAGTTAGAATATCTATAGAATGTTTTTTACCACTTTCGTGAAACTTGCCAGAAATATAAATTGCACGTAAATTCTGCGTGAATGACACGGAAATTCCATTATAATTGAAGTTAAAATTTATACGAAATTTTTATCGAAGTTTTTGTAAAAATACCAATAAGCAGATGATCTTTGGATATTTTGCGAAAATTACACGGAAATTCATCGATAATTTTAGTTTGAATTTTCAGCGAATTTTTTTGGAAAATCATTATTATTATTATCATTATTTCGGGGAAATTACACGGAAAATCCAAGGAAATTTTACAAAAGTTTCATGATTATTCTACATAAATTACCCGGAAAATCAAAATTTATTCCACTGAATTTCTAAAAAAAACTCAATGGAATTTATTCAAAACTTACACGGAAATTCTCTAGGAATTAATTTTTTAAAAATTTCCACGAAAATAATACGTAAATTAACCAAAAATTATCTGTTACATTTACTTCAATTCCATGGTAATTTTAATTCGAATTTAAACAAAGTTTTCATAAAAATTTCGAGAAATAAAAATTCTGTAGAAATTTTGCAAAAAGTGCAATTAAATTTAATAAATTTCACGCAAATTCCAGGGTCTGCATTCCAAGTAATTTTTCCTATTAATCAATTATTTTTGTAATTGTTATTTATTTTTCTCCTATTAAAAGAACAAAGTCGCCTTTTTTCATTACGAGAATATTTTCCGTAAAATAAAATTTGTAAATGGGCAATTCAGAAAAAGTGTCTATCAGCAAGGTTCATTTGCATTTAACACTCTACTTTTCATTTTCTGCCGTCAGGTTTAATGGACAGGAGGATCGCAATAAAGCTAAAAACAGTTTTCTTCGTGTAATCGTTACAGTGTGAACAATGCGAGAGCCTTTAACGGTGAACATACACGCCTATAATGTTTTTCTTATTCATGATCCTAGTCATCCCAAAGGACATTTTCAGCCTTTTCGTGTAGTTTCATCGCTAAAAGCAACGTGCAACAAAAGTTAAGTCTCCCTATAAAATTTACACAATACATTTTTAACACACAAGTTCAAGTAGATCATTTCTTTTCTTGAAACAGTTGTAAAATCTGACCCTTCACCTGCATTAATTCAATGGCATCATTTTGTAGTATTTTTAATGAAAAATAAAAAAAAAAGTGTACCAAGAAATGATAACTTAAATCCTGGAAAAAGTTTTTCAATAATGAAAATTCATACTAAGTGCACTTTTTATAAAGTAAAAATCGTCTTGATTACAAATAGGACAATCGAATTTAAAATCAATTTATATTAGGATATATTATAATAAATTTGACAAATTGTTTAGAACCTCAAATTTGTCGTATAAATGTTTGTTTTGAGCATTAAGGATTTAAAAAATAACCTTTGAAAATTTCATGTTGGTCTGCCTGTCTGTCTGTTGCCAGACCGATTTAAACGAAAAGTAAAGATGTATTAAGTACAGACCTAAGTTGGGACTTTTAAGATAAATATAATTTGTTTCGAGCATCAAGAAATCTAAAAATAATCTTTTAAAAATTCATGTCTGTCTGTTTGTCTGTCTGTCGTAAAACTTTGCACGTCCATAACGTTTAAACGACTAAAGCGATTTAAATGAAAATTGGTGCTGTATCAGGTACTAACCCAAGTTAGTATTATAAATATAGAGAGTTTAAAAATTTTAATTAGAACCGGAGATAGGACCAATTTTGTTTTTTACTAAAACATTCCTTTAAAAAAGATGTGTCAGAATCGCCATAAGATATAGAAAGTCTCTAGATCTGATGTTTCACCAAATAAGATAATTATTGCAATTTTAAAAAAGTAATTGAAAAAAATACAGACTGTATGTGAGGTAAAAGAAAGTACGTAATTATAAAACGATTTCAAGAATTATAAATTGGGGAAAATAATTAAAACATTATAGAAATAATTGAAAATTGAAGAAAATAATTGAAAATTGAAGAAAATAATTAAAATTAAGGATAAATAATTAAAATTTCCGGAATTAATCAATAGATAATCAAAATAATATAAAATTTGTGAAAATGATTGTTACTTGAAAAAAAATAATTAAAAATTGACGAACGTAATTAAAATTTGAGAAAAACAATTGCAAAATGATTAAAACATCGAAAAGTGGATACAATGACTTAGATTTGAGATAATAAATGAAAATTTAGGAAATTAGTTGAATAATAATTAATATATATAATTAAAAGGTGGAGAAACTAATTACAAAAAGATAAAAGAAAATTAAAATTGAAAAAAATAATTGAAAATGAGATAAATAATTGAAAATTTAGGAATTTAATTGAGGAATAGTAAAAATAGTAAAAATAGTAAAAATTTGAAGAAATTGATTGCAAATGATAACAATAATAATTAAAAATTGAGGAAAATTACTAAAATTTGAGAAAAGTATTCTAAAATCTAGGAAATTAATTGAAGAATAATTAAAATAATAAAAAAATTCGAGAAAATATTTGCAAAGTAATAAAAATAAGTAAAAATTGAAGAAAATAGTTTTAATTTGTGAAAAATAATTGAAAAAATTAAAACATAAATTTGTAATAAGAGAAAATAATTGCAGAAGGATAAAAATAATTGCAAATTGAAAAAATAACTAGAGTTTGAGACAACTAATAATAAATTAGAAAAATAATTAAAAGATAATTGAAAATGACAAAAAGTGATTGAAAAATGATAGAAATAATTGAAAATTGAAGAAAATAATAAAAATTTGTACAAAATAATTGAAAAAACTACAGAACATATTTGAGTGAAACAAGATTTACAATATTTACTGTAACAAGAAACAATATTTAATTGTTTTGCGTTGATATAGTTAATATATAGTTAATAATATTTGCAAATATTATTGCAGGACACTTATTAATTAATTTAATAAGACGAACATCTTCTTCTTTAAATTTATTTATAATTATTTTTTCAATTTTTATACAATCAACCTTAATAACCCTAGAACTAGCAGTTTTATTTATTCAAGCTTATGTATTTTCAATTTTAAGAACTTTATATTCTTCAGAAACAAACTATGAAATTTAAATCTATAAATATATTTTTAATAAAAATATTCTATAATTATTCTTTTCATTTAGTAACAATTAGACCATGACCAATTTTAACTTCTTTAAGAATTTTTATTACCATAATTGGAAGTATCATAATAAACATAAAATTAAATTATAAAATTTACTTTTTAATATTTATAGGACTTTTAACTTTTATATAGATACCAATGATGGCGTGATATTATCCGTAAAAGAACCTTTCAAGATATACATACCCTAATCTTAATTAAGAAAATTAAAAAAAAATTAAGAATAATTTTATCTATTCTTTCAGAATTAATATTTTGTATTTCTTTTTTTTTTAACTTTTTCCGCCCTTTCCCCAAATATTGAAATTGAAAACCTTTGACCTTCTTTAAATATTAAACAATTTAATTCATACCAAATATCTATAATTATTACAATTATTTTATTATCATCTGGAATCACTATTACCTGAACCCATTATTCAATTTTAAATAAAAATCAATTTTATTCCTTAATTAGATTAATATTACCAATTATATTAGAAACAATCTTTACATTAATTCAAATAATTTTTGGTGTCAAAATTAGTGATGCATTCAAGAGAGAATAAACAAGAGAATTTCAAGATCGAGAATTTTGTATCGTCTGTCAAGACAAAATATTGATCTTGTATTGTTTTAATCAAGATTCTTGAAAACATTAGTGTAAATATGATTTTGACGCAAAACATTTTTGAAGATTGTTATATTATACAAATTAGGTAAAACATTATCTTATACAATTGATAAAATTAAAACGATTTGGATTTTAATTAATTAAATTAATCAGTTAAATTGATAATACTTTTTCAATTTATTTATTTAAATCAAATATTTATATATTATAACCTAAAAATCTTTAATTTTAACAATTGTACAAAATAATATTTTACTTAATTTGTACAATATAACAATCTTCAAAAAAGTTTTGCTTTAAAATTGTGCTAACTCAAAAATTTCTTTTGAGTATAGATTTATTTTAGATTCATTTATTTAGCTTTATTTTTCTATTTTATAAGGTAGCATATTTTCCTATGTAGTAAATAATTCCTAATATTTAAATCTTTTAAATGAATTTTTATATTCTGCTTATATTTATTTTAAAATATTACAACACAACCTGAAATTTATAAGAAAATAAAAATTGTCATAACCCCACATGATAGTTAAATGATTTGTAAACAATTAATTGCCAAGTTGCTAGCTTGCTGGGTTATGTCAATCTTTATTTTCTTAATACCAATTATTGTAAAGAAATTTTATATAAAAAATCAACTCTTTTTTAAGATTAATTATTTTCTTTTATATCAAGTTTTCCCAAGTTGAGACGCTTTTCCTAAAATGTAATCCAAATTGTAACGATCGATTGAAAATCTTTTTATTAAAATTTGTTATATATTTTCTTTCAGTAAATTTGTATTTTAAATATTAATCAGCAACAACTAACTTTATTTCTCAAAATACTTATTTAAATAAAAATACTACTCTTAACAGTAAAAATTAAGCTAAAATATTTTTTTTTTTTTTTAATTAAAAAATCGTTTACAAATATTTCTAAACTACTTTTTTGTTGAAATCGACGCCCCCCGTTGATAACATGTTTATTAAAAAGACAATGATATAAAATGTTAATTTAAAAAACAGTAAAAGAGGTGTTCTTTTTTTAATCTTGTACCTAGAAAGTACAATTCCGCTCAAATTTTTTATATTGTTTTAATTAATAATATTTTTTTAGTCAAAAATATTAAAACCTGAATTAATAATTAAATATAATTTGAAATGATTAAATAAAAATATTAAAATTAAAAAGTTGAATTTATCTACTGAAATTCCTTTTTTTTTTTAAACTTTGTCATTACATTAAAATTTAATATTATTTTTCAAAAGTTCAACATATTTTTTTTGAGAAATTTATTATTTTTTCCATTAAAAAATTGTATTCAAGTGAATTTTATCTAAATTGTAATATATTTTAATAAATTTGAAAAAAAAAATTATTATGTGTCGTATAACAATAACAATAATAATGATTTGAAAAATAATCAAACACTGATTGTATGATAAAATTTATGTGTTTTTTGTGTTTTTAAATAAATAATATGTTTTTTACAGTTTATACAGTTTTGAATCTTTGTAAGTTTTCATATCTTTGTTTCAATAATAATAATAATAATAATAAAAATATAAGTTAATATTATTTGCTTACCTGTATAGTTTAAAGTTCGTGAGTTACTCAAAAATTCTAGGAATATAGCTTCTTGGGTTATTAAGACATTAACTCTTTACTTTTAAAATTTGCAGTTGAGACCACTTGTATTGTTCATGGAATAAGCAGGAAATATTTTTGGTTGATAATGAAATGTTTTAAGTTCTATGATTAACTACCCTTTTAGTAATATTTATTTTATAATATTATCCACAATATTTTGACATATCTTTTAATATTTTTTTCTCTTTTTACTCCTATATAAGTAAATTAATGTATTATTAAAATAATGTGATTAAACTTTTTTTCCTTCGTATTTTGGATATATCAAATTCACCATTTGAAGATATTTATCTTATACACACAAAACCTAAGAAGCTCAAAACGTTGCATAATAATACCGTTTTTTCGATTTATTTTACAAACTGAGCTAAAAAATGGCATTATTATGCAACGTTTTGAGCACTTGAGGTTTTGTGTGTATTTGTCACTAATTTTTTTTACAGATTTTTGATGTTTTAAACTAAAACTCTGAAGTTAAAATCCTTACCTATAAAATAATCTCAAAAAATAAATCAAAGCATTGAAAATCTTATTGATTGTTCTTCACAAATTTAAATAAAATTAAGTTTAAAATATGTTTATATTTATTTCAAACACACCAGTTAAAAGAAATGATCGAGACTTCGTTTTAACATAATTTTGAACGCCGGCGGTTCAATTGCACTATTTAATAGCTTTGAAGACAATTTTTATTATTTAACTCACGAACTTTAAACTATACAGGTAAGCAAATAACATTAACTTACATTTTTATTATTATTATTATCATTGAAACAAAGATATGAAAACATACAAAGATTCAAAACTTTATAAACTGAAAAAAATATATTATTTATTTAAAAACACATAAAATTTATTATACAATCAGTGTTTGATTATTTTTCAAATCGAAATAAAATTATCAAATTCTTATTTAGAACATAATTTTAGAAATATTATTAATTGTACAATTAGTAGCTATTATGATAATTTTTAATATTTAACTCATGAACTTTAAAATATACAGGTAAGCAAAAAGTATGAACTTACATTTTTATTATTATTATTATTATTATTATTATTATCATTATTATTGTTATTGTTATACGACACATAATAATTTTTTATTACAAATTTATTAAAATATATTACAATTTAGATAAAATTCACTTGACTACAATTTTTTAATGGAAAAAATAATAAATTTCTCAAAAAAAATATGTTTAACTTTTGAAAAATAATATTAAATTTTAATGAAATGACAAAGTTTAAAAAAAAAAGAAATTTCAGTAGATAAATTTAACTTTTTAATTTTAATATTTTTATTTAATCATTTCAAATTATATTTAATTATTAATTCAGGTTTTAATATTTTTTACTAAAAAAATATTATTAATTAAAACAATATAAAAAATTTGAGCGGAATTGTACTTTCTAGGTACAAGATTAATAAAAGAACACCTCTTTTACGTATATATAGCCTTGTATTTACTTTATAATATAGTATTGAAGATTGAAATTGAATGTTATTGCATATATTTGATTAAATAAACATTATAGTGTACGTTCAGCCCAATTAACATTCTATGGTACACAACTTTAACAGACATTTAATTACACAAACAATTGAATACAAATCATATCTTACAAAATTATTAATAAAAATTATTTTCGACTGTTTTTTAAATTAACATTTTGTTTCATTGGCTTTTTAATAAACATGTTATCAACGGGGGGCGTCGAAATGATTAAAAATTGATGGAAACAGAAACAATAACGACTTTAAATGCATTTATTGTATCTATTACATTTATTAAAAAATTTTTATTATCTGAATCAAGATTAGTCAAGTCTTGAACCATTGAATATTCAATAATCTTGGGTTAACAAACTTCTCGATATTTCGAGATATCTGAAACAAATTCAAGATAATCTTGTCTTGAAGTGCATCACTAGTCAAAATATTTATTATTTTAAGAGAAAGTTTACAGACTAATTTTGCTAATACCAGTGACGCAATTCTCCATCACATGCCTTTAATAATTTTATGAAGACTGAAACAGGCAGTTTATAAATATAATTTCAAATTTGTATTAGTCGTTAGTGCGATTTCCTGGAACTAAAATAGACATTAAAGGAGATAGACTCGTTAAGAGTGAATTTCACGAGACCATGTTTTGTGAAATATTGTTATAGCGAGCAGAAGGATAGAACTGGAATGAAGAGAATAAGGGAGAGAATAAGGCGTCTAAACGTCGAGGTATCGTATCTCAACTGTACAATATCGTAATCCTTCGCTATTCGTAAGGCTCGTCCAGTGTATAAGCATGTTTGTGTATATCTATATATATATATACAAGGGTAGTAGCACAACATAGCGATGCTTATGGGGCTTTAGAGAGGATGTGTGGCTTCGACTGAATCGGATTAATACTGAGCGTCAAGGTTTTAAGCATCAGCTAAATACCGACAATAACAGCAGCCGGTAACAATGACAACAATTTCCATGTTGTTAGTTTACTTTGGCAACATTGCATTATGCAAAAGTAACTTCTCCTAAAAGCACTTGTGCCAGACTTAAATCCATATATGTGTCAAACTCCAGCTTCTTTGAAACATGGCAACTATTGTTTCGAGAAGCAACTCGTATTCGAGAAGCTTTAGTGCGTCAACCATTTGATTGTTGTTTCTCGAACAAGTTGTCTTTTAGTTGAAAACTTTGTTTGACACTCTATTATGCAAATCGGTGAAAATAGACAAATTTGAACAGACGGAAGAAATTGAAAATTAATTAATAAGTAATTAAACTAATTTTATATTGAAGGGAATAATTAAAAATGAAAAAGTTTTATTTGAAAATATTAAAGCAAATAATTGAAACTTGGGGAAATTTTGAATTTAAAGTTTAGGGGACCTAAAGTTTGTCACTTAGATATTTTTTTGTTTTAAATCAGTTACGTTTGAAAAAATGTATTTTTAAATTAAAATTAGAGTCTACTTTGATCAGAATCAATTTAACTGCATTGACAGAAAATAAATTAATTAAAATATAGTTTACCGTAAAATATTAAACTGACATTTTCATACACTAAAATTTTTAGTAAATTAAAATTTAATTCTATCAATATATAAATTGAGTTGGAATGTTCTTGTGATTAAATTAATTGATATTTAGATCATTGGAAATTGAAATCATTAAAATTTTGAAATAATTATTATTAATGAAAATCTAAATTAGTAATTAAGAATCAATATACATTTAAGTTTTAATTTATTGAAGTTAGAATTCATCTAAATTTTTATTGGTTATAAGACTTTAAATTATCTAAATTTTAATCAATCCTTGCGTTTTTTTATTCTGATTATTAATAACTAAACAAACTAAACTTTTTACAATTTTAATATTTTTTTTGGAAATATTAATTTTACTTAATTTCAAATTCCATTCAAATTCAATTCCCAATTTTCATCGATTCAAATTATAATCTAAATTATTATTTTGAAATTTGGATTGATTAAAGCTTTAATATACATATAATGAAATTTTTTGTATAATTAGAAGTTTTTATAGAACGGTTAATGTTTAAAATAATTTAAATATGTATTATTAGATTTTGAAATTATGTAAAGTTTATAATAGTTCAAATTTAAATTAATTGAAACTTTTATTATTTCAAATTTAAAGAATTAAAAGTTTAAAATAACTAAAGTTTATTAATATTAAAATATGAGTAACTTTGTAATTCTTATACTAATTAAAATTTAAATCAATTTAAAACCGTATAAATAAAATTAAGTTTATATATATATGTTAGTTTGTAAATGTAGGAGATTAAAATAATTAGGTATTTAAAAAACAATTAAATATAAATCTTTAGAAAATAAAAATTTGAATTAATCGAAGTTAAAATAAATTTGAGTCAACATTTCGTTGAATCTGTTTTAAGTTTGAAACTATTTTAAATTTGTAAAAATTAAATCTTGAGTTGTTAGAACTTTTGAAAAATAGAAATAATCCTTAAAAGAAGTTTGAAACGATTAAAGTTCGTATAAATTATAGAAGTTTGAATACATTTTGTTCAAGAAACTAATCTTTCAATAAAAATATTTCAACTTTTTGTAATGTATCTACCTACGCTATTATATTCTTATTTTATTTATTTTTATTATTATTTTTTCTTTTTTAAATATAAAATTGAAAAATTCGTGCTCTTTTAAAACATTTTTTATTTACTTTTACTTATTTGTCTATTTTTTGAAATCTGCAGCGATTTTAATTTGCATAGAATGAAAGTTATATATATCTAAAATATTAAGTTTATTTGAATAATAAATTTCATTAAATTATTATTCTTATTTGTACTTGTAAAAAGTTATAGTTGTAAATGACCATAAAAAATTCAATGTTTTTCAATGTTTATGTTGCTATAATTTTCAACAGTTTTCAATATACAATTATTCTCTTTAAATTTTATAATTATTCTTTAATTTTTTTAGATATTTTATTCTGTTGTCGATTATTCTCGACAGATTTAATATTTTTCCTTCGATTGTCAATTATTTTCCTCATTTCAAAATTATTTTCTTTAATATTTAATTATTTTAGTCATTTTGTAAATTTTCTTTCAATTATAAATTATTTTATTCAAATTTCTATACAATTCTTCAAATTTCATTTATTGTCTACAATTTTATCCATAATTTACATCAGTTTTTAATTGACAATTTATAATTCTCCTTTAATTTTATGAAAATTATAATGAATTTCCAATTCATTAATTTAAAAAATAATTCTAATCCCGATTATTCTCACCATTCTTTGATTTTTTTTTGTTAATTATTTTTTTTAATAGTTAATTATTTTCGTCATATTCTAATTTTATTTTTTAATTTTAAATTTTTTTCTTGATATTACCATTTAATTCTGTAATTTTCAATTTATTTCTTTAATTTTTAATTCATTCTTAAAATTTTAAGTATATTCCATAAATTTAAATTCAATTATTCAATTTTTAATTATTTTTTTCGATATTTATTCCAGTTGTTAAATGTGCAAATATTTCCAACAATTATTCCTTCAATTTTCTTAATTTTTCAATTTGCAATTATTTTCTTTAGATTTAATATTTCTGGTTTAATTATTGAAATTATTTTTTTCACTTGTCTATTAATCTAGTCATTTTTCAAATTTTGTTTTCAATTGACAGTTGTTTTCGTTATTTTTCACATATTTTCATCAATTTTTTTATTATTCTCTTCATTTTTTAACTATTTCTTTCAATTATTAATTATTTCCCTCAATTTTCAATTATTTTCTACAATTTTTTTAATGTTCAATTATTATCTTAAAATTTTATTATATCTTTATATTATAATTTTATAATTATTCTTTGATTTTTTAAATTATTTTGTTCGGTTGTGTATTAATCTAGACATTTTTTTAATTTTCTTTTTAATTATCGAATATTTTCGTCATTTTGTATGTTTTGTTTTAATTATCAATAATTTCTTTCAAATTTTAATTTAATTCTTAAATTTTTAATTTATTTTCTCAACTTTTTATTACTTTTTTTCGATTTCCAATCCAGTTGTTTAATTTGCAATTATTTCGAACAGTTTCTCCTATATTTTTTCAACTATTTTGTTTAAATTAAACATTTATTGTTTAATTTTTTTAACTATTGCTTTCAATTGTGTAATTATGTAGTCATTTTTAGAATTTTTTTCCAACTTTCAATTATTTTCGTCATTTTTTAGATATATTCTTCAATTTCGTAATTTCCATTATTTGAATTTGCAAAAATTTATATTTTAAAATGACCAACAACAATGGAAAGTTTGTTAATGTTGCTAGTTAAAACAATTATTTTTTTATTAAATTTTTTTTTCAATTAACTGTCAATTACTTTGTGTCATTTTCAATTATTTCTTGATTAGTTTTCTAATTTCTTTATTATTTATCTCAAATTATAGTTATTTTTTCAATTTACAAATATTTTCTTCTATTAGAAATATATATATTGTAATTTATTCAATTATTTTTAACAAACTAAAATTATTTTTGTCAATTTTTAATTATTTTCATAACTTTGCAAATATTTTCTCGAATTTTTTATTATTAATTTCATTATTCTTTAATTAATTTCCTAGTTTATAAAATATTTTTCTCAAATTTTAATAATTTTTTTCAATTTTTGATTATTCTCAAACTTTATTCCTCAATTAAATTCCTAAATTTTCAATTTTCATTTTCTTAAAACTATTGCATTTATTTTCTCTACCTTTTAATTAGATTTATTTAATATTTTCAAATTAATTTCCTAAATTTTTATTTATTATCTCAAATCTTAGTTATTGCATCCACTTTTTAATGTTTCAATTATTCTTCAATTATTTTTCTCAAATTTCAATTACTTGGACAGTTTTTAATTTCTTTTTTCTTTCATTTGCAATGATTTCCACAATTTATATATTGTTTTAAATATTTGCTTATCAATTCCGAAAATTTTAATTATTTATCTCAAATTTTCATTATTTTTTTCAAGAAATTTTCGATTATTTCTATAATGTTGTAATTATTTTCCTGAATTTAAAATTCTTGAAATTATTTTGTAATAAGGCACTTTCTTTTATTTCACAAATATTCCTTATTTTGCAAATTATTTTTGTAAAATTGCAATTAATATCTACAAACTTAAACTGTTTTTATCATTTTTCAAAAATCTTCTTCAATGATTTCCATTTTTCAATTTTTCCCCTAAATTTTAAATTAAATTTCCTCAAGTTTCAATTATTTTCTTCAATTTTTCCAAATAAAACTTTTTCGGTTTTAATTATTTCCTTTAATATTAAATTAGTTTTAGTATTTGTTAATTAACTTTTAATTCCTTTCGTCATTTTTCAATTATTTTTACAAAATATGATTTTTGTTTTTTAAATTGCTATTTTTTGCTTCAATATCGAATTATTAATGTCAATTTGTAATGTCAAATAATGGAAGGACATAAAGCATTAAATTTGTTAATTTAATTATCAGTATCCATAATCTTTTTTCAAATAATTTCCAATATAAAAAAACTTGTTTATTGCTCAAACAATTTTTATTTATTATAAATTCTGTAATTTTCTCAATTTTGTCAATATTAAGTGTGCAGATTGCAAAAATTTACAAATTTTTGTTTAGTAACTTATTTTTTTGTTTGTTTTTTTACAATTTACAAATTTTAAGTAACAGTAGTGTATATGAAGGTGAAAAAAGCAAAAAGATTTTCTGCTGGAAGATATATAAAGTTGAAAAATATTCTCGCTTGGCACATCGAGAATGCATTCATGAATAACGAAATATTCGGTATTTTGTCACATTTACGTAAAAATAAATTTTTTACTGTAACGTAATATTTGTTTTCATCTAAAACACAATAACCTTTTTTACATCTGGGTTGAACTAAAACTAACCGATGAAAGTTTTACCCGAAAAAACGTGATATTTTTGCAAAATGTTTCCTTGTTTTTAGTCGTTTTATTTTCGTAACAGAAAGTCTATTGAAAACTTCGAATATATGAGTATTATTTTTCTAAAAAAAAATTGAATATTTCAACTAAATTACAGTTGTTAAAAAAAACTAATCGGGTAAATTTTGCTAAAACATTGTAATTCGTTGTAATGACTAGACACATTTAGTTTCACGCTGAAAGTAGGAGGAAAAAGAATGCAATGGTGCCATTCAGATAAACCTTGGTATGTTTCCTCTCTGCTTTTAAAACAGTTTCCAGACGTTGAAATTAGCTGTGAGGATGTCGTTTTCTGAAACGGTTTTCATTTTCTTCTCTCGAGTTGTCCTCAATAAATTAAAAGGTTTTTATAATTAAGAAAATTATTATTTATTGAGAGTACAACTCGAGTTCCTGACTGTTGCACTATTCTGTCCAATTATTTATTTAAACTTGCCTCTTTCAATTTCGGATTTAATATTTAAGGTAAAATAGCAATCGCCGTATCTTCTTTTTGCAAATAAATTATTCAATGTAACTCTATTTATCTTCATTTACTCGAGACCATTTTGATTTTGAGTTTAATTAGCTCGTCTCGTCGTCGCTGACTTTGGAGGCTTCTTGTAAGAGCGCTACCAAGGTAGTTTACCTTTTCTCATGAAATACATCTGTGTACTACTGGATAAGAGTAAACAACCAATGAGAGAAATAATTGATAAGGCAGGCTGTAAATATTAATCTTGACTAGAACTCCTCTCAGGAAACTGCTACGTGAGTTCGTTAGCTGATTACGGGCGTAAAGGAATGTAACATTGATGTACTGAGAGAAAAGCCTCTGTCGACATCCAAAGAGAAATGTTTACTGAGGAAACAAAGATTAACTGGTATTGGGAAGCAATTAGAATGTTTCCCAAGACCAAGTCACAGCCTTTGAAATTTAGTTTAATGTAATTTCATCTTAATTAGATCTTGCGTCACTACCTTGAGAGTATCAGCTCCACAGAATTTGGCAAATTTATTTATAACTCGTCACAAGTGATTAAATATTCATTAATCTTCACCACCAACTTCATGTCGCACTAGGTTATCAAATAAATTGATGTGAACTTTAATTTTTTTTTCAAAATACCTACAACGTATAGACTTATTTTTTTTAACCCTTTCAGTCCCAGTGGTCATTGAATCTCATTTTCTACATCATATTTTTTAATCTATAATAATAATCCACAAGAATGTTGAAATTAATTGTAAATTGAACAACTAGATTAAAAATCGAAAAAAAATTGAAATTGAAGAAAGTAATACAAAATTGAGGAAATGAAATGAAAATTTAAGGAATAAATTGAAAATTTAAAATTTAAATTAAAATTTGGAAAAATAATTGTTTATTGAAAAAAAATTACAAAATGGCGAAAATAAAAGAGAATTTAAAAAAATGGCTACATTAATACACAACCATAAAACCAAAGAATAATTATAAAGTTTTAGGCTAATTCAAAATTGAAAAAATTGTAGAAATTAATTGAAAATGACAAAAACCTAATTAATAATTAAAGGAAATAGTTGAAAAATGACGAGAATAATTCAAAAAATTGAAAAAAAATATGTGAAGAATGACAAAAATTGAAAACAAAATTCGAAAAAAATGACTAGATTAATAGACAACTGAAAAAAATAATTGCAAAAAATAAACAAGAAATATTAAATTTGAAGAAAATAATTCCAAACTGAAAAATTCAAAGAATTATAGGAATAATTGTTGGAAATAATTAATTGCACATTGAACAATTGCATTGAAAATCGAAAAAAAATAATTGAAGTTAAAGAAAATAATTGAAAATTGAAAAATGGAATTGAAATGTAAAGAATATAATTAAAAATAAAAAAAAAGTAATTAAAAAAAGCCAAAAATTAATAAAGATAGAAAAAAATAATTGAAAACTGAAGAATGGAAATAAAAATTAAATTAAATAAACAGTTAAGCATCGATATCTTTAAATTTTAATTTATTAAAATTTCAACTAAATTTCAACTTTAATTGACAAATAAAAGTTTTAATTTATACATATTTTAATTAAACGAATCTTGATTTTATCATTATATCAATGAATTACTGCATCTTCTAATCAAAACTTTCTTTGACGCAAATAACAACTCAATCCAATTTTTATTGGTTAAGGTTTTAATTATCTAAATTTTAGTCGATCCTTGTGTTTTTATAATCCTCAATATTATAACTACACATTTTAACTGTTCACAATTAAATTTGTTTTAAATCTAATCACTTAATTTCAAATTAGTCAAAATTATTATTTAAAAAATGTAGACTTATAGAAGCTTTATTAATATACATTGAAAATTTTTTATATAATAATTAGAAGTTTTTGTATAATGGTTAATGTTTAAAATATTTTAATTTTATTTTCATTATTTTATAATTAATTTCCTAAATTTTTAGTTATTACCTAAAATTCCGATTATTCTCTTTAATTTTTAATTTTTCAAAAATTTTTCTATTATTTTCTTTAACTTCTAATTATTTTCTTTTTTTTAACATACATTCTGTTATTTTTTTAATTATTTTTCTCCAAATTTTATTAACTATTTTTAATCTATCATTTTTTTTATTTTTATCATATTTCTATAATTTTTTTCAATTTAAATTTTTTTTAATTATTTGTCAATTAACTTAGTAAATTCTTAATTATTATTCTGATTTTTCAAAATTATTTTCTAAGATTTTTAAGTATTTTTTTTAAATTTCAATTATTTTCATTTGTTTTCATAAATTTTAAAAAAATTTATTGTCTTTAATTATACTTCTAGCATTTTTTAATTCTTTTCTCCAATTTTTAATTATTCTCATTTTTTTTCAATTCATTTTTAAGATTTCTAAGTATTTTTAAATTTTCAAATTTTTTCTTTTAAATTCTGCAATTTTTTCAACGAATTCTCTAATTTCATTTATTTTTTTTAACTATAAAATTTGAACATAATTTTTCAATTATTTTTTCTAACTTTTATTTATTTTCATTTTTAAATTTATTTTGCAGGATCTAGAAGTATTTTTCTTCTCCATTATTTTCATCAATTTACAATTATTTTTATTATTTTCTATAATTTCCAAAAAGTTTTTAATTATCTAAAAGTTCTGTTATTTGATTAAATTTGCAATTGTATTTATGATTTTCTTGTATTTTATGTATATTCTGTTTGTTTTTCAATAATTTTATTTAAATTAAAAATTGTTTTCTTTAATTATAAAATAAGTTTACCTTTTTTCATATATTTTCTTTATTAATTTTTAATTATTTCCTTTTTTTTAACTTTTAAGAGTTTCAAGTATTTATATGAAATTTTCTTTAACTTTTCTTTCTTTAAAATATATATTTTGTAATTTTTTCACTTATTTTTTTCAAATTTTTGATTATTTTCTTCAATTTTAAATTATTTATATTATTTTTTCATTATTTTCTCTAATTTTCACTTATTTCTTTTATTTCTAAATTAATTTCCTACATTTATAATTATTTATTCCAATTTTCCATATCTAGTTTGTCAATTTTCAATTGTTTTCTCTAATTTTTCATTACTGTAATTTTCTTCAATGCATCTTTAAGATTTTCAAGTTTTTTTGTCAAATTTAAATTATTTTCTTTAATATTAAGACATTTCTATGATTTTTAAGTTATTTTTACCAATTTTTAATTGATTTTATTAATTTTCAATCAATTTACAAAATTTCCAAATATTTTTTTAAATTTCAATGATTTACTACCATTTTTTTAATTATAAAATTTTGAAAATTTTGTCCTTTACAAATCCATGTTCAAACATTTATATTTCTTTATAACACAAGCTTTAAAACCAAATCGCGCGTTTTATAATCTATTGTTTTTATATTTTTAGGTTCTTAAGAACCTAGGTTTTATAGGAGATTTATAAATGTTTAAATAATTTTTTCGTTTATTAACAAATATTTAACAAAAAACAGAATTTTTTTGGTTTAATTTGTTTATATGATGACACTAGATGATAAAAATATATTTAAAATCATTTCTAAATGATTTTTTGGTAGCTGAATACGAATCTGGTATCACATTTCTAAAATTAAAAATGTCGGATCCAGTATGTCGGATAAAAATTTAAAAATCAACGTATCTTTCCAAAAATAATTACTCGGGAGTTTTTAGGGTCGCTGAATACAAATCGGTGACAAAATTTAAAAATTATAAATCTCAGATCTTATATATATATTTTTCTCTTGACCATATTGGATCCGCCATTTTGAATTATAAAAATCTGACACCGGATTCTTTTTCACCCACCCCAAAAAACATATTTACAGTATTGATTGTAATAAGTGGTCTATTGTCTAAACTGCGTGACTCTTTTTGCTTTTAGATGATGTAGGACACCTTTAGAAATTGGACGATTTTTAAACTTTAAATCGACACTAACTTCAAGTTAAGGAATTTCAATTTCGATCTGTCAACTGATAATAATTATAACAATTGTGAGGAAAAGGTAAATATAACTATGTCACGTATCGCAAATACGTGATGCGTAGCGGATTATAAATGGATAGAGAAAACTGGAGGATGAGATGGAGAGAAAGAGAGAGATGTATGGATGGACGGATTCGGGTCAAACAGAATGTTCGATTCGAAACCTAGGAAATGGTTCGACGCGATTGCTGAAAGCAGGCAATATTGGTTCATGGTAAATACAGTTTGTTTTCCATTCCGGTCCGGCAGTTCTACCGGGAAGTCCGTTTCGGGGATATTTCCGGCTGACGACGGAAGGATGGTTCTTACCACAAAGTCGTCTGGTCGCCCGACTACCACTCGGCAGACAGCTGTCGTGAAATTGAACAACGGGCCAAACTTTGTGGTTAGTCCCTTCTCAGTCGATAAGAAGAGATAATCTCAGATCTACACATTCTCTGTTTAGTCATTGTGTCAATTTTAAATATTTTAAAATCATTTCCAAAAATGTCAAGACAATCAATTTATGCTGATGAATACGTCACATTTGTTCACTCGTTGTAAACACAAATTGGAGAATCCTATATAGGAATTCAGTAATATATATTCCGCAAACAAGTTTCAGGATTTCCAAAGGTTTCCAAAGGATAGTTTCTTGTTGTTCCAAATTTTGAATACGTCACATTTGTTCACCCGTTGTAAACACAAATTGAAGAATCCTATATAAGAAATCAGTTAGTTGTAGATATAGGTAAACTGCTATGCTTTTTAGAAAGTAAGAGAGAATAAGGTTACCTGGGATAGATAAAGACAACAATGGCGTGTGAAATGTAAAAGAGGAAAAGGTATAACAGGTATCTGAGAAACCCTCGGAAAATGCACGGGAAAACGCGCTCGATGTGGACTGTACAAAGTCCAAAACGGAACTAAACTGCATCATCACATCAGGCCCCCGCTGACTGACCAAAAGGGAGGGGGAGCTCCTACTAACGATTCGAGCTCCATCATGTAGAAAGAGAAAGAGAGCAGGCATGGCTATAGAACAGGGGAAAACTCACTTCAATAGAAACTTTAAACTCTATTAAAGATTTAATGACAGATTAAGCACTGTTTCCCAATGCTTACAGGAAGCCATAAACAACCCATTTAAATCTTGCAATAAATTTTCCTTATAACAGAGTTGTCAGAACTGAATTTCTTGTATCTCTTCATCAATAGTTAACGTAACTTATTCAATTTTTAATAACTGATGGGCATCTTAAATTGATAACATACCGTAAAACAAATTACTAAAGAAAAACGGCAATGTTTTTTTTTTTTTTGAAAATCCAACACTCGTGTTCTTCAGACTACACTCGAACTTTAATTTCCAGTAATAACCACCATTCATTAAATCTACTCACTTGCCTTTTTCCTCCATTTGCCCTCAAACTTGGCGAGTTTGCCTCGAGCTTAAGTAGAAAAGTCGTGAAGTTCCTCTGCACGTGCCGTACAGATCTATAACAAAACTGAAGCTGACTGGGCGAATTAAAGCTCGAAACAAGCTTTGAGAATGCTTGCAGTACTCGTGGCTTACATGGGAATTTTATCCTGAAAAGGGGTAGGTTGATTTGGCAATGCAGAGAGCAGAAAAGTGAAAGAGGTAAAGCGAATAGGGAAAGAGAGAAAGAGAGAGACAGAGAGAGAGAGAGAGAGAGAGAGAGAGCACATTGGTTCCGCAAAAGTACTCTGGATCCCACGTTAATTAGTTCGAGACGGTCGAGCTGGCTAAAAACTGTTTGTCTTGCTCTTCGCTCGTGCCCGGATGAGCCGCCGGCGATAACTCGCACGATTGTTGTTTCACTCCCTCTCTCACTTCACCCTCTCTAAAACTTGAAGGGAAGATATTCGGTTAGTGCCAAGGGGATGTGCTACTTCTCTTAGGCATTGCGTCGTGGGCACAGATGCGGAAAACTATCCTCCCCCCCTTACCTCTCGAACCACCCACAGCCTAAAGGGTCCAGGAGACTATTCTTCTCTGAGCTTCCGCTCCTCAGGGCAACAATAACCTCCTCATTCTACTCTAAAGTCGAGAAAGGAAAATACACTCGTTTCCAATCGCTGGATAAACAAGGTTGTCACACCGATTTAAGCGGCTTTAGTGCTACTTTCTGTGGCCTCAGGTGAAGCTCAGGAAAATATTCCGGAAATTGGCTGCTCTCTTTGTGTTTTTAATTAATTTGTATCTCTTCTTTGTTAGTCGCTTCACTAAAACGATTTTTATTTGTGATAGTACCTTCTGAAGATTTATGAAGTTTAGGTTCTGTCCCTCTTATTTATTTAAAAAATGATAATAGTTCTGGGAATTCATTGAGGATAATTCATGATGTTCCGTATATTTTTTGTGCAATCTATAGGTCGAACTACATGTTTATAGCAAATTTTATCTACCTAGATCAAATATTTTTGCAACCAGGAGTAGGGGGAAAGGGACATGGTCATTTTTATGCATTTTTGGCTAAAAAGCTCTTATTTCCTTGATGACGATATGGTTATAAACTCCAAACGTATCATTTACATTTTTGGCGCAACATGTTAATAATGTTTAAGGTTATAAGGAAGGATTCTTGCGGGATTTGAATGAGTGGTTTGTGGCTTTCTATAATCATTCTGAAACAATGCTTAATCTGTCATAAAATCTTTAATAGAGTTTGAAGTTCCTATTCAGGTGGGGTTTCCCCTGTTCTTCGGCCATGCCTACTCTCTTTCTCTCTCTACAAGATGGACCCCGAATCGTTGGTAGAATGCCCTCCCTCTCTACCTTTTGGTCAATCAGCGAGGGCCTGATGTGATGATTCAGCTCAGTTCCATTTTTGGCTTTATACAGTCCACGTCGAGCGCGTTTTCCCGTGCACTTCTCGACGAATTGTTTTCAGTTTTTCCATTTTGTGTGCATCACGGATGTACAAATGTGACGTATTATATAATTGTAATAAGAATAAACTTTATTACGTGAAACTAAAAGTGCTGTGACATTTTGTGAAATCCCACCAAATAATTTTTAACACAATATTCAAGCAAAACTACATATGGGTACAAAATTTCAGACGCTTAGTCAAAAATTGTAGGTGCTAGGGGAAGGGGGACACGCTTTTTTGACAAAAAAGAAGTTTTTCCTCCATAACGCTATGATAACCGACAAATATAGAGAACTTGATTGCTCTATATTTTTCGTGTAATCTATATGTGAAACTACATATGTGTACCAAGTTTCATGTATCTATGTCAGATACTTTGACCGCTAGAGGGTGGGGGGCAGGATCATTTTAATGCATCTTTATCAAATTTTAATGGAAAAAGCTATGATAATGAAGGACAATCTCGTTTTCTATTTTATTTTCGTAAATTTAATGTGAAACTCCATATGTGGACAAATTTTAAGTCTCTGTCTCAAATCGTTTGGAAGTTAAAGGGAGGTCGAAAAAGGACAAACATAGTGATTTTTATAGGGTTTTGTTTAAAGGACACGGAAGCCTAAAAAGATATAGTAAATGAAAATCTGTATTCAAAACATAAAAGACTGTTCAAACATTTGAGGTAAAAAAGATAGAATAAAATGAAATATGATAAAATACAATAAAAGCAATATAAAATGAAAAATATGAAAGAAAAATTTGAAATATAAGAGTAAGTGATATAAACTAAGATGAGGTAGGTAAATAAAAATCTGAAATCAAAACATAAAAGACTGTATAAACATTTGAGATAAAAAAGATAGGATCAGATGAAACACGATATTGAAAACTACAATAAATGAAAATCTGCATTTAAACCAAAAGAGACTTTATAAACATTCAAGAAAAAAAATAATGAAATGAAATGACTAAAGGTAAAATATGATGAAATACGATATAATAAATGACGAAGTAAATGAAAATTTACATTTAAACATGACAGAATTTACGATAGATGTAAAAGAAGATGAAATGATATGAAATATGATATAATATTGCGAAATACTATATAAAATAAAATGAAATAAATGAAAATGTGCATTCAAAGCAAAAGAGACTTTATAAGCATTAAAAAAATTGGCGTAACTGTTAAGAGGCAAAGTGAGGCAGGGCCCCAGGCCCTTTAGCTTAGGGGGCCCTTGGTCAACCCTAATAGACCTTTTTAAAAAAAAATCCAAAAATTTAGGGAAACAATTTAAAGATAATTAAAAGAATTAAATATTGTAGAAAATAATTAAGAAATGATAAAAATAGTTTAAAATTCAAATTTAGTATATTAGAAATTTGGATTAATTGGTATTTTAATCAATTCAAGTTCATATTAACTAAAATTTGAAGAAATTAAAATTGCTATAATTTTAAAAGTTGAGAACCTTTTAAAAAGGTGAAATATGATTTAAAATTTTAAAGAAAAAAACATCTGTTTAAAAAATCATATACAATTTCGGCCCTATTTTCCTTTTTGCCTTAGGGCCGTTGCCCTCCCAGTTACGCCACTGGTTAAAATATACATTTGACAAAACTCTTTAAAACACGATGAAATAATGTCAAAAAGTATTAAATATTATGAATTACGGTATAAAATAGCAAAATATTTTTATGCAAATTTCTTCCGTAGAGAAAAAATACTAGATACATGCTTCTACCATTATAACATTATGCAATATCAAAAAAAAAAAGAAAAATTGAAAAGAGTTTAAATATTTTTTAAAAAAGAAAAAGTTAAAAGTATACGAATTTAAAAAGAAGTAAATTCAATGTCGGAACAAAATTAATATTAAAAAATTCGATATCCACGCAATTTATTCCAAACGGAGGAAAAAAAAACAAAAGAATAAAACTCGGACCCCGAAGCCTGCGCGGATGAATTCAAGTTCACCTACTCGTATAAATTCGGGAACATTGTCGTAACGACTTTAGTCGCTCCGTTGCGCTCGAATGGAGCAGAGAGTGATTTATCTGCCGGGGGATTAATTCCTCACCATCTAGAAATTGTTGTTTAGAATTTTGCAGAATTATTTGACTCTCTAGAAGAAAAATAATATTTTAATCATGCAAAACTCAAGAATTCTGAGTTTTTAATTTAGTTTTCTTTTTTGTTTGCAAATTTCCCAAGAGTAAGTACCAGGGTACTTCAGTCAACCGAGAGAAGAAGAAGAAGATATTTCATTACCTTAAATTGCGCAGCGTCGTTGAATGTCGACGTCGCATTGCATCTCAGCGAGAAGTAACTAAGCGAGTCTTGTACGCTCCTGTATTTCCTATCGAGAAATTTGAAATGTAAATTCGCTTTAAGATTCCGCGTGCGCTGCATTTGCTGAGATTTTCAAATTCTCAAATTGTATCTTGTGTAATTTTTCGTGCTGTTCTGAATTTCAGGATGATTGCTTGTTTATCAGAATGCAATAGACTAACGAGCGTATCAACAATATGCTCAATTTGCTGATTTAAAAATAAAATTATAACGATTTTGATTTCAGTTATAAAACAGTATGAAATGAATAAAATGAAGAAAAAATTTATTACGTTTTAATTAAAAGATTCAATGCTTTGAAAATGGTCAATTTAATTAAAAACTTGGAGAATTGATAAAATTTGTACACGAACTCGTTTCTTTCTTTTATCTCAAAAGTTGCAAGATATTCATAAAGTGAGAAACATAGCCACAGCAAAAGTATCATGTTGCCTTTGGCATCAAGTCAAGAAAGGCGGATATAAAAGGAATGACTTATTCCTTGGTGAATATGGAAAAGCTTTAAAAACTTTGACTTCTGAATACCGCTCTTTCATTACAATTTTTTTGTTTAAGAAATTTATTAGTAAGAGAAGAATTATCATCAAAAGAAAACATTCGCTATTCTCCTTCTTGTGAAACGCTTTCTAAGAAACGAAGCAATACTTTCATGAAGATTTTTTTTTTCAAGTGGCAAGTCGAATTTAATTAAACAAAGGGAAAACACTTAATCATTGTCGAGGCAATTAACTTTTTTCTAAGTGACAAATTTTTTTTGTACTTTATTTGCAAGAGTGAAAATCTTGATTTGACGCATGTGGGGACAAAATTGAGACTATTAATCGCTCATAAATCTGTTTAAGAATTTTTCCCGTACTATTCTTTACCTTTCCGTCTGCTGTACATTAAGCAAATTCCTGGAAATCGACCCAGGAGATTTTGGGATTTTGCAGGAGTAATGGACCACGCTTTTCGCGAACCTAGACACACAGGCAAAGGAGAGAATGAAAAAGAGACTCGCCTCCAGAAAAGAAGTAGCAGAAAGCAAGAGAAATAGCCTTAAGGGGATAAAAGCAACTATGTCCTTCCGCGCATGCTTATCTCGTCAAGAAAAAAAATCTCCCAGCCACATTTTTACGTAAAAATAAGAACTACTTCTTCCAACTGCAAGTTCATTATAAAAACTCTATTTTCTCGGATCTCAGTTCCTCAAAAGGAAACTCACCTTCGAAAGTAATTGAGAAATTAGGACTTCTTTCCTTTCGGGTAAATTCTGTCACGAATTAGAATTAATATATATTAAATTCTCTTTTAGGAAATGCTGCTTGCCGTTTTAGGGTTCTTTCAAATATTCAAAGTGAATTTTGTAGTTATAGTTAGCCCTAGGAACTTCTTTTTTAAATAAATAAATAAATAATAAATTGCGTCTTTCTCTAACTAGACGATTTGAAAATGTATTTAACAAAATATAGTGAGTGAATAAAAAAAAATTTAAGTGCGCTCTGGTAGCTTTGATATTTTAAAATCGCATTTTAATTTTTCGAGTATTGATTGTTTATTTGCTTGCAGTATAAAACAGATAACTATAGCGAATTCTTATTCGCTATATAAGTTATATACACATTTATAAAATGTGTTCTTAATAGGATGACTAGTCTCATCGTACTGAAGTTGAACTCGCGAGCAGCCTGTATTTATACTCTAGCGCGTTGGGATCTCGAGCCAATCAGATTGTGATTGGGCGGCGCCTTGCTATGCGTCCAACCAATCATCTCTCGCGCCTGCTATCCCCACTCTACGCGACCACGATTCATTTCCCTGAATTCAGTAACTCGATCTACTCGTCTCGAACATAGCATTTCTCGTCACAATATTAGGAATATTTTTTCAAGTTTTTGAGCGACTATTGTAAAAACAACTTCAGGCTCTTACAGTAGAAAATAAATATTATCAAAACCCACTTCTTTAAAATTAAAATAATTTTTGAATATTGTTCCTTCGAGAGCAATTATATTTGGGAATTTCAGGTATGTCAATAATTGCAAATTTGAGTTTATGGAGAAGGAGGAAAAAGATGCTAATTGTCTTCTAATGATAAAAAGTAATTTCTAGTGAGTGAGTTCAGTTCTGTATTTTTCGTCAGTGATTACATACGTTTTGTAATGAAAATCTTGTTTTATATATTGTTCCTAATATCAACTGTCCCGTTGATAAAAGATATAAATGAAAATTGAAAGTAAAAAAATTGAAAATACTATTGAAAAAAAAGTTTAAATTAAAGAAAATATGTGAATAATAATGATATTAATTTAAAATTAAGAAACTAGATGAAAATTTAATGGAAGCTAGAATGTAATTAAAATTTTAAAAAATTTCTTTTAAAATCGAAAGAAACAATTGAAAATAAATACAAGAGCGACATTTGAGAAAAATAATTACAATAATTGTGGAAATTAATTGCAAGTTAAAGAGCTTCTTAAAAAATGGAAAAAAAAATTTAAATTAAAGAATGTTTTTAAAATTTGCAGATAAAGATAATTAAAAAGTGAAGAAAAAGATTAAAAGTGTTAAAAAGTACAATTGACATTTTAAGAAAGAATATAAAAATTAAATAGAATACTTGAAATAAAAGAATATTTAAAAATATAAGTGACATTTGAAAAAAGCAATTAAAATTTAAAGAAAGATGAAATATTAAAAAAAAAAAAACGACAATTATTAAAAATTGAAGAAATTAATCAAAGGAAGATGAAAGTAATTTAAAAATAATAAAGTTAATTAAAAAAAAATATCTATGCCTTAACTGAAAAGTTGAAGATTATAATTTTGTAATTGGAAGAAGATATTTTGAAATTAAGGAAAATGCTTCAAGAGTATCGTCAGAAATTGAAAAGCTTCCAATCTTAAATTAGAGTCAAGAATTATAAAAATTAAAATTTGATTGAAATATGATTGAAATTTGAAAAATAAATTTAAAAATTGCAATTGAACATTAAAGAAAATAATTAAAAGATTGAAGAACATAATTCAAAGTGAAAGAAAATAATAAAAAATAAAGAGAATCGTTAAAAAAGAAATTAACAATTCCAGAAAATGGTTAAAAATTTATTAAAATAATTGAAGCAAAAAATAATACAATTCAGAATTCAAAGAAAAAGATAATCAAATATGGAGTATAATAATTAAAAATATTAAAATGGTATATTGCATTTTGCATTAAAACTAAGAAATTATTTGAAAGAAGAAGAATATAAGTGTAATTTGAAAACAATAAATGAAAAATGAAAAAACAAAAAAGGTAAAAAAATAAATAGAAATAATTTAATATTGAGCAAAATTATTTATCATTATTAGTACTTATTATACAAAAGGGCGCTATTTTGTGTTTTTGTCAGTCTGTGTAGGAAATATATAAAAAATAAATAAGTAATTGAGAATAAAATAAAGAACAAAATTTTAAAAATTGAAGAATATAAGTGGAGAAATCAAATTAAAATAGAAAAATAGAATTCAACATTGATGATAATAATTGACAATTAAATTATTCAAAAATTTCAGAAACAATATAGGAATAAAAAAAAATAAAAATTTGATAAAATAATTGAAGTAATAAAGCGATGTTTGTTGAATGAAAAATCTAAAAAAATTAATATTGATATAAATAATTGACATTTGCATTTATAATTCAGGATTAAAGAAATTAGTAAAAAAAAGAAAAAAAGAAAAAACAATTTATGAAAATAATTGGTAAATGAAAAAATAGTAGATTCAATATTGACGAAAATAATTAAAACTGAAAAATTAATTTACAAATTAAAGAATATAATTAAAATTTGTAAAAAGTAACTTTAAACTTTGTGGAAAAATTAAAAATAGTGTAAATAATTCAAAAAAATTAAAAAAAATTAAAATAAGCAAAAAATTATTTATTGTATAATGTACAAAGAAACATTATAATGAATAATTGAATAAATAATAATAAATCTTTATAATAAATATAGATTTCATTAAAATTTCCATGTTTCAATTTCGAAATTGTTAAAAAATTTCCATAAAAAAAGCATAAAAAACTGAAAATTGATTTTTTCCGCGATATGCCCCTTCTCTCGCGGAGCTTCACATATACTAATAATTAGCAAAATCTTCTATTCCTTCATTAATTTTTTCTGTCCTCATCTGAAGTTTGGCACTTAGATATTTTTTGTTTTCAACCAGCTATTTTTTAAAAAATTTAGGCATTTACATTCATTAAAATTTTAAATTAAAAAAAAAATATATCAGTTAAATAATTTTAATTTCATTATTAATAAATCTATAATTTTTTCTATAATTATCAACAGTTTTCAAATTACAGTTATTCTCTTTAAATTTTGTAATTATTCTTTAATTTTTTTAGTTATTTTGTTCTGTTGTCGATTATTCACGTCAGTTTTAGCATTTTTTTTTTAATATTGTCAATTATCTTCCTCATTTCTCAATTACTTTCTTTAATATTTAATTATTTTCGTTATTTTTTCATTTTTCCTACAAATATCAATTATTATCATACAGCTTCAATTTAATTTTTTAATTTTCAATTTATTTCTACAATTTTAATTATTTTCCTAAATTTTTAATTATTTCATTTTTTCAAATATTTTTATCGATTATCAATTAATTACACAATATTGAATAATTCTCAGATGTTTTCAATTATTTTTTTCACTCATAAAAATTCTTTTAAATTTTCAATTCAATTCTTCAATTCTACAACTATTTTCTTCAATTCTCAATTAATTTCTTCAAATTTTCATTCCATTTTTTAATTTTCAATTATTTAATATTAAAAAATTTCCGCTTTTGGTCAATTATTTTTTTCAATTATCAATAAGTTTATTTAATTTTAAATTGAAATGTTCAAATATTGCCTTCAATTTTTAATTTTTTTTTTAAATTTAGTAATTCCATTTTTCAGTTTTCAACTTTTTCTCCTGCATTCAATAATTCTCGGGTTTTATCAATAACTTTTTCAATTTTTAATTATATTCTTCTAATTTTAATTAAATTCTTCAATTTTCAATTATTTGTACGATTTTCAAGTAATTCTTCAATATTAAAATATTTTTGTCTTTTTCAATTAATTTTTTCGATCATAAAAACTAATTTTAAAATTTCGTTTTAACAATTTTCTTTAATTCTCTTCTTTCTTCAATTTTCTACAACTATTTTCTTAAATTTCTCATTATTCTCTTCAAATTTCAATTACAATTCTTAATTGTCAATTATTTTCTTTAATAATAAAAAATTATCGACTTATATCAATTATTTTTTTCTACATCAGTAAATTTCTTTAATTTTAAATACATGTTAATCATTATATTCTACACAATTTAATTCCATTCTTCAATTCCATTCTTCAAATTTAAATTATTCTCTTCAATTTTAAATTCAATTAATTTTTTTTTAATTTCAATTAATTCTTCAATATTTAATAATTATCCGATTTTTAAATTTTTTTTCAGCAATCATAAAAATTGTTTTAAATTATTAATTCAATTGTTCAATTCTAAAACTATTTTTTGAAAATTTTAACTATTTTTTTAAATTTTTCATTTCATTCTTCAGTTTTCAAGTTTTTTTTATGTATTTAATAATTATGTGATTTTTTAAATTACTTTTTAAATTTTTTTATTATATTTTTTAAATCTCAATTACATTCTTCAATTTTTTGTTATTTTTCTCTCCTGTCGATGTTTCTTGTCAGTTTGAGATTTTTTTTCAATAGTCAATTATTCTCGTCATTTTGAAATAATTTTTCAATTATTTTTCTAAAATTTGAAGTTCTCTTCTTCAATTTTTAATTATTTTCATCAGTATTTCTACATTTTCGTATTTGGTTAATTTTTTTTCAATTATTAATAAGTTTCTTTAATTTAAAATTTAATTATTGTTCAATTTTTTTTTTGAAATTCTCAATTTTTTTTCAAATTTCAATTCCTATTTTCAATTTTGAATTATTTTCTTAAATTTTTAATTGTTTTCTTTAATTTTCAATTATTTTCTTCAATTTCAGTTATTTTCTACTTTCAATCCAGTTGTTCAATTTACCATTATTTTCAACAATTATTCCTATAATTTTATTAATTTTTCTTTTTGCAATCATCTTCTTGAAATTAAATTTTTATTGTTTTATTCAAAAAAAAAATTTAATTGTGTATTAATCTAGCCATTTTTCGAATTTTGTTTTCAATTGTCAATTATTTTCGCCTTTGTTTTTGTAATCTTTTTTCAATTATTAATTATTTTTTAAATTTCAATTTAATTTTTACATTTTCAATTTATTTCTTTATTTTTTTATTACTTTCTTCAATTTTCAATTACTTTCTTTGATTTTCAATCCAGTCGTTCAATTTTTATTTATTTCCAACAGTTATTCCTCTAGTTTTCTTAATTTTTAAATTATTTTGTTTGAATTTAATAATAATAAAAATAAACTAATTTATTTTTTTTATAAGCAAGAACCTTTTTAAAAACCTTTCGTTTTAGACCAAAAAAAGTTACAAAACCCCTTAAAAGCAAATTTTAGATTTCAATGAAGCGTTAAATTTAAAAAATAACGTTCTACAATTTGAAACTTACCCCGCTTGACGGCGGATACATATAAATGAAAAATTAAATTAAATTCAGCAAATTTTTAGCATTTACAATACAGTTTAAAGTTAGCCGTAGGTAAAAATTATTATCCCCGACAAGTGAGGGAATGGATTTTATAATCGAGAAATAATCAATATTGGCAAGCATTTACGAGTGATGGCAACTGAAAACGAATTCAAATAGTCATTTAAATACATGTTTGCACTCGAAAGAGGGTATCGCCAAAAGGATTTGCCTTTGAAAAAAGTTAAATACATGACTGGGAAGAAAGTAGGAAATTGTGCTTGGATAAATGTAAGATAGACCTGTCAAGAAGAAGGATGAAGGCAGCGCGTGCCACCAGTACGAGGTGTCTCGTTATTCCCTGGTGTATACCCACTTTTATCCTTGTCCGTATGTTTTTTTAATACTGTCTGACCGAGTTGTGTGCGTGGACTACTACTATCATCCGGAAATATTATTCGCAGCAGACGCCATCTCTGGCACACAAAAACGTATAAAGCGAAATAAAATAAAGGGTAAACGACTTTTACCACGGGGAGTGCGAGTCTACTTTAGATTAAATTCCGAAGCAACCCTCCATCCCGAACTGACTTTCTCAACCTTACAAAACATACAGCCACCTACCTGGTTGTTAATTATTTTTCACTTTTCCTCGCTTTTTCTATTTTAATGTACCGTCTTCTCCATCTTTGCCCTTAATGAATTCACGTTTTTCTGTTTTACTTGCTCAACCTATTTCAACTCTCTTCCCACAGTCACAGAAATAAAATTAAGCGACCAAACTTTTTGGTTTTTGTGATGGCTACATCCGTGAGAGTCGCTGACAAAATTTACTGAATTAGAAATCTGACAGATTTTACGAGGAGCGTGAACATTCTTTTGGAACTCATTTAGACTAAAATCTATTTGGTTTAATTCTCCTTGACCTAAATCTAATTTGGCCTAAAACTCATTTAGCCTAAAACCCTTGTGTCCTAAAACCCATTTAGCCTAAAACCTATTAAACCTAAAAGACATTTAGCCTAAAACCCATTTGACCTAAAAGACACTTAGCCTAAAACCCATTTGGCCTTAAGCCCATTTGCCCTAAATCCAATTTAGCCTAAAACCCATTTGACCTAAAAGACATTTAGCCTAAAAGTCATTTGACCTAAGATTCATTTGACACAAATTCCATTTAGCCTAAAACCTATTTGGCCTAAAACTCATTTAGCCTAAAACCCATTTGACCTAAAACACACTTAGCCTAAAACCCATTTGGCCTTGAACCCATTTGCCCTAAATCCCAATTAGCCTAGAATCTGTTGGTCATAAAACCCATTTAACCTAAAGACGCAATTAGTCTGAAACCCATTTAGCCTAAAACTCTATTAGTCTCTTTTGTCCTAAAATACATTTGTCCTAAAACTCATTTGGCATAACTCTCATTTAGCGTAAAACCCATAAGGCCTAAATCTCATTTAGCCTAAAACTTGTTCATACTAGAAATCATTTGACATAAATTCCATTTTGCCTAAAAACCATTTAGTCTAAAACCCATTTGGCCTAAAACTCATTTAGCCTAAAACCCATTTGACCTAAAACACACTTAGCCTAAAACCCATTTGGCCTTAAACCCAATTGCCCTAAATCCCATTTAGCCTAAAAGTCATTTGGCCTAAGATTCATTAGACATAAATTCCATTTAGCTTAACTCTTATTTAGCCTAGAATCTATTGAGCCTAAAACCCATTTGGCCTTGAACCCATTTGCCCTAAATCCCAATTAGCCTAGAATCTGTTGGTCCTAAAACCCATTTGACCTAAAGACGCAATTAGTCTGAAACCCATTTAGCCTAAAACCATATTAGTCTCTTTTGTCCTAAAACACATTTGTCCCAAAACTCATTTGGCATAACTCTCATTTAGCGTAAAACCCATTAGGCCTAAATCTCATTTAGCCTAAAACTTGTTCATCCTAGAAATCATTTGACATAAATTCCATTTAGCTTAAAAACCATTTAGTCTAAAACCCATTTGGCCTAAAACTCATTTAGCCTAAAACCCATTTGACCTAAAACACACTTAGCCTAAAACCCATTTGGCCTTAAACCCAATTGCCCTAAATCCCATTGAGCCTAAAAGTCATTTGGCCTAAGGTTCATTAGACATAAATTCCATTTAGCTTAAATCTTATTTATCCTAGAATCTATTGAGTTAAAAACCCATTTGGTCTAAAACGCATTTAGTCTCAACCCCATTTAACCTACAATCCATTTGGCATAATACCATTTAAGGTCAAATTGATTTTAGGTTAAATGCGATTTAGACTAAATGAATTTTAGGTCAAATGGGTTTTAGGCCAACCGGATTTTAGACTAATTGAGATTTAGGCTAAATAAGTTTTAGCTTAAATAACCTTTAGGCCAAGTGGGTTTCAGATGAAATGTGATTTCCGCTAAATAAGTTTTAGGACAAATGATTTTTAGGCCAAATGAATTTTAGGTCAAACGGGTATTAGCACAAATGTATTTTAGGTTAAATGCAATTTCGGCCAAATGGGTCTTAGGCTAAATGGGATTAGGCTAAATTAGTTTTATGCCCAATGCGGGTTTTATGCCAAAACGGATTTATGCCAAATAAGTTTTAGGCCAAAAAGATTTAGGTCAAATAAGTTTTAATCCAAATAGGTTTTAGGTATTATTCATGAGCCTCGATTTTACAAAACCTGAAACATTAAAAATATGTTTTTTATGTAGCTATCTTTTTCCTAGTAAATGGTTAGAATAAAATTTATATTTATTATAAAATTTACTTTTATGTGTCGCAAATGTCTCCATTACCTTATTTATTCAAATCGAAATAAATTTTCCAATGTATGTTGACCGATACGTGCCCGAAAGTGGATCTCAAGAAATATACAGTTGGAACAAATCAACATCACTTTCATATCTGTATCGCTCGGTAAACTCTTCCGACTATTTTTCACAACTCTGCAAACTAACAGAAAGTCTGTGAGAAAAACTTGGTAAAACTTTTCTCTTGAAAAGTTTTAAAAATAATAGACATCAAATATTAAACTTTGTATTGCAATACGCTTTCTAGTGATTTTTATCTTTTACTCGGATCTCGGGTTTCCTCTTGTTTCATTACATTCCCAGCCATAAAAAATTAATTCACTTTACAGTTGAATCACCGTGATTAAAGTTTGTAAAGTAAAATAACATTAAAGTATTATTGATATCGATTTTCCAATTGCAATTTATTTAAATTCAATAAATTCACTATATTCGAATGAAGATTATTATTTTCAATGCAATTCAAACTTCTCTTGATGAAATGTTTAATTGACCGCAATTTCAATCATTTTAATTTTTAATTTCCATTGTATACAAATTAGAGAGATTATAATATGCTACAATTCATTTAACGCTCAGTTTCAACTACAATTGGATTGATTTTTAAATAAACTAGAATTTAATTAATCTTATTTTCAATTATTCCTAATTTTTTTTTCAATTTTTTTCAACTTTAATGATTTATGTTTCAATTATGTCTAATTTTAAATGTCACCCACTTTCAACTTCAGTTATCTTACATTTTAATTATTATCTGCAATTTTAAGTAATCCCTATTTTATTTATCTCGAATTTTAAATATCTATAATTTTTATTAACTCTTATTCAAATTGAAACCACTTTCTACTCTATTTAAACTGATTGTATTTCAGTCAGTTTCAATTAATTATGTGAATTAATTAAATCACTTATGTCTACATTTAATTGTTTCCAATTCCATAGATTGTTACATTCAACTGATTCTGATTTCAATTTTTAACAATTTTATTTATCTAAATTTTGAATCATCTCGAACCTTATAAATCTATAATTTGACTTATGTTCTATTTTGACTAATTAAAATTTTAACTACCTCTAATTTAAACTCATTCTATTTTTAATAATCTTCATTTTTATTTCACGACAATTTTCATTACAATTGTTTTCTATATTCATTATTTTCAATTTCCAACTATTTTTAATTTTATTTAATTTCAACCAATTCTAAATTTTGCTTCCCCATAGAGTATATTATCTTCAATTACATCAATCTAGATTGAAAGGAATTCAATTAGTCTTATTAGTGTCGATTAAACGAATGTTTCAATAAATCAAAGTTTTAATTCATCACTATTTCCATTAATTTAAATATTTCGAAATTCCATTTCTGGTTTTATTATAAAGGTTTATTATGGTACTTATTACCATTAATCTAGTATCTAATTGAATACAATGTATGAAATGTTAAATCCCACAAAGGAATTGCGTTTATTGCATTTATAATTGATTTTTTTTCCCTCCAAAATCGTGAATATTCTTCTCGTTTAATTTCAAACTAGCAAAATAAAAGGCGATTAATTTTTCATACATTTTAGAAATTATAAAATACAATAATAAATATAACAAATCTGTAAATAACATTTATCTAATAAGAAGAATTAAACTTGAAATATAATATTTAAAAATCAATTAATATAAATAAAATAAATATTTATTTAGGACAAAATTTATAATATTTTAGAGTTAAAAAGAATTGCAAAAAAATTGAAATTAAACAAAATAAAAGCAAATTTTGCAAATTAATTGAAAAAAACTAATGAAATCAATTAAAAATTGGGGAAAGCAATTTAAACATTCATAAAAACGTTTTAAACATAATGAAAATAATTTAAATTAGAGAAAAATACTTGAGAATCTTAAAAGTAAATTAAAACAAAATTGAATAATGAAAAATTAGAGTAAATAATTAAAAATTGAAAAAACATGATTAAAAATTGAGATAAATAAATTAAAATTAAAAAAAAAAAATTTAATGTGGAATTAATGGCCTAAAACTAGTTTTTTATTTAAAAATAATTAAAATTTGAGAAAAACATTAAACAAATTACATAAAATATTTTAACTAAAGGAAAGATGAACAAAATTTGAAAAAAATACTTAAAACTTTCAGAAGTTCATTGAAATAAAAGAAGATAATTAAAAATTAGTGAAAATAAATGAAAAAAGATAAACATAATTTAAAATTGAACAGAACAAGTTTTAATTAAAGAGAAATAAGTAAAAACTTTTTGGTAATTATAAAAAAGAACGAGAAAAAGAATGAAAGTAATTGAAAATTGAAGAAAATAATATAAAACATAATATAAATAATGAAATAATTGAAAAGTCAGATAAATAGTTAAAAATTTTTGAAATTATGAAACAAATGTAAAAAATAAAAAATTAAAGGACATAAGTTTTGGAAAATAATTGAAAAATGTTTTTTAATTTTAATACTTTACGAAAATAAATAAAATTTAATACAAACAATGATAAGTTGTAAAAAATAAATGACATTTAAGTGTGCTAATTGAAAAAACTACTAAATTTTTTTTACATAAAGAAAAAATAATTGAAATTTGAAAAAAATACATGAAGATCTTAGAAATCAGTTAAAAAAAGAAAATAACTAAAAATTGGAGAGAAAAATTGAAGAATTAAGCTAAAAGTAATCGAGATTTACGATAATTAATAAAAAAAATTGAAATTATGAAAACAAATAAAAATAATTAAAAATTGAAGAAAACAATTGAAATTTTAGAAAAATTCTTAAAAATCTTAGAAAATTTTTTTAGAAAATGAGAACAACTAAAAATTGGAGAAAGGACTGGAAGAAAGCTAAAAATAATTGAAATTTACGATAATTAATAAATTTTTTTGGAAATTATGAAAACAAATAAAAATAATTAAAAATTAAAGAAAACAATAGAAATTTAAGAAAAATAGTTTAAAATTTTAGAAATTAATTTTATAAAATGAGAAAAACTAAAAATTGGAGAAAAGTCTGGAAGAAAGCTAAAAATAATTGAAATTTACGATAATTAATCAAAAAAAATTTTAATTCTGATAACAAATGAAAATAATTAGAAATTAAAGAGAATTTTCAGAAAAATATTTAAAAATCTTAGAAAATAATTTTAGAAAATGAGAATAATAATAATTAACAATCGAGAAAAATAATGGAAAAATGATAAAATTACTTCAAAATTGAAAAAAAATAATTGAAATATGCTGAAAATAATTTAAGATTAAGAATGAAAATTGAATTATGATGAAAATAATTTAAAAATGAAAAATTGAAAACATTTAATAAAACTTGAGAGAAGTAACTGAAAAAATCATAGAATATATGTTTAAAAAAAAATAATAATTACAAAATTACTTAAAAAATTTTAATTAAAGAGAATAATTAAAAAATTGCAGAAATAACGAAAATTGATAAAAATAATTGAAATATTGGATAAATAATTGAAATTTTTAAAAGTTATGCCAAAATAATGAAAATAATGATAAATTGATGAAAATCAAGAAAAATTGCAGAATTTTTTTTTAAGCAAAAGAAAATAATTAAAAAATCGTTATATAATGGTAAATTGACGACAATACTCTAACCTCGAGATAATAACTGAAAATTTAGGAAATTAATTGCATGTGTATATATTTTAAACGTCTTCAAAAACCATAATAAATTTTTAAAGCATTTTTCGAAACTTTTTGTTTACACACATATGACAATTAAAAACCAGCACAACACGACACTAACGAAAAAGGTTAACTTATTCTATGAATTCAAATTTTAAAATATTTCCTGATAAAGAAAATAAAATAAAATAACAGGGACTAAATTCACTTCAGACTTTAAAACTTGGACAAAAGAAGATGAATAAATATAAATACTAACAAACTTCAGGAGTTTACGGAGATTATTATTATTTAATTAATTTTTTGGAGTATAATTTAGTAGTGTGGTACATGGTACAATTTAAATTCTACACTACCTATTATATTATAATTATTTTACACTGTTACGATCGGCATCAGTGACCTTATTTAAAAATTTTATTAATTTATTTACAAAATTAAATAATGTTACTAATGTCAAATATTCCCCAATCAAATTTTTTAACCTTACTAAAAATTGTTGAGATCATGGAGATTCGCTACTTTATTTTTTTAAGAACACTGTGCAATATAAGAAACACAAAACATTACACAAACGAATTGAACTAAAAACTGTCAACGTTGCTAAAATAACCACATATTTTACTAAACACACATAAACAGTTAAAAACTAAAATGATTTTATTAAACCAGAAAAGAAAAATAGAAGTTAAATAACAGCATATTGGATTGTAATCTATTTCTTTTATTATATGGGAAACTTAAAAACAAGATAAAATAAACAAACATAAGAACTTGTAATGTTATACAATTTAAAATGCAAAGTAAGGTGCTCTCAATTATTAATCGAGAATTACACCAGCATTTCAAAATAAAATAAACTAATTTCGTCAATAATGATGAAAGTTTGGTTAGCAACATTTCGATTACTCAAAACATGAGTCCATAAAAACAAGTGTGGAGGGTCGAATCGAGAGCTTTTGTAGGTAGCCGTCACCTTAGTAAGACGTGCCGAGTAGTCTTTTGAGAAAATCAGGACAACGCCCAGGTGGCGTATTATACAAGTATAAATTAAATTAATTTTGAAAAGAAAAAGTTCAATAATAATTATAAAATCTTTATGAGAAAATAATACGAATTTTAAAGAAGTTTGCGAACCACATAAGTAAGAGAAATAGGAAAAACAATCCTTTTAATTGAAGAAGAATAAAAACAAAAGAAATAAGGTAAATATAAAATCATATTTGGTGAGTAACAAATTACAATTACAAATTACAAATTACTAAATTTCATCAAGTAATTTTTGTAACAAATTATTGTTTTAAAGAAACATTTGATAATTTATAAAAAACATTGTGTATCATCTATGTAAATTAATATATAAAAAGTTGTCCAATAAATTGACATTTTATATATCTATATATTATTCATTTATGACTAATTTTTCATTATCCAAATTAAATTGAAAATACGGCCCTCTGCCGATACACTAAATAAAAGTGTAGTTTAAAAACGAATCCCTTACCTTTTCTTGGTTGTTTAATTTATTTAATATCTTTCACAGCCAATTTTTGTAATATAGGGTATTTAAAATCTTAATAACTAATTATATGCATTTAAATTTTGGATTTTTATTACTATATTTTTGAATCTATTTAAATCTTTTTCAAAAACTAATACCAACCCTTACATACACCAATCCCATAAATCAACTATTAACCAAATTTCAAACAATTTCCAAAAATAAGTCAAATTTAGGATAAAATTTTGTGAAATGGACCGAAATTAAATGATGAATCCCCTATCATGTGGAGGACTGAAGCATAATTAATTCGTAATTTTTCTCTTTGAACTGTCGACATACGCTTCTGTGACGATTCAAAGGGTTGCTATAATGACGAACTGAACAGAGAAAATCGGAGGATTTGCGGTACATTGCAGAGCTTTGACAGTGCATAAAGATGCGTCTGTACATTTTAATTTTCGTTCCTACTAAAACCATTACGTTCAAGCAACTATCAATCTATTGCAACAGAGATCATCAATTTTAAGTACATATTTCATTGAACCGAAAATAATTGAAGATAAAATTACACGCATCAACGATCATACTTTCCCCTCCTCGATGACTATTATTCTCAGAATCATTTCAGTAATTTTTAAATGAAACTATACTTTCCTCCTCGATGATTATTCTTCTTTTACGAATCATTGAAGAAACATTAAACTCAAACTGATATCGATTCCCATAAAACAATACTTCTTGTCGGACTGTTTACCTGTCACAATATTGTGTCAAAAAGAAAATCTATAGACGATATTTACTGCAGCTCTGGCGTGAAAGAATGTGCAAGTGAAATATATATTTTATGAGCCACTTTGTGGATATTGTTATTCGAAGCCATGTCCACCAAAGCTTTTTTATGGCTACTTATACTCAAATAATTTATCGTCCCTAGAAAACAGGAAGTTGATTTCAGTCATTTAGAAAGTAATATACCATAAAAGTGGTAAATATCCGGTAAAAAATAAAGTGAGTGTAATTTTAGTTTTAATCGAAATTATTTAAATTTCAGTCACAAAAATGTTTAATCACCGTGACGAGATAAAAATTTACCTCGCACAATATTTTAAAATTACTTCCAAAATATAATTATTTACACACAAGTCTGTAATCATTTCCAAGCTATTGTTTCAGCGTAATGTAAACTCGTCAATTTATGCCTTTTTATTATCTTGAGTTTCAATTCTTTAATTTTATTAAATATTTAAAATTCAAAAGTTCAGTTTGATTCTCGTCGAATTTAAGATTTTGTTATATTAATTAAATTGTTGAGATAATATTATTATTTAAACTTCCGGTTTTTACCTGCCAACTTGTCAGACCGGACAAATGTTGTTCTGTTAGATAAACATTAAAATGTTTTCTTATTTTTTCGTTGTTTAGTTATTTCTCATTAAACTAACTTGGCGCTAGTATTTTGTATTGCTTAATTGTTTTGATTAAATTTAAATTTAATCACAAAATTATTACAATTAATAATAACATTTTTTTCAAGGAGTAATGTAAATTGAAATTGTTATTTTGTATAAAATAACAAAATAAGGCATTTGTTCTTTTTTTTTTTTTTTTTTTGAGAAAGAATTAAACATAAATCTAGAAAAATGAGTCATATCACATTTTCAAAATCGTGGTAATAATCAATTCGCATCATTTTCTTAATAGTTGTGTAATTAAATGACCTTTTAATTGCAGTTGTGAAAGAGTTATCAGACAGTTTTTTAGCGGGAAAGAGTAAAGAATAATTATGAACAATGTCTGTAATCTGGAGAACGACTAATCAGGAGGACAAAGAAACTTAATTGTCCTCGTGAAATGATTGCAATAATTATTAGCTTTGAATTTTTACAAAGTAACAAAATCAGGCGTAACGTGAGATACGGGACAATGTGTAAATTTAATAGGATTACATGAGAACGTTGTGACATTCGGTAAAGAAGTACAATTACGATACAGGATGAAGCAGCTACATATCTACAGCACGAGCCCCTACTCCACTGGAGCAAATTACTCGACGATGGCAATTAATAAAGCTCGTAATGGCGACTGTGGTGATATCACAGACACCGTAGTCTCGTCGTCGTTAATCACCTTAATGAGTGCTTTTGTTAACACCGTTGTAACGTTTCGCAAGGACACGTGACTACGTTATCTAGAAAAAAAAAGTACTGACTCATAGCAAAAATCATCCACGATTATTTAACTACTGCATGCACTTAATAAACTTAATGAGAACTGCTTTGCGGTGCAAAAATTTGCAACATTATTCTTCAGCTATTATTATTCCTGTTTCCGAAAAAGCCAAAGTAGTGAATTTCTCAAATTCAAATTAATTTTGTTGGAAGTTTTTACGAGGCCATATTATGAATTAAAAAACCTTAAATAAATTGGTTAGATCTTGTTTAATTATGACAATATGTTTACACGCATATTAATTTACTGATTTATTTTTTTAATTAATATTCATTAAAATAAATTACATTCAAAAGTTTATTTACACTGTGTCGTTACAAAATTTTATAACAATTTTCTAACTCACAAAAGTAACTTTTAGGTTTAAAATTTTTTCAGATTCGCTTAATTATTCGATTTGCGTACAATATTTTGATGACAAAGTTTATGATTGACTCTTGTTACGTAGTTCAGCGATTTCTCGGATAAGTGCTATGATGAATTTTCTTATTATGAAGATTTCCTGAATTTGGAACCGGTTGGTTGGTTGGCCGTTTTTAGCGGACGAAAATGCGACCAATAAGAAGTGTCCCTTAACGGATAGCCGAGTGTGAAAGGAATCATCAACGAATTGATTTATTTTATAAACTGTTAAATTTTAAGTTTTCTGAAACGATAATATACATATATGCTTGTGCTTATCAAAAGATAAATTAGCAGATAGTTTATCTTCAGGTGAGTCTGTTTTAAACAATGTTAATTGTTCTTGTATAATCTCTCCGCGATAATTTTGCAGAGCGTTTTACGTGGAAATTTATATTAATTGAAGATTTTGAGTTGTTAATTACGGATACTGAATTATAATTTTAGTTTCGCCTAATATTCTTTTATTTAAGTGGTTTTCAGTAACAATTTAATAATTTTATTAAGCTTGATTAACTAATTCTCGGAAATTTATTTGATTGAGTTTAGGTATTTTTTATTTTGAGTCATGAGATTGTCGTTGAGGATCAGCTGTATTAGAACTTTGAGAGTTTCGCTTTATTATTTTGTTTGTATTTAACTGAGAAACTTAAACATACCTATTGGGAATAATGTTAAATTTATTATTGTTAATTTCTCAAATTTTTCTGAATATTAAATAATAATAATCTTCTGTCCACGTTTTAAAATCAAAAGTGAAGTTAGTACCTGCTTTTTTTAATTAAATTTGAATTTCTTTATCAAAAAATTTTCAAATTGTTTTAGTTTACAGACAAAATATGCAGATGAGGTAGCCTTAATGACGAGATATTGATTATGACTAACATGTCCAATATAAATTATTCTTGTATTTTACGTCCGAGATTATTAAATATTGCAAAATAACGACACTTTCGGACAGTCTTTAAATTTTAATTTATTATAAAGTCCAACGTTTCAAGAACGAACCTTTCCCATTTTCAAGGACTGAAACTGAAATACACATATAATTATTAAAAAAAAATTTTAAAAAATTATAAATAAGGTAATACAAATTTTTTTAATCACTCTCACTCACCATCAAAAACACAATATAAAACACATATGAATGACAAACATAAAGAAAAAAGAAAAAAAGTATTTTCTTTCAGTCAAAATCATTTTCACATTGAACTTATTCGTACGAGTGAACAGAGACTACTAACAGATTGTAAATAAACAGATTTTCATATTGGCGAAAGACAATTAAATGATTATAATTAGAAATAATATTAATGATTAGAATTTTAAGACATTGAGATAAAATTGTTATTTTAAAATTTGTAAAATAGAATTGAACGAAGGGCTAAAAAATTGCAAATCAGTTTTTTTATTGATACTATTTTCTTCTTCTTTTTTTAATAAAAACCATTTCAGCAAATTTTTTTTTTTTTTACAAGTCTCATTATGTTGTCACGTCGGAAAATTCCGAAAATAACATTAATCTATTTATATTAATTTTAAAATTTATTCGAGCCTACGAAGTTAATCGCAATAGCTCGGGACATCGATTACCTTTCTGGTGCTTTGTTCTGGTTTCCCCTTTTTTGTGATTAATTAAAATTTCATAAGTTTCCTAACAAGGAGGGAAACTATAACGCGAAAAAAACAATTTTGGAGTATCGCCCTTTAAAATAGGGGTACCCTACAAAAAGAAAAGAACGAGAAAAAAAATATTAAAGGACCAATCCTAGCCCCAGTAACTAAACGGGCCCGGGATTGGGATTCTACCCTGAAAAAATGAATAAAATTAAGGATAGGAAAAGAAGAGTGAAAAAAAATGAAAATAGAGAGTTACTTAAATGTTGAGTTTTTGTTTATTTAACTTACTTTGATTGGTCGTATTTGATGAACAAAATAGAATCCAGGAATCCTTAGAAAGTGGTACGGCACTGACGCTGTTGTTGAAGCGGGAAATCCAAAAATATTTGCATAAAATCACAAATAGTGATAAAATTCACAGACACAGGAACAGTCTTAATATGGAATAAAATATCCAACACTGATTTTAAAGAATAACAAAATCGAATATTAGAACTCGTAGCACACATGAAAATTGTGGGAAATGAACTTAACTTGACTTGAATTTACATTTGAAATAGTTTAAGATTGAAATAATGATTTCCGACTCTCCATTCTCGATGACAGTTTTTCGGAGTTTTCTGACACTCCATTCTCGATGGAAGTTTTTTGGAGAGTGTTTCAACTTTTCATGTATTTCCTTCCCTTAGCTTCTGAGAGAAGAAAAAGTGGGAAAATAAAAAAGGGAGAAACTAGGGGAGTCTTAGAAAACACCAATGAAGAAAGGCCCTAAACGCTTCAGCGTGTAGGCGTGTGTTGAGGGTAGAAAGAGAACGACGAAGAAGAACGGCGAAGAGAGAGAAAACCGATAATGAGGGGTGGCTATTGGGACTTGCATGCTTGCGTGGGAGTAGAGAATTCATTAGAAAAGCTAAGAAGTCAACCATTTTCCTAATTTTGATTTGGTCCTGAAATGTGTCTCAAAAGTCAGTGGGTGGAGAAAATCCGCCCTAAAGCACAGTAGTTCTTGTTGATGCTGCCCTCTGTACCACTTCCAAGGATCCTAGTTAAAAATAATTCAAGACAGATTTCTTACATAATTTCAAATATAAAATTGATTGTTAACAATGAATAATGTTGAAAATATAAGTAATACAATTTTTAAATTCAAATTTGTTTATAATATTAGTATTTTAACAATTTCAGATGAATATAGGTTTGATTTTGCCTAAATATTAATTATGTTTTATTATTTTAAAAGAAAAAGATTAATGTATATTGATTAATGCAATATTTAATTTTCCTAGATTTTCCATTTCTAGGTTATGTTTCTCATAGAGTGAATGTCGAGTATTCGTTTTATTTCTTTCAATTTAACTGAATTCAAATGAGAACTATCAAATTTTATATGTACATTCAATAAATTTTATGTTTCCATGTTTTTCAATTTTTAGGTTATGTTATAATACCTTTTAATTAAGAAAGTGTCTAAAGTTCCGGCTAGTCGGATCTTTAACGTGGCTAAAGTTCCGACTAGCCGGATTTCTAAGGTGGCTAAAGATCCGACTAGTCGGATTTTTAGCTTCTACGGCTAGAGCAGGCTAAAGTTCCGACTACTAGTCGGATCTTTAATTTTTAAAGATAAATATCCGGCTATAATGTTTGCTGCAACAATTGAAACCCATTTCGCCTTAAAACTTAAAAGAACCCCCCCTTAGATTGTCCAATTTAACAAACTTAGCTTTATACATTTTTGTTACAAAATAAAAGAGATTAAAATAATAGCCGAACCTTATTTATTCAATAGAATTAGTCTTCTGACTGACAGTAGCCGGATCTTTAATTTCTACTGCTAAAGTTCCGACTAGCCGGAACAATAGACACGTTCTTTAATTAATGAATAATTAATTTGACAAACATATTCAGTATAATATTCAATGCACAATCATTCAATAAAGAATAAATTTTAACTAAATCCATTGATACTGAAATGTTATTATTTAATTTATTTTTCATAATTTCTGAATTTTAAGGTTATGTTTGGGTGAAAATTTCATTATTGAATGATTGACATATTTATTTAACCTTAAAATTGACATTAGACTTGTTCTATTAATTTTAAGAATGTTTTTAATTATGTTTTTGTTATTTCCTTAATTTTTACATTTTTGAGGTTATGTTACCTCGAGATACGTTTATTTTATAAAAGTTGATTAACAATTCTTATATGAATACAAATTTAGTACTATTAATCTTAGAATTGATCTTAATCAATTGACATAACCCTTTTCTTTTGTTTTTTGCGTGTTTTTCGTACATAACCTTAAATCTTTAAAAGTTTAATTGAAAATATTAAGTAGTTATAATTTACATCATTTAGCTAATTAATTTAAAGCGTTTTATAATTATTTTTAATTATTATTATTTTTAAATGCTATTGTGCTCACACACACACACACACACACACACACACAAATATGTTTCAGTGTAAAAGAGTTAATAAAAAGGGTTGTAATGAATTTTTATGCATTTTAAGTATTCAATTAGAATATTCTGTAAATATTATTTTTTTGTTGAAATCGTAACTATTTTTTTCTTATACATGGGGTCATTTCGACGGATGTCTTTTTTATACATTATCATCATTTTCTTGGAAACACAGTGTGGGTCTGCACTCAAGGGCGGAAGTGAACACTTGTCCAAACTGAGGGCCAGCATCGCCTATAACAGAGTTTGTCTCAGCGCGACCCCTAATCTCAGAGTTTTTAGGGACTGTTTAGAAAATCGAGTCGTTGGCAAGACATCTGTTAACCATAAAGTCTTGTTTTTTCAAATGTGTCCGAACTCTGGGAAAACTCGACAGGCTATGCTGTTCCTCCCTTTTCAAGAGATGGTCAAATTATGTTTTTCGTTTCAAGAATATGAGAAACGAAGATTTTTAAAAAGATAAAAAAAAACGGAGTGACTCACGACGTTACAATGTAAAACTTTTATTTCATCCCATATACCTATATTACACATTTATACGAATTTTAATAATAATTTAGATTAATTTAAAGTGAATTCATTAAAAATTTAAATGACGTTATTTTACTTTATTGGAAAAAATTAAAATTAAAAAATTAAATACAGTTTAAATTATTCTGTAACCTTTTTAACCATTTTTGGAGTTATGAAACTTTCATCAAGTTTGATGCAAGTTTGAAAACTTCCGGAAAGGTTGCGATTCTGAATTTAATTTTTTCCAATATCAATTATTCTCTTCAGTTTTTAAATTATTGTCATGAATATTTAAATTTATTACACAAGTTTTCATTTACTTTTGTCATTTTTCAACTACATTTTCAACATTTCAATTTTTTTTTCTATCTTTAAATTATTGCCAGGAATATTGAAATTTTCAACATCAGTTTCTATTCTACTTTTATTTATTAATTTTGAATTAATTTTCTTTGAATTTTAATTACTTTTGTCATTATTCAAGTATTTGTGTCATTTTACGATTATTTTGTTCATATTTCTATTATTTTTGCAATTTTAGAATTATTTTCTACAAATTTCAATTATTATTTTATTCAAATTATTGAATGCGACCTATTAATATTTAACATAGTAATTATTATTGTTATATAAAATTTTAATTTTATTGTTACTTGAAATAAATTTTTAAATTTTTTATTATAATGGGCTTTTGCCCGTAAATAAATAAATAAATTCAAATTTTTTTATTGTCATGGATTTTTAAATTTATTATATTAGTTTTCAATTATTTTCTACAAATTTCAATCATTTTCTATGTTATTTTCATTTTTGTCATAAGTTTATTAAATTTTTACATTTTTTTCAATTAATTTCAACAAATTTCAATTATTTTCTTCAAACTTCAATTATTCTCTATAAATTTTTTATTTATACGTCAGCTTTCAATTATTTATGTCATTATTTAATTAGTTCCTTAGGATTTCAATTGTTTGGTCAATTTTTCAAGTATTGTTTTTAAATTTTTAATTTTCTGCGCCAGTTATCAATTATTTGTTTCAATTTACAATTATTTTCGTTGATGTTTAATTACCTTCTTGTAATATCAATTATTTTTGAAACTTTTCAATTTTTTTTTTAAATTTCAATTGTGTTCTTCAATCTTTTAATTATTGTCAGGAATATCAAAATTTTCTACACAAGTTCCATTCACTTTCGTTATTTTTCAATTATTTTCTCCAAATTTTAATTACTTCTGTCATTAATCAATTATTTTTGTTATTATCCAACTATTTTTTTTCATATTTTTTGTTATTTTTGCCATTTAAGAATTATTTTTTACAAATTGAAATTGTTTTATTCATTTTTTTTTATTGTCATGAACTTTTAAATTATTATCTTCAAATTTCAAATATTGTCTTCAAACTTTAATTAATTTCTTCTACTTTCAATTATTTTCCTCAAACTTATAATATTTTTTTTAACTTTACAATAATTGTCTATAATTTTTAATTTTTACACCAGTTTTGAATTATTTATTGCAATATTTCAATTCTGTTATCAAGTTTTCAAGTATTTTCTTCAAATTTTTAATTTTTTTTTATTTATTTATTTAAGTACATGTACGGGTCAACGAGAACCCATTTTATTAAAATTATCAATTATTTTTGTCATTTCTTAGTTACACATTTATGAATTATTTTCTTTAAATGTCATTTTCTTTAAGTTTTTTATTATTGTCATGAGTTTATTCCCCTTTGAAGATCCGTTTTTAATTATTTATGTTATTATTCAATTAGTTTCTTTACATTTTAATTATATTGTTAATTTTTCAAATAATGTATTCATTTTTTTAGTTTTTTACTTCATTTTTGAATATATTTCCCACTTTTTTATTAATTTTTTTTTAAATTTCAGTTATTTTTGTCATTAATTAACTATTTTCTACACACATTATACTTGCTTTTAATATTTTTTAATTATTTTTTTTTTAAATTTCAATTATTTTCTTGAAAATTCTATTATTTTTTCAATGTTTCAACTGTTGTCTAAAAAGTGTAATTTTTACACTAGCTTTTATAATTATTTATGCCATTCTTGAATTAGTTTCTTTATATTTTACTTATTTCTTCAATATCTCAATTATTGTGCAAAAATTTAAATTTTTTACTCCAGTCTCAAACTTTTGTTTCAAATTTTAATTATTTTTTTGCTACTTTAATTATTTTTGAAACTTTTTAATTGTTTACTTTAAATTCCAATTATTTCATTTGAATGTTTATCATCATTTTTTGATTTTTAATCAATTTTTTAATTAGTTTTGTTATTTATAACTTTTTTTTCAAATTGAACTATTTTTGTCATTATCTTATCATTTTCTACATACTTCAATTATTTTTGCGATTTTTGATTTGTTTTTTTTTCAAATTTGAATGGCTTTTTCTGCTGGCGCCCTCCAAATACTCACTTTTTTAAATTAAAAATTCTTTTTTTCACTTTTTTCAATCTGCAAGTCCACTGGCAGCCCTCCTCATTGGATAAATATTATTCATTGATTTGGTTTATCTATTATTATAGTTCAATTTCTAAAATTTATGGAAAACTGCTAGTTATAAAATATAGTCTAAGATTGTTTTACAATTTAAATTTTGTTACGAATTTATTCAAGAATAATTCTCTCCAAAAACCCTTTCCCAAGAAGAATGCTAGCCGTGTCTTTGTTAAATAAAGTTTCAGTGATGTTCGAGTAGTTTTGGAAAATTAATATTTGTCTCTTTTACAAAGTATTTTCCTACTTTTAACCTACTATTCCAGATTAAGACTACGATTTTTGTGATTTTAGGGGTTAATGTAGATGATTCCATGACTTTGTGAATTTTTTCCAATTCCCTAATTTTTCCTGACTGGTTGGTGCACCCTGTATAAATAGATAGTCTACGTGGTAAAATGTACAAAAAATATGATTCAACGTTCGGGGAAGAGAATGCTTTGCATTAACCAAACATCAAGGACTTATAAATCCCGACTTTGTCAATAATCGTGTTCGTCGGATAACCCAAAAAAATGCCCATTTTTTGGTAAATCATGGAAATTGAATCTTGAAGCAAATTTATCGCGGTAGATAGGCAAATTTACCCAGTCCAGGCCCGAGAGTCTTGCAGAGATTGAACGTCGTTCTTTTGGAAAGCAGGAAGATGAAAGACAAATTGCGTTTGTCCGAGGGAAATACTTTCACTGTTTTCAAAGCTATTGGTGGATCTTGGAGAAAAACGTTCCTTTTACTCGAAGGAAAATATAAAACCTCACGTGAAGAAGAGCTTGGGTGCAGTAAAGCTTAAAGCTTCGTTATGAGATAGGATTTCACAATTTGACAAAGGTATAAAGGGACACACGACAAGACCGATACATTTTCGCAGAAAGTGAAAGCTCTCTTCTTTTGACCAGGACTGTTATGTCGCGCCCGAGGGTTGAATACCGCTCAAATAGCGAGGCGACGGAAAGAGAGAGAGAGAGAGAGAGAGAGAGAGACCCTCTGGGTTATAACGGGAAGGGGGTCAGGTTAAAACCAGTGCTTTAAACAACGCTAACAGAACCGGCAGCCAACCAACCGGTCATTTGCGTGAATTAAAAGCGACCGCCAGGGATTTCCAGGGGAAGTACGAGACCATCCTGGGACCAAGGGTGACGGATTTTATCCACAATCCGCTAGCATCACGTCAAAGTCCTTTATCAAGTAGAATCAAACTAAAAAATGTGGAATTTTGTATATAATGCAGGATCAAAGGGTGTTAAAAATTGGGGTTGGTTGTACAAGGAAAAAATTGTTAATTGGTCAAAGGTAGAGTGGTCTCGGTGGAAGCAACGATACATTAGAAATGGAAGAGAATTTTACTTTACTAATTATTTAATTATTTTTTTTAATACGTCTGGGAATATAATAATCTGCTTGTTGTGTTTATTTGGAAATCTCTCCGGATATTCTCTAGGCATAGCTAAATGATGAAAGTAAATGTAATTGGTGATTTCTGAATTTCGTATAGTGTATAAAAATAGGGTTGTCCAAAAATGCATGGGAAAAAGTATAGCATTATATTCGATAATATCATCTGTTGCGTTGCGGATGACAAATAAATAAAAAGCGTCATCACTCCTTCAATAAATTAATATTAAGGATCTTAAATAAAAATAGAAAACTGATTAAGTCACGATACATTTATTTCGCATAAAACGATACATGATTTGCGAGTGATCGACTTGAGAATTCGATTTACGTTGTTTCCATCGAAAGTCTCGTTTTGAACTAACTGTAGAAATTGACAATCGGTTGTTCAAGGGGCATTTCGAATACAAAAATTAAGAGAGAGGGTGTCACTAATAAACAATATTTTGCTCAGGTAGGAGTACCAGAGATTGACCAGGATTAGAAATGGAGGCCCTGGAGGGCGTCGCGTTAAGGTAAAGTGGTAATAAACCTAATAGCCGGAAAATCAGGTAGTAACTAACAGATAAGTTTTTCGAAGTAATAAAATAAGCAGATGTTAAGATTTTTTATAATATACAAAATACTCAGACTTTACTCAAAATCACGTACAAATGGTAAATATGATAAATTGTTTGGTTTCTTTCGCAAAAATACTCGAATTTCAAGCATACCATTGGAAGAGAATTTTACTTTACTAATTAGTTAATTATTTTTTTAATACGTCTGGGAATATAATAATCTGTTTATTTGGAAATCTCTCCGGATATTCTCTAGGCTTAGCTAAATAATGAAAGAAAATTTCATTGGTGTTTTCTGAATTTCGTATAGTGTATAATAATAGGGTTGTCGAAAAATACACGGGAAAAAATATAGCATTATATTTGATAATATCATAAATCGAAAATGTTAGATTAATTACACTTTTCCATTAATTACAATTTTTTTTATTTATCCCAAAAAAGCTTTTAGTTGAATAAACAAGTTGATTTAAAGCACTGAAAAATTATTTTCTAAAAGTAGAAGACCACTTTTCTTTTGAAAAGCCTGAATTCATTGTTGGCGTAAAACTAAACTTATAATGGTGATAATACTCTGGAGAAATATTTGACGATTATGAGAATAAATGTGTAAAGTATCTAGCACACATTTTGCACAAATACAGAGAAGTTCACACACAGGAATTTATATAAACATGTGGCGTCACATTCTATGTGGTTGCACTCTACGAGGTATTTTCTGTTTTGAAACTATGAGGGTTAAATTCTTATTTGTAAAAAGTTTATTTCCCCTCTCTGGGTAAACGTTGCCTTATGTATCAAAGAAAGTTTGTTGAGAACTATCAGAAAAGTATTTTAAATATTAAGTATCTCTGAAACATAAACAAGAGCGTACACATGTTTTAGATTTTTTATTCTAGAGATAACTTTTTAGTGTTTATCTTCTCTGTACCTTATTAGTGAATAATTAATTGTATAGTATTTGATGGTATTTTACAAAATTTCACAGCACTTTTATAGGTTCCAAAGAATAGTTTATTAATTTTTAGGAGACTCAGTCCTGATTAGAAACATTAAAAGATTTTTGAAAAATATATTAAGTACAATCATTATGAAGTTGATAAATTTTAAAATATAAATATTAAACAATAGTTTATTGTTATTTCAAATATCGAATACGTCACATTTGTTCACCCGTTATAAACACAAATTGGATAAGCAGTTAACAAACCGTAGGGAAATGCACGGGAAAAAGCGCCCGATGTGGACTATATGAAGGCCAAAATCGGAACTGAACTACATCGTTACATCAGGCCCTAGTTGACTGACCAAAAGAGTGAGAGGAAGGGAGAGAAAGCTCACACCAACAATTTAAACTCCATCCTGCAGAGAGAAGGCAGTAACACAGAACAGGGAAAACCCAACCTTAATAGGAACTTTAAACTCTATTAAAGATTTTATAACAGATTAGGCATTGTTTGACAATGCTTACAGAAAGCCATAAACCACCCATTAAAATTTTACAATTTTCCTTATAACTTTTAATATCTTAAACATTATGCAATATACCATTTCTTTTCAATGTCGTATAAAACAACAATTTTAAACAAAATAATATAATCAAAATCGAATTTTAAATTACTCAATTGTTTGAAAGGTACCCCTTAATTTATCGATCCTGTTCCGTATTTCATGTTCGATAAGACGTATTAACTTTGAAAATGCAACATAGGAACGTTTTGCAGCATCCTATCTATCTTTATCCGAGATTTCCTGGATAAATGCTATTTTATATGTGCCTCAGGATACGGCGTGGCTTTGAACGACAAGACGAGACGAAGAGTTACACCTGCTGGGAAGGAATACACGTAAAAGGATGGATGGGGTTGAGTTTGCACGTGTTGTTGGAAGGGGGTAAGGTCGGAAAGCGTTCGAGTAATCCAACCACGACGTGGCTACGTGCACTATATGTATGTTCTGTGACGTCGCATACGTTACAACGACACTGTCGGAATATCGCACGTAGGCTGCTAGAACGTGTATCACCTATGGGACAAGAGAAATCCAGTGTACAGGCTTCACCCTGTCGGGTGTGTTAGCTCAGACGAACAAAGTAGTATTCATGTGCAGCACCCATTTTCCAGTACGACAACGATGACGACAGCAAGGAACAAATGTATCTCTCATTCTCTCTCTTTTTCTCTTTCTGTTTCTCTCCCTTTCTCTCGCTTTCTCTCTCTCTCAGACTCTTTCTCCCGAAGTTTGACGCCCAACCTTATCTGCAAAACCAGGCGCGACGTGGCGAGACGAAGCCATTATACTTGCAATAGACACCCAACCAGACGCAATTAACTGCTCTCGTTTACCCCCAAGAAACGTATTCTCACGTTTCGAGATTCCTGTGAAAACCTGTCATTGATCCTCGACCTTCGACATTCATGTGAAATGCAAGGGGAAATTAAACACTGGGATATTTGTTTCCAGAGTAATTGAAATATCTTAAGGTTTCCTGTTCCAAAGGTCTTTTAGGTAATTTAGGGTAATATTATACACGTACGGGTACATTCACTTATGTAATTAAGTTACTTGATCAGATCACTTGTATACTCTCTACACGAAGTGAAAGGAATTGTTGTATTTATAAATCAGATTGTTAATATCAAATCCAATTTGTTGTTGTAGCGAAGTTTTTAACATCCTCAAAATCTGCAACTGGTGTTGTTTTAGCGACAAGTAATTTGTTGTCAGCAGTTACATATTCGTCAATTTCCTTGACCTTGACAACAATGTTTTTGCACGTCAGCCAAGTTGTTAATAAAGAATTGTCATCAAAACAGTCACTCTCATTGTTTAAAATGTTTAAAGTTATAAGGAAGATTTCCTACAAGATTTAAATGGGTAGTTCATGGTTTTCTGTGGGTAATGTGAAACTATGCTTAATATATCATAAAATCTTTAATTGGGTTTAAGGTTCCTTTTGAGGTGGGATTTCCCCTGTTCTGTGAACATGGCTGCCTTCCTTCTCTCTCTACAGGATGAAGCTCGGATCGTTGTTAGGAGCTCTCCCATCCCTTTTGGTCTGTCAGCGAGGGCCTGATGTGATGAAGCAGTTCAGTTCCGTTTTGACCTTCTTACAGTCCATATCGCGAAGGGTTTCGCTTTCACTTGCCGACATTTTTTTAATCGTCCATTTTGTGTATATGCCGGGTCAACAAGTGTGACGTATTCTTTATGTGAAGTGACAATAAACTATCCGTTGTTAAATTTAAAGTACTGTGAGTTTTTTGTGAAATACCACCATCTTACATTTCTAACACCCATTTTAATTTAATTTGTTTTGTGCAGATTAGAATATAGTTTGTTAAATTTCTAAATAGGGTTTCACCCTGTTTATCAAATCGTATTAATTAATTAAGAAGATTGATAAAAAGTTCTTCCTTGTTTTTGGTCAAATCGACTTTATTTAATTTTTCTTACAGTTTTGACGTTTCGACACACATATTACGTCCTCATAAAAAATTCTATAAACACATAATATTTTTCAATAATGATTTAAGAAGTACAACTATAGAAAATAATAGTATTATAAACGATTTATTTGCATACCAAAAGTAAGACTTTTTGTTCAAGCATATGAGTATTTTGGCCATGATTTATTTGTTGTTTAATTTATACTTTAATCTGAAATCAAAATGGGTATTGATTTTATGTACTTCATTAGAAAATAGTCAAGTAGGGAGTTATCATGGTTTGTAAAAAAAATATGTAAAAATTTTTTACCTGGGTAGAGTTTGTAAGTATATATCCATAAGTTAATGTGATAAAAAATTTTGAGTATGTCAAAATATTGGTTAAAATGTCACAATAATAATTAAATAAGTAAATAGATAAATAGTAAAAAAACGGCACAATAATAAAACTATACTAATGTCCAGATTAATAAAATATTTTTCTTCACTACATGGTTTCTACTTTACAACTGAATTATAACATTTAATAAAATCAAAAATATTTTTATTAACTAAAGATAAGTCAGTGACAATGACAATAATATTTATAACCTTGGTTTGTATCCAAAGTTACAAATATTGTAGGTACATTAAAGCTAATATTAAATTTTATTTGAATTTTATTTAGTGATAAAAATTGTAGAAATAAAAATAGTTAAAAGTTGTGCTAATACTATAAGTAAAAAAAAATAAAAAATAAAATTTTTAATTTAAAAAAACATGTAAAAAATATTCTTTTATAAGGTTATTAAGTTTAAATAGATTGGGCTCAGATTTTAAACTTCTGTTTTCAAATTTACAGAATTCTCATTTTTTACAATATAGAACATTTCTAATATTTCTCTTCGTTTCTGGTTGCTCTCGTGTTGCAAAATTTTAATACTGTTTTTCAAAAAATCAAAACTATGGTTATTTGAATGCCTACAAAGAGCAGTGACGTCTTTTTTACTTTTTTCTTGTCTTCTGTGTTGTCCAACTCTATCTTTTAAATGTTGCTTTGTTTGTCCAATATAGATGTAGATAAAACTAGTTTTATGTTTTATAAATAGAATTTAGGTTCTGAAAGTTTAATGGTTTAATACTTTTTATCTATTAAAGTGTAGATTTAAAAATTTAATATTAGATTTAATGTACCTGCAATTTTTGTAACTTTGGATATAAACCAAGGTTATAAATATGGGGCCGTTCATAAACTACGTCACACAAAAGGGGGAGGGGTGGAATTAGAGATTTGTGATGATTTGTGACGTTAGGGGGGGAGGGGTGTAAATAAAATGTGACGTCACATTTAACCCTTAGAGTCAGACAATTTAAATATTGTAGCTAAAACGTTTTTTTCGTCATGAACACATATTTTATGGTCAAAGGAAACAAAAAATGACATTTTTGAAATATCAAAAATTTTCAACTTTAATTTTTTTTTTTCAAAAACTAAAAATAACTTTTTGTCTGCTAATAGCAGTTTGGAATCGGAAATTTACTGGATTTGAATAAAAATAATATTCCAAAGTTAAATCTTAAAATTCAAAAAAGTTATAGCCAAAAAACTAGTAAAAAAAAGGTGGTCAATATATTGACCACTGTGACGGAAAGGGTTAAGAAATTAACTTCTGCATGGCTTCTACGTAAAAAACATATATTAGAATGGTCCAAAAATATATGGAATAAAGAGTTAGAAATGTTATTCTCTCCAACCCCCCCCCCCCCCCCTCCTAGTATATGCAAAGAAAATGTAAAAATAAAAAAAAGTGTTAAAAAATATTAGGTACTCACTATTTTTTGACAGTTTTTTGTACAATTTTCAATAAATAGCATAAATGCAGCCTTTTAACAATTATTTTATGTAATTGCTAATTTGTTTAAATAAATAATTATTGGTTATTTACAATTATCTGTAAAATTAGGCTAGACAGTTGGAACTTTTTGTCAATTTTGATACTTTTCAAGACGAGTGTAACCAGTTACTAACAACAAACTAAAAATAACAATATTGTATTAATTCTTTAAACAAATTATGATTTTTTAATTTTAGTTTTTTATCAAATTAAGCTATAGAGTTGTAATTTTTTCTCAATTTAGCAACTTTCATACTGAAAATATACTATTTACTAACAACAAACTAAAAATAACAATTGTATTAATTTTTTAAACAAATTATTATTGTTTAATTTCAATTTTTCATCCCTTCAAGTTACAGAGTTGCAATATTTTCTCAATTAAACATGTTTTTATTTTTGAAGTGATAAAACTGACTGTATAAGACGTAATCATCGAGTTTAAACTTTCAACAATTTATTATTATCAAATGTTCAACACAAGTTTTTATTTTTACATTATTATTTGTAAATTGATAATTGCAAATTGATAAAATTTGTTTATTATAATCATTACTTCTGACAACTTTTGTTAAAAATTTTTTCTCAATAAATAGGTTTATCAGTCAATTTTACTTCTTCAAATATAAAAAAATGCTTAATTGAAAAAATGTTGCAACTCTGTAGCCTAATTTAATAAAAAGTTGAAATTAAATTATAATAATCAGTTTAAACAATTTGTAGAATTGTTATTATTAGTTTGTTGTTAGTAATTAATATCATTCAGCTTGGAAATTTTAAAATTTGAGAAAAATTTTTTAAAAAATTCTTTCTGTAGCTTAATTTGATAAAATGTTGTAATTATGCAATAATAATTTGTTTAAAAATTAATAAAAAGTTTAAATTGAACATTAATAATTTGCTTAAACAATTGGTAGAATTGTTATTTTTAGTTCTTATTGTTAGTAATTTATACCATTAAGCTTGAAAAGTTGCAAAATGTAGAAAAAGTTGTCTATAGTTTTATTTGGTAAAAAATAGAAAATGCACAATAATAATTTGCTTAAACAACTTGTAAAATTGTTGTTGGTAATTTGCGACTATTAAGCTTAAAAAGAAGCAAAATTAAGAAAAAGTTACAACTCGGTAGCAATTAACTAATAATTAGTTGTAAATAAGTAATAATAATTTGTTTAAATAAATTATCAATTGCACGCAACAATTATTAAGTCTAGATTTATGCTATTTACTAAAAATTGTGTAAAAAATAGTCAAGGAAATAATAAGAAATATTTTTAAATGCTTTTTTCTATTTTTTCTTTTTTCGGAGTTCTCGTAGGACCCATAAAAAATACTCTCTAAATTTGAATAAGTGATTTTTAACTAATGAATGAGCGAGAAATTGGTTATTATTAAGTAGTGAAAATTATCACTATTATTTAGTAGAAAACTACTAATTTGAAAGTGAAATATCTACTAATTGAAAAAGTAAACTTTCACTATTACAAATAATAAATATTTCACTTTAAAATAAGTATTATTCTACTATCAATGAGTAGTTATTTTAGTAAAAATAGTGATATTTTTCACTATTTAATAATAACCAATTTCTCGGTAATTCATTAGTAGAAAATCACTAATTCAGTTTTACATAGTAGTTTATACTAAAAACTGGTTAAATAAATAATTTAGCGTTATTTTTAAAATCTCTTCAAGAGAAACAAAGTTTGCCGATTGAAAAATATTTATTTTCGAAGATTTTATATCATGACTAGAAAAAATTGTTTTTTCACATGGGATACTTTTAGCAATTTTTTATTTTAAGCGACCTCCAAGTATTTTTTAAATTAAAAAAATAGGTTATTTTTTCGGTAAAGAACAGTCCTAGTGAGTGACAGCATAACATTTCAAACTTTTTGATTTTGGACTAACTTAATGTATATATTTATTACCGTTATTTATATTTCAAAAATGTGTTAACAGAAGTTTGTAAGTCATGGGTTTATTTTAAACAAAAATAAATCGTGATTGCGATCGACTTAAAGTAATTTACTCCAATAATTATAAAAAAAATTATCTGGAGGGGGGGTAATTCCAAAAGTGACGTCACACAAGGGGGGTTATGGCATTATGTGACGATTTGTGATGTGAAGGGGGGGAGGTGGAAATAATCGTAAAAACCGTGTGACGTAGTTTATGAACAGCCCCTATTATTGTCATTGTAACTGATATATCCTTAGTTAATAGAAATATTTTTGATTTCCTTAAATGTTTAAATTCAGTTGTAAAGTAGAAACCATGTAGTGAAGAAGAATACTTTATTAATCTGGACATTAATATAATTTTATTATTGTGAAGTTTTTTTTACTATTTATTTATTTATTTACTTATTTAATTATTATTGTGACATTTTTAAGGGATACCTAGTCATGTAAAATGTTATTTTTATAGATATTTTAGTTTGTATATGTGTTAGAAATTATAGATGGAATCCTTCCTACGAATGAAAAATTGAATAAGTAATAATCAAGTAAGAGAGGAGATTTTGATTCGGGGGTATTGACGATTCTAGTAGCGAAGCTAAATTTCTATTAATTAGTCAGTTATGAGCTGTTGAATTGAGATAATAATAACAAATTTACACCACACTCTAAGAACGATTCACGTGTTTTAGAGGTTTGTAATTTTCTTATAGGGTTAAAAGTGAATTTTTTAGTGTACATATAAAAAGTAGTTTATAATAAGTTATTTAACTCTTTTTGTAGTGTGATGTTTTATTCTGGTTTTAATTTTAATATCAATTATCTACATTTATGACGCCAAATTCTGTTTGAGTCAATTTTTTGGAGAGTACGATGTTCTGATGATTAAAAAGTCTCAAGGCTGAGATGCAGGTATTTCTAACTGATCCCCAAGAATCCTGTTACGGACGGAAGCACAGAGGCCGTTGTTAAAATCTCAGAATAGTACATCTTCACTTTTGGATAAGTTATTTTAATTGTATAAATCTATTTAATCGTTTATTTTCATATGCTCATAATTGATTAATAATTTTAAATGTTCTAGTAATTAATCTTATCATCGTATTTGTTATTTTATGTATTTTTTCATTTGACTTAATTATTTAACTGATTCTTTATAAAAAGTATTCTTATATTGGTTAAACTAGAATTTCAGGCCTGAAGCCTTATTTTCTTTCTATTTAAATTATTTTGATTGTTAAAATTGCGTGACTATAGTTTATGTGAATGTTGAAATGTTAATAGTGTATTATTATATGATTATGGACGGAATATAATATTTTGACTAAATTTATTTATTTCATTGTGTTTATATTTTTGATCGTCCTCTATTATTCAATTGCTTTTTTTTACATTTATGAAAATCAATCTTCTTATTTAATTTTCATTTTAATTTCAGTGATTGATTAAATTTATGTACAATTTATAAACAAAATTGTTACAATTTTAACCAATATTGTGACATACTCAAAATGTTTTATCACATCAACTCATAGATATACAGATACTTGCAAACTCTAACCAGGTAAAAATTTTTTTTATTTTTTTTTCTAACCATGATAACTTTTTACTTAACTGTTTTCAAATATAGATAAAATGAATTTTCATATTGATTTCAGATTAATGTATAAATTGAACAACAAATAAGTCTTGGCCAAAATACTTATATGTTTCAACAAAAAGTCTTACTTTTGGTATGCATAAAAATTGGTTATAATATTATTATTTTCTATAGTTATACTTGTTAAATCATTATTGAAAAATATTATGTGTTTATAGAATTTCTGATGAAGACGTAATATGTGTGTCGAAACGTCAAATCTGTAAGAAAAATTAAATAAAGTCGATTAGGCCAAAAACAAGGAAGAACTTTTTATCAATCTTCTTAAATAGTTTGTTAAAGTAATTTGGTTGAATATTAAATTAAATTAAAAATGTTTTTTTTTTAAATTTACCTGCAATAAAGATTTCTGATTTTTTTAAACAATTGGTTATTGTCTCTTTAGTGACTACAAACCAAGCATCATTTCTTAATTCATTAGTAAATAATTCTGAGGTCATCCATGCTTTTTTGTTTCCTTCATACTTTACGGGTAATGTTTTAACATTTCTGAAACATCTAGGCTGCTTTAACTTCCCAATTACAAGCAATTTTCGTTTCTGTACATTTTTCACATTTAAATTTCAACGTTCTGTCCGGCATTACATTATACAATAAACCTAAATCGTCAATGTTGAAAATATCATTTATCTAATGATTTTCTGTCCAATTCGACAAATGTCCCGCCTAAAGACAAACTAATTCCCAAAGTATTACCTACACATGTCACCGGAAGAGGTTCAATTTGTTCTTAAAAATAAATCCTGCGTCATTAATTACTAGAATAGAGGCAATTTTACGGTAAATGCTATTCGTAATCTCCCTCGCGTTCGTGTGATATCGCAGCAATCTAAACGGTATCACCGGGCGACAGACAGTATTCGCTTTCAGGGTCGTCCTAATGGTCGAGGAAATTAATTGGCGACTCTGTTGCAACATCCGAGTTCTACGCTGTGATATCTGCAAATGTACCAGTTCCCACTGAGTCAGTTGATTCTGGCAAAAGGATTACCAACATTTGCCACAACTAGTTATCGAGCATGCAATCCTGGCTGCAAGAGCGATGAAGTCGCGAAATCCTGGCAGCAATTCTCTTAAATGAGAAATCCCTCTCAAAATCCAGATTCACTGGCGAAACTGACTCTATTGTTCTTCTCACAAGCACTCGATAGCTTCCACGATCGATATCGTCAGTTTGAACTCAGGCAACTCGCTTATCTTCAGTTTCCACTGCTCTCCTTAAAAAAAAAAAAAAAAAAGAAAAAGTCGTAACAAGATTACCTTTCTTAATTTTTATTTCATTCCTTCCGGCTCCTTTTATAGATTGCGACAAGGAGTGTTCTTTGTGCGAGAAATAAAGGGGATAATAATTTCATCGATCCGTTACCATTAATTGAAATTCGTACCTTTGTTGCGACTTTCAACAAAAGCGAAAAGAGCAATCAATTATGACCCCAATGGCAAGAGTAATGAAAAGTACTTTTTATTTAAAATGAATGTTCGTTGAGTAAATAAATCTTTGCTCGATTGTATTTTTAAGAGGATTTTGTAGGATTTTTAAATTTTCGAAATTTTATTTTTCATTTAGTATACATTAGGGTCATTTTAATTTAATGATGATGAAGAAAGTAAAATTTTACCAAATTTAGATTTCGGAAAGAGATTACAGTTTCTTCTTTATATTTACGAACTTTTAGAAAAAGCTGGATTGCAAATTCTCTCTTTTGCATTCTTGGCAGTAAATGTAGGTTAACTTGGTTTAAGTTAAGCTTCTTAAGCTCATCGTGAGCATTCACTCCACCATGCATGCAATCAGGTTACCAATCCGTTAATTAAATAAATAAGTGTAACAAATGGTGGTGATTACTTAGAGGATTAAATAGTTTAAGCTAATAAGATAAACCATTTAAAACCATTTGAATAAAGTGCTCTGTAAATCTGAATTAGTTTACAGTATGCTAATTTGAATCAACCACTGAATGACCTACAGCAAAAAGTCATTCGCTGATTTAAATTTGCTGCAACAATCAATTTACCTTTTCTTAATTAGAAATATGACAAAAAGAGCAATGTTAGTTTTTCCGTTCGGCTAGTTTTGCCGATTTAACAAATTAACTCACGCAGAGTATCGACTGGATTTAGAGGAATGGAAAATTGATTATTTCTAGAGGAATAATCTTTGGGATTTTTCTTCCTTTCGACTGCATGTGCTCGCAGGCGGTGATGTCTGACGATAGTAATCACTTGCTGCAGTGGAGTGAATCTGCATTGGTGCGACGCGAAGTAGATACAGTGCGGTTTGAGTCAGACAGCCGAGTGACGAGGCTTTGGGTTATCCTACTATCAGGACTCACTCGAGTGGACAATAGAGAATCAAGCAGGCGTTACCATTGCAGATCTCTGTCCCGCATCGAAAATTCATCTACTCTGATATTAACAATTTGTTCTGAGAAATATATTAACGATTTAATGCTACCTATGAATTCTAAAAATAAAGAAATAATACAGTCGACGCTCGATAATTCGAAATCTTCGTAAATTGTTTTTCGATAATTTGAAATTTTGTCTTTCGCATGTTACTTATCAGCACTAAGTGTTTATTTACGTTATTAAACCATTCGACAAGTAATATATACAGTCTCACTTCAGTTCTCATTTCGACTTCTCTCAGTGTATGCGTGTAAACCTTGTTGTTTTGTTCAATTGTAATCTTGATTTTCTATTATGCCCAATATAAAATATAAAACTCTGACAATAAATGATACAAGAAAAATTATTGAAAAAGGTAGCATACGATGAATATTTGAGTGTTGATGAAAATTTATCCACGTTTGTCAGTATGACTGATAATGAAATTGTTGCTGAAGTTTTAAATAAGAAAATTTGTCAAGATGAAGATGAAGAAGAAGAGAAAGAAGAAGATGCAATAGAAAATAAAGAAATCCCTACAGTTCCACAGGCATCAGCTTGCGTTGAAAAATTGAAACTATTTATTGAAAGTCAAGAGAACGTATCTGATTCTATTTTATTTGCATTGCAAACATTGGAAGAATTTACATTATTAATGGAAATTCGTCAGAAAAAAAACTCAAACCAAAATAACAAATTATTTAAAGAAAACTTAATCATATTGTATCATGTACGTACTAAAAAGTGGAATAATTTCGATAATTCGAAATTCTTGTAGTTTTCTATAATTTTATGCTTTTTAATTCGAAATTTGATACTTCGAAAATTTCGATAGTTCGAAGTTACAGTACAGGCGTTTCAATTTCGAATTATCGAGCGTCGACTGTATATAAAATGATTATAAGGCCTATCATGCTATATGCGGCTCCCATTTGGGGTGGTACTTTAAAAACATATATTGAGAGATTTCAAATAATCTAAAATAAATGCCTACATATGATTCTTAATGCCGAAAGTAGTGAAAAAATTGTTATTATGCACAAGAAACTGAATATACCCACTATAAACGAAATAATATATAGCTTAAGCGAAACGTTCTATGAGAATTTAAATACCTCAGATATTTTGAGTAATACGTGTACAATCAAGTACAATGAATCACCTTATAAGATTAGGTATAGATTACCAAACCATATATTACAACAAAATCTGTAAATAATGTATTTATAATGTGCATAGAATTAAGTTGTTATTGTTAATTATTAATAGTTTTAAGTAAATCGCTACATATTTAGGTTTTTATAAAACTTTTCCTAAATTACACAGATAACTCACAAAAATAAAATAAACATATTTGTAAAACAAAAATGGAAGTATTTAAGCATATAAATCGGTAGTTAGATGGGAGCTGCAAATTAAAACATGTAAAACTTTAATGTATTTCTTAAATTTATATGAATAAATATTTTTCAAATCAATAAATATTTTTCAAATGGCAAAAAAAATGTTTAATAATAGTCCATGCTTGTTTAAAAGTTGTGAAACTTAAAATATAAAAAGATAGGGTTTGAGGAGTGGTTAGTCCGATTACATTAAGTTCCTTTATCCGGGTTTAGAGAAAAGTTTACAAATTGACACAACCAATGCGAGAGGTTGACCATATTTCATTCGACAGGTTTTTTACAATATTAAAAATTAAAGATGTTTTAGAATATTTCAGACAATTGTTCAGATGTAGACATTCTCTACTACTCAGTACTAGACTACTTTTAGTCAAAACTTTAATTCTCCCTTTCTATGATTATGGATGTTTAGTATAAGATATTCCTAAATGGGAACATATTACCCCTTACAGAGTTAGAGCTGATTTGCTTAATGTGGCAAAGAGAAGACAATTCTTTATGAGTAATTTTCTTTTCTCTCTTTTTCAGACAAGGGTTCCTGAGTATATGTTTGAATTTTTTAATTTTATAAATAATAATGAATTGTATAAATGCCGACTTCGTGATAGGAAAGCCTTACTTTTATTGTCTTCGCATCTCACCTGCAAATTCCAAAGATCATTTATAATAAGAGAGTCTAGACTATGGAATAAAATGCCTCATGATATTTAAAGCATAAATTCTCGTGTCATTTTAAAAAAAATTTGGTTTAATTTTATCTTTAACATGGAAAGCAGATTATTTAAAATAACCTATTGGTAAAGTTTTCTTATTTTTTGTTTTTACTTATATATTATTGTTTATTATTCTTTTGGTTTTGCAATTAAGCTTCCTATTAGTTGTTAATTATTGCTAACTATTAACTATTTACTATAGTCTAGGACTTTCTTTATGTTTCTGGTTAGTTGATTAAATATAAAAATACTTTCTAACTATATATACAGTGTTTACATGTATGTATCTGACATGTAAGTAATGGTCTGTGGTCATAATTGTAATTATAATAATATTTATGATTATGTTTGACATATAGTCCGAAACTGATTGCTACTACGTCTGTTCTACTCGACCATTTATTTCGACAGTATAAGTAGAACTAAATTTTTTTACTATGTTCTTCGATCTCAAAAATCGCTCATCTAGTTATATCATGGACATTCCCTCAGGAAAAACATTTCCAACGTATTACGGAAATTGACTTGCTTCGTTTTCACTAAAATCACGGATATTTGTCGGTAAATGAATCGTTCAATTATGACACGAGGAATGTCAATTTAATGAATAAACAATGAACAAACGTAATAACCTGACAAACATGAAATTGTTGTAATTCGTTTGTCACATGGAGTTTAACGAGGCTCAAGTCTCGGAACTAATAGACTCATGGGAGATGTAAAAGAGACAGAAGAAGGGTAAAGGGAGTGAGTCGAGAGAATTGGATGTATGTTTCCAATAATGATTAACTCAATCCCGTCCCTTACCGATGAAATTGGTTGCTCGTATTACGTCAATAATTTTCCCAGCGTCCATAGTAATTTTATGCAATTATGCGCATTACCACTTGCACGAAGAATTCACGCGGATTTCACTTGCGTTTGTGTAATTCCCTCTTCTATTCTCGAGTTTACTCCTCCATCATTTCACATGTTCTGACTGTTTAACGGTATTTCCCCTTACCTCCAAGGCCGTTAAATTACAACCACTGCGTAAAATGTAGTGCCTTGTTTCATTGTGAATTGGCGTTAACACCCATTCGTTACGCGTTTACATTATTATTAAAGTGTATTTACATGGCCACTGGCGTGTACCCTTTGCGCGGAATTTTAATTTCGCGTTTCGTCCGTCACGTTTGTAGGCGTCACACCGACAGTAAGCATCACCGCGAGCCGATGTGAATTGAATTTCACTGACAATTCGTTCCCAACCACATGCAACTTCAAAATTGTGAGTTTTTTAAAATTGATTAAAACTGATTTTTGCTGGGCTTATGAGATTTTTTGGGATTTAGAAAAATTGTAAATAGTGTTATAGAGGATTTGGAAAGTCCAATTCTAAAAGGAACAGGTTTTGTAATTAACTTCAAACGCGTAATACCATTTTGTGACCTCTTATTGGGTAGTAGATATATTCGATAGTTTTTGTTTTCGACTTTCTGATTTGCGTAATAATTTTAATAGAAAACTATTAAAATTTAATTTTAAATTTATTTTACAAGACATTTTACTGTTTCGGGAATTTAAAATTATACCAATTTTAATTAAGTTGGTCATAATTTAAAAATTAGGTTTGATTTTGAAATTATAAAGGAAATACTTTTTGACAAACTTCAGACTTGTAAGAGCCGTTCTCGCTCTCTCATTGGTCAACAATATCTTCGATATTTATCAATAGTTTTTTGTTGTTATTTTGATGGTAGAACGATAGTAAGTATAATATTTCAGGTTAGTTGTTCACATTTACTTGAATAGGCTACATCATCCTGGTAAAAAAAAGAAGTTGTTCATATTTAATTTTGTAATTTTGTAACATTTAATTTAAATTTTAATTTACTGTAGGAGAAAAGTGTTTTCTAATATAAAATAAAGTAAAGTGTTTAGTGGCTAATAGTGTTTTAGTTTTATAAGAGAAGTAGAGTTTGCTTTTAGAGTGCTTCATATGTCAATCTTCTGCATATTTATACGGGTGAGTAATAATAATAATGTTTTGCAATTATTTCTTTTTATTTAATAAATTTAATTTTATTTAATTATAATTGTTAAAGAGTTAAATGTTTTTGTAAAACAATTCAAGCTGGTTGTCTTGCTTGATCCAACCAGGTATCGTTTTTAAACTGGGTTCCCAAAGATTAACAAAAGAGAAACGGTTATTATCTATGATAATATAACCGATAAGACAGACAGATAGAGGACTTACAAACCTTTACTGCTTTATTGTTATTACCCAATTATTGTTGCCAAACAAAACTTCTTACAATCTCGTTAACAATCTCTATCTCATTAAGGAACCTTTTTCCCTTTTCTTAGTTTCTGTTGAGTTACAGGTGACACTAAAAGGAAGGAGGGACCTTTTTCTGCTACCTGATTTGGAATTTGAGAGAACCTTCGAGGAGTCAGTGATCGAATAACATTGAACGAAAGTGAAGCGAAAACTTGAATATATTATAGATTAATACATAGTACCTTTTTTGTAAGTGTTTTATAAAAACTAAAATAAACAATAATTAATATTATATTAAAACATAAAATTAGGTTAGTATTTTTGCACTCTCAATGGTTCAAGGCTAGAGTATTTTGTGTTATTTAGGTCCAGACCCTTGACAATCCTCCTTACATTTGATGAAAAGTTAACAATAATAATAATAATAATATTCTTCAGGATATATGCTAAGGCTGCATACGCGATCCCTCGAAGAACATACAAGTTATTGACACACCAGCACCAACGACTGAAGATGAGAACATGAGATCAAGGGAAACAAAAATTAATTTTAAGGATTCCATATAAGGTCCGATTGAATGTTTTATTAATCGGTTGTTTAGGAGGGATTAAAGCTTCATTTGTAAATCAATTAAAGAAGATTCCTGGCTGCGAGTGCCAGGACGATACATTGGCCGGTAATCAGAAATCTGTTTGTCTGAACTCTCTCAATCTGGTTCGGCAGTACTGTTCATTATAAGATTTTATTCGGTAGCTCTAAAAAAGCATCCAACAACGTTCTTGACCACGTCTTAAGAACATCGTCGGCTATGGATGAGAACAACAGTGCAAGAAATATGAATAACGTCTCGAGTAAATGAATCACACTTAAAAAAAAATTACCTAAATTTACCTATTTTGAAATTATAACGTGGTAAATATTTTTCGCTTTTCTACAAAATGATTCAAAGCAGAAATCGATCTATGATTAACACTTGAGTGATGTTACTTGTAAGAGAACTTTGAATAAGACAATTTTCTTCAAACTTGAAATAAAGTAAATCCTTTCAAAGATTAAAACTACTTAAATAGCTTGAGTGTAAAAAAAACCGTATTTCAAGTTGCAAGATTCGTTTCATCAGAAGTTTCAATACCTCACGAAAGGAATGCAACATTACGCGATACTTTAATCTTTGTAGCTATCATGCCACTCAATCTAAACGTCCAGCTAAGAAATGCGGAAATTGAAGCTGGAAAATTCCCATTCAGCTGAGAAGATTGGTTCCGGGCTGCGTGAGCCGTCTAGTCGCGTCTAGTAAAACGAAGAGTACGACCTTCTTGCGTTCCATTGACGCATCTCGATCCAGTCCCCTGATTCTTTGGCAGGGGTAAAAGATTTTTCGCGAAAATCCGCGGTAATTGAGTTTAAATTTCTCGCAGTTCGACTCGCACAGCGCGCTTCCGCTCTTCCCTCTTTTCTTGTAGGCAAGGACCTAGGCTTGACTTCCGGCACTGACAAAGAATCTCAAGATTGGAGGGCCGCTTGCTTCAAGAAGGAAATTTCTTCTTAGGCGAGAAAGCAAGAAACTTCGTGAACAGATTCGATCGATGGAGGTAAACCCAAGGGCGAGAGGGAGACAGGTTCGCGATATTGCCAATTTCGATATCACTCTCATTTTCCCGCCCCCTCAACCTAACTTCACCGGCTACAGGCCCTTGAGTCAAGTTTCGAATAGGTCGTCAGCAGACGAGATTCCGTTCACTTTTACGACAATGGTCCCTTTTATCGCCACCTGATTCATTCTAAATCTTTTCAAATTTCTGACTCAATATAAAAATTGTCATCGACATTTCATTTTATGTTGCAGGTGAATCGGGTAAATTAGTTACGTTTATAATGACTCTTTCAAAAATTAAAATTACCGGGAATTATTTTTAATTGCGTTTTTTAAGTTGCCGACAGTTTCGAAAAAATTTAATGACGAGTAGTTGAATAACTGCAATTAAAACTGTAATTATAAATGATGGCACACTTGTAGGTGTTAGGAAGAGGAACTATTTTTATAACATTCCGCATATTTTATTTTCAATCCAATAAATTCTATTTATTCTTTCCGTTCAATCTCTTATATTTACTCAATCTAATATCATATTCTTTATTTCCTCATTATTCCATTCAGATAAATTCACTTATCTCTTACCTGCTTGTCAAACGCAGTAATCGGAAGAGTGGATCAAAAATAGAGAAATTTAAAAACATGAATTTTTTTTTTTTAATAGAATAAAGAATTCTCGAGAGACTTCAATAATCTTTTACTTCTGAGATTCAGTCCTTGGGCTTGTATAATCCGCTTTATGGACGGAGATCTACAATGTAACTGGGGAGTTAAAGATTTAACCCCTGCCCAAGACGAGGTCGGGATATTGAATTTTACCCATCTTCATCTCTCGGAGACGAAAATCGACTTCCGTCTTTCGGATTGATTTTCAAAATATATACACTTTTATATAAACTTGCAAATTCTCAAGGCGAACTCTTCGAAAAGATCGATAAAAAGTAAGTTTAACGGGCCGCTTCTAGTAGTAAGGTAAATTTTTGAATGTTCATAATTTCTAGGACTATTATTAAAAAGTTTATGAGGAAATCCTTTCAATTTAAGAAAAATATATTATGTATTTCGGTCATTGACCAAAACAGTTTTTGTTTTTTGAGAAATAAATTTTTTTTATTGAGAAAGAGGCTTTACTAGGGTCAGTTTCTAGTTTTCTACCTGAATCAAGCGAATAACCATTATCCAAAAGAAGAGAGCTACTTTGCTTTAATTATTTGCTCTGTTAAATCAAATCCATCTTATCCTCTCGCTACAATAATAAGCAATAATTCTCAACAAAAACAATGCAACAATGAATTTCACACCCCACTATCACTGAAAAACAGAATTAAAAATTATCTCTCCAACCTAAAAATCACACTTCCTGAGATCAATACTAGAAAAAATTACCCGACCGCCCCCTGGTAAAAAATCTCCATCTCCATTAACTTCAGCATGAGTAACCATGAAAAACATTCCATAACTTCTGAAACCTACAGAAAATTATTTATTGACCTCAAAAATATATTATTTTTTCCGACTCTCAATCATGTTTAAAAGCAATTAAAGACAAGTTTTCCAAAACAGCCCTCATACAAGACATACAAACTTTGATTTCCCATCTCCAAACAAAAGATGTAGAAATACAACTTTGCTGGATCCCAGCCAATCACAAAAGTACTGGGAAATTAAAAATTGACTTCGATGCAAAAAATGCAACCAAATCGCCAAATATAAATCATTAATTATCTCTTATAAAGTTAAAAGAATTAAAAAAATTAATTAAACAGAAAATATTTGAAAATGGAACCAAGAATGGAAGCAACTAAACACCAAACTCCATATAGTCAGAAACAATATTTACGAAAAACATCCAACGACAGAAAATCTGAATGCCATACTACAAGATTATTGAACTCTTCCCAAGGAGTTAAAAATGTTTTGAAATTCTTCGAAGACATATCTTTATTAAATTTTTTCCCTTCTCTTTTCATTCCTTTGAAAATCATCTATCTGAAACCATTAAGCAACAGGCTATGGTATGTAATTAACAATTTCTATGTTATCGATTTACATTTTATTCACCTAAATAATTCAAGGACTTTGGAAATTATCACTCAGCATGATCTGAAGGGTGGCTGAAAGCCTATTTCCGATTTTGAGTGACGTGTAATGCAGAAATTCGTCTGAAATTAGCTTTTAACTTGGGATCAAAAGTTTTGGAATCGTTTCCCTATAGAGTTTAGTGATTATGTATAAACGAGTTTAAATTGACGCGCCTCAGTAAACGTATCAGACACCCGACGTGCAAGAGCCCCTGGGGATAACACGTATGCAGGTAACGGAAATATCCTTCCACTGGAAACTTGGTAACTATCTACCCTATCTGTCGTAGAGAATTTGGAATTTTGTTGCCACGAGTGCCATAAGCGTGTAAGCGAGCTTTGAGAAGGATGCGGTTATTCTTGACATGTAGAGCGAGAGTTTGATTTAACTCGACGACTTTTATGAGACGATTTATTACGAGAAATTCACCTTGAAAACTTTTTCTCAAAGGAAGATGCGACTTAGAATTTGCTTTGTTCCTCGGAAGCCCTCTATCTGTATGTAAATTTAAAAGAAAAAAAAAATAATCTCCCAAGTACAAAACGCAGAACAAAGAATGGCTCCGAAACATTTGTGGATAAATCGCCTCCGAGAAAAATGTTTCCTTGGTAATTAAAAGGGGCAAACAGAAGAATGTTAGTTTTAGATTTGAATAATTATACTTTGTAGGAAATTTGTATATTTCGATATTTAAATATTTTGTGTATAAAAGAAGAAACAATTGTAAGTACTCTTCAAATTCTACAATTATAAGTACTCTTCAATTGCTATGACTAATACAAGGAAAGGTTTTATCAATGCATTGTCATCCTAGTCTACCAAGTAATTCAAGTACTAAGTGAGACCTACAGCATAAAGTACACGAAAATATAACTATAATTACATAGAACTATTAAGGTCACCAAAACGTATTTTTCTAAGGAGGAGTTATATAGTTTTAACTATATAAACCGACCAAATCAAGCAGTACCAGAGTTATTATTAAAACGGCAAGTTGGCGTCCGGTTCAGTATTAAAATGTAGTCAACCAGAATTTTATTAAAATAGAGTCAGTTATTATTCAGACAGGAGTTAGTTATTATAAATCTAAAGTACGGTATTGAAACAAAGTGAAGTCAGTGTTAAAAAGAAGTTAGAAACAATTCGGTAAACAATAACAACAAGTCATAGAAAAATAAACAATCAACTACATTATTTAATCGAAGTGATTGACCAGCCGTCAATTCAATCAATTCATTCAACACAACGTTTCTACAACCTGAAAAAGTTAGATGACATGTTTTCAATTAACACGAGTGGTGAAAATCCAAGTTATCAGAAAATTCCAAATTTACTCAGTTTCTTCGAGAAACCTGAATTGATAATCAACAAGCATTTTCAAATTCTTTTTCACCATCGGAATCGAGTGAAATCTGTGGCAAGGATTATCATAATGAACAAACAGCGATACCGAATCACTATCTTCTTTAAAAGTAAGATAACTCTTATGACAAATAAACAATTTGTAACCCTAATTCCACTTTTCTATTTATAATAAATAAATAAATATTCTGGAATTTAATTAGTTACTCATTAACATCCTCATCCCAAATTATATTCATTAACTTGAAACTAATTTAAAAAGAGAAATTTAGGATAAATTATAAGTGCTTCCTTTCGAGTTATTTTATAATTAATAAATTGTTATCTTTGAATTAAAATTCTTCCACAAAATATCTACAATTAGAGTACTTTATTTTACATTAGTAAGATCAGTTTTAGAATACTCGTCTGTGATTTGGGTGCCTTACTATACGTTTAACATAATAAAGATAGAGAGAGTTCAAAACAGATTTCTACGGTTTGCAGCGCGACAACTTAACATACCATTTGATAGGAATACCCATGATTATATTAATTTACGGTCATTTATTAATATCCCACCGATTACGTCCAGATTTTATTATGCTGACATGATCTTTTTCTATAAATTATTTCATGGTATAATTCGATGTTTACCTCTATTATCTATAATAAAATTGCATGTCCCAATAAGGGATATGAGATATTATTCTCCTTTTTATGTTGAATCTTATAGAACCAATTATGGTATTCATTCTTTGATGAGTAGGGTAGTCAAAGAGGCAAATAAACTGTCAATTGATGTTGACTTTTTTAATAACGATCTAACGAGATTTACTTCAATATTGTATCGATTTTTACTTAAATCAAATGCATTAATGTAAGCCTAGCATATATTGTTTGCTATGAAGTTTAGTTGCCATTTGTAACTTTAGGATTAATTAAAGGGCATGTCCCGTTTATAAATAAATAAATAAATAAATAAAATTCTCGTTATATTATTACACTCAATGATAATTATATTGTATTTTTAAATTTTATAATATACAACAACAACTTTAAATATTTACTTGTTTAGTATAGTTATTTAGTTCGTGCAATTCTGTGCTGTCTATAGTAACTCAACTTTCCACATTCTCGATTCATGAAACGTGAAACAAAATCATAGCACAATTCCATGTGCGGAAAGTTGGAGGAAACGAGTTGTCATAAAGTGAAGCAGGCTCCTCGAATGAGCTAATTTAGGCAATAAAATGTCTGTTGAAAAGTCAAAAGTTTCCCGGTAAGTCATTTCTGTAAAGTAAAGAGGTTTTAATAGCATGATACCAGGACAGAAGTTAAAGAAAGGAAATTGCCAAAAGAAAGATTTCTTTGGATGCGACTTGTTCTGTTGTAAGGATAGCTTTAGAGGACCTTGGGGATGAAAAAGAGAGAGTTTGGGCAATAAAGGCCCACGGCTCGTACAACAACAGCAAACTTTCAAGGTTTCTAAAGCCAATAAGGGTTTACCCTTTTAACCGTCGCTAAGCTCGAAAGCTCCTGGTTGGGGAAAAAGTTGCTAACAAGATCATTGCAGCGTGATAAGTGTACGTATTAAGTTCGGGTCGGTAACCTGTAAGTAGACCCAGCAAACGCTGCAGTCTGAACGACAGGCGATTGGGACTTAGGAAGCTTCCCAAGTGCGAAACTCGCCAGGAACTTTTTATTCTTATACGCTTCGGCGACGTGTTCTCGTTTCGATTTCTTGGATATAGGAGACGGTATAAAAGCCGGACAGAAGCGAGACCTACACGTCTCACTGAACAAAGTGGGAACTTGCGCCATTTTCTGCAGATTCGACTTTATTGCCAGTGTGCGACCTTGCACAGAAGTCGAAACTTTTCTAATTCTAAGCAGATGCCTTTTATGCTCTCGTAAAATTATATGGAAAACACATTCATTTCATTTCCTGTCCTCTTGCTTTTTATCCACTTTATTGGATGCGTATGAAACAAGACAGTTATATTGATCCCCTTCCTTTACTGATTCAATAGGGGAAAAATTGGAATTTCAAATTTTTTTCATTTCAGAAAATGGTTGTGTTATGATGTAATTATTCATTGAAGCAGAGAGAAGCCTTGATCATTCTTATCAAATAAAACGGATGTCACGATCGACATCAGTGACCTTCTTTTTTTACTTTTTGCTCATAATAAAAAATAAACAAAACATGAGTTAATAAAACGAATGAACAGGATGGAATGGAGGTATTTACGGTCGAGTCTCAAGAGAAGACGGAGGTCGGTGTTTTGTATATTTGCGGTTAGCCGTCACCTAGAAGATGTGCCGATAATTATCCTTTTGAGTAAAACAAGTTAACACCCAGTTGCGTAATAAATACAAGTTTATTTTGATTAGTTTTGAAAGTGTAATAATTTATAAAAAGGCATTTAAATCTCAGTTCTAAATATAAAGAATTTAAGAAGTATAGGGGAGAGTGGCCATCAATGTACCAGGTTTTTTTCAAGGTCATAGTACTTATTCAATTTCACCAATTTCAAGCACTTCTTTGCATCAATATAAAACTACAACACTTCTCTAGATAATGCACACATATTATACACGATTTATTTTGATTAAATAATAAAATTTAGGATCTTTCTAAACTAACAAGCTATTTTCATTTTCAACAACCTGGGTACACAATGAACCACCTCCATAAAAACACTAAAAATGTTCAACAATAATAATATTGCAATTTTTACTTTGTAAAAAAACTTATTTTCTATCAAATACTATAAAAAAATATTACTTAACACTTTTTAATTGATAATGTATAACATAAATATACCTCAAATTTAAGTTAACTAGCTAAAATGGCATTTTAGTTTTGCTATGTTGAGAAAAGTACTGATAACAATCGCTGTAACATGCTGTACGCATGCCTAGTTTTATAATCAGGCATACCACTCTAGAAATCGAAAATACACTGAAATTCCAGGTGGTTCATTGTTCCCCGGTACATTGAATCAACATGACATTTGCAACAAAAATGGTTTTTTATAACTTAATCCAATATTTCAAAATATTCAGTGCATCAAAAACAGTTTTTTTCAGTTTTCTCTGTAAAGAATAAATCCACACGTCTCAAATTTATGGACGTAGTGTGATTACGCAAACTTCATTTATATTTAAAATTAGGAGAATTTTTATTTAATTGTTTCTGAGAAAATTGGAATGGTTCATTGAAAAAACTGGTACATTGATGGCCACTCTCCCCTACATTTAAAAATACTCAGTAAAGATTTGATAAAAAATAGTGTGGAATAATAAAAAGAAATAGAAGAATTTCTGGAATTGGAAATCATAGTAGAAAGTGATATATAAAGATAAACATATTAAATATATTTCCCTTAACCAATTTGATTATTGTTTACGTATTAATTTATACTTGATAATCGATCCTTTTTTTGTATTTCAGAGTGTGTTTTATGCAAGTTTACTAGAACACTTATGTTATATGTTAAAGTAAATTAAAATCTTTAATTATTGATTTATTTATTTTTCTTTACTTTCATCCCTAAAAACCACCCTACAACGGAATATATCTGTTTTAATAACAGAGTATTTACCGAATTCAAATCACAGTTACAATTTCGATTTGTTCAATTGCAACAAATTTTACTTACATTTCTGTAAATTCAAAGGATTAAATGGGAGCTTGTCGATCTATTAAATCCACATTCCGTGTAGATATACTATTCACAGAACTAATTAAATGTAGTAATGTGGTATAACCATTACTAACTCGAGTTAACACCTTCTAATCAAGGTACGTATTTGCCATGCTCTTGATACATGACATTAATTCATTAAACTTGTATAACCTGCCTTCGCAGATCTGCTTAATACAGCAGCACTGACCCCGAAAATAATAATCATTAAATTACCATTGAGTATAATTAGCAACATGCATAAATTTATCGGATTGTAGCTGAAATTTGCCGGGAATAATTTACAGCCAATTTGCATAGGTCGTGCGAAATGACAAACACTAAACTCTCACTTATGTGAAATATACTTTCTTTTTTAAAAAAAAGGTTATTCTAACTAAAAATTAACGAGTAAAGTTAAAATAGAGGTCTTTCATTTTCGAAAATTTGTAAAGTTTTCATTTCCCCGGGTTATCATTTTGCTCGTAATGAATATAAATTTAAAAACTAATTGAATATAAGTTATAATTAAAAAAATGTGAACTGTTTTTTTTTTTTTGCGCGTTATTAATTAATGAAGAAAGACCCTTTAAGGCATGCTTTCTGGAGATTGTTTGGGATCCGAACACGTGGCTTCCCAGGAGGGGTATTTCAAACTCCGAAAAGCAAGTGAAAATGAATAATTAATCTTCACTCACCGACATCTTGCGAACCACCCCAGGTGCCCAGCTGTGCCTGTCGGGCTAACCTGGACAAAGCATCCACATAGACACGTGAAGCAGCAGCAGCACCTGAAAGAAAGAAATAAAAATACAATTTTCCTGTATATAGATTATGTCAACTGAGGCGAGAATCATTTATCAATCTGTCATTCATAATGGACTGTCTTTTTTTGCCAAGTTTTTTTTAATTTATTCAGCACGCGATGCTGGAAATGTGAATTGAGAGATTAGCCTCTCTAGCAACACAAATTAATTGGCTGCACCTCATGGCGATTTATGCTGTTAAGAAAAAAAGACGATGAAGATGAGGAAGAAGAGAAGATGGAAAACGAGGAGAAGAAAAAATATGAAAAAGAGGAGGGAATGTTGGAAAAATAGTAGGAGAAGAATGGAAAAAATAAGAGGAAGGAGAAAGGGTAGAGAAGGAAGAATGAGGATGGAGGAAGAAGAAAAGATTTTAAAAAAGAAGGTTAAAAGAAAATGGGAAGAAGAAGAGATGAAAGACGAGGAGGAGAAGAAAGAATTTGAGAAAGAGGAGGGAAAGTTGGAAAAATGGTAGGAGAAGAATGAAAAAAAGAAGAGGGAGGAGAGAGGGTAGAGAAGGAGGAAGGAGAAAAGATTTTAAAAAAGGAAGTTAAAAGAAAATGAGAAAAAGAAGAGATGAAACAAGAGGAAGAGAAGGAAAAAGCACAAAAGTAGACGGAGATGGAAAAGGAAGAGGAAATTAGAAAAGGAGATAGAGAACAGAGAAAAAATAAGAAAAAAAGAAAAAGGTGAAGGAAGTGGAAATCAGAGAAGAAAGTTGGAAGAGAAGAATATAAAGGACTATAAAGATTATGAGAAGAAAAGGAGGAGGAGGGACAGGAGAAATATTAACTATCTCTGTGAGCAGGACTGCCAGCGAACTTGCAACTTAAAAATAGTAAAAAAGGAATTAACTAATTTTAAAAAAATGAGTAAATAGTGAGTTTTTAAGTGAAAAAAGTGAGTAATAATGAATTTGATATTACTGATATTAATCTAAGGCCTGTCATCAGGGAAATAATTAATTAGAGCTCCCCAATATCAGACGGCTCACCAACAGCTGTGGGACTTTGAGGGTGTATGTTACGCCAATAAACGTGTTTAAAAAATTTTTAAATTCATGATAATAATATAAAGATTAAGGAAAGCGATTTAAATTTGAAGAAAACCATTCGAAAATGGCAAAATTAATTTAGATATGAAGAAAATAAATGAAAAATGACAAAACTAATTGAAAAATTGATTAAAAATCAAAAAATGAATACAAAAATTAAAACAAAACAATTGAAATTTAAAGAAAATAATAATTAAAAAGTTTAAAAAATAATTAAAATTACCAGACAATAATTAAAGAATGACTAAAATAATTAAAATTTAAAACAAATGAATTTTAGAGTGCTATGAAAAATAAAAGTTTGAGGAATATAATTGCAATATTGACGAAATAATTAAAATGCGAAGAAACTAATTGAATAATGATATAGAAATAATTCAAAGCTTGTTTAATAATTAAAATTTTTAGAAAATAGTTTTGAAAATAACTTTTTAGAAAAATTGAAAAAAATAATAGAAAGTTCTAGAAAGTAATTTAAAAATATCAAAAAAAATGTATGCATGTAGAAAACAGTTAAAAATGACAAAAAAAAAATTTGTTACATTAATTTAAAAATTGTATAAAATAATTAAAAAGCTAACGATATTATAATTAAAATGTGAAAAAATTGTTAAGCCGATTTAGATAATAAAACTATAAAAATAGAATTGATAATAATTGTATTTAGTTTTAGATACAAAAGGTTAACAAATACGTGTGTTGTTTGCTGTTTTGACAACTACTAAAAAACAAGATAAGAATGAATAGTTAGTTATTAATAAACATTTGAAAGAACCAAATTTGGAGTAACATTCGAATAAGTTTAACAAAAACTACTTAAAAGACATAAATAAATTGAAAACTGCTTGAAAAGTTAATAAATTCATGACAATAGTAAAAAGATTGAAAAAAATGACATTTAAAGAAAATAATTCCAAAATGTCAAAACTATTTTAAAGACAAAAATAATTGATAACTTGTGTACAAAATTAAAAATATGAAGACAATACTTAAAAAATTGACGAAACAATTGAAATTTTAAGAAACTAATAAAATGACATAAATAATTGAAAGCTGGTGTAAAACTTAAAATTATTGAAAAAAAATATTAGAAGTTTGAGAAAAATAATTGAATTTTGAAGAGAATAATTCAAAAATGTCAATATAAAAAATATGTGAAAATTTCAAATATAAAGAATGTAATTAAAGTTTAAAGAAAATAATTGTAATTTAAAGAAAATAATTAAAAACGGTGTAAAAAATTTATAAATTCATGAGAATAATAAAAAGAATGAATAAAAGGATTAAAATTTGAAGATAACAATTGAAAACTGATGTAACAAAATTAAAAATTCCTGACAATAATTTAAAGATTGATTAGCATAATATTGAAATTATAAGAAAGTAATTGAATAATGACATAATTAATTAAAAACAGGTGTAAAATTAAAAAAAAAATTTTAAATTTAAAAAAATATTGAAAGTTTAAGAAAAATAATTGAAAGTTGAAAAAATTATCTGAAGTTTGAACAAAATAAATGACATTTAAAGAAAATAATTCCAAAATGTCAAAAATATTTTAATAATCACAAAATTAATTGAGAAATGATGAAAATAATTTATAAGTGATGTAAAACATTAAAAATTTAAATACAATACTTACAAATTTAAAAATTAAAATTTAATTTTGAAACAATTAAAATGTTAAGAAACTAATTGAGTAATGACATAAATAATCGAAAACTAGTGTAAAAATCAGAAATTTACAGACAATAATTGAAAAGTTAAAAAGAATTTTAGAAGTTTGAGGAAAATAATTGAAATTTGAAGAAAGTATTTGTAGTTTGAAGAAAATAGTTGAACATTAAAAAAAATAATTCAAAAATGTAAAACAAAAATTTAAATATGAAGAAAGTAATTAAAGTTTGAAGATAATAATTGAAAAATGTAGACAATAATTGAATATGATGTAAAAAATTAATAAATTCATAATAATAATAAAAAGAATAAAGAAAATGATTGAAATTTGAAGAAAATAATTGAAAACTAGTGTACAAAATTTTTAAATTCATGATAATAAAAAAAAATTTTTTAAATAATTAAAATTTGTAGAAAACAATTCTAAAATGGCAAACTTAATAGAAATATGAAGAAAATAATTAGATAATGATAAAGATACTTGATTAATGATAAAAATAATTGAAATTTAAAAGAAAAAATTTGAAAAATCACAAAAGTAAATGGAGACTCATGTAGAAAATTTAAATATTCCTGACAATAATTGAAATATTGAAGAACATAATTGGAATTTTTAGAAAATAATTGAAAAATATCAAAAATAAATGAAAACTTTTGTAATAAATTTAAATATATTTATGACAATAATTTAAAGATTTTAGAAAATAAGTAATATTTGAAAAAATTAAATTCAAAATCGCAAAAATACTTGAAAATTCCCGCAGCTGGAATAGATATTTTACTAAAAAAGTCAGGAAAGTGAGTTTCTTTTTTTTAAAAAAGTGAGTAAAAGTGAGTCATTGGTAGCCCTGATATTAGAACAAAATATTTGTAAAGAAAAGGAAACATTTTAGAAGACGACATAAAAAATTTGATTGTTTGATTTATGCACCAAAAACTAAAATCTCTGACATATTTAATACTTTTAATTCCGTTGATTCTAGAATTAAATTCACCATGAAAGAATCTGTTGATAATGTTATTAATTACTTAGATTTATCTTTATTTCTTAAGAATAATTAATTAAATACAAATTGGTATAAAAGGACTTGGTCTGTTAGATACATCATTTTTGTATTTAATCACTCAATTTCTTAAAAAATTGGTGTGATGTATTCACTTGTTGATAGAGCAATTAAATTATTTATCAGATCCACGTTTTTATTTCGAAAATTTAGTATTGATTAAAGAAACTTCATTTTGAAATGGTTTCCCATTAACTCTTCTCGATAAAAATATTGGTACTCGATATCTTAATATCATTAATCCGATAATTATTTTTCTAATTGTAAAAAATGGCTTGATTACAGCTCCAATTCTATTTTTATATTTCCATATATTAAAAATTTTGATTTAGTATTATATAATGTTTTTAATTGTACTAATTGCACTTTGGTCTTTTCAATTATTGACAAAACTCTACTAAAAAAAAAAAAATTTTTCTTCATAGTCATAAAGATTCAGTTCCATTCTTACAAAAAAATAATTTAATTAATCAAATATGTCTTATATTAGTCAAACCAAAAGACATGTACAAGAAAGAATTAATGAACATAAACGTAATTCATAAAATAAAATTTTAAATACAGGTCTTTCAGACAATTCCACTATATTTATAGGTACATAGATTTAATTTTACTAATATTAAAGCTCTAAATTATGAAAATAATCAGTATAAAAGAAGACATTTAGAAATGATTTTCACAGTACCGTCCAGCAGAATTTGACCACCCTTCAGAATTTTTGTCTTTACAAAAAGTTTTATATTTTGTTAACCAATGAAGATAAAACAATAAATGAGGACTTTTTTCAAAGCTTATGTTCTCTACTTTTAGGATATATAATAACAAAAAAAATGTGTTATTACTCAATTAGGTAGTCTTAAAAATATAGTAAATAAATTCCATTTTGTTAGTAAATTTCAAACTGATGTATTTTATAAACAATTCATCACATTTTAATCGAAGACAATGCATTTGTAAGATAATTTTATCACCTTTAAAAAAAATTTAAAAGTTGTTCTACGATTTTTTTTAACAAAGATATAGGTAATTGTTGAATAAAACAGCATTTTTTTCTAAATAGGCATAACTCCAGAATGGTTGATTTTGGAAAAAATTATTAAAATAAAATGTGCCTTCTTATGTGTACAATCAAAAAAAAAACATTTAGAATTGAAAAAAAATCAAAATATGCTAAAAAAATTTTTTTTTGTCAATTCTAAATATTTTTTCTGATTCTACACAATAATAAGTCACATTTTTTTCTGTATAGTTTTTTTCCAAAATCAACCGTTCTGGACTTATGCCTATTTAGAAAAAAGTGCTGTTTTTTAAAACAATTATCTATATCTTTGTTGGAAAAAAATCGTAGAACAATTTTTAAAAATTTGTTTTAAAGGTGATAAAATTATCTTTCAAATTGCATTGTCTGCGATTAAAATGTGATGATTTGTTCATAAAATACATCAGTTTGAAATTTACTAACAAAATGGAATTTATTTACTATTGTTAAGAGCAATTAAGTAATAAAAAATTTCCTTTTTTTTCATTAGATATTCTAAAAGTAGAGAACATAAGCTTTAAAAAAAGTGCTCCTTTACTTTTTTATCTTTATTGGTTAACAAAAAACCTGAAGTTTGAGCAATTAGATGGCTTTTTAATAACCTCAAAGTGTCATACGTTTTATTAATGATTAATTTTTATTTTCGATTGTTACGATTTCACCATTTTATCACACTGAAAAAGCCGTAAGGTTAAATTTGGATTATCAAAATTTTTAATTTAAACTGACTTTCTGCGTTTTTAAGTTCATTATCTAAAGAATTAACTTCACCTTCGAGAGGGTTAACTTGACAATCTATGAAGATTGGTTTTTTGTTTACCCTCAAATAATAGCCTGCTTCACCCTCCAGATAATAAAGCTAACAATCTATTTTTCTCAGTGCCTGAATTCCCTTGTTTGTTTAGAAGTGTACTTGCACTTATTAAAATCCTCTAGATGCTTTTACAAAAAAGATTACCTAAAAGATTTTATTGAAGATCATGATAATCGCCGTCTTAAGTTTATTACAATCTTAGAGGTTTAATTTTCTGCTAAGCCCAGATTTTCCGAGGATTAAGGAATAAGTTTCCCCTTCAGGGGAAAGAATTTAGCACTTGTGAATAAATGACTATCACTTTTCACTTCACGTTCTCGTTAAGAGCTATGGGGTAGAAAAATTGGGACGATCGACGAGTATGCGGCCAAGTGTAAGAGGTTCAGGATAATATCGCTGGAAATTGGCGGCGTGTTCCATGTTTTCCCCTCCGAACACGCCTCCTTATAAATACAGCACACTGTGGTAACTACCTTGTCTAAAGGGTTAGTAACATTTGCCAAGAGTCAGCATCTACTTCCATATATAAAGCGAGATACCGAAAATTTGTCTTGCAAGCAACAATTTATCTTTTAACCAAATTCAACTAAAAAAGATCTGTGAAATATAGGTCAATCCATGACATTAAATTTAAATTGCTCCCACGTTTTTCGATTTTCAAGCAACTTGGCAAAATGGTAGAGAAATGCAAATAAAAAAAATATGAGATTGGTTTCATTAAATGTTAAAAATGTCAGATCTGAATAGCCACGCATTTCTGATTAAAATTTTTAAATTACATTGAAAACGTCAGATCTGAAATAGAAAAACGTTTCGGATTAAAAAATTCATATTCCAAAAGACACTTTGCGAGCACTTGGGAATATGACAATTATTGAATGCCGGTTCTCGTCTATTCGTTGAGAAAGCAGATGGGGTCTGAGTTGAATTAGACTGAAGGTCTCTAGAGAGGAACGTGAATTCCCTTGAGAAGAAGCAGAAAGGTGTTGGTGCGTAGAGAATGGCAATGTAATTACTAAGAACAAGTGGGAATAACAATTAACACCGTAAAAGACGACAATTGAGTGACTTGGATGAATTCCAAGGAGTTTTAAGGTTCAACTCGAAATTGCTCTTACGAAAATAGAAAAGAGCAACCTTCAGGCTACTTGGGTGTTTTTTCCTGCCTTTCCTAACATCGCTGAAAGAATTACGGTTTCTTTGGTCAGGAGTAGCTTTCGACCAAACCCTTGAAACCTACTTTTTTTCGACACGAGATAAATCTCGTCCTGTCTTCTAAACGAGAAAATATGTTTGATACTTCTCCAATTACCAATCGACGTATCGAAGCAAAGGTAATGTTTTTATTTAAAAGTGATTTTCGTATGAAGACGATATTTGGTTAAAGAAAGTCTATTTCTTATTAGGTGTATAAAAACAGACAAGTGTTGATTTTTAATTTGTCTGAGAGATTAGTATGCTATGAGTTAATTTTCTCTAAACGAGAAAATATGTTTAGTGTTCCTCTAATTACCAATCGACGTATCGAACCAAAGGTAATATTCTCGTTTAAGGCCAGGTTACTCTGAACAATTTTGAAAAAAATCGAAATTTTTTTTTCATAAATCGTCACTGTATACTCGTAGAAATAGTATAGAATTAGTCCCGAAGATCGGCAAGACCGAGAAGCAGGTATAAAAGAGTGGGAAGCAAGGCACTTTGCTGATAGGGCCAACAACAGACGTGTTGATCGAGCTGAGCTAGAAGCTACTGAAGCGTCTAAGGATCACAGAACTGCTTTAAGAAATGCAAGAATTCTTCAGAATGATGCTTACGAACACGAGGAAGGAATTGTGTATGCAGCTGGAATGGATATGTAAGTAAAATTCACTTTTTTACGATTTTTCGCGAATAATAACTTTGAACTGATTTTTCTCCAAACCACGTTTTTTTCATGGATGACACTCTCATTTCAAAACTATTGCACTTATCGATATGAACCAAACGGCATTTTACTCTTTAGATGTCTGGCTATCGCCTCAAACAGAACCAGAAATATTCATTATTATTTAAAAAAGTTATAAACAATTAAAAGTGAAAAAAAGGTTGAAAAAATTCAAAAGTGTGCCATTTTCTTTTTTTTTCATTGAAAATGTTTCATTCTGCTTGAGGCCATAGCCAATTCGATACAGAACATGAAACCGTTTTGGTTTTTGCTTTCAGATTTAATTCTTTTCTAAGAAATTATGTCATCCATCTACGAAGTAGATAACTTTCAGCAGCCATTTTCAAGAAAAAAATAAAATAAAAAAATTTCAAGTAACTTCATGTATGTACTATCATATGTAAAAAAGTTTATTACTTAACATTTTTTGTATTATAAATAAAATGTCTTGAAAAAAATCACATTTTTAAGAGTAAGCTGACCTTAAAAGTAATTTTCGTATGAAGACGATATTTGGTTAAAGAAAGTCTATTTCTTATTAGGTATATAAAAACAGACAAGTGTTGATTTTTAATTTGTCTGAGAGATTGGTATGCTATGAGTTAATTAAAAGGGTATGGGCCATCTCGGGCTTCTATTAGTTAATGAAAGCGAACATAATTCAGATTCGTTAACAGAAGCCTTTACTCATAAAACGGATTATTCACGAGCGACTAAACTAACGAGAATGTGACATTAAAAGTTTGGAGCCTGACTTTGCTCAGTCTCAGTAACCTTGTATTCCACGTTCGACTTAACTCAGCGTTCTCTTGAGTAGAGTATTTCTTGGCCGTCGAGATTGCAGCTTCTAAAATTTAGAGTGGGGCAGGCAAGACAAGGGTGGAAAAAAACGGCGTGTCCCATTACCTCCCTCTTCAGTAAAATCGCCCTGCTCTGGAAGACAAAAGCTGAGCATTAGGTGAGCACTCCTGTGGAATATCAATGTTAAGCTTTCGAAAGCGCTTTTTAAGTCGCGTTCTTGGCTTCCGACTACTTCTTGTCTGCTACCGACACTGCGGATATTCTACTACTTTGAGGTAGCATGCAAATATGGCCTCATATATACTCTTTACGAATTCACGGTTCTGAAACCAGCCTTTTTCACCAACTACATTTCAACGCATTAGAACCAGAAGACACTTTAAACAATGCTCCCGGATTTTCATAAGGTACTTTCAGTAAAATCTTTGTCCCCTCCTTGATGTACATTTGAAATCAAAAATTCATCCCTGAAAAGTTCTGCAAAATTATTAAACTTTTGTTTTGGGCTTGGAAACACATTGAAGATGTCTAGTGACTTGTGAAGAAATAATTCAAGGCATTCTTAAGGTTTTCAAGGTCGAAAAGAAATTATATCAAGGTTTACTATTTAATAATTGAAGCAGTAGCTAATACTTTTAAAGTTGGAGAAAATAATTAGAAAATTTGGAGAAAATATAATAAATTCTATCCTAAAAAGGAACAGACGTTGTGATTAACTTCAGCGTGTTCTCTTAATGGTTAGTTAATGGTTAGTTAGTTCTGCTAAATTTAATGAAAAACTGGTTATATTTAGTCAACTTATTTTCTTAGTGTAGTATTGCAAGAATATATGGGCTACCTAATATTCACAAACATAATTATCCTTAAGATCTTCTTTTTCATTAATTAATACGTCGACCTATTCTATGTCTAAATACTTTTGTAATATCATTAAAAAGTCGGTTACTGTTCCTAGTTCATCGGTGAAAAATTCAAAAAGTTTCAGAGAAATTATTATTAAAGAAAAAATTCCAGAAGATCATAAAAAGATCTCATTAGATGTAGTCTCTTTGTTTATAAATGTTCCATCAGAATTAATTATTAAAAGTATTCAGAAAAGATGTCATTTAATTGAAAAAAATACTAAGATTTCGTATAAAGAATTTATTAATTGTATTGAATATATAATGGATTTTACGTTTTTTAAGTTTGAAAATTGTTTTTATAAACAGATATTTGGAAATTCGATGGGGTCACTTATTTCCCCTATTTTAGCTGATTTGGTTTTACAAGATCTTGAAGAATTCGTTTTTACAAAATTGAAATTTAAGATTCTAATATACAATAGGTATGTGGATGATACAATAGTATTTATTTAAAAAAAATTACAATTAATTTAAGAGATGTTCAATTCTTATTAGTAAGGGAACTTTTTCTGGTAGGTGTATAAATTTTTTATCTAACCATCCAATTAACCAAAAAAGTGCGACCATTTAAAATTTAGTTGATTCTGCTATTTTATTATCAGATAAAGAGTTTCATGTTGAAAATTGAAATATTATTAAAGAAAATTTATGGTTACATATTTACCCTTTGGAATTCAATAACAAAAATATAAAAAATAGGGTTTTTCAGATTAGTAATGTTTCTAACAAAAATAAGTCTGTTTTAGAAGACGAAATTCCAAAAAATATTATTTCGATTCCTTTTCATAACAATCTTTCTTATAAGATAAAACGTATTTTACATCCATATAATATCAGTACTGTTTTTAGAAATGATTCTTCTTTGAATTGTTTTATTAAATTAGGTAAAGAAATTTGAAATGTAATTAGAGAAATATTTCAATGTATGATTGTTATTATTATTAAGTTGAGTCTGCTCTGGTCCTAATTTATTTTGACTTTGAATGAAGACTGACGACAAGTTACATTAAACAAAATTGTAAAAACATAAAAATGTTAAAAATAATGATTTGAGTAGTTAATTGACGTGAATATTTACGATAAAAAAGTTTTATGTTATTTAAAGTGATTATTGTGCTTTTAATTGTGGATTAATAGCTAATTTACAAATATTTGTTTTTTTTAGTTATTGTGAATATTGACTGGAGTAGATTTCACAAGGTTGACGTAATTTGATTATCAATTGATGTAAGTTTAAGAAATGGTTTATATTGTATTGGTTGTAATGGATTTTAAAAAATTTCATATTCTGTTTCTACAGAAAAAATATAACAAATTTTAAATTTATTTTAGATAATTCGTGAATGAATTCTGAACAGGGGACTGAATCAGTCTCAAAACTTCAAAATTTGTGTTTTTTAATTGTGTCATGTGTTGTCCTTATTGGTCATTATACTTTTTGAAACAATAATGGAAAACATTAAAATTGATAATGTATTTGCAATAATTATATGTTTTGTTTTTTAATTCAAATATTTACTGCTTTTACCAAATAATATCAACTAAATTGGCTGGGGAGAAGTGTTATAATGAAAATTAATTCCAAGTGAATTTCCAGGATGATTTTTGGACTAATAGGATGTGGGAAAGTCAGATCAAACTTGTTGTCGAAGGCAGAGTGATATTTCAGCTCAAATGTTACAGAGCAGATGTTACAACGTGCAAATTTCCAGGGCAAAACCACGCATGCAAACCCCTAAGAGAAGTTGGAATATAGCACGAGGGAACAGATTTTCTGGGTATTAGCAACCTTCCTGCTCTAACATGGAGTCCTCAAGTTCCTTTATGTAACTGCAGAAGGGGAATTGCGACCTTATACCACACAAGTTGTACGTGAAAGAAACTCAAATTCACACAGCAAAGGGACTATTTTCCTGCCTTTCTTTTTTCTCCTCTTTCTTTATACTTTTATATTTTTCTTCTTTATATTTTCATTTTTTACTTCTCTTTTTTCTTCTACACTCCTCCAGTCTGGTTATATTTTAAGCATATTGTCGTATTTCTCATCTGAATATACAATTTTCGCCGCCCTCTTTTCTTTGTACATTATGAGAAAATAGGAAACTTACACCTTCAGTTAAGCGAAAAGAGGATTTGAAAAATAGAGTGAGCTACGTTGGCTTTTGAAAAAGAAGATCACCTCTAATCGAAATCTTGAATGTTATTTGATCCAATTGAGTTCTAACGCTCCTCCGAATTATTTCTCCGATAATTGAAAATTAAGCTTCACCTCTATCAGACCGAGTTCAGTGGTTCAATTATAAAGCCGGGTGGATTAGAGATGTACCAGAATAAGGTAAATAAGAAATTTTGATGGGAATTGGTGTAAAAATAAAATCTGATACTCGACTGTGTTGGAATGATACTGCTACAATAAGGAAAACAAAATTTAACAGATTGTCTTTTTAGAAAATAAAGTCTAGGTTCTTAAGTAGTATTAGAAAAGGAGTAGCAACACTTTTACTAGAAGAGAGTAATAAGAAAAAAGTAAGAAAATAAGAATGATGACTTTGGAAGCGTTTTCCAATGTGGCAAATTTCACACCCGAGAAATTGGTGTTCCCCGCACCACTGATGAAAGTTTAAATTTCTTTTTAATAATAGGATCAATAAATCGTTTTGAATGCCTAATTTTTTTCAAAATTAAGTTATAAAATTATAAATAAAAAAAAAGATTTAAAAGCTTAAACCAGTAGAAAGTTAAAAAATAAAAAGTTTAAACCAGCATCCATAACCAAGTTAAAATTGCTAATCAAGGATCGAGTTAAAATTGAGAATCCAAGGCTAGAAATCACTGTTGGGCAAAACCCAAATTGCTGACAATAGATTTCTCGTTTACTCTCAACCGAATTCTAAGCTTCTTGTTTTGAAAAGTTTAAATTGGTCAGTTTCCAGGGTATCGTTAACCAGCAACGTGCGCGAAAATTGGCTTCATTTCATTCCCGCAAAGCCGATTCTGAGCCTAAGCTTTTACTTTTCCCTTTCATTCTCCTTTGTCTCATCTTTTTCCCGTTTCTTTTTTTTCGCCCTTCTGTTTTTCACGCCACTAAACGTTAAGTTTCCTCGCACGAGAAGAGTGCGGTTGCTGAATTTATGCTTCATTCGTACACGTTAGGTATACACGCGGCCACCCAGGAAACGAGTGGAGCGTAAGTTATGATGCTCTTGAATGCTACCCCACGCTTATTTATTGTTCTAGCCCAACGTAGTACTAGCTGTGTACGAACACGTCTCATTTTTTCTTTTTCATTTCATCTTCCATCTCTTTCTTTTTTCCATTTTTTGCTCACTCGAGCGAGAAGTTTAATTTAAAAAACACATCCACCTCTGGGCCTCTCTGCGTTTTGTCTGACGATCTGAAAAGAAAGACTCTTCCACACCCGGTAAGGGGGATACACAAAAAGGTTTGTTTTTGTTGAATGTCAAAGTGAACGGGATATCCAATTGAATTAACAGCAAATTTCACGCTATTCAGAATAGTCCCGATGGGGTTCATTGTCCGTTGTGTTAGCATGGACCATGATTCGAAACTTCAAAATTTGCTGAACTTTAAATCGCTGCTCTGAATCTCAGCTGGATGATCGATGAATGAAGGAAAACATTTTTCTTTAGTATTAATGGCCGGGGTATGAACAATTAAAATTTACAAATGTAGATAGTAATACACTTCAAACCTTTCCCTGAAATTATCTCACGTGCCAGCTGAGCTAACCCTGTGGTTTCTAAAGTTGGTTAAGGATATTTCACAAAAATCCATATAACTTTTATATTTGACGAAGGATAGTTTATTCTTATTACAAATTTTGAATACGTCACATTTGTTCACCTGTTATAAACACAAATTAAAGAACCAGTAAAGAAACCGTCAAGAAACGCACTTGAAAACCCGACCGATGTTGATTGTAAGAAGGTCAAAAAGGAACTGAACTGCATGATCACATCAGGACCTAGCTGACTGAAAAAGAGGGGGAGAGCTCCTACCAAAAATTCCAGCTCCATCCTGCATGGCCACAGAACAGAAAAAAACCCACCTTAATAGGAACTTTAAACTCTATTAAAGATTTTATGACAGATTAAGCATTACTTACAGAAAGCCATAAACCACCCATTCAAATCTTGCAAGAAATTTTTCTTATAACTAAACATTTTAAACAGTGGTAGAAGAAGCAATTAGCGCCCAAAGACTACGTCTTGAAGGAGTGAGTACTGAATATAAATATGCTGATCCACCAATCAGATTTGATGCTGCGCCCGCCCCACTACAATTTGATTGGCTCGCAGTTCCCACACGGTCAGACATAAATAGAGGCTCTCCGCGAGAAAAACAATATATAGAACCGAGCCGTTATACTGTATACATCCTCTCTAAGGAAAATTTCATCGCTCTGATTGTGGAGCTCGAGTCGCCCTCGATCATCCAGTCCAACTCCATTGCGACTTTGGACGCTGACAATCCTTTTGAAAAGTTGTAGTGCACTACCTATAACGCCAAGTAATTAATTTTAAATTAACATTGCATAAGTTCAATTCCCTTCAATTCTTAACCTACCCGTTTTCCATGAAAGAACCCGGCTAAATTGACAATCTTTTAATCGCTGCTTTTCAAAACTCGTAAATCGCCGGGTCAAATGTAAAGGAGATTCAGACGGAAGAAACTAATTGAGCCCCAGAATGGTATCCGGTTTTTAGATTGAATTAAATGTCGCCGAATGCGATTGAAATTCGTCCTCCTTTCATTGCTTTATCCCTGTTTCCTTTCGACTTTGCAACCCTCTTGTGCTCTTACGCTTGCTTGCATTCTTGTTACACCTTACAAGAAGTAACGAACCTATTAAGCCATCGAGAGCTTGAGTTAATTTGTTCGCCTAACGTTCGAACTTTCCTATTACCCTTCACAGAATCCCTCAGCCTAATTACCTTTCTGCAACGAAGAGGATTAATGCGATCCCTTCAGGCGTTGGAAGGGTCGCGGTACTGCTTGCGACACAATTCATATCATGGATATGCGAGCTTTAATCGTTTTCATACATCAGTGCGTGCAAGGCGTGGCGTCTGTTCACATTTTTTCTCTTAAATTGAGTTACTGTTTCAGCTTGCAGTGAGACGCTGGAATTTCCCATATGTATTGTTTCGTCTTAGCTTAGAAATGTACCACTCTAGACTTTACAAGCTAACCGGATGATATATTAGGGTTTACTGCATCTTTAATGTCCGCGAGAGACGGTTCACGAAACCTTGCATAAGAGACTAGGTTTGGAATTTACGATCCATGCTGTTTTTCTGCTTTAATTTTATATAAAGTTCTAACCATAAATGAAATTCTTGGGCCAATCTGTCTCCAGGTTTGTCTGGATTGAATTTTAAAGATTGAAATTTATTGTTCGTTGCACTGATTCGGTTTAAGTGATTTATTGAATGTGATGTTTACTAGAAAGGTTTTCTTTGGAATAAAATCGAGATCGTTTCTGATTTTAGATGACTTTTCACTGATTGAAATAGGACTTGGACTAGTGGATATTGAAAGATGTATAACAGTTATAAATTCTGAATTTATAACAATGTATTGAAGAAATTCGATTTGTCGACGAAAATTATTTAATTGAAAATTTTAGAAATGTGACAAGTCTCTTCATTGCCTGAACACCAAGAAGTATTAAGCGCATGGGGATTGACGAGGGGAGGGGGTAAATTTCGCATTTAATAAAATTTCTTCCGCATCCATCGTCCTCGCAATCGTTTTCCGGCATTCAAATAATCGAAATCGTCACGGCTTTGTGTGTCGTCGGCAACACGGAATGTGACCCAAAGATCTTATAAGAAACGTTTAATTGAAGAGGAGGAAATAACGCTTTCGAAGGAAATAAAAATAATTAATTAAATACTATAATCGATTCCGTAGAGTTTAGTTTTTGAAGCTTTACCATGAAGAGCAAGTTGCAATTATCCCCTTTAAGGGAAGACGAAATTAATAGTTTATTTACACATAAAGTGACTAGACTGGGGCAGGTCGATTTGAATAGAGATGATCAAGACGAACGTCTTGAAACTGGATTGATCACTTTGCCTTGCTTGGATCGGAAACAATGACGAGTTGTGCTTTTCGTATTTAGACTTGGGTAGTAACTACTTGCGATAGATGCGGTTGATAGTGAGGTAGCACCTAGCTTGTAGTTCCTATCCTATGGAAATGCTGAGCAAGACCAAAATTACCTCAGCCTCTCAAACTCCTTGTTTGCGGCAAAGCTACCTTGCTCTGCTGTTCTCTGTCAGTTGGTAAATACTCTAAAATCTAGAGAATATTGAAGTGAAGTCCAACCTCGTTTTAATAACTTCTCCAACTCCCATGTCAGCAAAATATTCTTTTTTCAAAAAAAGAAGAACTGCTTAAACTGTCCTGGATATTCATTACTTTACTTTTCACGATATTAAAAATGAATCTCTTAATATATTTCTCTAAAATCCAATTATCCGCGTTTCAAAAGTTTAGAGAAATTTTCATTTTAATATATATTTTAAAGAATATATTCATCTAAATTTTATTTTCAAATAAATAATTTGTAAAAAATTACGTAGTATTTAATGAAGTGTATTTACAAGAAAAAAGAAAGTTGTTTTTAGTGATCTCGGGAAGGTAAGTCAAATAAAAATTATAACACAATTTTTATTTTTGCATAAACGCAACGTTACATTGGCTGGGTTTTGCCAACCTCCTCAGGCTAGAATTTATTTAAAAAATTAACACTTCATTAATCGCAACACAAATAACAAAATAATTTTCTTATGTAAGTCAAAAACAAAAAAAAAACAGAATTACCTAATTAATTAAAACATAATGATTTGTTTAACACGTCAAGTTATATATCACAGAAACTAAAATAATTATTTTCTCTTTTCCCATTATAATCACTGTTATTGTCAATCTAAACATTCTGTCAGTCTTTTTAGAACTAAATTTAAATTTGAGAATTTCTCGTTTATATACAAACGGTGACAATGACTAACGGAAGTCAACGAACTCACAAGACAAATAATAAACAAAAATACGTGAAAGTGATCAAGAATTTAATTTTCTGAGTAACGAGAAGAAAAATTTATTTAGAGCAAAGCTATCTTCTTTTATATTAATAGTGGAGTGATTCGAATTTATATGAATCATTTCTGAAATTTTCGGTTTTTTCCAATTTGATTCCTAGTCTAAAATCTCCACGTTATCCCAATCAAACTCATGACCAATCTCCGTGCGATGATGACCAATAACGGAAGATACATTAGTGTTATTTCGGTGTTCGTTGTTTCGTTTTTTTTAAAGCGCGTTTTGTTTCACCTATATAACAAGCAGCGCAGTCCTTACAATTAAATTTGTAAACAGTATTTGTCCGTTCAGCTTTTACTGTCACATCCTTACCTAATCTTACAATAGAATTTAAATATTTTTTAATTAATGGAATCGTAGAGACCTGATATTCACTTAACATATGCGATAATTTAGAAAAATGTTGAGAATCGTTATAAGGTAAACCAATTTTTGGAAGGTATTTAAACAAATTATTAATATTTTTGTTGTTATCAAATTTTGAATATTTTATTTTATCCATTCTAATTTTAATATGTTTTTGAATAAAATCGATCGGATAATCATTATTTTTTAAAATTTTTTTAATTAAATCCAAATTTTTTGAATGAAAACTTTTATGGGACAAGGATATTGCACGGTCAACAAGATTGAATACAATGTTTCTTTTTTGTTGGATCGTATGATTTGAACAATAATTTATTAATCTATCGGAAGAAGTTGGTTTCATGTACCAATCCGTAATGATGTGTTGACCTTGCTTAATTAATGTTACATCTAAAAAATTGATTTTATTATTATTTTCGATCTCATAAGTGAACTGTAAATTTTTGTCATACGAGTTAAACAGGTTCACCACAATGTCAAAAAATTCTTTTTTTATACCCTGATTTTGATTTAATTGAATTTAATTAAAATAGAGATCGCTTCGGACCTTGGCGGGATCTCTAATTCTTATATTTCTCTGTCGCACATGTATGATAATGACGTTTAAGTGACTTAGCCTATCGGTGTCCTTAACGTGGCGCTTGGCCTTTTCGGAAGGGAGAAAATTGTGGTAAACCGGGTACGATTCTTCGTCGTGCGAATAAATCAATTAATTGATCATCGCAGGTTGTATCGTACAGCGAAATCCGAGTCACGTTCTTTAGTGCCGGCCGAGAACACTGAGAGGTGAATTTTTGTTCAAAATTATGTTTGTGGAAAATATAGAAAGAAAAAAGAGAAAAAATTAAATGTTAAAGTGCGAAAATAAAATCTCGAAAAATATTTATGTATTATAGTGTGGCGAAATTTATATGCGGATTCTGGAAGCCAAAGTTTCAAGTTTTCTCTCTAAATTACAGGGATCACAGTGTTTTCTTTGTTCAATTTAAGGTGAAAAAGGGGATTTCGATTTTCAAAAAAGGGGATTTTCTTTAATAAAAAGGGGATTTTGGAAATTAATAAAAAAGGGTTATGTTAATAATTCAAGTTTTCTTTTACAAAATTTTATTGTTTCTTTTTTTCAAAACAGTTTTATTAATTAATTTAGTCTTTTTTTTGTTCAATTTGTTTATGAAAATTTAAAAAAAGAGCACTTTCAGAAATACAAAAATTTATCTTTTAATAGGTTGTCTGTTCAACGACGAGAAGATGGTTGTTGCAATTAAATAATTTTTAAAATAATTTTTAACTTCAAATGGTTTTCAAAATTATTCATTTGATAATTAGATTTTAAACAGGAAATATAAAAATCTGTGATGTAAAATGTTCTGATATAATATTAAAGAAAATAAATTGAAAATCTTTCAGCGAAATATGACAAAATCAATTCAAATTATTTTTATTTATCTCTTTTATTGTATTTTTCTATTTTAGGTATGTTTCAAAGCAATTAATTTTTGTTTGAAATAAGTAAATATATTTCATAAACAATTTTTTTTCCATCCAATAAAATAAATTTGATGTATTTCAGCAAGAATACATGGTACTCGAAACATGTTTTAATTTTATCAAAAATATGACAGCAAAATTTTTATTACAAAAATATAATTAGATACATTAGATAATATAATAATTTTCATACCATTTATTTCTTTTTTTAGCAGAATGTGACAGAATTAGTTCAAATTATTTTTATTAACCTTTTGTATTATTTTATTTTATGATGCTAAACTAGTAATATTTGTTTAAAACGAGTAAAAAATATTTAATAAAAAAATTTTTTATTTAATAAATTAATTTGCTGTAATTAATTAAGAAAACATGGTAATAAGAATATTATTCAACTTTTTAAAATAATTTTATTTTAATTATGTTTTTTTTCATGTTTCCTGTTTAAAATCTAAATTAATTCAATAAATAATATAAAAAAACCATTTCAAGTTAAAAATTATTTTTAAACATTTAAATTCAATAACTAATTTCTCATCATTGTACAGACACCCTAAAAAAGGATAAATGTTTGCATTTCCAAAAGTGAAAAAATAGAAACTTTTTTAAAAAAAAGAAGGTCAAAGAGGAGAAAAATCTTGATTTAGGTGTTTTAGGTGATAAAATCTTGATTTTAGGTGTTTTAGGTGATTTTTCTAAAAAAAGGGGAAAATAAGGGGAAAAAAAGGGGATTAGGTGAAAAAGGGGAGAAACTGTGATCCCTGAAATTATTGAGTTCCGGATTTTGATTCCTGAATGAACCTAAAGAAAAACTGACAAAATTTCAATAATCTTGGGATTTAAATACAAACTTCCACCAATTCGAAAATTACATCACGGAACGTTTTGGAAGTAAGAAATTCTTTAACAACCGCTTCACAACACGAGACGATAAGTACAAATTTAAAAAAAATAACGTTTTAAAAAGAAAACAAATATAAATGAAAATTTGTAATCTTAATTTTTGCTTGCGATGATCAGTTCGTTTTGTAATGTAAATTTTTGTTTTCCTTATATATTTATTTGTTGCTCATTCAATTCATAAATTATAACATTTTTTTCTTATTGATTTAAATTTACTGTTTCTTTGTTATATAGATTTTGTATTTCTTGCAATCTTACTGGATTATGAATCATGTTTATATATTGTCGATAATTACTCGTTTAATGTTATTTGATGATTAATAAGTTAATAGGTCATACAGATATTTATTTCTAGATATATTATTATTCATCTATTTTAATTTAGCAGTTGTTTTACTTATATTATTCTTTTAAATTCCTTAATTAAATTTAATTTACATTATTAATTTTGATTATTTTAGTGACCAAAATAACAAATACATTACACAATTGAATTGAAAAATAACACTTCATCTTTTATAAAGCTCAAAGAATCATGTGGTCAGAGTCCTGAAAAATACAGTTAGTGACAATAAAGAATAAAAAATAAACGACACGGTCAGGTTTTTCTGACACGAAACTCGGTCCTGAGTTTAGGGCGTTTTATCCAACTTTGCATTGCAAATTCCTGGCACCACGGAACATTCTACAAGAGAGGAGTTTCGTCCCTAGTGGGAAAAATACCATCTCTAATTTTTTTTCGCCACTGGACATCGGACGGTAATTGGAATCTCTGAATTATTGACGGGACATTGCGGAAACTGTATGCGCAAACGGTGAGACCTTACGAGGTTGAGAGTGCGGAATTTCCGGACCTTTTTGCAGCCAGTCTATAAACGAAAACGCGAGGTCGACGCACTTCTAGGGAGTTCTGTACACTACAGCTTTATATAAAAGATTATATCTACATAACTTGCTTACTTTAAACAACTTGCTTATGATTATATACAACTTGCTTCTGTCTAGAGATAAATTTTGCTAAATGAATTTAATCAAAAAGAATTGCAGGTGCTTGATGATAAGGCTCATGCGACAGTATGAATATAAGCGTCAAGAATAAAGCTGCTATGTCAGTGACAAAGTTTTCTTGATAGTATTCGGTCACCTCTTTTCCTTTCCCATATATTAGTGTATCATAAAATCGTTTTCTTGACGTGACTTCAATTTCCTTCACGTACAGTGATTGAACTGTTTCAGATAATGCGAAAAACCGGTAAGGTGGTTCTTTTCAAAGCAAAAATGTCAGTTTCTTTTATAACCAAGAGCGAAATTAATCAATCGTTCCTAGTCGAACATAAATTGCTGATTGGTATTGATCCTTTGTTTCGGAATAATATGAATAGGTTTTCAGTTTATATTGCGTTTTGGCATTGTATTAATAATAAAATAAATTAATAAATGATAAATATTATGATTTATGGTTTTATTAATACGGATCCAGGGAGCGAAAAAGAGTTATATTTTTGAGAATTTAAAAATTGACTAATACAATACACCAGAGGTCAGTATTTCTATGTATAAACGGGTGTCTATGACCCATAAGTGTAATACAAATTAGGTGTGAGAATAAAAAAATATACATTATAGACATTAGAACGATAAATACTGCTCTGTACAAATTAAGTTTTATCAAATATAAACTAATATAGACCAACCTGTTAACTTTTGCCAATAAAAATTTTCCGTAGCATCGTGACAAATACACTCAGATTACCGTCAAAAAAATCAAGTACATCACTATTAGAGATGCATTGCGAGCGAGAAAGTCTCGTTTTTTTAACCGAGTATAATTATTAAACGAGTATATATAATTAACGAGACTAACTATTGTCATTTGTTAATAATATTCTCTTCTCGCTTGTATTCATGTTATTGATTCTCGCTAAAATGTCATTGTAAAAAAGAGTTTTTAAAATCTGAAAGAACCCGAAAAGATAGAAATTTGTAAACATTAAGTTGTCAAATGTAGCTTTCTTGAAGGGGTATGTTAATTTTCATTTTAAAGTTTTATTACAAATTCTTTTAAAACAGGACTAAAACTCTATTATTTATTTTTTTGGACATCGATTTCAACAAATTTATTTAGATGTCTGCTCCAGTTAATAAAAAATCCACAATATACTTCACTATAAGTATAATAATATTATTTAGATTTTCATGGAGAATATTTTTATTTGATATTTAGATCTTAAGAATAAAATGTAAGGATTACCTTTTTGAAATAATGGATCATTTATAAATGTTAATGTTTAACAGGACTTCCCAGAAGAAATTACTTTTTTATTTTAATATTCGGTATTATTTGGACTCATAGGTGAAAAAAAGTAATAAAATCAATGCACAATAAAATAAATAATAGTATTTTAATTGTGTTTTAAAAAAAATTGTAATACAAGCTAAAAAAGAGAAAATATAAATTAACATAACCCTTCAAGATAGTTGTTTGCCAGCTCAATGTTTACAAATCTCTATTTTTGGGGTTATTTCAGATTTAAATTATTTTTGATGTTACACTAAATTAATATTTTTAAGGATAACACGAAAAAAATGTTATTCTTAGTTTTATTTACCTTATTTAAACAGATGTAAAAAATCATAATTTTATGCATCAATAAGCAATACAACGGACACTCATAACAATCATTAATTAGATTATAAATTTTGTATTAGGATGGAGTCATCTTTACAAATGCTTTAGAAAATATATGAACTTTAAACTTCCTAGAAAATTCCTCGTAAAAGATACTGTTTTACGCCTAAATCACTTGACTGATTTATTAAGATATAAGCAACCTTTTATACATGATAAATGGAAGAAAAGAAGTACAATTTTAGTCTTCATAAAATTTCCTTTGGGAAGATGTTGATATTATTCTTCTGGTTTTACTTCTATCCTTGGGATTTATTCATTAACATGTAAAATAATGGCAAAATAAATAAATAAGTATTACTTATATAACAAAACATATTTTTCGCTCGTTCTCGCTCGTCGGACGAGAATATATTTTTATTGAACGAGAACGAGACGAGATTCATTAATAAGAAACGAGAATCATTCTCGTTTTTCTATTTTTCTCGATCGTCTTGCTCGCAATGCATCTCTAATCACTATAAAAATTTGCTTTAACAGTTAACCTACAAAATAAGGAATTTTTACTAAAGTTTGTTTTACGGAGCGGAACGTAAAAAGGCAAAGTATTAGGTAGAGATCTCCGAGGTGCAGAAAAGTTTATGATCGACAAAACCTCAGAACTACGAACAGAGGAACTGATAATTTTGAAAAAAAAAACAACATATCATTGTATAAAAAGCTGCACTCTAATTTTTGAACATCCAGCAACAATCTCAAGTCAGTGTAGTCATGACTCTGAAAATCGAAGTTAATGTGCAATTGATATGCTGCAAATCGGAGAAATCGATTTTGCACACGCTCAAGTCTTAAGAGTATGAAGGCTGTAATAAGGACACCATATTACAGATCCATACTCAAGAACAGATCTCACAAAGGAGAAATGTAATATTCTCTAAAGTAGATAGCTTTTTAAAATTTGAGAAGTTACGTTTAATAAACCCGAGAGATCTAATTGCCTTGCTTACAGTCTCAGAGATATGATCATCAAAGGACATATTGTGATATAACCTGATACCAAGATCATGAACTCTTAGTACACGGTCAAAACAAACTCCATCAATAGTAAAACCTTTCCGAATAAAAGAGTTTTATTTTATTATCTAAAAATTGCGTCTGTTCGATTTTAAGAAAATTAATTCTTTTTCCCATTTCTTGTCAGCTTTTTTACTTCTGACTTGGAGTTTAACAGCACCTCATTGAATTGAACTTGAGGAAGCGCTCTCTGGTTCCAGACAGGCGCTTTTTGCAAAAAGCAGCATTAACGCGCAAGATAAGAGGAGGAGTTAGCGAACTCGTAGGAATTCCCTGTTGCTTTCTCATTCTAAGGAAGGTTGCTGTTCCTAGTGGCACTCAAGCTAGAAAGAGAAGATTATTATACGGGTGCAATGCTTCCGCAAGAGCGTTGCTTGGCATTTATCGTTATTCGCGTTAATACCAGAGCCGTTGTTAGGGGAGCCGCGAAAGGAGAGCAGCGGAAGGGTACACTACACTTTGCAATTATGGGGCAGCTGCTTTTCTTCCATTCACTAATACATGTTTATTCAGCCCCTTCAAAATCCATTTACTCACCATACCATCAAAATCTAACAAAGACGTCCTCCCGTCATTGTTTGTTGTCATTTCTCGCTTATTTCAACAATGTCCTAAATCAACTATCAGATGATAAGTTTCTCAGTTGGGACCTTGATCTTTTAGTGTGCCTAATTGTCAATTAAATGCCATTTACTTGAATAAATAATTTCCATTTGGCATATTTTTAGGGTCTGACTTTTTAATTAGGTATTATATTCTGTTATTAAAACTTATATAGAAACAATAAAAACCCAGAACAGTAATAATAATAAATTGTAATAATTAGATCAAACAGAATGACAAGAGTTTTTATATAATAAAAAAAATAATAATAAAAGCGGTAATATTGACAAAGTAAATTTATAAATATTACAAGAACAAGAATGAAAAAAATTGAATAATTAATTTGTTTAATATTTCTTACGTTATTATAATTAAATAAAAATGTAGTATTAAAAATAGGAATTTTATGAATGAATAAATTGTTAATATTAATTAATTAAAATAAGCTTTAAAAACTAATAATAAGTATAATATATAACTACAATAAATATAAAATTTTTATTATTAATAAAAAATAAAAATATTTGTATGATATTAAGAAATATTCAATAATTTAATTAAATAAACCAAAGTTTCTTAAGTGCGAAAGAGAGTTTTGAAGACATTTGTTGAACAAGGATGTCAATAAAAATAAAATTATTGGTTCCTGATAATTATTCAAAAAGTTAACGAATATATTGAGCAATCAGAGTTGATATTTCCTAAAGGGGTTGGTCAGTCTTGATGAGTTTATCCCGAAGGAAGGTCACTAGAGGTGAGACGCACAAAATATATAAATAATTGAATATTTCTGAGTTTTATATCGTTTCAATTTGAAACGAAATACTTTTTTAAAATATTCTAAATTTTGAGTAACCTTTAACTGATTCTTTTAAAATCAATGTAAGATTATTTAAATTACAAATTATAGTAAAGAATAAATTTATGTAATATAAATTCCTTTTTATTTGTGTATTTTACTGGGAATAATTATTATACAACCCAGTGGTTCACCAATAATAAGAAAAATATTTATTTATTTATTTATTCAACGGGTTTAAAAAACCCTTACACTTTTAACTTAAATGTACATAAAAACTCTTTATTCGCACGCTGATCGATTTACAGAAAAATATATTATGTAAGGCAGAAGAAATAACCGTTTTTGACATTATTCCCCAATAACAGTCTACAAAAGGTAGTTATAAAGTTATATTGATATTAAGATTATTAATATTGATAATAATTGTAATGGAAATATTTCTCTGCAATTGTTGTTTAATAGCAAAATCCATAACATACAAAATATTTAAAAATATTAATAACTATTTTCATTTGTGACCTTAGTTATATTAAATATTTTAATTTATTAAAATAATAATAAATTTTATTGATAATTTATTTGTATATTTTTTTTTTTATAGATTTACGTAGAATTAAATTTAAAAACACTGTTAAGTTTTGTAAGTTTTATTTTGGATTAATAATTAAATCTAAGTAAGTAAATTAAATTAAAATTGTTAAAGATATATTTGATTATTTGAAGCTGAATAAAATAAGAAGATTGAGAAAATACCAAATCAAGTTTAATGTTTATAAGTGGTAATAATAGAAGGAGATACAGTATTTGTTCATATTTTGTGCAATCTTAAAATCAATAATAATTAAACAGAAAATAAGTAATTATAACTTTTAATAATTTATATTTTTAATTTTAATTTTATAATAATGTTTTATTTACAGATTCTTTTAACAATCGACGATGAATTCTGCATAAATTGATTTTATAAAATAAATGAGCAGAACTGAGATTATAATAAAAAATACAATAAATTTATGAATTTAATCAATTGTAAAGTGAATTAATTTTTATATTAAAGTATTAAAAAATCATGATTATTTAAGTAAATATTAATGTACAGTGCCTCTCGAAAGGATTTGCCAACCCAACGGCATGCAAGATCATTACAAAAAGTTTTTTGTCTTCATTAATAATAAAGATAGAACCTTTATCAAATATTTGTTTTAAAGCTTAAATACTTGACTTGAAACGATACCTAAAAAAATTTAATTTTTTTTATTTTTATTGTTTAATTGCTTAAAATAACAAAATAAAAATTATCACCTTTTTTGAAAATTTTCAAATTGATACAATTTTTGAAGAAATCATCACATTTCAATTCTATAAATGGCATTTAAAAGCATTTTTGTCACCTTTCAAACGATTTTTTAAAAATTGCTTTATATTAATTATAAAATATAATATTTTGTGTTCTTTTAACACAAATTTTGAGTGGACCGTTTCGGACATTTAGTTTGTGTTAAATATACACAAAATTTTTAACTGTGTATGATCATTTGTTTGTAAAATTAGCTTTTTTCAATTGTTGGTAACTTTAGAACAACTGACTTTTGGAAAAAATTGTTAAGAGAAAAAATTTGGCTTTTTGTGCGTAAAATTAGGGAAAAAATATTTAAACATTAAAAAAAAAAGTTATACATTTTTTCCTTCTGTATATACATGTTATTCGTCTTAAAAATAAGGTAAATATTCCTATTTGTAGAGACGTACCAATTTGTCCACAACTGAGTTTAAATGTTTAAAATAAATACCACACAATATAAAAATAATATAAAAAACAAATGTTTTTAATTTTACCTTTTATATACTTTGTCTTGATTTATGTTTCATGATTCTTGTTCTCTTAGAAAACGAAAAATTAAATATAAACTTTGACCGTGTCATTCCAGGTTTGATAGATCAAGAAAAATATGACAATCGCCATGCATTTTTCATGTATGTTCACAAATTGGTACAATAACATTATTTCATTAAAACACAATAATTTATTATATTTTGATAATAAAACCTTAATCAAAATCATTTTTAATTCAGAAAAGGATTTCAATGCAAAAAATTATTTTCATATAAGAATTAAAAACAAATTTTTTCTTTATTTATTTTGGTAAAATTCTTAGTAGTGCACTAATTGGGACATTTACCTTATGTACAGAAAAAAAAATGTTTAAAAAAAATATTTTTTGTAATGTTTTAATATTTTTTTCCTAATTCTACGCACAAAAAGGCACATTTTCTTTCTTAACAATTTTTTCCAAAAGTCAGTTGTTCTCAGGTTGCCAACAATTGAAAAAAAGGTTTTTTCATAAACTTTCTTTTTATGATCATATCTTCCTTAAAAATAATCGGAAAGCAATTTTTAAAAAATCGTTTGAAAGGTGACAAAAAATGCTTTCAAATGTCATTTAGAGAATTAAAATGTGATAATTTCTTTAAAAACTGGATCAATTTGAAATTTTTCAAAAAAAGTGAAAATTTTTATTTTTTCTTTTAAGCAATTAAGCAATAAAAAAAATTTTTAATTTGTTTTAGGTATCGCTTCAAGTCAAGTATTTAGGCTTTAAGCCTAAATACTACCGCTTTTGAGCGGCACTGCATAATAAGTTTCAAAAATTATTACAGAGGGCTATTTTATTTGCTTGATTGGAAATAATCATAAATTTAAGGATCAATATTTGAACTTCATCTCTGTCTATTTAAATGATGATTTAAATTCAGAAATTAGTAGGAATTTATTAAGAAGGAGAAATAATATTCCCAGTTAAAGGATGTGGATAGAGATATATGGGCGAATCCACAGAACCGGTCGATTTCATGTTACTCACAGATTTTTCTATTTTAGAAGTATCATATTAATCTTTTTCAAATTTCTACCAATTTATAGTATCCCTGATAACCAATTAAACTAAGAAAATTGAGTAAATGCAAACCTTTTCGTCTTATATAAAAAATAAAATAGAGTTAAGTTACTTAAAAATTCAAATTTGTCGTGTTATTCTAGGTATCAATTTTAATTCTTATGGGTATAACTTGTTCGGCATAGATTGAAACAATTCCAAATGATGGTGAATTATACTCTACTTAGTGTAGAATCTATTGAAGGCAGAAAAAAATATGTGCCCTTAATTAAAAAGAAATGGTAGTCGCTGAAAGTAGCGTTACTCATTATTTTAAAATAATGAAATACCTATACATTTTTATAAATATTTTTTACGGCGATTCTTCGATTTGAATTTTTCAAATTGGTACTTGTTGTTTTTTAGCAGATGAACAAATCTAGGTATAATAGAACAGTGTGCGATTAGAATTAAAGAAAATATTACAAAAATTAACACTCTATATTTGATCGTGAACGATTCAAAACTGAGCCTTTTTTCAGGAGCACAACTACAAATTAAAATATAATGAATTAAAAACATGTGTGATTATTTAAAGACATTATTATAATTTTTATATACAAACGCCAAATTCTATTTTCAATTTATAATATCTAAAAGTTAAAAATAAAACTAAAATTAAAAGAAATTTAACTGAATGAAGGTATTTATAAATATGAAAAATGAAATAACCATTCATTTGTTTTATTTTCAAACTTGTATCAAAATCAATGTCAATAATGTCTGTTTATGTATTGGTTCAGATAATTTAATTTTCAAAATAAAAAAATAAATGCTAAGATGAAATTATAATTTATTAATTATTACCTATGTTAATTGTAAATATGAATTGTATATAAATAATTGTATTTTATCATATTTTATTATTCAAAATGTTTTGCAAATATTACAAATATATATGCAAAAAACAAAAGAATGAAGTACACATTTTTCATTAAAATTTTCTGAACAAAGATTACATAGGTATTTTCGTTTTTGGCTTTTAACTCAAACGGCATTAAAATAAAATGGATCACGCAAGAAGGTAATTGTTCTTAAATACTTTTCAAATAAAATAAACCATAAATGAAAGGTGTGCTCGTAATTTGAAAATTTTTATTTTTATAAGTGAAAATCGACCGGTTCTGTGGATTTTCCCATATGCTTCAATACTGTATTTTATTTTTCATCTGCACTGGATTGGAAATTTTTTTTTTTTTAAACGTAGCTGTGTCGAACAACATGAGAGCAAAAGCAGAGGTCCATTAAGTTGGATAATTTGAAACACCGATGTATTCAAGACCTGCGTAACGAGAGCCATTTCTCAGAGTGAAACCGCTGGAGAAATGAATAGAGCTTTCGAGATCTCTCTCTTTTTCCTCCCTATTTCTCTTCTCCGATTCGTCATCAATCCTTTTGTCCCTTTCTCCTACTGGCGAGTCTATATCTATATCAAAACCCACCCTCTCAGTTTTCATACATTAGCTCGTCAGACCGTTTGTCAAAGTTTGACGATCATTCGGGCATTCGCGCCAGCCTGCTCCCAATTTTCGAGATATCGATTCTCCCCATCTCGCAAAATACTTGAAAAGAATAATCGAGAATTTTACAAATCCAACGTCACTCCCTCGGGGCAAATTTACTATTTATTGAAACTGTTTGTTTTTCAGCTCTTTTTTTTTTTTATTACAATTGACTGATAATTTTTTTTTTTTTTTCAAATTTGGCCTTCTCTGCAAAAGCTTTTATGGATTAGTTTACTGAAACCAATTTGAAACAAACATTTCTGAATTTTAAAACCTTTTAACAGTTTTGTAATACCTTTGTAAAAGAAAATTTGAAAAATTCTCTTCAACAATTGATTTTTCAGTACCAATTAAGAGCAGAAGGAACATTGGAATAGCAGCGTCGAAACAAGGAAAAAATGAATATAAATGACAACAATTACGGGATCGGAAAACAAGAATCGGAGAAGTGTGAAATAAATATGCGGCAATAAACCGAACTACTGTCCACAAGGGAGTAAAACGATAAAACTCTAGAATTGGCAGCAGTCGAAAAAACAAAACTACTATACCAAATAAAAGTCCTTTGAACTGTTCGATTCTTTCAATAAATTTCCCTTCTAATATAAAAAACAAAATTACTAAAGTGGGATAAAAAAATATACATAGTTTTCGTATATTTTAATAGTAATCAAATTATTTTTCTATTATTATTCATTAGGTATTATAATTACTCGTTGTAATTATCATAAAATTTTCAACTAAAAAATATGTAGAAAACTTACGAGAATCCATTTTTAAACATTTTTCCAAACAACTCGGATCTGCGGTTAACTTTACTGCCGATGATAAATTTTCCTTTACTCTCGCTTTGAACCATAAATGAATAAAACCGAAATTATTATAAGAAAAGAAGCACTAGCAAAATGGTCGATAACCTAAACGACGAGAAATAAGAGTAGATCGTAAAAATGCGTTCTACATTGTCCTTGCGAATTTTATACTCGAGGGTGCAACAAAAAAGAAACCGATCTTGTCGTCAAATCTTTAATCGTAAAACTAAGAGCTCTTATCTCAGTTTTAAAAGTGCCCTTGAATCCAAGAAATAAATGACCAGAACAGTAAAGAAATTCTTGTGAAAAGAATCCTATTCTACTTTTAATAATCCTATTTAGTAACTGTGTTGGTGGCATAAAATCCTCGGCTAGAAACTTGAAAATTTTTTAATGATGATCGTAACATTGAGCAGCTATTCGCAGAAGAAAGACACGGTAATAATAATAATAATGAATATAACGCTAATCATAATCACCTAATTCACGTAACGGACAAACAGAATTCTCTCATAATTTATGATAATAATTCTACGGCTACTGAAGCTGCAAAATTTGCCAAGAAAGTAGCATGATTCCTTTAATAGAAGAATATTAAAAACAGGAAGAACTATTTAGTGAGTCGTTTAACTCTTAAAAGGTTCGTTTTTGTCGGATACAGTTTAAGCGCTAATTATTTTGTTACACTACTGCGGTAAAAAGATCCGACTGGTTATAGAAATGCTTATAATTGAAAATTTTTATCGTAAAAACGTATTCAAGCATATCTTTCTAAATAATGGGCCAAAGTGGAAGTTAATTATCGTAAAAATTTTAATAGCATTGCAGAGTACTTTGGGAAAAATTTTATCTTACAAACTATAAAAGTTGTGAGAATAAGTGAGTGCCTAATTTGACAGATATAACTTTTCAAGTTTTTAGTTGGCCTCGTTCCGATGTTACTTTTAATACATGAATATTTTTATCCTGTTACTTTTTTAACTATAAACTTTTTGACACTTTTTTCGTATCATGGTAGTTACATTTTTTATATTATTTTATTCGCTAAAAATTTGTTTTTATTTAGTAATGAAAACAATTATATGTAATATTTCTTGCAATTCTGACACTCACTGTTTGTAAGCAGACATAAAAATTTGGAAACCTCTTAAAAAAGAAAAGTAATTTTAGTCTTACCTTCAAGTAAAAAGATTGGTTATTTTTTCAAAAGTTTGTTTCGGACACTTACCTGAAACAAAAAGAAATTGCGATTATAAAAATTATGTTGAATATAAAATAAAAAAAAAGTTTATTTTTATTTTTGTAGTAGCTAAATTAAATGCTGATAGACAGCAGAGCAGGTTCGGTAGAAATTTTTTTTTTAAGTTTCGATTTATAAATTGGTCTTAAAAAGAGGTAGAGGGAAAAGGGTTCCAAAAATAAGAACTAAAAAAGCTGTTTATATATTTTTCCAATTTCCAATTCTATTTTCGCTTTTTTGTCATTTTTGTTCATTTTATACTTTTTCAGTTTCATTATTACTTTAGTTTCTAGTCAGTTTTACTTATTAATATTTTTCTAAAAGTTCAGTATTGCTTCCTTTTTATACTTTTATTTTTTCTAATTCTTTTATTAAAATTAAAGTTTTTTAATTAATTTCTTGTTATTTATAATTCAGACCCTCTTTATTTCTAAAATGATTTTTTTCAATTTAAGTTACTTTTCATTCTATATATTTTCCTTACTCTATAGTCATTTGGTCATTTTCTAATAATGTTTCTTTCATTTTTGTACTCCTTTTTGTTTTCCTGTTAATTTTTAATACTTTAATAATTTTTTTTTATTTTTTAGTTAATTCTTCCGTTTCTTAAATTTTTTTTATTTTATAGTTTATTTTTACTCATATTTTAGAATTTATTTTTAAATTCTAGTATTTTTTTCGCTTTTTAAGTAATTATTATTCGCAAATTTCAAGAAATTGTTTATTTACTGGTAAATTTTGATTATTTTGTAGTTTTTTTTTCGTAAACGTTTTTCTTAAAAAATTCTCAAAATTTTTACTTTTTTAAAGTTTCTAGTTATTAATCTAGACTTTTAGTAGTTTATTTCCTAACCAGTGATTTTTTTAAATTCTAGTAAAACCTTTAAATTCAGACTTTTAAATGATTAATTTATAATAATTTTATTCACTTTCTAGTTATTTTGAATTTTATTTATTTTTATACTATTTAAATTCTAAGATTCTTACTTTTTCTAATAAATCTGAGTTATTTCATAGTCATTTTTACTTTAATTTATAATTCTCCACTTTTTAGACAAGACCTCTAGTTTGTTTTTCATATTCTATTAATTTTACTTTACTTTTAAATTACCCTTTTTACTTTAGTTACTTTTTGTTCAATTTCTGATCGTTAGTCCGAATGTGTGTATGTATGTATGTGTGTGTGTGTGTGTGTGTGTGTGTGGTCATGTTTTTGTCGCTTGGATATCTCAAAAACACTTTTAAGGATTTTATTAAAATTTGGATGTTAAATTAAGCTTATAAATATATAATTTTTGACACAGGGATTTTTGGAAATATCCAACCAAATTTTTTTGAACACCTTTTTTCATAAAAAAATCGTTTTTTGACAAATTTTTTTTCCAGGCTAAAAATACAACTTAATGAATACAAAAATCATATTCCTTATCTAAAAACGATTCGATTGACCTATATAAAGTATATAATTCACAAAAAGTTCGCATAATAATTTATGATTATTCATCGCTTGTCTTCCTCGATAATTACACTATGTGGTATACGTATATTTACACCCAATGGTACAAGTTCAAAGTACTGCCGGATCGCCGGCAGGTAGAATTTTTGAAATTTCCTTTTTCCCCCACTCTCGGATCTCACGGACTCTCTGCCATTTTCCTCACTTCGTTATTTGTACCCGAAGAGACAAGTTCAACAAATCATCAGGAAAAACCTTTATTGAAAAATGAAGCACAAACGCTCAAGATCTCAAAATAAAGTAAAAAGCCACAAAAGGGCAAAGTACGATAAACTTTTACGGGACATTCATAAATTAAAAAGTGAGTTATCCGGTAGTTCAAGTGATAGTGATAGTTCGAGTGAATACGAGAGCAGCAACGAGAGCACAAACTCATCACGTAAGTACATAAGTGCAATTAAAAAAGAAAAACCGAAAACCTCGCTAAAGGTTGTAATATTTAAATAGAAAAGGAAAAACCTCGCTATAGGTTTTAATATTTAAAAAAAAAAAAAAAAAACACAAAACGTGAAACCTCGCTATAGGTTTTAATATTCAAATAAAAATGAATAACCTCGCTATAGGTTTTAATGTCCAAATAACAATAATTAATGTTTAATATTCATGAAAAAAAAAAAAAAAAAAAATCAAATTCAAATAAAAATGTAAAACCTCGCTATAGATTTTAATGCTGAAACAGTGAAAAAACCTCGCTATAGGTTCTAAAATTTAAACAAAAACTCAAAAAACCTCGCTATAGGTTTGAATATCAAAATAAAAATGTAAAAACCTCGCTATAGGTTTCAAATTAAATAAAAATTGGAAGATCTCGCTATAGATTTTCAACAAATAAAATTAGAAAATTTTCAATTTTTCAGATGCCAACACGGAACTAATTGATTCACGCTCAAGGTCAACATCAAAGACACCAGATAAGGAAATTATACCTGGCCAAAACAAAGAGAACCTAACTGACCTTCTAGGGTCAAACCCGGACAATAGAGCAAAACAATCAAAGCCTCTTCATGAAGAAATTTGTGTACGATGGAATAGCTACCTGAAAGAAGGTCTCAGCAGAGAACAAAAGAAAGAAATAATTGATAAATATCCGACTTTCGAAAACTGCCAGCTATTAACGCCCCCAAAACTGAATATTGAAGTCCAAGATTGTCTTAATAATAGAGCCCTGAGACATGACCAGTTTATGGAAAGTTTGCAAACACAGATAGCACATACATTATCAGCAATTGGAGTGGAATTAAATAAAATCCTGGATCTCGAAGATAAAGAGCCGGCAAAACAAACATGCAGCACTCTTGCAGACGCAGGACAACTCCTCTGTAACGTACATCAAGCAATCTCAACCAGTCGAAAATATAATATTTTACCTTTCCTTAATTACAATACAAGAAAACTCGTGGAAAACAGCACCAGAGACACTTTTCTACTAGGCTCGAAGTTCGCGGAAGAGGTAAAATCAAAGGATGCAGTAAAAAGAGCAGCTAAAAATCTAAAAATTAACAAATCCCAAAATTATAATAAACCTAGCACCTCGAAAGGATTTAAGGAGCAACAGCCTTTAAACTACCGACGACAGAGCTCGAACTTCAAGAAAAAACCGTACAAACCGAGAGATCAACAGAAACCGAGCTACCCCAGGAAACGCTAGTAGAGGTAAGTCCTCAAGCAGGTCGTCTCCAACATTTCACTAAAAACTGGTCCGATCTTACAAAAAATAAAATTGTCTTAAATTGGACAAAGGGAGTAAAAATACCATTTATTCAAATACCTTATCAATCAAAAAAACCAGAGGTCGCTATACCTCTTTCTCAAGAGGCTAAATATAATAAAGCTATTAAAAAATTAGAAAAGAAAGGAGCAATATTAGAATGCATTCCCAAAAAAGGAGAATTTCTCTCCACATACTTTCTAAACGTTAAACCTAATGGTAAACTCAGATTCATTTTAAATCTCAAAGAATTGAATAAATTTATACAAACCACACACTTTAAACTCGAAGATTACAGAACAGCCACGAAATTAATTACAAAAAACTGTTTTCTGTCGACAATCGATATGAAAGACGCGTATTACCTGCTTCCAATGAATAATAACTATAAAAAATTCTTAAGATTCCAATACAAAAACAAAATATTCGAGTTCCAGTGTCTACCTTTTGGTCTAAATATTGCTCCTTATATTTTCACTAAACTTTTAAAACCGGTTGTACAATATCTCCGAGAGAGATTTTACATTCTCTGCGTTATATACCTTGACGACATATTGATAATAGGGAAAACTAAGGAAGAGTGTACCAGGTCAATAAAAATTGTAATTATGCTCCTAACAGACCTAGGATTTTTAATAAATACAAAAAAAAGTCAACTCACACCTACGAAAAACATTAAATTCCTTGGCTTTAATTACAATACTTCAAATTTAACAATAACATTACCGGACGACAAGAAACATAACATATCTAAAGCGCTTAAAAAATTAAAAGAAAACCCCCTTTGCTCAGTCCGCGACTTCGCTAAAATTATTGGTAAGCTAGTGGCAGCCTGCCCCGCAGTAAAATATGGGTGGGCACACATTAAAAACTTAGAAAGGGCTAAATTCCAAGCGTTACATCAATGCAACGATTACAATAAACAAATTAAAATCCCTCTTTACGTACTAGATGACCTACAGTGGTGGATAAAAAACTTAAAAAATTCCTATCAAAAAATGAAAGAACCGGTAGAATTCGCGGTAGAAATCTTCAGTGACGCTTCTAACACCGGTTGGGGGGCACATGCAAATAACAGCGTAACAAAAGGTTTTTGGTCCATAGAAGAACAGCTCTTACACATAAATGAACTAGAATTACGCGCAACATTTTACGGATTAAAATCCTTAGCAAAGCAGTATAAAAACTGTTCAATCTTGTTACGAATAGACAATCAAACAGCGATTGCCTGCATAAACAAAAGGGGAAGTGTACGCTATAAAAATTTAAATCAAATCACTATGAAAATATGGAGGTGGTGTGAATCAAAAAATATTGAGGTATTTGCTTCATACATTCCTAGTAAGGAAAATTATATTGCAGATCGTCAATCTAGAGCCCACTACATAGAAACAGAATACTCTTTAAACAATTCGGTATTTCAGAAAATTCGTTTTACCCTCGGTTGTCCAACTATTGACCTTTTTGCATCGAGAATTAATAACAAATGTACTAAATACATATCATGGGGACCAGATCCAGATTCAATACACATAGATGCCTTTACAGTCAGCTGGAAAAATGAATTTTTTTACGCGTTTCCGCCTTTCTCTTTAATCGCAAGGGTTGTAGATAAAATAATCAGAGAAAAAGCCGAAGGAATCTTAATAGTACCAAAGTGGACCTCTCAACCTTGGTTTCCCCTATTTTCAAAAATATTAATCGCAAAACCACTCTACTTTGGCCCTCAAAAAGACCTTATTCTTTCTCCTCTCAGGAACCCTCACGGCTTGCAGAAGAGTCTTATCCTGGTTGCAGGGAAACTGTCCGGAAAGCTTGGATAAATAGGAAAGTCCCAGAACGAGCAGTCGACCATATGATAAACTCAATATCAAGTGGCACATTGCAACAATATGGCAACGTGTATAAAAAATGGTGGGACTTCTCTAAAAATCGAGGACACAGCCCTGTCATCTACAGTTTCGAAAACACTGTGGAATATTTACTGCAACTGAAAGAACATGGTCTGTCTTACTCCTCTATTAATATTAACAAATCAGCGCTTTCCTTTTTATTTTCCATTAAACAGGAAGAAGAAAAAATATTTAAAAAAATTCTTAAAGGTATCTACAATCAAAATCCCCCTGCACCAAAATACCAAACAACGTGGAACCCCAGCCCCGTACTGGAATATTTAAAAACGTTGTACCCACTAGATTCGCTAAACCTCCAAAAATTAACATTAAAACTAATTATGTTGTTGGCTCTGACCACAGGTCACAGAATCCAAACACTGTCACTTATCCACTTGGAAAACATATTCATTTCCCAGGAAAAAATAGAAATTAAAATACCAGACAAAATTAAAACATCCGGAAGAAATAAACTCCAACCCTTGCTAACCCTGCCCTTTTTCGCTGAATGCCCTCAACTCTGTGTAGCCTCAACACTAAAAACATACATAAAAGCAACAAAAACTTTACGACCAAAAGATGAAAAATACCTCATTCTGACTTATAAAAAACCCTTTCATAGGGCTACAACCCAATCTATTAGCAGATGGCTTAAATCAGTCTTAAAAGAAAGTGGCATAGATACACAAACATTTACAGGATACTCAACCAGACATACATCCACATCCTCAGCTCATAGACAGGGCGTCAACATCGAAATCATTAGAAAAACGGCAGGATGGACCGACTCTTCAGAGATCTTTAATAAATTTTATAATAAACCTCTAGCGACGAACCCAGATATATTTGCTAGAGCAGTACTACAGCTATAGTATTATAAACAAACAAAAAAGTTTTTTCTTTTCTCAAAATGTTTTCTATTAAACATCGTTTTGTTCAAATTAAGCATTTACAAAAAAAAAAAAAAAATTATTTTCCACTAAAAGCAAATTATAATTAAGTTATTTCTTTAAAAAAAAAAAAAAAAAACATTTTCTTTTTCTTTCCAATCAAGAAAGATTTAACAAAATTGTTAATGTAGTTACAATTGTAACATCAAAATAAATAGTTATCAGATCATAATATGACTTCTTTCAACATCTACATAGTGTAATTATCGAGGAAGACAAGCGATGAATAATTGATAGATTGATCGACTTACCTGTAAGGAAGGTCAATCAAAATTATTCGAGCTTGTCTTCCGAAGATAATTACTTACCCTCCCCCCCCATTCAGTTCTTCACCCGTTATGATCAGATACATCAAACAACGAAGTGAGGAAAATGGCAGAGAGTCCGTGAGATCCGAGAGTGGGGGAAAAAGGAAATTTCAAAAATTCTACCTGCCGGCGATCCGGCAGTACTTTGAACTTGTACCATTGGGTGTAAATATACGTATACTACATAGTGTAATTATCTTCGGAAGACAAGCTCGAATAATTTTGATTGACCTTCCTTACAGGTAAGTCGATCAATCTATCAATTTTTCACTTTTTCCATTGAAAAAAATCGTTTTTTGCCGAAAATTTTTTTCATGCTTAAAATGCATACTTAATAAATCAAAAAATTATATTCCCTGTCTTAAAACGAATCGATTGACCTATATAAGGTATATAATTCACCAAAAATTCAAATAATAATTCATCATTTTTCACTTTTTTTTGCATTTGCAATTATTTTTCTTTTTTTAATTTCTCCAATTTTTATGTTATAACCTTACATCCTCTTGACAAAATATTCTAGATTAAGTGACGGGCTAATCTGTCTATATAAAGTATATTTTTTCCGGCATTTGATAGAATTAATGTTTTAAATATTATAAGATTTTTACATCCGCATATATATAATTTTGTTAAGTAATTTTTACAATTTTTTTTTTAAGGCCTTGTAAAAATTACTTAACAGAATTAATGTTTATTTTTCATTTTTAACGAAATTCAAAATTTACTTTTTTACATTATTATAATGAATTGCCTCCTCTGTGAGAAAGCTAATTATTTTGCTTTTATGAAAGCAATATATTATTATTTTAATTTATTTTTTTATAAAAGCAAAATGTTCATGAATTAACAAAAAAAAGTCTTTTTACTCCTCGGTCTTCTTTATATTCTAGTTATTTTTTTATATCTATCTGCTTTATTTCTAGGGTTTTTTTACAGTTTTCCTGAGTTTTTCCAGAATTTCGGGATTTGCATTTCTGATCGCCTTAGATTTTCAAACTTAACAAAAAAAACAAAAAAATTTCAACATTCTCTCTAAATCTGAGTTAGTGGTTTTCTACTAATAAATTAGCGAAGGTGAGCTACTATTAAATAGTCAGAATTTCATTAAATTTTAATAGAAAACTACTAATGTTTAGTAGAAAGTTACCAATTTTTAGTAAAAAACTACTAATTACTGGAGTAAATCTTATGAACCACAATTGAGTTTCAAATTCTTCGATTTTTTCTAAAAATTCGTAAATCAATAAAAAAAGTTTCTAAGAGAAAATTTTGATAAAAATTCCTGAGCTGTTCACTTTAAGAGTGTCATAATTGACAGTCACCTAAATTTTACCATGCTGTCTCACATTTTTTACCGGGATTCCAACAATTTTTACTAGCAAATCCAGTAAAAATTGCAAGACAGCATGGTAAAATTTAGGTAACTGTTAATTATGACTCTTTTTTAGTGAACAGCACATGAATTTTTCTAGAATTTTTCCCAAAGAATCAGGCATTTCATTATCCAAGGTTCACAACAAAATTGACGTCTTTATTGAGAACAAATATTTTTCGCGCAGGAAATTAAATTTTTCTCGACTTAAAATCTTTGAAAAAAGAACGAAATAAAGAAATAGAGAATATTTTGGTAAATGCTTCGATCAGGTCTAAGCTGCATCAGCAAAATCAGGTATCGATCCAAATCTAGTCATTCTTCCAGAAAGAATACTAACGAACCCCCTTGGAATTCGTCGAATCGACTTTCTCGTGCAATTGAGCGCCCTTGATGACGAGCAATGCCGTTGAAATTCAGCAAACAAGTTTCGACAGTGAAAAAGAGTCGAATGGCTGAAACGAAATTAAGTGCGTCTAGCATGAGAGTGGGACCCCCTGAATCCAAGGTTGCCTCACTGAAAATAATTGAATCCTACACCATCGCAGGAAACATTGTCCTCTGTAGAATGAAGTTTACATTTACCTCAGTCCACTTACTGTCTTCTCAGTTCCTCTATCTCTTGTCAGTATCGAGTTGTTAGTTTCACTTTTTTAGAATTCAATTTTTTTTTATTTTCAATTCTCACCTCTATTTTCCTTTTATTTTGCATTTCAACTTTCCTTCTGACAAAAATTGTTGTCGTCAGTGAAAGAAGAAGAGCATCCTTTTTCTGTCACCTCAAGTATAAAGAATGCGTCTTTCTTTTATACGACTGGCACGAGCAAGGTGCAAAAGATGAAAGGAAGCTCAACCCTTTCTCAGATTTTCCAGATGTGGGCAACATTCATTCTCTCTTGAGAGGATAGGTACCTTTGACGCATTTCCGACTATTCTACAATTTATCTAGCTCATGATCCTATACATATCTCCATGTGAAATTAGAGATGCAGGATACATATAAGCAAAGATTCCTGTGAATTTTGAACAAGAGACAGAAACCTCAAAGATGAAAACTTTTGCCAAAGTCAGAACGAGGATGCACTCTCTTTTAATGATATGCATGAGTACAAAAAGAAAATCTCTCTCTCTCTCTTAAGGAGTCAAGAACGATAGCAATAAACTGGTAAATTGGAGAGCATGGCGGATAATTGCATTCATCAGTAAAAAAATTTGCGGTCACAAATAATCGTTAATGAGGTGCTCCAGTGTAAACGAGATCGGCATTTCTCTTTAATTGGAACCTATGGCTCAAGTCGCTTTTAATCTCTAATAGATGAAATTATTTTAAAGGAGGAAATTTCCAATGGAATTTTTGCTGCTTAAGAAACTGAATAATTGCAATTATGGATATAATGAAATGTTGATTGCGAGATTAAGAGTTTCTCTGAGAGATCTAATTAATTTACCGATTGAGAAATCATTTTTCATTAATTTCCTTTTTTTCTTATTTTTGCTATTTTTTCCCCTTTACATATAATATGTTTCTTTTCAAATTAATTCCAGTTTAAAAAATCGATTATAGTTAATTTTTAGCGCCACTTCCACGTTGTATTATGTTTGCTAAATATTTATAAGTTTATGTTAAATCGTGCACCCTTAATGACTTGCCAGGGGCTAAAGGAGGGTTCAGTTTTAATCTAGGGGTTGAGCCACAACAGAGAGAGAGGTTGTTGTGACCAGGGATGGGACACCGAATGCCATCACGTCTGCAAATGTCTGCAGGGAGGAGTGGGCACTCGACTCTTGAATTCCACCCTGCAGTCGAGTCGAGACTTCTGATCATCCCTGTGCCAGAGGTGGAAAGATCATTCCCAATAACGACAAGCCAGGTGTCGCCACATCGTGCAACGTGCCGTCATTTTTCTCCCGCATATGTTACGATCTCCACCAATATTACAAAAAAAAAAGAACCTCCATTAATTAACTCCCTGCATATTTTCCTCAAAATATCGCAATTTTTTTTTTTTACTTGTAATCAGGGACGAAAAAGAAGTTAAGTTTTGTTTCAGTTTCGGGTTTGATACAAAACCAAAGTCGAAAACATAATTTTGTTTTGCTTCAAACTGACAACAAAGTCAAGGACCTAATTTAGTTTCGGGTCAAACTGAAACCAAAGTCAAAAACCTAATTTAATTTTGGGTTAAACTGAAACCAAAGTCAAAAACCTAATTCAGTTTCTGATCAAACTGAAACCAAAGTCATAAGCCTAATTCAGTTTCGGGTCAAAGTGAAACCAAAATCAAAGATATAGTTTAGTTTCGGGTCAAACGGAAACCACAAACAGAAACCTAATTTAGTTTCGGGTCGAACTGAAATCAAAGTCAAAGATATAATTTAGTTTCGGATCAAACGGAAACCACAAACAAAAACCTAATTCAGTCTCGGGTCAAACTGAAACCAAAGTCAACAACTTAATTCAGTTTCGGATCAAACTGAAACCAAACTCCAAAACCTAATTCAGTTTCGGGTCAAACTGAAACCGAAGTCAAAAACCTAATTTAGTTTCGGGCCAAACTGAAACCAAAGTAAACACCTAATTTAGTTTCGGATCAAACTGAAACCAAACTCAATATCCTAATTCAGTTTCGGGTCAAACTGAAGCCAAAGTCAAAAACCTAATTAAGTTATGAGTCAAACTGAAACCAAACTCAAAAACCTAATTCAGTTTCGGGTCAAATTGAAACCGAAGTCAAAAACCTAATATAGTTTCGGGTCAACCTGAAACAGAAGAAAAAAAATTGGTTTCAAATACCTAACTGTTACAGAAAATGAAATACTATAAAGACTTAAAACACATGCGCAGTAGCTTTCTATGGGATTTACGATTGCCCAGTAGTTTTCTATGACATATACACATGCGCAGTAGTTTCCAATGGAACTTACACATGCGCAGTAATTTCCTATAACATTTACGCATGAGCAATAGTTTCCTATAACATTTACGCATGAGCAGTAGTTTCCTATGGCACTTACACATGCGCAGTAGTTTCCTATAGCTTTTTCGCATCCGCAATAGTTTCCTATGTCAGTTACGCATGCGCAGTAGTTTCCTATGGCCTTTATGCATGCGTAGTAGTTTCCTATGGCACTTACACATGCGCAGTAGTTTCTATGGCTTTTATACATGTGCAGTAGTTCCCTATGACATTTACGCATTCGCAGTAATTTTCTATATCATTTACGCGTGCGCAGTAGTTCCCTGAAGCATTTACGCATGCGCACTAGTTTTCTGTGACATATACACATGCGCAGCAGTTTTATATAGTATTTACGCATGCGCAGTAGTTTTCTATGATAACTACACATGCGCAGTATAATTCTATGGGACTTACACATGCTCAGTAGTATTCTATGGTACTTACACATGCTCAGTAGTGTTCTATGGTACTTACTTGACAAATGCAAGATCGGTGATTTCAAAGTTCGGACAAATGCAATTTCTGGTAATTGAATGTCTTGGCAAAACCCCGAAACTAAATTATTTCTTTGACTTTGGTTTCAGTTTGACCCGAAAATAAATTAGGTCCTTGACTTTGGTTTCAGTTTCGTTCTGAAGCTGAAACATAAGTAAGTTTTACTTTAGTTTTGCTTTAGTATCGGTCCCTGCTTGTAATTAATAAAAAAAAGGGCAAGTACGAGTTGCACTCTGCCTAAAATCTAACTATTAACTATTAATAATAGTTAACTATAACAATAGTTAACTAATTAACTATTGGAGCTAGAAATCTAAAATTTACCTCTAGGAGGAGATACAGACATTTTATTATAATTTAGTCAATTATTCAAAAATTGATCTTTTTTTCCTTTGCAACGCAATAATCATAATCCCCAATAATTTTTTCCATATATTTTATGTCATATTCACGCAGAACTACATCTAAGTACCAAATTTCAGCACTGTGGTTAAAAAAATCTGGGGGGTAGGGTCAGGGGCGGCAATTTGTAAATTTTTGCCATCTGTACACTTAATAATGACTTGACGGGGAGGGGGGGATATAATATTGTGTATTTGAAAAAAGTAATAGAAAAATGAGATAAATAATTAAAAATTTAGGAATTTAATTGAGGAATAGTAAAAATAATTTAAAATGAAAGAAATTGATTGCAAAATGATAACAATAATAATTAAAAATTGAAAGAAGTGACTAAAATTTGAGAAAAACATTTTAAAATCTAGGAAATTAATTGAAGAATAATGAATATACTTTAAAATTTTCGAGAAAATATTTGCAAATTAAAAAAAATAGTAACAACTGAAATAAATAATTTTAATTTGTGAAAAACAATTGAAATGTTAATGAAGATTGATACAAATAATTGTGAATTGACAAAATAACTTGAATTTAAGGTAAATAATAAAAAAAATAGAGAATTTGTTAAAAAGTAATTAAACATGACTAAAACTAATTGAAAACTGATAGAAATAATTGAAAATTGAAGAAAATAGTAAAAATTTGTAAAAAAAATAATTGCAAAAATTACAGAATATATTTGAGATAAACAAGACTACCTGAAAAATAATAAAAATAATTGGAAATTTAAGGAAAAAATTTTAAAAATTAAAGAGTTTACTTGATATATAAGAAAATGATTGAAAATCGAACATCATTAAATGCTTCAAAAATACATGTAAAATATAAAAACAAAAAATAAAAATTGATGAAACATGAAACAAGTTTTTTAATATTGAAAATTATTTGGAAAATGATTATGGAAAACAATAAAAATAGTGAAACTGACAGTTTAATTAACAAATTTGATAAGCTACGTCCTTCCATTATTTTATTCACATTCATAATTTGATATTGAAGAAATTAATTGTAATTTAAAGAAAAAAATTACAATTTAAAGAACATAAATCATATTTTATAAAAATAATTGAAAATTGACAAAAGAAGTTGAAGGTTAATTAATAAATAATGAAACTAATTTGATATTGAAGGAAATAATTTACACTGAAAAAGTTTTATTTGAAACAATTAAAGAAAATAATTGAAACTTACGGAATTTAAATTAAAAACTTAGGGGAAAATTAAAAAATAATGTAAATTATTGAAGAAAATTTTTGAAAAATATTTAGAATTTGTAGATAATATTTGCAATTTTAGAAAAATAATTTTCAAAAATACAGAATATTTGTGAAGTAAAAGATAGTAACTTATTACAAAATGATTTCAAGAATTTTAAATTCAGGAAAATATTTACAACATTATAGAAATAATCGAAAATTACAGAAAATAATGGAAATTTCAGATAAATAATTGAAAATTTCGGAATTATTCAACAAATATTCAAAACAATATAAAATTTATAAAAATCATTAAAAATTAAATAAACAATTAAAAATTGACGAACATAATTGAAATTTAAGAAAAATAATTAAAAAATGATTAAGACATTGAAAAGTGGAGACGATAACTTAGATTTGAGATAATAAATGAAAATTTAATAAATTATTTGAAAAATAATTAATATATTATTTAAAAGTGGAGAAAATAATTGCAAAAAAATAGTGAAAATAATTAAAAATTGAAGAAATACATTGCAAAATAATAAAGATAATTAAAAACTGAAGAAATTGCAGCATGATAAAAATAATTGTAAATTAAAAAAATAACTGGAATTTGAGATAAATAATAATGAAAATTAGGAAATTAATTAAAAATTACTTAAAGATGACAAAAAGTAATTGAAAAATGATAGAAATAATTGAAATTTGAAGAAAATAATTAAAACATTATAGAAATAATTAAAAATTGAAGAAAATAATTAAAGCATAATATAAATAATAAAAACGTCACGATTAATATAAAAACAAAAAGATTGCTTTTATACTTAAGTGACTCCGGTGATTAGTGTTTCTAGGTTCGTTTGCATTTACAAAACCATCAACGCTTAATCGCATTCCCACCTTCTCAAGGGAGATTGCAGCTTCCTCTTGTCCTCAGAACTTCAATAAGATCATTTTCACTTAAAGGGAAACAGTTGTTTCTAATTTTAAAAGAATTAAATAAATAAGACAAACAGAAAATTATTTTCAAAATTAAGAAAATAGCCATTAATTCTACTGATTAACGCAAAAATATAAATATTTTATATAGAACAATCGATTAGTTTTTTAATCTGAAATATTATTTCTGAAGAAAGTATAGTTAACATATATTACATTTTTAGAAAGGAAAAAAAATTAATGTCAGTAAAACTGAAAAATCATACATTCTTGTATCATGGAAAAAATTTTGTATAAAGACTATACTTTTAGATGAAAAAAGTGCTTAAAAAATTTGTTTACATATTTTCAAAAATCCCTGTGTCCAAATTAAGGTATTTATGAGTTTGATAAAGAGACCAAATTTTATTGAAATTGGTTAAAACGTTCTGGAGATATCCAGGCGACAAAATAAATACTACTCACACACAGACATACATACATACATATACACACACATACAAATTCACACACACACACACACATACATATAGATACATACATGGAAAATTGATCAAGAAAATTTTTATTGCGTTTTAGATGAAAAAAGTCGATTAAACCTATTTTTGGAAATTCGAAAATCTTAACGATTATAAATCTTTCTGAGGAGGCAAAAATAATCGTAAAAGTTCTGGAATTTTTATAAAATTATTGAGCATTTAAATTGCAAATTTTATGTAACAGGAAATAAATTTGCAATAAAAAGGTTTGAAAATTTATTTTTAAATTGTGACTTTTAGCATTATGATTGTACGATTTGTAACTTGATTGTACATTTTACCGTACAGATGGTAATTATCACTATCCTCAATGTGATTTTTATCATGTAATTAAAACATTTGACATCTTAGAAGTAATTATTACCATAAATTAATTTTAATTATTACTATCTTATCGCACTTTTTACAATCCTTAAGATGTTCAGCAAATTTAAAAATCTTAAAAAGCTCGAATTTTAATTCATTGGAAAATTTCATTTATTTTTAATCTTTCTTTTAAAAATTGAAGTCTTTTCTATTGTAACTTCAATTAATTTCATTATTTTTTAAATTATTTTCTTTAATTTTCAATTTTTTAATTATTTTATTTAATTTTCAATTATTTTAAATATTTTATTATTTTTCAATTAAGTTTCTAAATATTTTATTATATTTCAATTAAGTTACTAAATTTTAAATTACTTTTCGCAAATTTTAAATATTATATTTAGCAATTTTTCCAATTACTTTTTACGTTTTAAATTTCAAATATATCTTACAATATTAAAAATATACTGTTTTGCTTCATTTAATATTTTTATGAGTTTTAAATTATTCTCTTGAAATGTCAATTATTTACTAGAATTATTGTAATTGTTTTTTGCAATTTTCGTTTTTTTGTTCATTTTTAGTTATTTTCTTAAATTTTAGTTACTTCAAGGTTTTAGTTATCTATTTATTTTCCCCTTAATTTTAAATTATTTTCTTTGTTTCAACTATTTCCTTAAGGGCATGTCTAAGTTGTGATACGATTTACATAATAAAAGCCGCCATGCAAATCTTATGACAACTTGGGCCTTCCCCTAATATACAATTATTTGAGTTATTATTAATAAAATATTAGTAATAAAATACTCTAATTATTCTCTTTATTTTTAAGTACTTTCTTCAAATTTTCTTCCTGTTTCTTGTTTTCTTTGTTTGATTATATAGATAATTTTTTTTAACTTGGTTACGACCTTTTTAATTTTTATTAAACTTTACAACTTTATTAAACTGTATTAATAATTTGTATAAAATGAGTTTTAATACTGATTGCAATTTTTATCCTCCAGACAGTATGCGAAATTAAAATTGTAATCTTTTATTACATATAAACAACATAATTTTACTCCCTTTTCTAACTTATCCATTATTTACCAATTTTAATCTTCCGTTTCTGTTAAACTCTTTCAAAAAATAAAATTCCCCTCAAACTCTCTGCAGCGTTATATTCTCCAAAAAAGAAAAAGTGCCCGTATAATAAAATCCCTGTATTTTTTATAGAGCATAAAGAAGACATAACACATGATTTATTTCTGTGGTGACGTTTATTTATGCCATAAACAGACATGATCAAAATCTGTTTCTTACACTTGTACGTCACGTATACGCAGTTACTCACGCCAAATAACGTAAGGGGTGAAGACCTCGAGAAAACCCTGAGATATAATGTCGAAACATCTTTTGCTTATTTTGCTCAAAGAATAATTAAGTTTAATTAATATTCATGACTCGTTTCAGCCCTCGCCAATTTTACATCCCTTCTCACTTGCTTGAAGCATAGTTTTATGGTCTAGTAAAGAGGGGAGAGTCGATACGAATTAAAGGCTTGAAAAATCGAATCCACACCCCCTCTCTGCCAAAGCGCCATTATAGAACTCGTCTGTCAGGTGCAATTACGTATCTTCCGACCCCTTTTACAAATCGGAGGGTGAACATAGGTCGACAGAGTTTATACGGGTGTGGCGCGTGAAATCAACATTCGTGAAAATAAATTCCCTTGGAATGGGAGTTGGAATGAAGGTGGCACACTGAGTACAAAATAGGAAGGATACACACAAACGCTAAATCATTCCCATTCTTTTCAGAACGCCCTTCCAGTAGAGAGCACGAATGTCTGACTCGTACAGGTTGTATCTACTTTAAATGGAAGGACCGACTTTTCCGTCACTACTCGCGACAATTGAAATTCCTTAACATTTCTCCATTTTTTTTTTTTTTTTTAATTAAGGTCGAGTCCATACCAAGTGATCACACCAATTTCAGTCATATTGAGTAATATTTACGAAATTGATATTTTGGGTTCCTTTAGGAGTAAAAAAAATAAATTTTAATTATTTTTAAAAAAATCAAAATATTTTCGAAAATATTCAAATTCAAAATTTTGAGTACTATTTTTTTTGTTTTATCATAACTTCTGTAATTTTTAAGCAATTGAGATCATTTTTTTTTAAATTACTCGTATTTAAATACTCTTTCAAGAAAAATTATAATAATTAAGAAATTGTTTATAATTAAATTTTTATTAAAAAAATTAAATTATTTATTTAAACAAAATCTAAAGTATATCATCGATCTTTTTCAAAAAATTCATAAACATAGCCTATAATGTGCTTAAAAATTTAAGCCAAAGAAAAAGATGGTATGTATTATAGTTTTTGAGAAAAAAATTATTAAGTTATGCTAGCGCGGCGCAGACCGGTGTCACCGCTACTCAACGCGTAGTTCCGTAGTAACCGAAATGTATGTATATTATTACATAATATAAATACAGTTAATCGTCATGTTTATTTTTTTATTTTACAAATTGTGCTGTGCACAGAATTTGAAAAAAATTTTGTTTTAATTTTATTCTCAAGGGGTACGAAGGAATGAAATTTTTGTGTACCTTTAATGGTCATAGCTTGATTAAATCTTTCACTTAACAATTGTTTTTCAGCTTCATATTCAGCGTAATTACAAAATTCTACATTAATTTTCTCTAAACTGGATTTCGCCCACTCGTATAAGTCAAGAGGAGTAACAATTTGATTGTTTAATGGTCGTTGTAAACTTGCTTCTTTCAACTATTTTCAAACTATTTTTATCATTCTTTAAGGGGAGAGATAGGTGAAATTTTAACTCAACAAAATTTTTGATGCTCAGAGGTGTCATTTTTTTTCTTACATCAATTAAGATGTAGAATTATGGTAATACATAAAAATTAAAAAACAATATTTTTTTGGTCATTTTCGAAATTTTATTTTTCAAAATCCATACGATGGATTGTAGAAAATCATTTAAAAATCCCACAAAAAAATTGTCGATGGAAAAAATGAAAATTGTGAAAGAGGTTTAATTTTTAAAATTTAAGTTTTTCTTAGAATAAATTTCTCAAACTCCGCAAATTATTTGTTTCTCTATTTTTGACATTACCCCATAATTTTAGGTCTAAAATTGCATAAGAAAAAAAACTAACACCCCTGAACATCGCGAATTTTGATAATTTTACCAGTCCATTATTTTTCTTTCTTCAGTTTTAAATTATTTTAATTATTCACTTATTTTTACCAGTTTTTAATTATATTAATTATTTTTCAATTGATTTAACAAATTTTAAATTATTATTCTTAAATTTTAATAATTTTCCCAATTTTTAGTTATTTTTATTATTTTTCTATAAATTACCAATTTTTTAATTACTTTTTTTTACTTTAATTATTTTCTCCGATTTTTTTAATTCTAAAGTTTGATGTCCATGTACTATGAAAAGATCAGTGTGACTTTCTGAAGCTTATAATTTAAATATAATACACTAACTATATTTACATTATGTAAAAATATACATACATTTCGGTTACTACGGAACTACGTGTTGAGTAGCGGTGACACCGGTCCGCGCCGCGCTAGCATAACTTAATAATTTTTTTCTCAAAAACTATAATACATACCATCTTTTTCTTTGGCTTAAATTTTTAAGCACATTATAGGCTATGTTTATGAATTTTTTGAAAAAGAACGATGATATACTTTAGATTTTGTTTAAATAAATAATTTAATTTTTTTAATCAAAATTTAATTATAAACAATTTCTTAATTATTATAATTTTTCTTGAAAGAGTATTTAAATACGAGTAATGTAAAAAAAAATGATCTCAATTGCTTCAAAATTACAGAAGTTATGATAACACAAAAAAAATAGTACATAAAATTTCGAATTTGAATATTTTCGAAAATATTTTGAATTTTTTAAAAATAATTAAAATTTATTTTTTTTACTCCTAAAGGAACCCAAAATATCAATTTCGTAAATATTACTCAATATGACTGAAATTGGTGTGATCACTTGGTATGGACTCGACCTTAAATTAAATTCTAAAGTCGCGCCGAATTTTACTAATGTTATAGGGTAAATGTACCAATTACTACGAATCAGCCTAAAATAGTGGAATAAAAATTTGTTTGAATAAATAATGCATTAGAAACTAATATTTTATAATTTTAATGTATTAAGAACATTATTATTGCTGAAAACTTCTAGAAAATTGTTTTTAATTGATTTAAAATTGCTTTAAAAGTTACTACTCATCATCATAACACAGAATTTTGTTTTCAGTAGGTTGAAAGTCCTTTTTGATATTTAGTTATTTCAATATATTTGAGACAGAAACATTTAAAGTAAAGTTATTTCCAGATAAAGTAAATATTGTAATATTTAAAAATGTTAAAAATTTTTAATATTTTTAATATTTTCATTATTTATTTTTAAATGTAGTAATGTGTACAGCATTTTATGTGTACGCATCTATTACAGCTAAAAATCTTTTCCAAATTAATATTATTAATTTATCATATCGAATTCGAGGGTACCTCCCTCGAAATAAAATAATAATTATTATTATAAGTATTCTTTTTATATAAAATAATAAATTAATCTTTATCCTTATATAAACTATTATTAATAAAACTCTTATTAATATAATTATCCCATATTCAGATATAAAAATTAAAACAAATCCCACTCTTATATATTCTGTATTAAAACCTGATACTAACTCTGACTCTCCCTCAGCTAAATCAAAAGGCGTACGATTCAACTCAGCAATAATCCTAATAAAAAATATTAATATAACTGGATATAAATACATTATTATAAATAAATATTCTTGAAATTTTGTTAAATGTATAGAATTAAATGTTTCAATTAACATTATCCTCCTTAAAATAATTAAAAATAATCTAACCTCATAAGAAACAGATTGAGCAGTAGCTCGAATTCTCCCTAATATTGAATAAATAGACCTTGATGACCAACCTCTCATTATTATTATACAAACCCCTATCCTTAAAAAAACATAAAAAAATTAAAATTCCTAAATCCATATAAATTAATATATAAAATTTTGGAAATATTAATCATATTATTAATATTAAAACTATCCTTATAATTAGACTAATAAAGTAAAATAGGTAATTTAAATTTTTTATAAAAAAAAATTTGTACGACAATACAAAAAAAGTTGATTGACCTAACCTACAAATATATTTTGAATAAAGACAACTGTTAATGAGCACTGTGAGTTAATATTAGTTTAGATATAAGTGCTTTTAGTGAAAGAAAAGATGCCAAAGAAAGATATTATTTCTAACAAAAAGTGGTCAATTAAAAAGAGAGCATCAAAAAAAGTAGCAACAGATTGAAGAAAAAAGCAAAAAACCGAAGAAGCAGCTAGTAATGAAAAGAAAAGAGAAGGAAAAAATCGAGAAAAAATTAAAGATCTCCAAAAAAAAATTTGTTCTTTTTTGTGATTCTACAAAGTGATTTTAAACTTGATTCAACATTATTCTATTTCAATATAAAATAAGTTTAGAGAAATATAAATGTTGATAAATAAATAATAAAATCTATTTATTTATAAAAATATTTTTTCCCGTATAATTTGCATTAATTAATAGCGAAAATCACAATTTTTAAGTAATTTCTAAAGTGAAATTTATTCGTAGTATTGTAGTTATTTTTCAAATTGCCTTTTTTAAATATTAATAGACATTTACCAATGATATACATCGATTTTTTCAATGTTAAGAATGCTCAAATATTTATTATAAAAAATTCAAGAATGAATTTCTAGTTTAAACTATTAAAACGTAGGTTTAAAAACGACGATTTTGAAAACTCGTAGTAGATGGTACATTTACCCTAATTGTATTAAAATTTCAATTATTTTGAATATAATACACATACACTGTCGGACAAAAATTGTGGCACTAACAAAAATCGTATTAAAAAGATAAACGTCTTTAAATGTTGATAACTCTAAAATTAAATTTTTTTATAGATCATTGGAAAGATTTTAAAATTTGCCTTCAAATAGTCCTAGCTTGAAGTTTTTTTGATAAATAGAAACGGAGATTTGATGTTTATCAAGAACGTTTTTCGGAACGTTATAAAAACAAAATTATATAACAGAAACTAAAATAATTTGCGTAAATAAAAAAAAATCTATAACAAAAAAAAAATTAGTAGCAAAAAAATAAAAATCTTTAACAAATGATAAGAATTAAAGAAATTGTCTGAAAATACCGGAAAAGAAACAAAATACTGAAAAACTTCTTTGAGGAATAAAAAATCATAAGAAAAAATGTAATTGTTCGAAAAAATTATAGTTATTGAAAACTTAAAAAAAAAAGAAACAATAATTATTATGTACATACACCTGAAGTCTGTCACAATAGATGTTTTTTGTTTTAGATTAATAACTTATGAAAAAATGTCTTTTTATGTTAATTATAAGACTTCTAATTTTATGTATTTAATTATTAATTCTCCTGAATCTAAATTTTAAATCAATTGACAATTTTATATATTTTATTTTCAATAATAATAATAATAATAATGTATTGCAATACAAACGTGTCTTATTTAAAACTACTTTACAGATTTTAATAAAGATTCAAAACATTTTAAACATAATATGAAAGTTAATGGATATTTTATATTATAATTTATAATAATGTATGAATAATTTTCATAATAATATTTCATTCTTTTAATTACTTCTAAAAAATATAATATAAATAAGAATAAAGAATGAAATATCATGATATAAATTAAATTAAATTTCTCCAAATAAAGGTTGTATTTTTTATCTCAAAATGCTTTTTTTTTTTGGTAAATTAATAAACTTATTTAATTTCTAATTTTATTATAGGTTTCAAATTAGGATTAATTATAATTTTAATCAGTTCAATTGGAAGAACAAAAAATAAGATTGACTGAAATATAGTTTTCCATGTATTACAGATTTGACAAGCCCGACAGGCTAAAAATTTATTAAAATCAAGATCAAGGATCCCAAAATTTTCACAAAAAAAAAACACTGATCACAAAAATCAAATACTTAAAATAACTACATAAAATTAAAGAAAAATAACTATTTATTAATAGAAGTTTGAATTAATCAAAGAATTTAGAATCGATAAATTGAAATATTAATTGATTAAAGTTTGAATTAAGTTAAAGTTTGAATCGATTTAAAATTTCCAAATTTCTATAAATTTTTATAATTATATATAGGTTTAAGTTAATACGAACAATTAAAAGTTTTAAATAATTCAAGTTTATTATTATTAAAATTTGAGTAATTCATAGTTCATATACTAATTATTAAAGTTTGAAGCAATTTAAATTCGTATTAATAAAATCAAGTTTAAAATTTTTAATTTAATTTAATTAGTAAAGGTAAAAGATTGGAATAATTGATCCTATGGATTAAAATAAAAATGAGTTATAAATCTTAAAAATTTGGTTATATTTCAATTTTGATTAATTCAAGTTTAAAAAAATTTAAATTTGAATAGATAGAAGTTGGGAATTTTTTAATTTGGAAAAATGAAAAATAATGATAGAAATTTTGAAGAATAGTTTGTTATTAATTGAATTTTGTAAAGAAATTTTAAGAATAAGGAATTCTTATTATCAAAAGATGTTTGGAGTAAATTAAGTTTGCATAAAAGTTTTAATATATTTTGTTCAAAAAACTATTGAAAAATAAATATTCTTACTTTTTGTAACATACAATAAAATTTTTTTATTTTTAACTAGGGAAGAAAATCTGATTTCTTTTTTAAAATTTCTTTCTATTTAATAATTTGTAACAAATTTTAATAAATCAAAATATTTATATTTTATTTTTAACAATAGTGAATTAAAATATAATCGCGTGTTTTACTTTAATCTACTTTACAGTTTTTAATAAAGATTTACAACACTTTAAACAATTTATAATTCATTCCTATTTTTTGGTAGACTTATATTTGTTAAATTAAATATATTTAATTCGGTTGATATAAAAATTCCTTAAAATATTAAGAGTAGAAGTTTAAATTGAATGATATTTAGATTTTTGGAAATTAGGATTTATAATTGTTTCAAATAATTCTTAGGAAAAGAAGTCTGCATCAATATAAAAATTTAGAATCGGTAAATTCAAGTATTAATTGATCAAAGTTTGAATTAAATATTAAAGTTTGAATCGATTTGAAATTTCCAAATTTCTATAAGTTGAAATTAATAGTTTTTAAATTTGCAAATGATTTCAGGTTCCATTGTTTCCAATATTTTAAAATATTTTTAGACTTTAATAGTGGAAATTGTGATCATAAAGTTTGGACACTATAATACCCATTTTTTATAGTTTGAAGATTTTAATATTGGTTGAAGTTTGAAATTCCTAATTTTAATATGCATTGTTCAAATTAAATATACTGATAAGTTTATAATAATTTCAATATGAATTAATTTAAACTTGAACCATTAAATGTTTTAAATATAATAATTGAAGTTTACTACATTATTAAAATTTATTATTAAAAATTTGAATAATTCATAATTTCTACTTATTTCATTTTAAGACACTTTTTGCGCCACAAATACAATAAAACTTGTTTTTAGAGTGTACTAATTAAAATTTGAAACAATTTGAATTCGTATTAATAAAATTAAGTTTAAAATTTTTAATGTAATTTAATTTTTTAAAGTTAATGGTGGGAATTCAAATTATTTCAATTTTTCACTTTTACAAATTGAATTAAATTAAAAATCTTAAAACATTGGTTATATTGCAATTTTGATTATAATTGAAGATGAAAATAATTTAAATTTGAATTAATAGAGGTTGGGAATTTTTTAAATTAAAGAAAAATTAAAACTATCAATAGAAGTTTGGAATAAATGAAATTTGTATAGAAAATTGTATTAATAGTATTAATAAAAAATATTTTGTTTGAAAAACAATTTGAAAAAATATTCTAACTTTTTGTAACGTACTATAAAAACTTTTTATTTTCAACTTAGGCAGAAAATCGTAATTATTCTCCAAAATTTCTTTATATTTATTAATTTATAACACATTTTAAGATATAAAAATTAATTTACAAAATTTAATTTGATAGTATAATTAATTTAATCTAAATAAGTTCAGTTTATTTTTTGTATTGAAATTATTCTAGCCAATGAAAAACGTAATTCTCACGCGCTTTAGCGCGCGTATTTTTGACTACTGTATAATAAAGTTAAAAAATCTAAAAGATGTAAATATTTAAATCCAGTGAAAATGAAACATAAAGTAGTTAATTTTTAATTGTTGAATTTTGACGTAATTGTAATTTAAATGTTGGAATAAATTAAAGTTTGATTCAACTAGAGTTTGGAAATTATTTTTAAAAAAAACCGGAACTCTTAAAAAATTTTCTAATCTTTCTACAAATTCCTAGTTTTCATCTTGATGTACTAAATTATTGCCACCAATGTCTTAAATCTCTAGATACCTTTTTAAATAGATTTTTGCGAAAAATAACGAATAATAGGGAAAAATGTTACAAATAAAGGTCTTTTTATGATCATTAAAAAAAATAGGGGACTTTTAGGGACTAATCGCAAAATAGGGTACTTTTAAGGAAAATAGTGGACTCCTGTGAAGCTTGGTCAAGGTACAAATAAAGTCAAATTGAGTAAAAAATTTTGGTCTGAGGAGTATCGGCTTCATTAAAGAAGGTAAGATTTCTTGAAACAACATCGAAATCGAATCCCAATAAGAATCGTGAGAGGCTTATTCGCGTGCAAACAAAAGGGGCCTTTGAACGCGATATTTAAGGATTATTTCGCACCAAATCAAGACGAAGTAGCTACTACAATTCCGATCCATTAATATCGCTCAGCCAGCAAATTGGATTACAGGGAATCCATTTAGCAGTATAGCTCGCGAATCCCTTCAAGAGGCCAGACACCCCAGTTCTAGTTTCACAAATCTCCTTTTCTTTCGTTGACAGATTACAATATAATTTGAGGCATTTCCTTCATAAAAGTTACTCGAAAGAAAGAAAAATACCTAAGAAATAGTATCGTCAATGAGAAATTGAATGAGCTTTCTTATCGCTCGTTTCAACTGAATCATCCCCCAATAATCAGAGTAATTATGTGAAACTAAATTTTACAACGATTTTTAACAACAATTTTTAAACGTTTTTTTCCATAATTTTGCAATTTTAGGGAGATTTTTACGATCCTGTAAAAAATACTTAATAACAAAAAATTCTTAAATAAATTATTGGATGTTATTCTTTGAACGTTTCTGAAGTATAAATTTTTGCAAATTCAAATAATGAAAATTATGAAATTGAAAAATATACTGCAAAATGACGAAAATAATTGACTGTTGAAAAACAAAGCGAAAAATTACTACATAATTACACAATTGAAAGGAATAGTTTAAAAAATTAAACAATAAATAGTAAATCTGGACAAAATCTCCCTAAATTTGAATTAGTTAAAAATAAGTAATTTGAAAGCAAAAACTCAGTCACTAATTCAAATAGTTATATTTCTACTAATCATTTAGTAAAAAATAACTAATTATCAGTCGAATTCATTTTTAGGTTATGTCAAAATAACTAATATTTTAGTAAAATTCTGTTAACTAATTCAAGTAGTCAAATTTTAACTATCTTTTACTTATGATTTACTAAAAATTAGTCCTTTTTTTACTGATAATTAGTCCTATTTTTACTAATAATTATTTATTTTTAACTATTGGCTGAAATAAAAACTCAGGCGCGATTTTACTAATTATTAGTTATTTTTAACTAATTCAGATTTAGAGAGCAGTTGAAAAATTATAGGAATAACTGTTGGAAATAATTGCAAATTGAAAAACTGGATTGGAAACTGAAAAAAATAATTAAAATTAAAAAAAAATAATAAAAAGTTGAGGAAATAAATTACAAATTTAAGAATTAAATTAAAATTTAAAAAAATAATTGATAACTGGAAAATAAACTTACAAAATGACAAAAATATTAGGCAATTGAAAATAAAATTAAAAATATGTTTAGATTAATACACAACAGAATAAAATAATTTAAAAAATCAAAGAATAATTATAAAATTTAAAGATAATAATAATTGAACATTGAAAAAAATGTAGAAAATAATTTAAAATTGCGGGAAATAATTAATAATTGAAAGAAATAGTTAAAAAAATGACGAGAGTAATCAAAAAATGGATAAAAATATGTGAAAAATAACGAAAATAACTGTCAATTGAAAACACAATTCGAAAAATGACTAGATTAATAGACAACTGAAAAAAATAATTACAAAAATTAAACAAAAAATATTAAATTTTAAGAAAATAATTGCAAATAGAAAAATTAAGAAAATTGAAGGAATAATTGTTGGAAATATTTGCACATTTAACAATTGGATTAAAAATCGAAAAAAATGATTAAAAATTTAAAAAAGCAATTAAAAATTAAAGAATTGAATTTTAATTTATGGAATATACTAAAAAATTGCAAAAATGAATTAAAAATTAAAGAAAATAATTGAACAATTAAATTTAAAATTAAAGAAACTTAATAATAATCGAAATAATAATACAAAAAAGGCGATGATAATAATAATAATAATAATAACAATTGAATTAAAATTTTAAAATAATTTGGATGAGTGAAAAAAGTAATTGAAAAAACCCGAAAATTATCGAATATTCAGGAATTAATAAAAAATCGATAAAAATAATTGAAAATTAGAGAAAATAATTAAAAATTAAAGAATTAAATGGAAATATCAAGAAAAAAATTGATAATTAAAAAGTAAAATTACAATATGACGAAAATAACTAACTATTAAAAAAATAATTAACAAATAATTTTTTAAAAAAATCGAAGAATAGAGAGAATAATCGGGATTAGAATTTTTTTTTAATTAATGAATAATCATAAAATTGAAGAAGAATAATAAATTGTTAATTAAAATCTGATGAAAATTATGGATAAAAATGTAGACAATAAATGAAAATTGAAAAATTGTATTGAAATTTTTAATGAAATAATTGATAATTGAATGAAAATTTACAATGTGACTAAAATAATTAAATATTAAAGAAAATAATTTAGAAATGAGGAAAATAATTGACAATCGAAAGAAAAATTTTTAATCTGTCGAGAATAATCGACTACGGAACAAAATATCTAAAAAAAATTAAAGAATAATTATAAAATTTGAAGAGAATCATTGTATATTAAAAACTGTTGAAAATTATACCAGCATAAACATTGAATTGTTTCTGGTCATTTATAATTATAAATTTTTGCAAGTACAAATAAGATTAATAATTTAATGAAATTTGTTATTCAAATAAACTTAATATTTTAGATAAATATAACTTTTATTTTATGCAAATTAAAATCGCTGTCGACTTCAAGAAATAGACAAATAAGTACAAGTAAATAAAAATATTTTAAAAGAGCACGAATTTTCCAATTTTATATTTAAGAAAGAAAAAATAATAAAAAAATAAATAAAAGGAGAAAATAGCGTAGATAGATAATTACAGAAAGTTGAAATATTTTTGTTGAAAGAATAGTTTTTTGACCAAAATGTATTAAAACTTCTATAATTTATACGAACTTCAATCGTACTAAACTTCTATTCAGGATTATTTGTATTCTTTAAAAGTTCTAACAACTCAAGTTTTAATTTTTCAAATTTATAATAGTTCCAAACTTAAAACAGATTTAACGAAATGTTGACTCAAATTTATTTTAACTTCGATTAATTCAAATTGTTATTTATTAAAGTCTTAAGGTTTACATTTTATTGTTTTTTAAATATCTAATTATTTTAATCTCCTACATTTACAAACTAACATATATAAACTTAATTTTATTTATACGGGTTTTAATTGATTTAAACTTTAATTAGTATAGGAATTACAAAGTTACTCATATTTTAATATTAACAAACTTCAGTTATTTTAAATATGTAATTCTTTTAATTTTAATTATTAAAAATTTTAATTCATTCAAATTTGAACTATTATATTATATATTTTCAAAATCTAATAATGCATATTTAAACTATTTCAAACATTAACCATTATATAAAAACTTGTAATTATACAAAAAAATTTTCATTGTATATTAAAGCTTTAATCAGTCCAAATTTCAAAATAATAATTTAGATTACAATTTAACTTAATGAAAATTGGGCCTAATGGAAATTAAAATTAAGTAAAATTTATATGTACAAAAGAAAATTTTAATTGTGAAAAGTTTAAATGTTTAGTTATTAATAATCAAAATAATAAAAACGCAAGGATTGATTAAAATGTAGATAAAAAAAATTACAATGCATTTATGAGGTTAAAGTTCTAAACGTTCAAATGAACGAAATTATTATTTTTAAATTTTCCAAATTTTTTGGACCACCCTGATGTCCAAAGATATTTTAAAAAAAAACTGTTTAAAAATGTTTGTACTATAGTGAAGTGAAAATTATCTTCAAAAAGGGAATAAAAATCGTGGTTTCTTTGTTATTCTAAACCACTTCTTAGATTTAAATTTTCTTACAGGGTACCCATGCGCCTTTTTTTAATATCTTAAATATATTTTTTTTTAAGGAAAATTAAAATTGTGTTTAATTATTATTTTTTCATAAACTTCTTTATTTCAGCAATTTGTTTGAAAAATGTTAAGAAATAAGTAGTAGATTAAAAGGTTTAACCTTATTCTTTTAAGCCGTTTTATTTATTTATTTATTTAATTTATTAAGAAATAAGCTTTATTATTTTATTAACTTATCGACTTTTAAAATACGAAGAATTTTTTTTGCAATGTTTTCAAAAAAGGGGAGGGGGTTCGTATAACATCCACGATTGTCTACAAGGAGGGCAGAGAGGGGGGTCAAAAATAAAAAAAAATGTTCACGTTGTTTATGGACGGCCTATTATAAAAAAAATGAAATCCAATGTCCATTGATATTTTACAAATATATTATTATGTAGAAAAAAGATTGATTTTATGAATTATTTTCGGGAAATTAATAAAGAAGTAGAAGCTAAAAGATGAGTGATATAAAAGGAGAGAAAAAGGTGGAAAAGAAACAAGGGTTGAGAGGCGTGTGAAGTAAAAAGTGATGATAGCTGGATGAAGAAAAAATAAATGTAGGGAAGTGAAGAAGAAAAACGAGGTGAAGGGGAGGTGATGAAAAAATATATGAAAAGAGAAAAAGTGTATAAATAAGGAAAATAAAATAAAAGATAAATTAAGAAAGAATGATAAATCCAGATATGGAAATAAAATGTAGAAAAAAGAGAAAACAAACCAAAATAATGGAGAAGGAATAGAAATTAAAATACAAAACTAAAGATATGACAAAAAGAATAATGGACAAAATTCAGGGTAAAAAAGAATTTTATTTAAATGAACTTTCTTTCGAGTCAATTATGGTGGAAATATTCAGATACTGCGATTATAATGATGCAATTTTGAGAAGTGTCCGTAAGTACAATAAATCAGTAAGAACGAAAGTACGTGCTTATTAAACGAAATGACTGTTTTCAACGAATGCAAATTTCCTGGGGCACTCTTTTGCTCGTTTATTCAGGATCTCTTTTTCAAGTTTCATTATTCCGCATAAACGGAAACCGTAATACAAATTTATGCGAAACTTGCTCCCCGCTGTTAAGGAATAAATTCACAACGGGCGCGCGCGATGACTTTCCAAATCAAAATGTTCGTCTTCTCTTGTTCCAAATTTAATTTAAATGGAGATAAAGTACCTCAATCTTTAACTTACGCGAGTTTCGGTTTTATTCAAAACGAGAATTCATTTTTTTAAATTAAAATTCTCCGACAAATGGTGCAAAGTGGTCCATTTATAAATTTTGCAACTTGACGTATTATAATTCGTCTCTTAAAGACTGCCATTATTAATGAAAATTCAATTTTCAACTGCCTCTGTCGGGAGAATTTAAATTATTAAATGCTCCGATCAAGAGGTTTTGTTTTAAACTGTCAATAATGGATATTAGATAATATGTATTGTACACACTGGGCACCCACTAATGGCACCGTTTCACGGAGGGTGAGAATCCTCTCACTCTGACAACAAGATCGATTACTTCCGGTTAATCAAGACTCCTGACAATTTCTAATTAAGTCAGATAAGCAGAATCATTGATCAAATGGGAGATTAATTTTCTCAAATATCTTCGGTCGGGTAATTTAAACTTCGAATTCATCTTTGCTTCAGTCTATCATTTACCTTCTTTTAATCATTCAGACTTTTTTTTTTTAATGCCGGGTGTACTTTCTGATAAGAAATAAACCGGATTTTTTTTTAGTTCCTATATCTACGTATCTTGAAACATTGATTATGACAATGGAGAAAATTTTCAAAGAATCTTAACAAAATGTAAAATTTTACAAAATTACAAATTTACAAAATTTTATTAAAACCAGTATTATGAATGAACAGATAAGAAAGTTAAGGATAATTTATATTGAAATGGAAAAATTAAAGCAAAAAGATGTAAAAATGTACTAATTGAAAAACCTGCAAAAAATAAGTAAATTCTTCAAAAATAAAAAAGTTTTAAAAATCAATGAAAGTAAAAGAAAGACAATTAAGAAATATGGTAATAATGTGTTATGAAATATTAAACAGTTTAAAGAAGATTGATTAAATTACTTTTTTAAAATCAAAATACTACGCATTAAACAGTAAAAGTTTTAAAAACGAAAAATTACAAAAGAGAGGAAAAATGATTTTCAAAAAGTTAAAATATTTGCGGACATGTTTTTTTAAATTAGAAAAATAAATAAGATAATCAGTATAAAAGTGGGAACATGTTACTAAAGATAAAAAAAATACTTTAAAAACTTGTTTTGAAAATCAAGCAAGAAGCAATAATTTTTTTTAAATGAAGAATTAAGTAAAAACAATTAAACAATTTTAAGAAAAAAACCAATATTTCTAAGAAATATAGAAATTCTGATCAAATGAGAAAATTTATTATAAGATCAAATTTACGAAAAATTAAATAAAAGAAGAAAAGTCTTTAAAAATTATAAAAATTAATAAGTTATGACGCAAGTGACAAAAAACCAAATAAATATTTTAAAAATCATAAAATTGGAAAAAATTATATTTTACAACTTTGAAATTATAATAATATATCAAATTAATCACTGGAAAAGTAATTAAATTTTTCTAAATATTGTTAAAATAAAACTGTATAAAATTAACTAAAGTAATTTTTGTAAAAAGAATAAAATCTAAAAAAAATTTTAAAATAAAAAATTAGGTATTATTAAACGTATAAAAAAGAAAAATTTTTAAAAAGAAATGAAAGTTACCTAAGTGATTTTCTAAAAATACATAAAAGCAATATAAAACATAACCTACCAAAAAATTGTTTGAAAAAGAAAAAAATTGCAAGAAAGAATAATTAAATATATCAAGAAAGTGATATAAATGAGTGTGCAAATAAGTCTACATTTTTTTCTATAATTTTCAACAGTTTTCAATTTACGAATATTCTCCTTAAATTTTATAATTATTCTTTAACTTTTTTAATTGTTATGTTCTGTTGTAGATTATATCCTCGCCTTTCGACAACTATTTTTCTCCATTGTCAATAAGATTCGTTAATTTCAAATTTTTATTTTCTTGAATTCTTAATTTTTTCTTCAAATTTCAATTCCATTTTTCAGTTTTTAATTGTTTTCTTCTACTATATTCATTATTTAATAACTTTCGACTTTTTTCAAATACTTTTTTCAATTTTTAATTATATTCTTTAAATTTGAATTTAAATTTTGGATTTTCAATTATTTTGTTCAATTTTAATTATTTTTGTCGATTTTCAATCCATTCGTTCATTGCGCAATTATTTTCAACAATTATTCCTATAATTTTCTTTATTTTTCAGATTTTAATTATTTTCTTTGAATTTAAAATTTTTGCTATACTTTATCAATTTTTTTTAGTAGTCTATTAATCTAGTCAATTTGTAGATATTTTCTTCAACCTTCTAATTATTCGCATTTTTTAATTATTTCTTTTAATTATTAACTATTATTTACAATTTGAAATTATTTCCTACAACTTTTCCAATTTTCAATTAGTCTCTAAAAATTTTATAATGATTCTTTGAGTTTTTCAATTTTTTATTTTTTTGTGTATTAATCTAGCTATTTTTCAAAATTTTGTTTTGAATTGTCAATTATTTTCGTCATTTTTCAGAAATTATCTTCAATTTTGCTATTAATCTTATTATTTTTCAATTATTATTTTTCATTTATTAATAATTTTCTTTAATTTTTAGTTATTTCTTGCGATATTTAAAATTCTTATTTTTTCTCTTAAAATTTTAGAATTATTTTTCAAAGTTTTCAATTATTTTTCTCAGTTCTGCATTATTCTAGTCATTTTTTGATTTTTTTTAAATGTCATATATTTTCTGTAATATTTTAAAATCCTTGCCTTTCGCCAATTATTTTTCTCCATTATCAATAAGATTCGTTAATTTTAAATTTTTATTTTCTTCAATTCTCAATTTTTTCTTCAAATTTCAATTCCATTCTTCAGTTTTTAATTGTTTTCTTCTATATTCAGTAACTTTCGGCTTTTTTCAAATACTTTTTTCAATTTTTAATTATATTCTTTAAATTTGAATTTAAATTTTCGATTTTCAATTATTTTATTCAATTTTAATTATTTTTGTTGATTTTTAATTCTTTTGTTCAATGCGCAATTATTTCCAACAATTATTCCTATAATTTTCTTTATTTTTCAGATTTTAATTATTTTCTTTAAATTTAAAATTTTTGCTATACTTTATCAATTTTTTTCAGTAGTCTATTAATCTAGTCATTTTGTAGATATTTTCTTCAACTTTCTAATTATTCTCATTTTTCAATTATTTCTTTTAATTATTAACTATTTTTCTCAATTTGAAATTATTTCCTGCAATTTTTTAAATTTGCAATTAGTCTCTTAAAGTTTTATAATAATTCTTTGAGTTTTTCAATTTTTTTTTTGTGTATTATTCTAGCTATTCTTCGAATTTTGTTTTTAATTGTAAATTATTTTCACGTTTTGTAATTTTTTTCCATTATTATTAATTTTTTTTAATTTCAGTTTAATTTTTAAATTATGAATTTATTTTTTCAAGTTTTTATTATTTTCTCAAAATTTTTATTATTTTCCAAAGTTTTTAATTATTTTCTTCAATTTCAATTTTTTTTTTTTTTCAATCCAGTTGTTCAATTTGCAATTGGTTTTAGCAATTATTCCTATAATTTTCTTAATTTTTTAATTTTTTAGTTTAAATTGAATGTATATTGTTTAATTGTTTAGATTATTTTTAACAATTGTGTCTTTATCTAGCCATTTTTCGAATTTTGTTTTTAATTGTCAATTATTTTCGTCATTTTTCATATATATTCTTTTCCATTTTCTAATTATTCTCGTAATTTTCATTATTTGCATTTCCAAAAATTTATAGTTTTAAATGACGAACAGCAATGTAAAGTTTCTCATTACTGTTGCTGTTAATTAATATTTAACTATATACATGTAATAATTGCAACTTTCATTAATTAAATTAAAACTTATAAGTTTGAAAAGATTAAAGTTTGTATTAATTGGCATTTGGGATTTATATATAAATAATAATGGCTTGGAATTAATTAAGTTTAATATAGTTTTCGACTTTCTTTCCATCAAAATTCTTTTAGATCAAACTCTGATCATTCTAAATTCAATTTTTCATATTATTATTAAAGAATACAAGATTGAAATTAAAGTTTTATAGGATTTATCTACCTTCCCAGAGTTTCTTAAAAATTTGCCGATTGTTTTCAAAATTCACGGATCATTTTAAAAATTCTCGTCAATTTGAAAGTTTTTTTCACGATACATTAAATTCTGGCACCGGGCCATTTTAAACCATTTTCAAATATTATTCATTTTTTTACAATTTACTCATTACCAAAAAATAGCCTTAAAAAAATGTGTGCCCTCTTGGGAGATAATGGGTTAAGAAAAAGGGGAAAACAAGAAACGGAAAAAGTGAAGGAAACGAATAAAAAAAAACTTCCAATAATACAGTATTATTTTTTAAGGCAACGCGGAACAGTTTAAACTCAAGTTATTCTGGAATAAAGAAAGCGAAAAGCATCTTACAGCGATTCGTTTTTTTTTTTTTTTTTTATTTTCTAAAGACACCGAAAGAGGATTAGAGAGACAAGATTTATCATAAGCAGGGAAGAAAGAGGGAGACGAAGGCAGAAGCGATCTTTGTGGCTCGGTGAAGAACGTAATTTGAAAAGTTTTCTCGTTAAATTGAGCAAAATGTACAGGACGATGAGGTGTCGAACGGATAGACCTGAGGCCAAATGCCCACAAAACGAACGACCGGTTCAAACAATGATGAGCGGGACTGATGATATTTTTCAACTTGAAAATCGACTCTAATTTTTTAATTATAAAACTTTTCTCGCTTTAATGCTTTTATTCATGGAACAGTGCAGTGAATTTTATGCGTGTGTGCGTGGCGTTGTCACTGAAAATGAAGACTTTTTTTTTACGCTGACGACCACATAAAGCAACCCAAAATGCTAGCCTTTATTCACTAAACAACAGAAAGGAAAAAATTCCGCCTCGTTGCGTGCATTTTTATGAAACAAGCAGGGACAAAAATTTAGAGGAAAATATGGATACTCATCGAGTAAAATATGGATACGCCATAGAATAAAAAACACGAACAGTGTACATATGGTTAGAAAATATTTGGGCGTTTCCATATCAAAACAGTCCACGTTTTAAATTCGATTGAATCTATTTTTTATTTGTTCCTTGTAAAAAAAATTTAGATACGTATTTTTGTATAATTGATCAAATTTTCGAGTTGTGAATTATCAAAATTTTAGGTTTTTAAAAAGTAGACCTATCTTCAATTATATTTAACTCTGAACTTATTGAGTTTTGAAAAATTTTTGCCAAGACATAGAAAGTTAGGTTTTTGTTCAACTTTTAACTAGTTTTTGCGGAAAAAAAACCTAATATTTTTTAATTTAAAAAAAAAACAATTTTTTAGAAATAAATTCATTTTTTTAAATTTAGGCCAGTGGCATAATTGAGAGGGCAAGGGCCTTGGGGCAAAAAGAAAAATAAGGACCCTTCTATATATAATAATCATCATTTATCATTTTTTTAAAATTAATTTTCTAAATCTTAAATTTACCTTCTTCAAATTTCAATTATTTTGTTTAGTTTTTTCAATCAATTTTTTCCTCTAATTTTTAATTGATTTCATGATTTTTTTTCAATTAATTTGCAATATTTACAATTATTTTGTTTATTTCAATTATTTTGTTTAATTCCAATTATTTTTTCGGCAATTTTTTTTAATTCTAAAATTTTATAAATTTTGTCCTAAATAAAAAATTTATTTTATTTGTTTATTTATATAAATTTATTATAAAATACTATATTTAAAATATTATATAAATATTATATGTATACTTTTAAAAACCTAGAATTATGGAAATTTATACCTCGAAAATTTGTCCACTTATATAAAGTTAAAAAAATACGTATCTAATATTTTTTATAAGGAAAAAATAAAAAAAAAAGATTCAATCGATTCTTGGACTGTAAATATAATGCAGAATCGCCCATTTATAAAACCTTGAGTAATCGAGAAAATTGTTATTTGTAAAAGGAGCTATTTTTATAAAAATATGTAATGTGATTATTGCGGAATTACTAACAACATTTATTATATCATCAATTACTGGAATAAAAATAAATTGTTCAGTTTTTTTTTCTTCTGCATCTCAACGTAAAATTTCATTAAATCTTTGATTCATTGTGCATGTAATAAGCGCTGAACATATGAGCCACGAATGTAGTAGAAAAACACTGCATATGGTCAGACAAATAGGCTGGCTCACTTGCTAATAAATCATACTAAACTACCAACATTTACATTTCGCTCCTGCAAGAAAATCAAATTAACCCGTGCATCAAAAACAAATAAAACCATTGCATCAAACGAATTAGACAAATTATGTAATTAAAATAATCTTGTTCGAGCAGTTGCTTTTGTAAAATGATACACTGAATTCAAATTTAAACTGCCCGAATAATTTATTAAAACATAACTCTCTCTGCGTACGCTCATAAGATTAATGAGTTTAAAACGTTCATTAAAATTACAATAAATTTATTACTATTAGCTAACATCACAATCTTGCATAACAAGCACATTCTTGTAATAAATTCTCAATTTTATTTGGAATTTATATTCTTTGTTTTTATTTTTAATTAAGAGTTTTTTATTACATTTTTCATTCTTGTAATTAAATTTTGAAAAATACAACAAAAACTTTGCACAAAACAAATAAATAGTTAAAATAATATATCTTTGGCTATAAACTCTCTAAATTTGAATTAGTAATTTTCTACTAACCATTTAGTGAAAAATCGGTCACTATTAAATAGTGGAAAATTTCGCTATTTTTTAGTGCAAAACTACTAATTATTAAATAAAAAACTACTAATTTGAAAGTTAAATATCAACTAATTGAAAAAGTAAACTTTCACTGTTACAATTAGTAGATATTTTACTTCCAAATTAGTAGTTTTCCACTATTTAATAGTGACCGATTTCTCGCTCGTTCATTAGTAGAAAATCACTAATTTAGATTTAGAGAAGATATTTTAAATAAGTGAAATTTAGCTCTATTAAAATTTAGAGAAATTGAAAGCTAAAATAATTGTAATTTTAATAAAAAATAAAACAAAGTTTGAATTAGCTTAAATTAATAGAAATTCATTTTTTATTGATTGAAATACGATTAAATTGAAGTTTAGATTAACTAAAATTTTGATAAATAGGATTATATACAATTAGGATTAAATACAAATTGAAATTGGTATTGATTATAATTTCGGTAAATCAAAATTTTAATTAATTGAAATATGAATAATTTTAATTTTATATAATTTGATGGCTGGATCAGTTAAAATTTGGATAAATTGAAGTTTGAATTAATTAGAATTTGAAAAAAATTTAGGATATAGGACAATTTACTTCTTGGTTCATTTTAATCTTAAAATATTCGAAATTTGGATAAATAAAAGTTTGTATTGATTAAAATATGATTAAATTGAAGTGTGGTTTAATTTTTAGATAAATTACGGATCTATTTAATTAAAATTTGAATAAATTGTAGATTGTATTGATCGAATTTCGGGGAAATTGAGTAAATTGATAATTTGAAACTTGGATTAATTGAAATTTGGATTTATTGAAAGACGATTTTACATTAATTTTGATAAGAGAAATTTCGTATTGATTAAAATTTTTGGTAGAATAATGTTGAGATAAATTAAAATTCCTATTAAAAATTTGAGTTTAAATTAATTTCAATTTCAATATATTGAAGTTGAATTACTTAAAATTTAGAAACATTATAAATTAAATGAATTGAAATTTGGATAATTTAAAGTACAAATTAAAATTTGGACAAATTTAAGTTGTGTATTGATTATAAATTCGGTAAATTTCAGTTTTAATTAATTGAAATATGAATAATTTGAATTTTAAATAATCTCATACTTGGATTAGTTAAAATTTGGATAAATTAGAGTTTGAATTTATTAGAATTGGACAAAAAAACACTTAATATAATTTAATATCTTGGATAATTTTAATCTTAAATTAATTGAAATTTGGAAAAAAGAAGGTTGCATTGATAAAAATATGAGTAAATTGAAGTTTAGTTTTATGGAAATTTGAGTAAATCACAGCTCGAATAAATTAAAATTTGAATAAGTTTAAGATTGTATTGATAAAAATTCAGGAAAATTGGAGTTTAAATTAATTGAAAATTTTTAATTTGAAACTTGGGATTAATTGAAATTTTGGATTTATTGAAACATGATATTGTTTAAATTTTGAGAAACTAAAGTTCGTATTGATTGATATTTTTAGTACAATTATATTTCGATAAATTAATATTCTTATTAAAAGTTGAAGTTTGAATTAATTTAAATTTTAATAAATTGAAGTTGAATTACTTGAAATTTGGATAATTTAAACTACAAATTGAAATTGCGGTAAATTTGAGTTTTAATTAATTGAAATATGAATAATTTGAATTTTAGATTATTTGTTACTTGGGTTCATTAAAAGGATAAATTAAAGTTTGAATTAATTAGAATTTGAAAAAAATTTAAGATAGGACAATTTACTGCTTAATTGGCATTTGGAGAAATAAATGTTTGCATTGATTGAAATATGAGTAAACTGAAGTTTGGATTAATTAAAATTTGGGTAAATTACAGTTTGCATTGATCGAAATGTGAGTAATTTGAAGTATGGTTTAATTGAAATTTAAATAAATTACAGTTCGAATTATGTAAAATTTGAATAAATTGAAGATTGTATTGATCAAAATTCGAGAAAATTGAAGTTTAAATTAATGGAAAGTTGATAATTTGAAACTTAATTGAAAATTTGGATTTATTAAAACATGATATTATTTAAATTTTGTTAAACTAAAGTTCGTATTGATTGAAATTTTTAGTACAATTATGTTTAGATAAACCAATATTCTTATTAAAAATTGAAGTTTGAATTAATTTGAATTTCAATAAATTGAAGTTGAATTACTTAAAATTTGGATAATTTAAAGTACAAATTGAAATGTGGACAAATTTAAGTTTTGTATTGATTATAATTTTTGAGATTTCAGTTTTAAATTAATTAAAATTTGAATAATTTCAATTTTAAATAATTTGATACTTGGATTAGTTGGAATTTGGATAAATTAGAGTTTGAATTAATTAGAATTTGACAAAAGTAAAGTTACGATAATTTAATATCTTGGATAATTTTAATCTTAAATTAATAATAAATAGAAGTTGAATTACTTAAAATTTGGATAATTTAAAATACAAATTAAAATTTGAACAAACTAAAATTTTGTACTGATTATAATTTCGGCAAATTTAAGTTTTAATTACTTGAAATATGAATAATTTGGATTTTAAATAATCTGATACTTGGATTGGTTAAAATTTGAATTAATTAGAATGTGACAAAAATAAAGTTACGATAATTTAATATCTTGGATAATTTTAATCTTAAGTAAATTGAAATTTGGAAAAAAATTGCATTGATTAAAATATCAGTAAATTGAAGTTTGGTTTTATGGAAATTTGGGTAAATTACAGCTCGAATTAATTAAAATTTTAATAAATTGAAGATTGTATTCATCAAAATTTGGAGAAATTGGAGTTTAAATTAATTAAAAACTGGTAATTTGAAACTTGGATTTATTGAAAAATAATATAATTTTAATTTTGATAAACTAAAGTTCGTATTGATGGACATGTTTGGATGTATTAACTTTCTTATTAAAAATTAAAGCTTGAATACATTAGAAATTGAATTTGGATAATTTAAAGTACAAATGGAAATTTAGATAAACCTAAATTTGTATTGATTACAATTTCGGTAAATTTGAGTTTTAGTTAATTAAAATATGAATAATCTGAATTTTCGATAATTTGATCCTTTTAATTACTTAAAATTTAGATAAAATAAAGTTTGAATTAATTAAAATTTGAAAAAAATTGAAGTTAGGATAATTTAATTTTGCATTAATTAAAATTTGCCTAAATAAAAGTTTGCATTAATTGAAATATGAGTAAACTGAGTTTTGATTTAATTAAAATTTGAATAAATTACCATTCGGATTAATTAAAATTTGAATAAATTGAATCCAAATTCGGGAAAATTGGAGTTTAAATTAATTGCAAATTGGTAATTTGAAACTTGGAATAATTAAAATTTGGACTTATTGAAACATGGTATTTTTTTAAATTTGATAAATAAAAGTTCATATTAATTGCAATTTTTAGTTTGGATTAATTAAAACTCTTATTAAAATTGGAAAATTGAACTAATTAAAATTTCAATAAATTGAACTTGGTTTTGATTTTAGCTTCGATAAATTGAATTTTGGATTAACTGAAATTTTAATAAATGACAGTTTGAATTAATTGAAACTTGGAGTTATTGAAACTTGGATTTAACGTAGTTGTTTCAAAAATCGAAATCATAGAGAACGTAATAAAACTTTCAGCAAAAAAAGTATAATATTTAATACGTATTTCCACAAAATATAAAATTAATTTACGGCTTATCTTCTGAAATATTATTATTTGAAAGTCACTATTTTTACACAGGTATAGATTAAAATACATCTTTTTGGTGACACTTTTTTTAATATGCAATAGATTAATTATAGATATCAAGTTGAAAAATTAGATTTCAATAATTAAAAGTTTGTTGATTTCATAAATTTGAATTTTAACTTATTCCACCGCAAGATAAGAGAGTAAAATTAAATAAATAATTAAATTTTTCAAGTTTTGTTTTTGTTTAGGTAATCGAAAATTTATACATATGGCAACATCGCTTTTTTAATGATTCAGAAATATGCATAACTATATTCACACTTTTTGACATTTGTAAACGTTTAATGTTTACTATTAGTAGAAAACAATTGAATGTAATTTTGAAGTTAATCTTTTTAAAAAAGCAACTTTGCCACGATAAACTAATAGAAAATGACAACTGTAATCAAATAAGTTTTATTTTTCACACTTATTTTTATTCAATTAGTTTTTCATGTTAAAAGTTTATCATTCAAGTTTAAAAGTTATTTTGAATATTTATTGACTAAATCTAAATGCATTTCTGATTACCTTTTCATCCAAAAAATCAATTTGACTAGCAACGTTGGCTTATAACTACGTTAAAAAATAACGACAAAGTATCAAAATTTCGACTCTGAATTGTCCACAATTTCATCTCTGATTCAAATATTAAACTTAATAACCTCCAGAAAACTCTCTATTCTCAGTTGCGATTTGTAATAGTGAAAGCGGAAATATTCTAGACGCACCATTCACTCAAGAATTTCGCGTATTGTGCAATTGAAATAAGATTATTTGGCGTATAAAGCTCTGACGCGTGTCTGATGTGCTTTGCCTCTGCTTTGTTCCGTAAAGAAAAGAACTTTGCTTTCACTCGAGTATTTTATTTTCTCCCTATTCTCTTGTCCAAGGGGAAGAAGACCATTCACTTCCACTACTTAAATGTACGTGACACCATGAAACGCACAAAGCTTCTTTTTTTCACTCCCAAAATAAAATAAAAACTCTAAATCAATAGTTGTTGAATTCTCGTTTGATAATAATGAAAATGACAGTGGAGGTATATTGGTGTAGAGAATTGTGCTTCATTTGACAGTGGAGAGATTCTCTCGGCTTGGTCCATAGAAATGGGTCCTATAGTATAAGGGTGAAACTTAAAGGGAGAGAGTGTCTAGAATTTAATTGTATCCTTTGAATCATCCTCGCTTTGTCCTCGAGTTTTCGTCCTTCGGGAATTAATTCATTCGCGTTCCCTTTCCCCTCTCTGTGTCGAAGTCTCAACTTCTCGATCGGTTCTTCTTCAACTAACCAGCCGAACCAGTCTCAGCCAATTTATAACGTATTCGAGCCACTTTGAGGCTTCAAGGATGCTCCCGTTCTTCACCTTGTCGTTGCTTCTTACCCGACATCCGGGACCTTTCCCCTTTCTTCGAATTAGGCACGGAAGTCGCGTAGTTAAATTGTCGAAAGGCGGGGATTTCATTCGTATCGGGAAATCTCGTTCCCTTTCAAGTTCAATGGCAAATCTGTCTGGCTGGCTCTGATTATAACTTTTCTATACATATAAGAAAGAAAAAGCGTAAAGAAAGTGAAAAGATTAAGGATATGTCTCTGATATCTGAGACCGCGATGGCTTTTCAATTGAACAGAATGAAATGATAGTCCATGGTTAACAAACTATTTTAAAATATTTATTAAAAATAAAACAGTTTATAGTTATAGAAATAAAAATATAAATAAAATAGAAAATTTTAATATTATTAATATTAATATTATTATTTTAATGTTAATTATTCAACAAATTTTTTATTTAGATAAGAGAAATTCGCAAATTTACAAAGAGGAGAAAGATTTTGAATATTTCGATTTAACGATTAGCAGGAACAATTAGAAAGTAAGTAGGTCAATGAACTTATTTTTGTTTATTTTAGAAGTTTTATAGTAAAGGTTTCATCAGAAATTATTAAATAACTAGCAAAATAGAACGTGCGCAAGCGCGCGATTAGTTTTCCATGCATTTTAGAAATTATAAAATACAATAATAAATATATAACAAATCGGTAAATAATATTTATCTAATAAAAAGAAATAAATATTTTAAATATAATGTTTAAAAATCAATTAATATAAATAAAATAAATATTTATTTAGGACAAAATTTATAATATTTTAGAATTAAAAAGAATTGCAAAAAATAATTGAAATTAAACAAAGTATATAATTGCAAATTTGGCAAATTAATTGAAAAAAAATAATGAAATCAATTAAAAATTAGGGAAAGTAATTTAAACAATCATAAAAATGTTTTAAATATGACGAAAATAAATCATTAAATTAATAAGGAAAATAATTTTAATTTGAGAAAAATACTTAAGAATCTTAAAAGTAAATTAAAACAAAATTGAATAATGAAAAATTAGAGAAAATAATTGAAAATTTGAAAAACATGATTAAAAATTGAGATAAATAAATTAAAATTAAAAAAAATAATTAAAATTTGAGAAAATAATTAAACAAATTATATAAAAGATTTTAAATAAAGGAAAGTTAAACAAAATTTAAGAAAAATACTTAAAACTTTCAGAAGTTCATTGAAATAAGAGAAAATAATGAAAAATTAGAGAAAATAAATGAAATAAATTGAACACAACAAGTTGTAATTAAAGAGAAATAAGTAAAAACTTTTTGATAATTAAGAAAAAGAACAAGAAATAGAACGAAAGTAATTGAAAATTGAAGAAAATAATCTAAATAATGAAATAATTGAAAAGTCAGATAAATAGTTAAAATTATTTGAAATTATGAAACAAATATAATGAATTGTAAATTGAGGGAAATAAATTTTGGAAAATAATTGAAAAATGTTTTTAAATTTTAAAACTTGACGAAAATAATTAAAATATGATACAAACAAAGATAAGTTGTAAAAAACAAATGACATTTAAGTGTTATAATTGAAAAAATTACAGAATTTTCTTAAATAAAGAAAAAATAATTGAAATGTGAAAAGAAAGAAAATAACTTAAAATTGCAGAAAAGAATTAAAGAAATAAGAAAAAATAATTGAAATTTGAAAAAAATACATGAAGATCTTAGAAATCAATTAAAAAAGAAGAAAATAACTAAAAATTGGAAAAAAGAATTGAAGAAATAAGCTAAAAGTAATTGAAATTTACGATAATTAATAAACAAATTTGGAATTATGAAAAGAAATGAAAATAATTAAAAATTGAAGAAAATATTTGAATTTCCAGAAAATTACTGAAAAATCTTAAAAAAAAAAAATTTTAGAAAATAAGAATAATAATTAACAATCGAGGAAAATAATTGAAAAATGATAAAATTATTTCAAAATGGAAAAAAATAATTGAAATATGCTGAAAATAATTTAAGATTGAGAAAGAAAATTGAATTATGATGAAAATAATTTAAATATTAAAAATTGAAAACATTCAATAAAATTTGAGAAAAATAACTGAAAAAATCATAGAATATATGTTTAAAAAAAAAAGTAATTACAAAATTACTTAAAAAATTTTAATTACAGAGAATAATTCAAAAATCGCAGAAATAACGAAAATTGATGAAAATAATTGCAATATCGGATAAATAATTGAAATTTTTAAAGGTAATGCCAAAATAATGAATATAATTATAAATTGATGACAATCAAGAAGAATTGCAGAATATATTTTTAAGCAAAAGAAAATAATTAAAAAATCGTTATATAATGGAAAATTGATGACAATAATCTAAATTTGAGATAATAACTGAAAATTTGGGAAATTAATAGCATGTGTATATATTTTAAACTTCTTCAAAAACCTTAATAAATTTTTAAAGCATTTTTCGAAACTTTTTTTTACACAAATGACAATTAAAAACCAGGACAACATGACACTAACGAAAAAGGTTACCTTATTCTTTCAATTCAAATTTCAAAATATTTCCTGATAAAGAAAGTCTAAATCAATAATATAACAGGGACTAACTTCACTTCAGTTTTTAAAACGTAGACAGAAAGAGATGAATAAATATTAATAGTAACTAACTTCAGGAGTTATTTAGTATTCTCTCTAAATCTGAATTAGTGGTTTTCTACTAATGAATTAGCAAAAAGTGAGATACTATTAAAATAGTAAGAATTTTACTAATTCTTAGTAGAAAACTACTAATTCAGATTTAGAGAGTTTATATTTATTCATCTTTTTCTGTCCACGTTTTAAAGTCTGAAGTGAAGTTAGTTAGTATTAATATTTATTCATCTTTTTCTGTCCACGTTTTAAAATCTGAAGTGAAGTTAGTTCCTGTTATTTTATTAATTTTGACTCTCTTTAACGGGAAATATTTAAAATATTTTGAATTTTGAATTGAAAGAATAAGGTAACCTTTTACGTTAGTGTCGTGTTGTGCTGATTTTTAATTGTCATTTGTGTAAAAAAAAAAGTTTCGAAAAATGCTTTAAAAATTTATTATGGTTTTTGAAGAAGTTAAAAAGGTATACACATGCAATTAATTTCATAAATTTTTAGTTATTATCTCAATTTTAGATTATTGTCATTAATTTTCCATTATATAACGATTTTTTAATTATTTTCTTTTGCTTAAGGATGTTTATCCAAAAAACCATTTTCTACAGATTCTTAAAAAAGTTTAATGACATATTAAATACATTACTTTACATGTACTGTTACAATTTTATTGAATTTTACCGTTCTGTTTTTAAGATATAAATTTATAAAGTTGGGACTTTTACATGGAAAAAGTAACAAAACGCGCAAAATGACTATATTTTAATTAATTAAAAAAACACGGTTCAACAGATTTTTTTAAAAAACTGATATATTTTAAACTGTAATGGAATACAACTTTTACAATAATATTTAATTAATTTACCGTTCCGTTGTTAAGAAAATGTTATTTGAGGGTAGTAATCCTTCACTTTTTTGAAATAATCAGAAAGAAAAAATTTTAAAAAGTTCGAATTTTCAACAGAAATTTTTTTTTTTCAATAAAATTTGTTTGTGTAATGATTTTAACTACAAAATACAATTTAGAAACCAAATTATAAGACGAAATGAAATTAAAAAAATATTGACTAACATGGTCCGATAGAATGAGAACCGCTTGAGGGTATAAGCGTCCTTAAAAATAAATTCTGCAATTTTTCTTGGTTTTCATTAATTTATAATTATATTTATTATTTTGGCATTACTTTTAAAAATTGCAATGATTTATCCGAAATTGCATTTATTTTCATCAATTTTAGTTATTTCTGAGATTTTTTAATTATTCTCTTTAATTTAAAATTTTAAAGTAATTTTGTATTTACTACTGTTTTCATTTTTTCATATTTCAATTATTTTCAGCATATTTCAATTATTTTTTTCAATTTTGAATTAATTTTATCATGTTTTAATTATTTTCCTCGACTGTTAATTATTATTCTCATTTTCTAAAATTATTTTCTAAGATTTTTAAGTATTTTTATGAAAATTCAAATATGTTCTTAAAATTTTAATTATTTTCATATTTTATCGGAATTAAAAATTTTTTTCTATTGATTATCGTAAATTTCAATTACTTTTAGCTTTCTTCAATTCTTTTTCTCCAATTTTAAGTTATTTTGTTTTTTTTTTAATTGATTTCTAAGATCTTCATGTATTTTTCTCAAACTTCAATTATTTTTTCGTTATTTAAAAAAAATTCTGTAATTTTTTCAATTATCACACTTAAATGTCATTAGTTTTTTTTCACAACTTATCATTGTTTGTATCATATTTTAATTATATTCGTCAAGTTTTAAAATCTAATAACATTTTTCAATTATTTTCCAAAATTTATTTCCTTCAATTTTCAATTCTTTACATTTGTTTTATAATTTCAAAAAATTTTAACTATTTATCTGACTTTTGAATTATTGCATTCAATTTTCAATTTTTTATCGTTTTTTTTTCATAATTGCCAAAATGTTTTTACTTATTTCTCTTTAATTAAAACTTGTTCTGTTCAATTTTAAATTATGTTTATTTTTTTTTCATTTATTTTCTCTAATTTTTAATTATTTTTTTTTTTATATCAATAAACTTCTAAAAGTTTTAAGTATTTTTCTTAACTTTTGTTTAACTTTCCTTTATTTAAAATATTTTATGTAATTTTTTAAATTTTTTTCTAAATTTTAATTATTTTTTTTTAATTTTATTTTATTTATCTCAATTTTCATTCAGGGGTCATTCACATATCACGTGATATCTTTAGGGGAGGGAGGGGGGTAGGCAAAATATAACGGTACATAGAAATTAAATTTTTTTAACAATAGAAAAAATATCACAAGGGGGGAGGGGGTTCAAATTAGCCAAAATTTGTATCACGTAATATGTGAATGACCCCTCATGTTTTTTCAAATTTCAATTATGTTCTCTAATAATTTTTCATTATTAAATTGTTTTCAATAACTTTTAAGATTCTCAATTATTTTTCTTAGATTTAAATTTTTTTTTTATTTTTAAAAAATGTCTATGATTGTTTAAATTACTTTCCCCAATTTTTAATTGATTTCATTATTTTTTTTCAATTAATTTGCAATTATTTTGTTTAATTTCAATTATTTTTTGCAATTCTTTTTGATTATAAAATAATATAAATTTTGTCCTAAATAAATATTTATTTTATTGATATTAATTGATTTTTAAATATTATATTTAAAATATATTTATTTCTTCTTATTAGATAAATATTATTTATCGTTTTGTTATATTTATTATTGTATTTTATAATTTCTAAAATCTATGGAAAACTTATCGCGCTCTTGAGCGCGTTTTATTTTGCTACTATTATTAATATTATTTAAAATTTAAATAGTAATGTTAAAGAAAAGTTTAACTTTATTAATTTTAATTTAATTTTATATTTTTTTATTTTTTTTAATATTCTAAAATCGATGATGATCTCCATAATGTTATATTATTTAACTTGCATTATAACTGAGATTATTTATATTAACAAAATAAAATTTTGATTTAATTTTAATTAATTTAAATTTTAGCAGAAATAGAATAAAATCTGCTGAAATAATAATAGAATGTCAATTTAAATTCTGTATGAAAAATAATAACTCTTGAAATAGATAATTACAACAGGTGGCTTATTTTTCTTTTAAATTCTGGAATTTATATGGTTTTAAATGCCCATATCTTGGACTACTTTCTATCTCCCTCTCAATTAGTACGATAATATTAAACACATGAATCATTTTCTTATATAATACTAAATAGTTTGATCCCCAGTAAGGACTAGAGACAGGAAGTAAGTTTCAAGAAGCAGTTGTAAGGTCAAAATTGTGGGACCACTTGCAAAAATGGGATTAAAACCACGACCGTCTTAAAATATTGATAAATCTGTCAGATATTAGCAAATTGAAATTTTTTATAGACTACTGGAAAGCTTATAAAATTTGTCGTTAAATAGTCCTATTTTAAAGCTTTTTGGTTAATAGAAACGGAGATTCAATGTGATAAAGATAGTTGAATATTTCGATTTTTTTGAATTTTCATTGTTCAAGTTTGGTAGGCTGCATTTTCCAGAAAAGTAATTGAAAACTTTTGAAATTAAGAGAAATTAAGCCTGGAACTATTAGCTTTAAAATAAGCCGAAGAAAATTAAAATATCTTGACTGGTTCAAAAGTTATAAGTAAATTTGTATAAAGAACAAAACGCAACAATTCCTCTGCTTCCTCCCCTCTCTGCCTATTTACAGCTAAAAGTGGAGCGAGCACTAGAATCGTTGCGTTTTTTCGTACCATACATTTACTTATAACTTTTGAACCAGTCAAGATATTTTAATTTTCTTCGTCTTATTTTAAAGCTAATAGTTCAAGGTTTAATTTATCTTAATTTCAAAAGTTTCCAATTACTTTTCTAGAAAATGCAGCCTACCAAACTTGAACAATGGAAATTCACAAGAAACGAAATATTCAATTATCTTTATTACAGTGAATCTCCGTTTCTATTAACCAAAAAGCTTTAAAATAGGACTATTTAACGACAAATTTTATAAGCTTTCCAGTAGTCTATAAAAAATTTCAATTTGCTAATATCTGACAGATTTATCAACATTTTAAGACGGTCGTGTTTTTAATCCCATTTTTGCAAGTGGTCCCGCAATTTTGACCTTTCTACAATTTCGAGAATTTTAATCTAATTCACCATGTTTTGTTATTTCACTTTATGCACGATCGCAATAGCAATTCTTCTTCTTCTTAATTGACTTTTGACATATCCGAACAATATACGGCAAAATATTCGGTAGTAAACAAACCGATGATTGAAAAATAGATAGAGTAGAAGTTAATAAATGTAGCGCGTGACTAAACAAGCTGGCGCCTCCTGGCGGCACTAAACGGGACCAAATTCAAAATTTTAATTTCCATTGCGGTAAACTAATGTTTATGTAAGTATTAAATAAAGTGTATCCTAATAAAAAAAATATTGCTAGAATAGGATATCCATAGTAATATTATTATATGAACACTAGCAACTTTGTGTAACGTTTTAGAAAAATATTCTTGGTAAAAAAAAGTTAATCAAATAATTTTTTTTCCGAAAATTATCAAAAAACAAAAATTGTTTTAATCACCAAGAACCCGACAGTTTTAGGTTGTTTTTATTGTGAAGAAGCGGAGATTTGTACCATGGAATAGTGAAAAAAAAAACCTTAAACTACTTTTCTCGAAAAAAGTCGATTTATTTACCCGTTATAATAATCAAGTGAAATAACTCGTAAATAATTTTTTAACAAGCTTGAAGCAATTAAATTATCGATTTCTTTTAAAAGGGAATAGGGTGAATTCAATTTTTGAATATAAATCTTTGGTTCTCCTATTGGGCAATAAATTCTGACTGAAGTGGATGTACGAAAATCGATTACCCGACTGGAACGCAATCTAAAGGGTCTTAGTATTCAGGAACAGCGATTTCATGTCGTGTACTGCCTTCATTTCCGGTGGACCTTGACGTCTTGATCCCATTTCACCACACAGCATGACACCTTGGGCTTTCACAACTTCCGGCTCGAGAAAGGTAATTTTATCACAAGGAATTTTGAGACACGTGATTTTATTTAAGAGACAGGTGTGTGCGTGCACGCAATGAGTTAATATTTGCTCAACAGTGATGGGGAAATTTTCCTTCGAATTTGGTACCTACCAACGTATTGAGGTGTCAGAAGCAGACTACACCGCTTCTCCAAACACTAAAAACACGGAAACTGTAATTGCTATCCGGTCTGGGAAAATGTTAAACCGTCTCGCTTCCAACTGCGTGTCTCTCGAAAATTTATTCCTACTCGAAGAATTAAATTATAATTCATAGATGCTGCTTATTTTGGTTAAACAAAAGTCTGGCAAGGGAAAGTGATTAAAAAGGACGAAATAACAAATTTAAATAACGATAGACGTGTTTTAAATTTATTTATTAATATTTACGACTGACATGAGAACAAATTTTGGTATATGGTCAATTCATTATATTTCACCTTAATATTATGATTGTTAACAATAATTTTTCAATTTATATTATTTACATTATTATTGCTAACAATCATAACGTTAATGAATTTCAATGATTAAATCTCATTTACAAACTTAAATTTAAATTTAAAGAAGTGAATCGATATTTTGAGGCAGATAAATTAAGTTTCGTAAAACTAGTTGTATTTTGGAAAAGCTTTTCGGTGCCTTTGAAGAGGCCTGGGTACAGTCCCTTCTAGAATTATACAAATTCTGAGTACAGACACTTTCATAAATATGTTAATTTCGAGTACAATCCCTTCCAGAAGTATGCTACTTTGGAGTACAGTCCCTCTCAAAAATATATTAATTTTTAAGTACAGTTCCTTCCGAAAACATACGATTCGATACTTTTTGAAGGGACTGTACTAAAAAAAAAAAACTCCTGGCTACATTAATACACAACCGAACAAAATAATTTAAAAAATCAAAGAATAATTATAAAATTTTAAATTAATAATTCAAAATTAGATAATTATAGAAAATAATTAATAATTGAAGGAAATAGTTGAAAAATGACGAGAATAATTGAAAAATTGAAGGAAATATGTGAAAAATGACGGAAATAATTGTCATTCGACTAGAAAATTCGAAAAAATTAAACAAAAAATATTTAATTTAAAGAAAATACATAATTGCAAATTAAAAAATTAAGAAAATAATAGGAATAATTGTTGGAATAAATTGCACATTCAACAACTGGATTGAAAATCGAAAAAAATAATTAAAATTGGAAACAATTATTTGAAACTTGAAGAAAGAAATTAAAAATTGAAGAATTAAATTAAAATTTAAAGAATATACTTAAAAAATGAAAAAACAAGGAATTGGAAAAAGCCAAGAATTAATAGAAGAAAGTAATTCAAAACTGAAGAATGCAAATAAAAATTGAAGAAAAGAATTAAAAATTAAAGAAAATATTTGAATGATTGTATTTAGAATTAAAAAAACTTGATTATAATCGAAACAGACAATAGAAAAAAGGCGATAATTTTTTAATTAAAAAAAAGTAATTGAAAATTAAAAAATGGAATTTAAATTTGCAGAAAATAACTAAGAATTGAAAAGAATAGTTAAAAATAAAAAAATAATTATAAAATTTTAAGACAATAATTAAAAATTAAAAATATTGTAGGAAATAATTGAAAATTGCGGAAAATTATTAATGAAGAAAATAGTTGAAAAATGACCAGTATAATTGAAAAATTAAAGAACATATTTGAAAAATAACGATAATAATTGTCAATTGAAAAAAAATTCGAAAAATGACTAGATTAATAGACAACTAAAAAAATAATTGAAAAAATTAAACAAAAATATTTAATTTAAAGAATTATTATTTATTGCAAATTAAAAAATTAAAAAAAAAAAGGCATACTTGTTGTAAATAATTGCACATTTAACAACTGGATTGAAAATCGAAAAAAATAATTAAAATTGGAAACAACTATTAAAACTTGAAGAATGAAATTGAAATTTAAAGAATATACTAAAAAATTGGAAAAAGTAATTGAAAAACGCTGAGAATGAATAAATATTGAGAAATTTGCTGAAAATCGAAAAAAAAAATTAAAAATTACAGTAAAAAATTGAAATAAAAGAATTAAATGCAAATTTGAAGAAAATAATTTATGTTAAAAGAAAAATTACAATATGACGAAAATAATTAGATATTGACGAAAATGATTAACTATTAAAAAACAAAATTAACAATTGAAATAAAATACGAAAAATGTCTAGATTAATAGAAAACTGAAAACAATAATGAAAAAAAATAAACCAGAAATATTAAATTTAAAGAAAATAATTACAAATTGAAAAATTAAGAAAATAATAGGAATAATTGTTGGAAATAATTGCACATTGAGCAACTGGATTAAAAATAAAAAAAAATGGGAAAAAATTATTAAAACTTGAAGAAAGCAAATAAAAATTGAAGAATGGAATTGAAATTTAAAGGATATACTAAAAAATTGGAAAAATTAATTGAAACAAGCCAAGAATTAATAAATATAGAAGAAAAAAATTGAAAACTAAAGAATGGAAACAGAAATTGAAAAATGAAATTAAAAATTAAAGAAAATAATTAAATAATTGTACTTAAAATTAAAGAAACTTAAAGATAATCGAAAAAAGTAATAGAAAAAAGATTATAATTTTTTAATTTTAAAGAAAATAATTGAAAATTAAAAAGTATGATTTTAATTTGAAGAAAATAACTGAGAATTGAAGAGAATATTTGTAAAATTGAATAATGAATTTATAATTTAAAAACAGTTTTAATGAGTGAAAAAAATAACTGATAAAATCCGAGAATTATTGAAAACTGAGGAATTAATTAAAAATTGATAAAAATAATTGAAACTTCAAAAGAATGTTTGAGAATTGAAGAAAATAATTAAAAAATCATAAAATTAATTGGAAATTAAAGAATTAAATGGAATTTTCACAAGAAAATAATTGATAATTAAAAGAAAAATTACAATGCGAAGAAAATAATTAAATATTGACGAAAATAATTAAAAATTGAAAAAAGTCGAAAAATGGTGAGAATAATTGTCATTTAAACAAAAAAAAATTTTTAATGAATGAATAGTTAGAAAATTGAAGGAGATTAAAAAATTGTCAATTGGAAACTCATGAAAATTATGGAAAAAAATTGAAGAAAGTAAATGAATATTGAACAAATCAATTGAAAATTGAAGATTTGTATTGAAATTTGAAGAAAATAATATATAACATTCATTTAAAGAAATTTAATTAAGTATGTTTTTTTAATACAATTAATACAATTAATACAATTAAGGTCAAAATACCTAATTGGGTAAATTTGCAATCGTTAATAACTTGGTCAAAAATAAATATTAAACATAATTGTTTTTATTAATGAAGTATATTAAGGTAAATATGATTTCTCTATCTAGTTTCATGTTTATCAGCTGATTTTTAAAGAATTTATTAAAGAATTGTGAAAATGATGCTTTCTAACGATAATTTTTTCAATTTTAAATTTCAGAAAATATATAAGTACTTCTACCTGACATAATTAAATTTTTTTTATAATTTTTTTTTTTAATTAATCCTTAAACATATAGCTTTTTAAACACTTTGATTTAGTTTATAAAAATGAGTTCTAAAATTAAAATAATTAGTTCAATTACATAGTGTGTTTTTGGGTAAATTGCCTACTTGCTGTAAAATTTTTAAGCAAGATACATACGATACGGAAAATCTCTCGGCTTACGTATATTTAGATGTAGAAATTAAATGTCAAGTTGTTATTGCTTCTACATAGAAAATCAGTATTTTAACAAATTAATTATAAATTATTTATTGCATTTATATTAATAATAATTATAATAATTGTACATTGAAAAATCATTTTTAATATATTTTTAAAAAATGATTTTAAATAAGCGCGGGATGAATAAAAAAAGTGCGCATGCGCAGAAAAATACCCACCAGTGCGAGAGTTACGTGAATCACGTGATTATAAAGAATCATGGCGGATTAACTTGTCACATTTAGCATTGATGAAAAAATTTTCGTTTTCTTTCTAAAACTCACGCTGTTTTGAAGCAAGCAGGTATTTTTGTAATTTATTACAGTGTTTAATTAACTTTTGTAAGTTATTTTATAATTGTAAAAGCTTTATTTATTTGTTATAGATTTTATTTTTATTTTTTGTCGGACTGCTTTGGATTGAAACTTTAGTTTCATGATAAAAAGATTATATTTTTGTATTCAAAGCTAGTTCTTTTTTTAATATTAACAAAATGATTGGTTATAGGAAAAATATAAAAAAAATGTTTTCTGTAATTCATACTTTTCTACATTTTTGTGCACAGGCAATTTAACCTGTCGTTAGTCAAAATAACCAATTTTGACATCAATATTTAAATAATTATTCTTTCTTTTTTTTCTGAAATAAGTGCTTGAAATAATTATCTTATTATATTCTTAAAGGTTGTTTTCTAAATATCTGATGGTTTATATTTTTCAAAACAACACAGTTAAAAATTTTGTGTTCAATTTAACATAAATCACATGTTCCAAACGGTCCATTCCAAATTTGTGTTAATTTTTAACACAGGGATTTGTGTTGTTTTCTTTATCGTCTGCTTGACAGAAGTAAAATATAATCGCGTCGAGTTATGGAGTCAATATTATTCAATTAGTAATTTGATTATTAAAAAAATAAATTTGATTATTAAAATTAATTTTCAAAACGAAATTTACATTTTACAACAAAAAATTAAATGTAAATTACAGTGTTATTACTAAAAAATTGACGTTATGTTCAAGAATCTAATGACAGTTATTAAATCAACACACGAAAAATGTTAAATTTTAACACAAAAAATTTAACAAGGATCGATTGTTACACAAATACACAAAATTTTGAACTCTGTATAATTAAATACATTTTTTTTGCTCCAAACTTTACTATAGGTAAATTGGTCGACTCTCCTCGAATAAAAAGCAATTAATAATTAGTTAATTAAAAGACAGATTCCCTTCCGAAATGTTTATTATGTGAGAAAGTAAATTCGATCGAAGGAAGGCAAATAAATAACATAAACAATGTTATTTTTTTAAAAGTCAGAACGACGTTTCGACGACATGGTTCGTCGTCATCATCAGGTTCTAAAATTTATTAACAAAAAATAATGAATTGTCACAAACATAAAAAGAAAAAACAAACAAAAAACACTAAATAATAAATAAATAAAATTTACCGAAATTAAAATGAAATTACAATATGTAATAATTTCATTTCAATTTCGGTAAATTTTATTGTTTTTTGTTTGTTTTTTCTTTTTATGTTTGTGACAATTCATTATTGATCAAAAATTATCCAAAAATTTTGGATTATATTTTAACTGTTCGACAAATTACAATATGTAATAATTTCATTTTAATTTCGGTAAATTTTATTTATTTATTATTTAGTGTTTTTTGTTTGTTTTTTCTTTTTATGTTTGTGACAATTCACTATTTTTTGTTAATAAATTTTAGAACCTGATGATGACGACAAACCATGTCGTCGAAACGTCGTTCTGACTTTTAAAAAAATAACATTGTTTATGTTATTTATTTGGTGGATTATTATTATTATAGATATTTTAATTCCTACTTTTAAAGTAAAATCACCAAAGCCCGAGTTTCGAATTTCATTATATCGACGCCCCCCGTTGATAACATGGTTATTAAAAAGCCAATGAAATAAAATGTTAATTTAAAAAACAGTCGAAAATCATTTTTATTAATAATTTTGTAAGATATGATTTGTATTCAATTGTTTGTGTAATTAAATGTCTGTTGAAGTTGTGTACCATAGAATGTTAATTGGGCTGAACGTACACTATAATGTTTATTTGATCAAATATATGCAATAACATTCAATTTCAATCTTCAATACTATATTATAAAGTAAATACAAGGCTATATACGTAAAAGAGGTGTTCTTTTTTTAATCTTGTACCTAGAAAGTACAATTCCGCTCAAATTTTTTATATTGTTTTAATTAATAATATTTTTTTAGTCAAAAATATTAAAACCTGAATTAATAATTAAATATAATTTGAAATGATTAAATAAAAATATTAAAATTAAAAAGTTGAATTTATCTACTGAAATTTCTTTTTTTTTTTAAACTTTGTCATTTCATTAAAATTTAATATTATTTTTCAAAAGTTAAACATATTTTTTTTGAGAAATTTATTATTTTTTCCATTAAAAAATTGTATTCAAGTGAATTTTATCTAAATTGTAATATATTTTAATAAATTTGTAATAAAAAATTATTATGTGTCGTATAACAATAACAATAATAATGATAATAATAATAATAATAATAAAAATGTAAGTTCATACTTTTTGCTTACCTGTATATTTTAAAGTTCATGAGTTAAATATTAAAAATTACCATAAAGCTACTAATTATACAATTAATAATATTTCTAAAATTATGTTCTAAATAAGAATTTGATAATTTTATTTTGATTTGAAAAATAATCAAACACTGATTTTCCATCAAAATTTTCTTTCATAAGATAAAAATTAGTTAATAACAATTGTTGCATGTAATTTTTAATTTTTTTAAACAAACTAATATTGTTTATTTGAAACTTTTCATCTAATAGAGCTAGAGAGCTGAAACTTTCTCTTAATAATTTTGCAACTTTTTAAGCCTATGAAAGCTTAAAATTAATAATAAACGAAAATTCACAATTATAAAAATTGTTTAAACAAATTAATATTGTTTATTTGTAACTTATCATCTAATTGAGCTACAGAGTTGAAATTTTTTCCTAATTTTGCAACTTTTCAAGCTTATGAAAGCTTAATATTAATAATAAACGAAAATCCACAATTATCAAAATTGTTTAAACAAATTAATATTGTTTATTTGCAACTTTTCATCTAATTGAGCTAGAGAGCTAAAACTTTCTCTTAAATTTGCAACTTTTCAAGCTTATGAAGGCTCAATATTAATAATAAACGAAAATCCACATTTATGGAAATTGTTTAAACAAATTAATATTGTTTATTTGCAACTTTTCATCTAATTAAGCTAGAGAGCTGAAACTTTCTCTTAATAATTTTGCAACTTTTTAAGCCTATGAAGGCTTAAAATTAATAATAAACGAAAATTCACAATTATAAAAATTGTTTAAACAAATTAATATTGTTTATTTGTAACTTATTATCTAATTGAGCTACAGAGTTGAAATTTTCTCCTAATTTTGCAACTTTTCAAGCTGATGAAGGCTCAATATTAATAATAAACGAAAATCCACATTTATGGAAATTGTTTAAACAAATTAATATTGTTTATTTGCAACTTTTCATCTAATTAAGCTAGAGAGTTGAAACTTTCTATTAATTTTGCAACTTTTCAAACCTATGAAAGCCTTATATTAATAATAAACAAAAATCCACAATTACACTAAATGTTTAAACAAATTAATATTGTTTATTTGCAACCTTTTATCTAATTGAGCTTTAGAGTTAAAACTTTCATTTAATTTTGCAACTATTCAAGAATATAAAAGCTGAATATTAAAAATAACGAAAATCAACAATTATAAAAATTGTTTAAACAAACTAATATTGTTTATTTGCAATTATTCATCGAATTGAGCTAGAGAGTTGTAACTTTCTCTTAATTTTGCAATTTTTAAGCCTATAAACGCCCAAAACTTGTAGTAAACGAAAATTCATAATTATAAAACTCTTTTAAACAAATTAATATTGTTTATTCACAACTCTAATACAGTTTGGGAACTGTATTACAATATTAATATTAACAATACTAATTTGTTTAAACAATTTTTATAATTGCTGATTTTACTTTACGATTAATTCTGGGCTTCATTAGGATTGAAAAATTGCAAAATTAATAAAAAGTTACAACTCTGTAACTCAATTAGATAAAAAATTGCAAATAAACAATATTAATTTGTTTAAACAATTTTTGTAATTGTGGATTTTTGTTTATTATTAATATTAATCTTTTGTAGGCTTGAATAGTTGCAAATTTAAGAAAAATTTACAACTTTCTAGCTCTATTAGATGAAAAGTTGCAAATAAACAATATTAATTTGTTTAAACAATTTTTATAATTTTATATTTAATTTTCTTTCTTATATTAGGATTTACTCAACTTAAATAGTTGCAATATTAAAAAAAAGTTACAAGTCTCTAACTCTATTAGATGAAAAGTTTCAAATAAACAATATTAATTTGTTTAAACAAATTAAAAAATACATGCAACAATTGTTAGTAACTAATTTGTATGTAATTAAAGGAAAGTTTGATGAAAAATGGTGTAAAATGTCGTAATGAATATTTTTTAACGATCTTACACGTTTTTTTCGTTTATGAAGATTTTTTATAGACCTTTAAAAAATAGTAAATAATAAAAAATTTGTTAAATAAATTATTGGATCTTATTCTTTAAACTTTTCTAAGGAGAAACAGCTTTATCCGATCGAAAAATGTTAATTTTTATGGATTTTATGTCAATTCCATGGAAAAGTTTTTTTTTCCATGCATTTTGCATGGGAAACTTTGAGCGCTTTGACCGAATTTCATGAATTTTTAAATTGAAATGAAGGGAATTTGCAATAAATAAAGCCAGGTTGACGATAAGTTTAGTATTGAAACTATTATTTAGTAATAATTTACTTATTTAAAAAAACTGGGAAGCCCAGGTTGGCCCCAACTGGCGCCCACTTACAAACTGGGAAATACTGGGAACTTTTCTACACGGGTTTTAATATTTTTGACAAAAAAAAATATTATTAATTAAAACAATATAAAAAATTTGAGCGGAATTGTACTTTCTAGGTACAAGATTAAAAAAAGAACACCTTTTTTACGTATATAGCCTTGTATTTACTTTATAATATAGTATTGAAGATTGAAATTGAATGTTATTGCATATATTTGATCAAATAAACATTATAGTGTACGTTCAGCCCAATTAACATTCTATGGTACACAACTTCAACAGACATTTAATTACACAAACAATTGAATACAAATCATATCTTACAAAATTATTAATAAAAATGATTTTCGACTGTTTCTTAACCCATTAACGCCCAAGAGGACACAAATTTTACCAAATTTTCAAGACTATTCCTAAGCAATTAAAAAAAATTTGAAAAATTTGAAACGAACCATTTCCAACGTAAAATTTATCGCTCTTTCAGATTCTGTTATCAAAATTTGTTTATAATAAACATGCAAAAAGTTATAAACAATTGTTTAAAAAAAAACACGATTTTTTGCATAAGAAAAATTTTTCAATCAATATTTTCATGCATAACAAGAAACGAGATTGGGTCAAAGCCTTAAAATATCGTGTCTTTAAGTTCTCAGCCGTAAATATTCGGAAAAACATATACAAAAATACAAGATGGCGGCTCCAATATGGCGACTGAACTGACTTTTTTTTTTACAAAATATGAGCTTAGTGTACCAAACCTTAAAAAATTGTCCGAATTCGATGAAACTTGGTACCCTTAGGTTTTTGGGGTCCCTGAATACGAATCTGAAGTCATTTTTCAAAAATTCAAAATGGCGGATCCAATATGGTGGACAAAATTATAAAATTTCATTTTAATTTCATAAAACTTGGTATATGGGGGTTTTTGGGGTCTCTGATTAAGAATCTGAAGTCATTTTTCAAAAATTCAAAATGGCGGATCCAATATGGCGGACGAAATTAAAAAATTTCAATTTAATTTCATGAAACTTGGTATATGGGGGTTTTTGGGGTCTCTGATTACGAATCTGAAGTCATTTTTCAAAAATTCAAAATGGCGGATCCAATATGGCGGACAAAATTATAAAATTTCAATTTAATTTCATGAAACTTGGTATATCTGGGTTTTTGGGGTCTCTGATTATAAATCTTAAGTCATTTTTCAAAAATTCAAAATGGCGGATCCAATATGGCGGACGAAATTAAAAAATTTCAATTTAATTTCATGAAACTTGGTATATGGGGTTTTTGGGGTCTCTGATTACGAATCTGAAGTCATTTTTTTAAAATTCAAAATGGCGGATCCAATATGGCGGACGAAATTAAAAAATTTCAATTTAATTTTATGAAGCTTGTTATGCATGGTTTTATTGGGTTCTCTGATTACAAATCAAAATCTTTTATAATGTATTTTGTTCGTTAGCCGTCAATACTATAGTATTGTCGTTTCCCAGCTCTTACCACGAGGAGGTGGACGTTCATAAGACCCATTCTTTTTTTTGTTTTTTTTTGTTTTTTTTGTGTTTTTTTTTTGTTGTTATGATTTTTTTGTTTTTTATAAATTATACACACATTTATGAACATATAAATAGATATATTATAGTTTAGTAGTAGATTTGTCCCAGTTTCTACTGTTTTCTTTTATGAAAAGTAGTATTTATACAGCCTAACTGTGCACAGCCTTAAAACATGTGGAACATTGAAAGACATTACATTGAACGCACATGTTTTCAGTTCTCTTACTACATTTTGCGTAGTAGTGGCAATATTTTTTAGTGCCTGCAGCCTTTAATTGATGAAGCTGCAAACTTGTGGTACCAGTGTCTGTAAGGTAGCTTTTCGCAACGGCTAAAGCAACATCTTTAGTTCCCGTTTTTTTCTGAAACAACGATTTCCTCGTGGTAAGAGCTGGGAAACGACAATACTGTAATATTGACGGCTGACGGACAAAATACATTATAAAAGATTTTGAATTGTAATAAGAGAACCCAATAAAATCATGCATACCAAGCTTCATAAAATCAAATTGAAATTTTTCATTTTTGACCGCCATATTAGATCCGTCATTTTGAATTTTTGAAAAATGACTTAAGATTCGTAATCAGAGACCCCAAAAACCCCCATATACCAAGTTTCATGAAATTAAATTAAAATTTTTTAATTTCGTCCGCCATATTGGATCCGCCATTTTGAATTTTTGAAAAATGACTTAAGATTTATAATCAGAGATCCCAAAAATCCAGATATACCAAGTTTCATGAAATTAAATTAAAATTTTATAATTTTGTCCGCCATATTGAATCCGCCATTTTGAATTTTTGAAAAATGACTTCAGATTCGTAATCAGAGACCCCAAAAACCCCCATATACCAAGTTTCATGAAATTAAATTGAAATTTTTTAATTTCGTCCGCCATATTGGATCCGCCATTTTGAATTTTTGAAAAATGACTTAAGATTTATAATCAGAGATCCCAAAAATCCAGATATACCAAGTTTCATGAAATTAAATTAAAATTTTATAATTTTGTCCGCCATATTGGATCCGCCATTTTGAATTTTTGAAAAATGACTTCAGATTCGTATTCAGAGACCCCAAAAACCTAAGGGTACCAAGTTTCATCGAATTCGGACAATTTTTGAAGGTTTGGTACACTAAGCTCATATTTTGTAAAAAAAAAGTCAGTTCAGTCGCCATATTGGAGCCGCCATCTTATATTTTTGTATATGTTTTACCGAATATTTACGGCTGAGAACTTAAAGACACGATATTTTGAGGCTTTGACCCAATCTGGTTTCTTGTTCTGCATGAAAATATTGATTGAAAAATTTTTCTTATGCAAAAAATCGTGCTTTTTTTTAAACAATTGATTATAACTTTTTGCATGTTTATTATAAACAAATTTTGATAACAGAATCTGAAAGAGCGATAAATTTTACGTCGGAAATGGTTCGTTTCAAATTTTTCAAATTTTTTTTCATTGCTAAGGAATAGTCTTGAAAATTTGGTAAAATTTGTGTCCTCTTGGGCGTTAATGGGTTAAATTAACATTTTATATCATTGTCTTTTTAATAAACATGTTATCAACGGGGGGCGTCGATATGTATTTTTATTTAAATAATCCCAAAGCGTAAGAAACTAGAGTTAAATATTATGTATTCATTAAGTTAAAAATCAGATTACACGATCTCCTCATTCAAGAATTAACAGAATAACTGGATTTACGAGTTGCTCTATTCAAATTTCAAGCTTCTCCCATTTCCCGATTTTCAATTCTCGTGCAAATCAGTAATATATGAATATACGAGAAACACACGGGATATCGTATCGGACCGTGCCGCTGAAAGCTTCTGCGTAAGCGGGGCTTAAATCTGGCTTCGTCACGGTCTCGAGCACATGTAGAATCGTGCACGAATAGTCGAGAATTGTAGAAGCAGAGGTACTTGCTGGTGCTATGGGTGACATTTAGGGAGAGAATGGAACAGAGTATTTATGGTGTCTCGCACTGAGAATCCTGCCTTGCATCAGCTAGAATATCGACATATATATATATATATATGTGTGTGTGTGTGTGTGCATGTGTGTGTATGTGTGTCTCCAAACAGATTTATGACGGTCGCGAGGAATCCTTACGTCGTGAATGAGAGCAAACCGGAAACTTACGATTCTGTAATTCCTGCCTTCCTTGTTTATCCTTTAATACAACTGACTCCTTGTAAAGGACCTCCCCTTTTATCCCCTCAGCTACGAAAAGACTTCTCGTATTTTCTACTTAACTCTAAGCACCGTAACCAGTACTTCAGTTCGCTTTACTCTTCAATTCTCTCCTGTTTACTCACTCAGGCGTCTCTCAAATGTTTTCAGTTTATTTATCAAAGTATAAGAACTGTTTGATGGTTTATGAGTCTCGAGTTGGACTTGAGTTTGATCGTAAAATTTCTGTTTTAGTGGCTTTTTTCAAGAGCCTTTTTATTGCCAGGGAGTTTATCATTTCTTGGTAGAATAGGTAGGCTATCTAAATTGATTCTTCCCTGTGTCTACCATTTAGTTCTGATAATAATGTCCAAGTATGCGATCTTTAGCAAAACGATTTTTAAGCAACCAAAGATTGGTAATTTAATTCAATTTTCAATTATAACATCACTGGTTAGAAATAGATTCGGAATTCTTTAATTATCTCATCTTCGTTTTTATCGTATTAGAAAAAAAGAATTACGCAAACGAGTGTTTATTTTTCAGTCAACTTGAAAACAGGATATAATTAAAAGTTATTTCTTACAGTTCTAAAAGTGATTTCTAATGATAGATTAAAATTGATATAATAATAGTTGGAGAAGAAATAAGTTTTAATTAAATTCTGATTGATGAGTGTTTAATATACCTATATATTAAAAATAATGTAAGTAAACCAGACTCATGGTACTTTGTCATAGTTCCTTGCTAGAGGTAATAAATTTGAATCTTCCGGCAGAGTTACGTCAACACCGTTAAAAGCCAATAATTTAATGAAACAACTTATCTGTAATTTATGAAAATTGATGACTACTCTTGTTACGTTTCACTATTTACAATCTCATGATTAATATGACTAAAAGCCTCGATGAGGTCAATTTCAAAATCCCTATAATTATGTATTTAACAAAAAACAATTGTTTGGGCATTTTAGTTAGAAATTCCATTTGAATAATTTAACTATTCATAATTAATTCAATTCCCCATGAAAATTTAATCAACGCCGTATTTTTTGTCCCAATTTGTAAGATTTAAATTAGCAGCTTAAACGTCAGCGCGTTACTTCTGTCAAAGTTCCCATTGTTAGCATACTCTTAACTAACCACTTTGAATTTCAATGACTACAGCTAAGTATCCAATTCAAGTAGCAACGACCTTGAAATCTCAAGAACCAAACAACTCACTCGTTCTGTATATTTAATCAATGAATTTTCACTCACCATGAAGAGCCTTGAGGTATGCTTTGCCTGCATTGATCAGCTGCCTAGCTCCAGGATTGAATTTTTCCAGGATATTCTGTAATCATGAGAAAAAAAAACGATTGAAAATTCTCGTTCGGGCTTAATGAGACACTTAAATTAAAGTCGTCTAATGCATCAATTACGTGGAAAGAAGTATGTTTTCGTAGAAGCTAAGGTAGAACGGGGAATAAATCTTATAATCGTATCTGGAACGGTAGACCTTGAACGGCCCCAGTTAACGATAACGACTTTGCTCCAATCAGATTAGTGCAGTTAGATTAATTAGATGGAGGTTTGCGTTAAATTCCAAAGAGCCCCTCGGCTTTGGTACGCAACCTCAATCGATTCCCCAGGTGCAGCATTCTGAAGATGTCTATGGTAAGGGGAGTACACATGTTGCATAAATCGAATACTACAAAACACCCCCACTGCTTTTATCATCTAAGAAAGCGAAGTTCTGGCTATTTTATCTTTTTCTGGATTGAAGAATGTCTCAACATTTGCATCTTTAATCATCTAACAAAAAATTTACTAATCAATATTAGAATTTTTAACATACTTCGAAGGGATGGAGCTAAATGAAAAGGACAATTTTAAAACTCTCGACAAGACGAAGCGCGATAACTCAAATTTTTCGATAAGTCAAAGTAATTCTGGGGTCGAGTGGCGTAACTGTTAAGGGGCAGTGCCCCCGGGGCCCTAAATCAACCCTAATAGACCTTTAACAAAAAAAAATTTCAAAAACTTTACTAATTGTAGTAATTTAAAGTTTGACTAAATTAAACAACGCGCGCTTGCCCGCGTTTAGTTTCTACACCTTGTGTTATCAACAGTTATAAATATTTTAAATATGATGTTAAAAAATAAATTTATATAAACAAATAAATAAAATAAATAATTATTCAGAACAAAATTTACAAAATTTTAAAACTAAAAAAATTGAAAAAAATAATTTAAAATTTTGCAAATTAATTGAAAACAAAAAATGAAATCAATTAAAAATTGGGGCAAGTAATTTAAAAAAGCATAGAAATGATTTAAAAATATATTGAAAAAATTGAATAATGAAAAATTAGAGAAAATAATTGTAAATTAAAAAATAAATGATTGAAAATTAAAAAAAAAAATTTTTAATTTGAGAAAATAATTGAAAAAACTACATAATATATTTTAAATAAAGGAAAGGTGAAGAAAATTTCAGAAAAATACTTCAAACTTCCAGAAGTTCCATGATAAGAAAGAGAATTAAAACTTAGAGATAATAAATGAAAAAAAAGATAAACGTAATTTTAAATTGAAGAGAACAATTTTTAATTAAAAATATATAATTAGAAACTTTTTGGAAATTATGAAAAAGAACGAAAGTAATTGAAAATTAAAGAAAATAATATAAAAAATATTATAAATAATGGAAAATTGAATGAAATAATTGAAATGTCAGATAAATAGTTCAAAATTTTTGAAATTATATAACAAATGAAAATAATTGAAAATTAAAAGAGATACATTTTGGAAAATAATTGAAATATGATTTTAAATTTTGAAACTTGCAGAAAATATTTGCCATATGATAAACACAGTAACAAGTTGTCAAAAGTAAATGACATTTGAGAAAAAAAATTTAAAAAATTACGAAAATTTTTTTAAATAAAAAAAATAATTGAAATTTTAGAAAAATACATAAAGATTTTAAAAATTATTTGAAAAAAATTAGAATTATTAATAATTGGATAAATTAATTGAAGAGAACTAAAAATAATTGAAAATGACAATAATTGATAAAAAAAGAATTAGAAATTAAGAAAACGAATAAAAATAATTAAAAATTGAAGAAAATAATTGAATTTTTAGAAAAATACTTATAAATCCTAGAAAATAATTTTAGAAAATGAGAATAATAATTAACAATCGAGGCAAATAATTGAAAAAGAATAAAATTATTTCATAATTTTAAAAAATGAGTGAAATATGCTGAAAGGTTGAAAAAAAAATTTAAATATGAAAAAATAATTTAAATGTGAAAAATTGAAAACAGTAAATAAAATTTAAGGAAAACAGTTGAAAAAATCCTAGAATTAATATGTTTACAAAAAGAAAATAATTACAGAATTACTTAAAAAATATAATTAAAGAGAATAATTGTAAAATTGCAGAAATAATCGAAAATTGATTAAAATAATTGAAATTTTAGAAAAATACTCAAAAATCTTAAAAAATAATAAATTTTGGAGAATGATAATAATAATTAACAATCGAGGAAAATAATTCAAAATTGAGAAAAATAATTAAAACACGCTGAAAATAACTTAAGATTGAGAAAAAAATTGAGATATGATGAAAATCATTTAAATATGAAAAATTGATAACAGTAAATAAAGTTAGAGGGAAATAGTTGAAAAAATCGTAGAATATATGTTTAAGGTTAAAGAAAATAATTACAAAATTACTTAAAAAATTTTAATTAAAGAGAGTAATTAAAAAATAACAGAAATAATCGAAAGTTGATAAAAGTAATGGAAATTCTAGAAAAATAATTCAAAATTTTAGAAAATAATAAATTTTAGAAAATGATAATAATAATAATTAACAATCCAGGAAAATAATTCTAAATTGAAAAAAATAATTAAAATATGTTGAAAATAACTTAAGATTGGGGGAAAAAATTGAAATATGATGAAAATAATTTAAATATGAAAAATTTACATCTTGTAAATAAAATTTCAGGGAAATAGTTGAAAAAATTGTAGAATATATAAAATAAAAGTTTAAAGTTAAAGAAAGTAATTACAAATACTTAAAAAATTTTAATTAAAGAGAATTATTAAAAAAATTGCAGAAATTATTGAAAATTGATGAAAATAATTGAAAATTTTAGAAAAATAATTCAAAATCTTAGAAAATAATAAGTTTTAGAAAATGATAATAATAATTAACAATCCTGGAAAATAATTCAAAATTAAAAAAAATAATTGAAATATGCTGAAAATAACATAAGATTGAGAAAAAAAATTGAAATATGATGAAAATAATTTAAGTATGAAAAAATGATAACAGTAAATAAAATTTGAGGGAAATGATTGAAAAAATCATAAAATATGAATTTAAAAAAATAAAATAATTACAAAATTACTTAAAATTTTTTAATTAAATAGAAGTATTAAAAAAATCGCAGAAATAATCAAAAATTTATGAAAATAATTGAAATTTCAGATAAATAATTTGAATTTTTAAAAGTTTTGCCAAAATAATAAATATAATTAAAAATTAAAATATGAAGAAACAAAATAAAGGATGACAAAACTAATTAAAAATTCAGTAAAAAATTAAAAATTTGAAGAAAAGACTTGGAAAATGACAAAAATAATTGAAATATGAAAAAAGAAAATAAAAATTGTATGTCAATACATAATTAAAAAATTGGAGAAAAAAATTGACGATTAAAGAAAATAATTGAATAATTGAAAAATCATAAAATTAATAGAAATTTAAAGAAAATACTTGAAAAATTATAAAAATTAAAAAAATTTAAAAAAAGCAGTTGAGAAATGACAAAAATAATTGAAAATTACAAAAGTAATTCAACCAAGAAGAAAAAATATATAAATAAAAAATCAAATTAGAAATCAATAATTGGAGAATTGGATATAAAACTTGACGCTTAAAGAAAATAATTGTTTAAGGGCATGTGATGATAATGCTAAATTTGTCCGTAAACTTTCTCTTAAAGTACTCAATGTTTTGACACCAAACTTTGTAGAATTACTCAAAACACCAATTGAATGGTCTCTCTGACCCAATTTTGTTTCATTTTTGTCTTTAAACTAAATATTTTTCAAATTTACTTTTTTTTCAAAATTTTCCAAAAATTGTAAAATTGAAAAAAAAATTAGTTTAAAGATAAAAATGAAATAAATTTGGCTCAGAGAGACCATTCTAATGGTATTTTGAGTAATTCTACAAAGTTTGGTGTCAAAACATTGAGTACTTTAAGAGAAAGTTTACGGACAAATTTAGCATTATCATCACATGCCCTTAATGGCAAAATAATTGCAAAATCCCAAAAAATTTTAAATTTAAAAAAAATACTTAAAAAATGATAAAAATAATTAAAACTAAAAATAAAAGCAATTGACAAATGACAAAAATAATTGTATAATAAAAAATTAAATGTAAATTTAAGTAAGAAATTAAAGAATCCATGACAATAATTTAAAGATATAAGAAGATAAGCAAAATTTGTGGAAAGTAATAAAAAAAATATCGAGAATATTAATAATAAATTATTTTGAAGAAAATAATTGAGAAATCACAAATTTAATTTAATACGTGAAAAATAACAAAGACAATAAAAATTTGAGACAAATAATTAAATAATGAAAAGAATGTAAGATTGAAAAAAATTACTGGGCAAGTGCGAGTCGGACTCGCGCACGGAAATTTTCCGTCCACGAACTTAAAAATGGATTGAAAACATTTTTTGAATTATTTATTTTTAATGATTCATTTCAATAGCTCGTTAGTTACATATTATTTGAATTATTTGAATAATAATAAATTACAATCATAATTTTTTTACTTTTATTAAAATGTATAATTTTTATAAGATATTTATTAGATTTTTATCAAATTAAAAACTTCCAGTCAAATAGACCGAGTTTTTTTATAATTTTGAATTTTAAGGAAAAAAAATTTTTTTAAACATTTTTTTATATATATTTTTTTAATTTTAAACTTTTAAAGTAATTTTAACATAAAAATAAACATTTTGTACATAATAATAATCTGAAACTATGAAATATTGTAGCTGTTTAGAAGGAAAAAATTTTTTTTTGGGTAAAATTTCAGTTTTTTGGAAAAAATGTTATGATAATAAATTTAAACCACAATTTTTATAGTTTCATAAAAATTTCCACATAAATTTCCACATTTCTGCCAATTCCCAACTTTTCATGATAAATAGGCTGAGCTTTAGCATAGGTGTTTTTTGTCATTTTTCAATTTTTCATTAATAACTTTTGAAAATTAAGTCGAGCAACGTTAGTTATATTTTTCCTGTAATCTACACGCAAAAATACCCAGATATACCAAATTTCAAACCTTTAGGTCAAATAGTTTGGGAGATAAGGGGAGGGGGGTAAATAGGCTTTTCAATGCATTTTTTTAAAAAAAATCTTGTTATTTCCTTGACAACGCTATGAACATCACGTTCAATCATGTTCGCTATATTTTTCCTGTAATCTACACGTGAAAATACATAAGTGTACCAAATTTCAACTCTCTATCTCAAATAGTTTGGTCACTAGGGGGGGGGGGGGGGGCGATAATGGTTTTGGGCGACGGACAAACGAGTGAAAACATAAGGGTTCCGTTTTGACACTTTTGGTATCCGGAACCCTAAAAAAATAACTGAAATTTGAAAAAGAAAATGAAACTTGTAAAAAATATTTGGCAATTGATGTAAAGTATTTAAAAATTATTGAAGAAAATTGTTGAAATTTGAAGAAAATAATTGATTTGGTAGAAAAAAAATGAAAATTGTGTAATAAACTGAGAAATTAATGACCATAAAATGGATTGCCACCGAGTAACAAGTTTGAAGTGAATTTGAGCAATTTTGCAAAATATGTCTGCCATATTGGACCCGCCATTTTGAATTTGGAAAATTTTGTAAATTTGACATCGTATTTACAATCAGAGACTTCGAAAACCCCCCTTTTTTTAATGGATTCCTGTTTCTGGTATATGATTCACCAAACAATAGGATTTGCCATATTTAGGTTTCCTGCTGGACCAAAAATTGTCATTTTTAATTAAAAAAAAAACAAACTACTTCCTTTATAACTTCCCAAAAATTGGTAAAAATCTCAATCAGGTAAATATATAAAAAATTTGCAATAAACTTTGTCAAGCAGAATTTAAGGAATATTTTACTGTTTGGCAAGGGTATTAAATTTCAGGGTTCTTGCACGAGGAGCGTTATTCTCGTTATTGGAAAATATACATTCATGATATCGTATTCGTAGTGGCTCCTTAGGGCTTCCGAGATATGACGGGCAACATACGATTACTCGTGAGGAGAACGGAACGTCGGAACGCTTTCGGCATTCTTCCTTTGAAGGCAACGCTTTGACACATCTCTCTCTGCAGCTTTCTATCTCGCTCAAAGATCTATCTCTCTTTCTCTCTCAAGACAGCGTTCCTCTTACCTTCTTTATCCTTGAGGATCCTTTCACCCTTCCTCGGTTAGATGCTAGAACTCAAGACAGTGTGCCTTTGCATACCAGGTGACTATAGTCCGTTTAGCATCTCGATAGAATTCAAAGAAATACTAATGCCACGAGTTAGTGCATTCGTTAGGACACGAACAAGCAATAAACGCCAAGAATGACTCAAAAAATGAGAATTGAATAGGCTTAAGAAAGTGCTGATAGCGGCTTGACTAACAATAAGAAAAGGTGTTTTCAAGACCATTTATTTTCATTTCTTATACTTTGTCGAGAATATTGAACATTGAGAAAAATTGTTTAGATAACTTCCTGCTTTGAATGCAATTTATATCTAGTTCTTATAAGATTTGTTTTTAGACGCGAAAAAACACATTTCACAGGTGCAGCGAATTTATAAGGTTTGCTTTTTAAACCTGAAAAGACAATTTTAATGGTCAGATTTTAAGGGGTCTTTTTTAAACCACTAAAGACAATTTACGTCATATGGCATAGTAAGTTTTTGAGTGTTTCTTTTAACTCAAAAAACACTTCTTCTTGATACGGTAAGTTTTGACGATTTTGTTTTAAAACCTAAAAATACATTTTTCATCGTATAGCACGGTAAGTTCTTAAGATTTGGTTTTAGACCTGAAAAGATTATTTCAATGGTACGGTAAGTTTCTAAGGTCTGCTTTCTAAACCTAAAAAGAAACTTTTTTATGGTAAGGTAGGTGTTTAAGGTTTCTTTTTTAAACCTTCAATGACAATGTTCGTTATATAGCACGGTAAGTTTATAAGGTTTGTATTTTAAACCTGAAAAGACAGTTTATATGGTACGGTAAGTTTTCCAAGTTTTCTTCTTAAACCTAAAAAGTAACTTTTTCTTTTATGGTAGGATTTTAAGGGTTCCTTTTCAAACTTAAAAAAACATTTTTGATTGTGTGGTACGGTAAGTTGCTAAGGTTTTCTTTCTAAACCTAAAAAGACACTTTTGCTTGTAAGGTAAGTTTTTGAGGGATTTTTTTCTAAAGCTCCAAAGGCAATTTTCATTACATAGCACGGTAAGTTCTTAAGATTTGGTTTTAGACCTGAGAAGATCATTTCAATGGTACGGTAAGTTTCTAAGGTCTGCTTTCTAAACCTAAAAAGAAACTTTTTCATGGTAAGGTAGGTGTTTAAGGTTTCTTTTTTAACCTTCAATGACAATGTTTGTTATATAACACGGTAAGTTTATAAGTTTTGTATTTTAAACCTGAAAAGACAATTTATATGGTACGGTAAGTTTTCCAAGTTTTCTTTTTAAACCTAAAAAGTACCATTTTCTTTTACGGTAGGATTTTAAAGATTTCTTTTCAAACTTAAAAAAACATTTTTGATTGTATGGAACGATAAGTTTTTAAGATTTGTTTTTTAAACCTGAAAAAGCCAATTTCAATGGTACGGTAAGTTTCTAAGGTTTGTATTTTAAACCTGAAAAGACAATTTATATGGTACGGCAGGTTTTCCAAGTTTTCTTTTTAAACCTAAAAAGTAACTTTTTCTTTTATGATAGGTTTTAAATAGTTCCTTTTCAAACTTAAAAAAACATTTTTGATTGTATGGATCGGTTATTTTTGAAGATTTGTTTTTTAAACCTGAAAAAGCCAATTTCAATGGTACGGTAAGTTTCTAAGGTTTGTATTTTAAACCTGAAAAGACAATTTATATGGTACGGCAGGTTTTCCAAGTTTTCTTTTTAAACCTAAAAAGTAACTTTTTCTTTTATGATAGGTTTTAAATAGTTCCTTTTCCAAACTTAAAAAAAACATTTTTGATTGTATGGAACGGTAAGTTTTTAAGATTTGTTTTTAAACCTGAAAAAGCCAATTTCAATGGTTGCTTTCTAAACCTAAAAAGAAACTTTATCTTGGTAAGGTAGGTGCTTAAGGATTCTTCTTTAAATCTCCAAAAGATAACTTTCATTATATGGCACGGTAAGTTTTTGAGATATTTTTACATCCAAAAAGACACTTTTCCTTGTTAAGATAGGTTCTTGAGGCTTATTTTTAAACCTCCAATGACAATGTCTGTTATGTAGTACGGTAAGTACTTAAGATTTAGTTTTAGACTTGAAAATACAATTTCAATGTTACGGTAAGTTTCTAAGGCTTGCTTTCTAAACCTAAAAAGACACTTTTCATTGATAAGGTAGGTCTTTAAGGCTTCTTTTTTAAACCTCCAATAACAATGTTCGTTATATAGCACGGTAAGTTTATAAGGTTTGTATTTCAAACCTGAAAATACAATTTGAATGGTACGGTAAGTTTTTTTAATGTTTGCTTTTTAAACCTAAAAAAATACATTTACTGCGTATGGTAAGTTTTTAAGGGCTCCTTTTTAAACCACTAAAGACAATTTATATCATATGACACATTTACTTTTTGAGAGTTTTTTTTACTCAAAAAGACACTTCTTCTTGATACGGTAAGTTTTAAAGATTTTGTTTAAAACCTAAAAATACATTTTTCATTGTATGTTACGGTAAGTTTTTGAGTTTTTTACACCAAAAAAGACACTTTTCCTTGGTACGGTAAGTTTGTAAGGTTTCTTGTTAAAACTTAAAAAGACAATTTTCATTGCATGATACGGTAAGTTTTTAAGTTCTGTTTTTTAAATATGAAAACCTCTCCACTGTATGGTACCGTAAGCTTTAAATCTTTGTTTTTCAGAACTAAAAAGACACTTTTTAATTCTATCCTAAAATTTGTTTTTAAACTTGAAAATCTACAGTCCATCTATATAACAATAGATGCATTCTTTTCAAACCGAGACTATTTTTTTCCTTGTACTAGAATAGAGTTTTCACTTTCACTTCATTTCACATATGGAATAAATCTCTTTTCACATAGAAGCCCTGTTCTAGAATTGATCTTCCGTTTTTCTTTCCCGGGACATTTATCTCTGAATGTACGTGTCAGAATTGTGCGTATTTGGGCCATTATCATGTAACGCTGACACCCATGCCAAGTCGTCAAGAGGAAATGGCTGCTGTTAGAGTCTTTCCGGTGGTACCGGAAGTACCTCCCGCTTCTCCTTTACCCTGTATGTTTCGCGACAAATCACACACTAGGAGAGCACCGCTTCCTGCTTTTGGTCTGAATAGTAGCTCCGATTATCTCACAAGAGAGGTACAAGTTCTCTGTGCATTAGAGAGGTACGCTTCTCTGAATAGTGTCGTAGGTATATAGCCTCCGATTATTCTGTGTGGTTCCCTTGTGACGGTCAAGTTTGCAGGGATGTTTATAAGCAACGCCTGCATGACGCCAAACTCATGGATGCAACCTTAGTCATGGATGAGATGTTAACCCTTTCCATTCCCTACAATTTCTAACTCTATACCTATATATATATATAGGTTGCCAGGAAGGAGAGGAGACTACCAACTGCCCCCTTGATCCCTTCACCCCCGCAATCACAATTTCGCGACTGTCGCTAAAGTTAAGGAGCTTCTAAACGAACTCTCGCTGATGTGGTTGGATATCGATCGTCAGTTGACGAGTAAATTAAACTCGGTTTACCCACGTTTCCGAAACCCTCAGTTTCCCCTCTTTCGTTTGCGTGTCTCAGGAATAGGGAGAAGTGTCGCATTCGATGGACAACTAAATTGTTTGACAAATACCGAAATAGTTGAAATAATTCAATCAGAACTTCTACTCGGAATTATTTTCTCTCCTATGGTGGTTAATGGAAATATCTAGAGGCGCTGAAATTCCAATTACTGATTCCAACTTTGACTAATTACATTGTCTTTGTATCTTCATTAGAAGCTGGTCAATCGGAATTGTTATACACCGAAAAAAAAAGTTTTGGAATGAGAGGATCCTCTCAGTTTGAGAGGAATCCGCATCAGAGTGCACTGAGAAAAATTTTTAGTTTATCCAAATAAGAAAATTTTGTTTGTCCAACTGAAAAATTATAGTTTGATTTGGCGATAACTAATGTGCCAATATCTATTTCAACTACAAAATCAGTTGTTTTAAATACAATGGAAAATTTGGTTTAAATCTCGGTTATAGTTATATTAACTTTGACCTAACATTTGAAAATACTGTGGTGTTGTATTTATTAGTTCAAATCTATTATGAAGGCCAGTAGTGTTTACATTTGGATTGTGATATCTAAGCTTTGTCTTTTAATTTTCGTACTATAGAAACAGGCGAACAATAGATATATTAAAATTGTTTCCCTTTGTATTATTATTGTATAGAATATCAACAAATTCTTTAATTCATTAATTTATATTATATAAGATTTTCTAACTAAAGCAAAAAGAATAGGGCATAAATAACAACAAAGTTTTAAGTGACATAACAGTCATGACCGACAGTCAAGACAATCAAGTTGATACTGATGATTCTGCAAACAAGTTTGAGAATGGGAAGGTACGCATGCGCAGTTGCTGTGTCTTAACTATTTTATAATATTTTTTTCAACTTTCTTTTATAGTTATCGCCAAAACGAACTGTACATACAAAAGTTTCACCAAAGATACCAAAATATTTAAATCTACTGCATTTTCATTTTGATTTAACTATTTTTTGGAGTTGGCACAACTGAATTTCTTGCAACTCTTCATCTATAGTTAATATGACTTATTGAATTCTTTTCAGTGTGAGAGGATCCTTTTATTCTAAAACTATTTGATTTTCGGTCGAGACTATATAGTCTCGTTCTTTATATGTTTCTTAATTCCACGACTGCCAGCGGACTTGCAGATTGAAAATAGTAAAAAAAGTGACTTCTTAATTTAAAAAAGTGAGTTTTTAAAGGAAAAAATTGAGTAAACAATAATGAGTTTGATATTACTGATATTAATTTGGGCAGCAGGGAAATAATAATTAATTATAAGGGTTCCCCAATATCAGATGGCACACTAACGGCTGTGGAACTTTGAGGGTGTATGTTAAGCTATTGAACATGTTTAAAAAATTTGAAAATTCATGTAAATAATATAAAGACTCAGGAAAGCCATTCAAATTTGAAGAAAATAATTTAAAAATGACAAAAATAAGCCAAATTTGAAAACAAAATTGTAAAATGACAATACTAATTGAAAAATTAATTAAAAATTAAAAAAAATGAAAACGTATATTTAAAAATCGAAACGAAATAATTGAAATTTGAAGAAAATAATGGAAATGTTTAAAAAATAATCGAAATTACAAGAAAATAATTAAAGAATGACAAAACTAGTTAAAATTTTAAAGAAATGAATTTGAGACTGGTGTAAAAAATAAAATTTTGAGTGCAATAATTGAGATATTGACGAAATAGTTAAAATGTGAAGAAACTAATTTAATAATGAAAAAAAGTAATTGAAAGCTTATGTACACTGCAAAAAAATGGTGTCTTAAATTGGACAAAAATATCTTAAATTAAGATACTTTTGGTGTCTAAGACACGAAAAATGTCTTAATTTAAGACAGTTTTGAATAATTTAAGACACCTGTTTTTGCAGTGTAAAAATTAAACTTTTTAGACAGTAGTTGGAAACTTGAAAAAAAATAGAAATTTTAAGCAAATAATCGAAACTTGAAGAAAATAATTAAAAATGGCAAAAAAAATTTATGTGTTTAGAAAACAGTGTTGAAAAATGACAAAAACAACTAAAACTTGGAAAAAATTTAATGAAAATTGAGAAATATACTTAAAAAATGGAGTAAAAATAACAAATTAAATACATTTTTGAAAAATTAACAATATAATTGAAATGTGAAGAAACTAATTCAATAATGACATAAATAATTGAAATCTGGTGTAAAAATTAATATATTTATGACAATAATAAAAATATTAAAGAAAATAATTTCAAAATATCAAAAAGATTTGAAAAATGACAGAAATAATTGTAATATGAAAAAAATAATTGAGAGATGAGAAAAATAATTGATAATTGGTGTAAAAAATAGAAAATTTAAAAACATTCCTTGAAAAATTGACGAAACAATTGAATTGTTAAGAAACTAATTCAATAATCATATAAATAATTGAAAATTTCAACAACAAAAAATTGAATATGAAGAAATTAATTATAGTTTGGGGAAAGTAATTGAAATTTGTAGTAAATAATTAACAAAGTTGAAAAAAAATTAATACCTTTATGATAATAATAAAAAGAATGAACAAAATGATTAAAATTTGAAGCAAAATTTGAAAACTGATGTAAGAAATTTGATAATTCATGCCAATAAGAAAATCATTTGATAGAATATTGAAATTTGTAGAAAATAATTCTAAAGTGACAAAAGTAATTGAAATATAAAAAAATAATAATTTAATAATGACAAAAATAATAAAAATTTGAAGAAAACAATTAAAAAATAACAAAAAGTACATTGAAAATTGTGTAGAAAATTTAAATATGCCTGAGAATAATTTAATGATTGTAGAACATAATTGAAACTTTAAAATAATAGTTGAAAAATGACAAAAATAATTTAAATTGTAAAACAAAATTGTAAAATGACAATACTAATTGAAAAATTAATTAAAAATCAAAAAAATGAAAACGTACATTGAAAAATCGAAACAAAATAATTGAAATTTGAAGAAAATAATTAAAAAATGTCAAAAAAATCTATGTATTTAGAAAAAAGGCTGAAAAATGACAAAAATAACTGAAATTTGGAAAAAGATTAATGAAGGATAAGAAATATAACTGAAAAATAGAGTAAAAAATTAATACAATTATTCAAAAATTGTATAAAATAATTGAAAACTTTTGTAAAAAATAATAAATTCATGATAATAATAAAAAGATTGAAGAAAATGACATTTAAAGAAAATAATTTAAATATGTCGAAAAAAATTTAAAACATGAAATAAATAACTGTAGTTTGAAAGAAAATAAGATGACAAAAAAATGACAGAAGACAAAAATAATTGATAATTGGTGTAAAAAATTAAAAATTTGAAGACAATCCTTAAAAAATTGATAAAACAATTGAAATGTTAAGAAACTCATTCAATAATGACATAAATAATTGAAAGCTTGTGTAAAAATTAAAAATTTATAGACTATAATTGAAAAATTGGAAAAAATATTAGAAGTTTGAGGAAAATAATTGAAAGTTGAAGAAATTAATTAAAGTTTAAAAAAAATTAATTAAATTTAAAGATAATAATTCAAAAATGTCAAAAAAATTTAAATATGAAGAAAGTAATTATAGTTTGGAGAAAATAATTGAAATTTGTCGAAAATAATTATTGACGACACGTTTGATGCGTTGAAATAAAGGACTGACTTTGTCTGGAGATTACGACTTTTCATTCTTCAAAGATTATATTGTTCCCAGACGTAAAACAAAAAAACATTTATTATAAAAAGGTGTTAAAATTTAATAACTTTTTGACAATTAGAAAAAAAATATGAAGAAAATGATTAAAATTTAAAGCAAAAATTGAAAACTACTGTAAGAATTTTAAAAAATATGAAAAAATAATGGAATAATGGCAAAAATAGTTGAAATTTGAAGAAAATAATCGAAAAATAACAAAAGTTATTTGAAACTTGTGTAGAAAATTTAAACATTCCTGACAATAATTTAAAAATTGAAGAACATAATTGAAATTTTAAGAAAATAGTTGAAAAATGACAAAAATAACTCAAATGTGGAAAAAAAATTAATGAGAAATGATCAATATAATTCAAAAATGTGGCAAAATATAAAAAATTTAATACATTAATTGAATAATTGTATAAAACAATTGAAAAATTAACGATATAAATGAAATGTAAGAAACTAATTGAATAATGACATAAATAATTCAAAGCTGGTGTGAAAATGAAAAATTGATATACAATAATTAAAAAATTTAAAAAAAAAATATTAGAAGGTTGAGGAAAATAATTGAAAATTCAAGAGAATAATTGAAAAATGTAAAAAAAAAATTAAGACAAAGAATGGAATTAAAGTTTGATGAAAGTAATGGAAATTTGTAGAAAATAATTAAAAAGAGTGTAAAAAATTAATAAATTAATGACAATAATAAAAACAACAAAGCAAATAATTGAAATTTGATGAAAATAATTTAAATCTGCTATAAAAAATTTTAAAATTCATGACAATAAAAAACAAAATTTTAGATTAATTGTAATTTTTAGAAAACAATTTTAAAATGGCAAAAATAATAAAAATATGGAGAAAATAATTGGAAAATGACAAAAATTCTTAAATAATGACAAAATTAATTGAAATTTGATGAAAATAATTGAAAAATAACAAAATGAAATTGAAACTTGTGTAATAAATTTAAATATTCCTGACAATCATTTAAAGATTGAAGAAAATTGTTGAAATTTTAAGAAAATAATTGAAAAGCGACAAAAATAATTGAAAACTAGTGTAATAAATTTAAATATTTATAACAATAATTTAAAGACTAAAGAAAATAATTAATATTTGAAAAAATTAAATTCAAAATTGCAAAAATACTGGAAAATTGACAAAATCACTTTAAAGTTGACTAAAGTACTTAAATGACAAAAATGATTGGAAAAAGGTGTAGAAATTAAATATTTGTAGATTGTAATTAAAAAATTGACGATGTATTTGGATTGTGAACAAACTAATTGATTTATAAGGTAAATTATTAATCATGCACTTAATATCAGAAGACTCCCCCTCCCCCCACAACTGAAATAGACATTTTACTAAAAATGTGAGAAGAGTAAATTTTTTTTAAAACTGTCCGATTCCAAGTAAGATTTACGTTCTTTTCAGACAGGTTAACGGCGGGCAATAAAACTTTAGAATTTTATTATATTTAATATGACTAATGTTTTACATAAATATTTAGGTCAAAATATTAATTAGTTTACGAGATTTGAAATTTTGAAAAAATTTTAAAATAGAAATATCTTTTGTTCTATCAGTTGTATCAAGGTTTTCTTCTTTTTAAAATGCTCAGAAAAATATAAGGAATATTTCTATTTCAGGACAATTTTTAATAATTTTAATATTAAAAATGTTATTAAATAAAATTTATATTACTTTTAAGCAGCAAGAAAAAATTCAATGACCCAAATACTAAAACGAACTTACCTGTGTTCTTTTCAATATTCCAAAAGAAATAAACTTCACTGTTACTTCCTTCATATTTAATTTTAATAAACTATAATACGATTTTTTACAGATGTGCGCAGATGCGTTTGGTGACGGTGTTGGCATCACTGCGACTTCGTATAATCATGACTTCAATCCTCTCACACGGAAATGCGCGCGCAACCATTTTAATTTGTTTACCAACAGAAATCTCCAATGTTTAAATTTGTAATTTATTAAAATTAAATATCAAGAAAGTAACTGTACAGTTCATTTCTTTTGGAATCTTGAAAAGAACACAGGTAAGTTCGTTTTAGCATTTGGATCATTAAATTTTTTCCTGCTGCTTAAAAGTTATATAATTTTTATGTAATAACTTTTTTAATATTAAAATTATTAAAAAGTGCCCTAAAATAGAAATATTCCTTATATTTTTCTGAGCATTTTAAAAAGAAGAAAACCTTGATACGACTGATATTTGTGCAAATTTTTTGTTATCGGCAGTATATTTTTTTTTTTTTTTGAATATATGTTTCCAATCGCCCAATGATAAAAGGAATTAATCCATTTTGTCTGTGTTACAAAAAATTAATGGAAATCTTTTCTTAGTAGGGGAGACCGGGGTTAGTTGTAACAGGGGTAAGAAGTAACACTCAATTTTCACAGTATATTTGACTTTATGACTTTAAGTATTCGACTATTTTTTATCTTTAGAACCATGAGAATAGAAAAAACTACCAGTAGGCTACCAGAAAGCATAATAAGAGATTTTTTGTAAATGCGTCAGTTTTGACAGGTAAACAAGGAAAAATGAAATTCGTAAACTTTGATTTTTTAATACATAATATTATTTTATTATCTCTATTTTGAGCATAGATATTCTAAATATATATGTCTTTACTATGCTGTATTAAATTTTACTGAAAATAACAAAATAATATTAAAAAGTCCAATTAACCTAACCTTCGTGCTTTGGGGCAGGTTGTAACAGTTTCTTGGGGTTAGTTGTAACATGCTTCGCGAGCATAATGTTTATATTTGTGTAACTACCAGGTAAGATTTCATGAAATAATATTAATATTTTTAATTTAATTCAATTCCTAATTGTGAATTTATAATAAAAAGAATGTAAGAAAGAAAAAATTCAATTTAATTCAATACTTTTTCTCACAGCTTCTTCTATGTGTCAAACATAACCTTAAATATAATTAAAAATAAAGAGTTTTAAAAGTTAGACCTCGCTGCGAAAAAGTGTGAACATCAAAATCGGAAAAATATTGCTTACAGCTACATTGCAACTTAATATAAAGACTTTAATTAGTAATTTTTATAATTGAAACAGTTAAAAACATTTTAAAATTTTTTGTTGTTTTCTTACCTAAGTTGAAATTGGTGATTTCGATGTTAAATAATAAAATAAACATAATTTCAAGATTTTCATTCACAAATTCGCCATAAACAGATAAGAAATAGTTAAAAAATTAAGATTTGATGAGAAATAAAAAATCATTGATTTGACAGTTTTGATTTTATGATATATTATTATTAATTGGCAAGTTGAAAGACGGTAAAGTGTTTTAATACAGTAAGACGTTGTAAAAAACTTATTGTGATACTTATTTTTAGAGAACAATAATAAAATTGTATGATATTATTATTGTTACAATGTGCCCCATTGCTGTTACAACTAGCCCCAGGGCGGGGCTAGTTGTAACAGTCAATTTTTTTTTAAAAAACATTAATTGTAAGAAAAAGGTGTACTTTTGAATATTTTTTTTGCTCTGATTTGCTGTATGAATAATTGCTTTATCGATAAAAGTAATAATAATTATAAAATACTTGATACATTTCACAATATATACAATTTTCTGAAAATTGTTACAACTAGCCCCGGCCTCCCCTAGTTCACCTTCCTCTAATTCAGCTTTGAGACTTAAAATTCAACCTACAAAAACTAGTAATCCTTTTATCCGATCATCTACTTGGTTAATTTTACCTTTTTTTTCAATGTACCCTAAATTAGCTAATTCCTAAAATCTGTTTAATTAACCATTACCTTAAGCCTTTAAAGACCGTAAAATTCTCTTTATAGAAACATTAGTTCATAGTGAAGCTACTGTACAAGACCTAATAAATTTTCTAAAGCATCTACTAAATTCTAGGTCTCTTTTACGAAGACTGTTACAGATAGAAGAGAGGCTCCGAATTCTCAGTGAAGTCACGTGCAATTTCTCCAGAGGTTAAGAAAAAAAATATATTTTAGCAGTAAAATATGTACTAAGAATATATTCACTGGCATTATATTTCTGTACGGTATAAAATTCTATTTTACAATTTATACTATTTTGTTTCTCTTATGCTTGAAATTAATTTCACGTTCCAAACGTGCTTTGAAATATATTCTTCTGTCTATCACGCAAGCATGGCAACTAAACCCGTTAACCATAACAAGATTTTCTTTTTTTCTTTACAGAAAAATGTATCACATTTACATGAAACATTTCATTTTACTCGATTTATAATTGGATATATTCTCTTTTTATGATCGGACTGAGAAAGAAACATGATAAGGATAAGAATGGGAAATATTTTCATAATATTATATAATTCTCAAACAGTATAAATAGACAATTTTTATTTATATTATACTATTATTATACTCTATTATTATTTATACTATTCGTTGTTTATAGTAATGGAAAGAAATATAATATTTATTTAAATAAAACTGATTGTTTACAACAATAATAAAAATTAGAATTCCTTTACAGTAAAGCAGAAAAATCACAATTTACATAACAAATATACGACTTGTAATTCATGGTGTAAATTTAAATATTTCACAAACATTTTTCTCATTTACAAATGAAACATATTTTTCTCGATTTATTAAGCACTTGAAAATTGCACAATGTCAGGTGTATTTTAAAGACAAATATGATTATTTATTCTTCTTTTACCATTCGCCAAAGCGAGAATAATGTTTCAAAACTTCTTATAGAATGTATTTTTAAAAAAGAATGTCCACATTCCAGGTTTGCAATACACTATCTTTGTTTTAAATCAACAGCTTCGAGCAAATTGCCAGTTAGAAAGTTAAGATTCCAAAGGAAAATTTAATTTAAAGGCTATAAAATTGTCGCTTTGAAATATGCCCATAATAGAAACATAAACTGCATATGATTTAATGTCCGTATATTTTTTATTTGTCATTTTTACATGAGTATACAATTGTTGCTTTTTTATTTTAGTTTGAAGAACTAGAATTAATATTTTGCATTTTTAATTTCAGTTTGTTAAACTGCAATTGATATTTGAACTTTTTTATTTCAGTTTAGAAAAATGAGATTATTATTTTGAGTTTTTAATAATAAAGATATTTTAATAATAAATTCACAACTATAAAATACAGAAAAATAAGTTATAAGTCATAAACAATGTGACATAACTCATAAATCATGAATAAGATGTTTTAGGTTCAAAGTCAAAAGTAATATGTCATAAGTTAAAAGTCATAAGTAATGTGTCATAAGTTTAAAGTTATACATAAAAATGTCATAAGCAATAGACCAAAAGTTATACATTTCAAGTAACAGGTCATAAATTATAAGTCAAAAGAAATTTGGAAACAAAATTGGAAAAATGACTAGATTAATAGACAACTGAAAAAAATAATTGAAAAAAATAAACAAGAAATATTAAATTTAAAAACAATAATTGCAAATTAAAAAATTAAGAAAATTATCGGATTAATTGTTGAAAATAATTGCACATTTATCTAGTGGATTGAAAATCGAAAAAAATAATTATAATTAAAAAAAGTAATTGAAAATTCAAAAAAATATATAAAAATGGAGGAAATAAATTAACAATTTAAGAATGAAATTAAAATTTGGAAAAATAATTGAAAAAAAAAATTACAAAATGACGAAAAGAATTGACAATTAAAAACAAAATTAAAAAATGGCTAGATTGACACAACTGAACAAAATATTTAAAAAAAAAACAAGGAATAATTATAAAATTTTAAGATAATAATTAAAAATTGAAAAAATTGTATGGGATAATTGAAAAATGCAGAAAATAATTAATAATTGAAGGAAATAGTTGAAAAGTGACGAAAATAATTGACAAATTGAAGAAAATATGTGAAAAATGACGAAAATAATTGTTAATTAAAAAAAAAATTTGAAAAATGATAAAATTAATAGACAACTGAAAAAGATAACTGAAAAAAATAAACAAGAAGTATTAAATTAAAAAAAAATAATTGCAAATTTAAAAATTAAGAAAATTATAGGAATAATTGTTGGAAATAATTCTGCATTTAACTGGTGGATTGAAAATCGAAAAACATAATTATAATTGAAAAAAATAATTGAAAACTGAAGAAAGCAATTAAAAAATTAATTTAAATTATAGAAAATACTTAAAAATTAAAAAAAGACGAGAATTAATGAATATAGAAGAAAAGAATTGAAAACCGAAGAAAGGAAATAAAAATTAAGGAATGGCATTAAAAAATAAAGAAAATAATTGAACAATTTAAATTAATATTTAATATGTAATATTTAATATTAAATATTTAAAATAGTATTCAAAATTAAAGAAACTTAATGATAACTGAACAAAATCATAGAAAAAAGGTGACAATTTTTTAATAATAAAGAAAATAATTCAAAATTGAAATGTGGAATTTAAATTTAAAGAAACAAACTGAGAATTGAAGAGCAAGTTCTAGGATTAAATAATTGAATTGAAATTTTAAAACAATTTTTATGAGTGAAAAAAATAATTTAGAAAATCCGATAATTTTTTAATATTCAGAAATTAATTGAAAATAGATCCAAAAAATTGAAAATTAAAGAAAATAATAAAAAATTGAAGAAATAAATTGAAAATTAAAGAATTAAATGGAAATTTCTAGAAAATAATTGATAATTAAAAGAAAAATTACAATATGACAAAAATAATTTACGATTAAAAAAAATAATTAACAATTGAAAAAAAAAATCGAAAAGTGGTGAGAATAATCGTCATTAGAACAAAAAAATTGTAAAATTTGAATAAAATTTAAATACTGGAAATTAAAATTATTTGACCTGAGATGTATAAATTTTAATTTAAACCAATTTAAATGCACCTCTTAAAAAGTAGATATCAAATTTAAAAATCTGAATTAGTGAAAAACTACCATTTAGGGGTTAAAATCGTGAACGAGTTATCTTTTTTTCAATTAGTAAAAAATAACTAATTAATAGTAAAAAAACTACTAATTCAGCAGTTAAATTTAACTAATTAAATATTAAAAAATAACTAATGTAATTAGTAAATAAAAATCTACTAATTCTGTTAGTTGTTTAACATAACCTAAAATTACTTTGACTAATTATATAAGTAGCTTTTTACTAAAGTATTAGTCAAAAATTACTCTTTGAAATGGTAAACGAGTTTTCACTGTTAAAATGGTCGTTTTTAAAAATTTCATTTTACTACCCGTATATTTTTTCAAATAAATAAATAAATTTCAGATTTAGAGAAATACTAAACTTCAGGTGTGAACAGACAAAAAATGAATGAAGGAATGAAAGAACTTGTTTTTATTAATACAAGAGAATCCAATAACTTTCCTCATATTAGACAAATGACAACAAAACATAAACTCGAAAAAAACTTGTTTTTCTCATCTTCAAAGACGTGACGAAAATGATCGACACGAATCAATTTTCTGGAAAGATTCGAACCTTTCGTTTAATTTTATTTCGTAATCGGTCAAATCGTGACCAATATGACGGTACTTTTTCCTTTTTGTTATTTTGTCCGTTAAAACTAACAATAAAAAGACAACATCAGCACGATCTTGGAGAATTTCTACGCTCTGAAAGACGGACCTATAATCGAGAGTGCATTAATTGGAAAAAAATGAGATAAATAATTGAACTCTAAGATGTATAGTGACGTCTGAAGAAACCAGCAATTTGTTTTACTTAGAAATGCAACTTTGAATCCATTATGTTTGCATAATTTTTTAGAAACTAGTAAATATGCAAGTGTTCCTTTTACCCCTCTCCTCTAAATTTAGTATTCAGTATAAAGACGAGATTTAAGTTGAGATTGGACCTCGGAGAAAAACTTCAATTGATGATTCCTGCCCGTATCTTTCTATCTTGCCTCAGGGTTCAATCATCGATTCTAAACACTATCGATTACAACTGAATCTTTTGCAGATGATCTCAGCATCATTTCTTAACTCTCGCTTTTTATTTCTCCATTATTATTTCTGAATTTTTATTTCTTGAAAATTTAATCTGATCGTGAAATTCCTTTAGAAGTCGATTTCATTCATAAAACAATGAAAAACTCTCGGGAAAAACTTTTGTTGGAATCTTGCGTTAAAATAAATTAAATTGCGGCAAAATAAATATAATTTAGTTATAAAAGATAAAACGTCTTTGGCTTGTGTACAAGATATAAAAATAGTCCATTATATGTGGTTTTAAATTGTAAAACACGTAAAATCGATTTATTTGCAAAAAATTGTACTGGTTCAGTGAGAAACTGGTTGACTAGCAAATCAAGATAAGAATCTGAAAAGTACTATAAGAGCAGGTCTGCTTAATAACAGATTCTACATTAAACATCATGTCTTTAATAACAGGTTCAATATTTTATAACATCAAGTCTTTAATAACAGGTCCAATATTTTATAACATTACGTCTTTAATAACAGATCCAATATTTTACAACAAATGCCTTTAATTACAAGTCCAATATTTTATAACATATATTCTTCAATATGTCCTAGATTTAATAACCCGCTCTTATGCATTATAAAAATCAAAACTACTTTTTACCATAATTTACCATGAAAATTTAAATTATTGTTTTATCCTCTTATAAAATATCTAAAAGAATAAAAAATAATTTTAGCAAATAACAAACTCGAGATAACGTTAAATAATCCAAAACACTTGAAACAATAAGATAAATAAAACTCAGAAGTAGACTGAGTCAATGAAAAAGAAAAGATGAAAGAAATTTTTCCCGGAAAACTAGAAATTACTATAAATGGTATTGGTAACCGCAGAGATAGTAAGAAGGCAATAATACCAATCATAACCCAGTGAGAGAATTTTTCAAAACCAAGGATAGATAATAATTGACATCTAAGAGCAAGATAGCGATCTGCTCGAGTGAAAAAATTACATCAATCATGTAATTATAAAGAGATAACTGCAAAACATTTTTGATATACCCGAGTTCTCGAGAAAACTGCATTCCTGCTTCTAAGATTAAAGCAAAACAAAAAAAAATATTATAATCATTTCCTCTCGTCTAATGTCGCTTTTTAAAAAAATATCATTAGCTAATCTTCAAGATTCCTGAGCAATGCAATTTGCCAGTGGGGAAAAAAGGAGTAAATACGAGGAAAATTTCCTTCTACTTCAGATGCAAACTTTCTTGAAAGTTATCGTTAGATAATCGGTCCGATCAATCGGACAGGAAGAAGCAAATTTAGCGGAACAGATTCCGTTATAGTCCGCGCCCATGATCAATGACTTATGACAGGTGAAAAAAAAAAACAAAAAAAAAATAGAAAAGGAGTATTTTCTTCATCTGACACCGGTTCGTATATTTTGCAGTTACCGGCAGAGCAGAAAACTCACTATAAGAAGAAGATGATGCCCAATGAATGTCAACTAACGGTACATGCTGGATGAATTTCGTACAGGTTAGACAGGACATATTTACATTAAAGCATATATTACATTCTCATTTTTCTTCTCTTGTAAAACACATATTTTGAACGCTTGTCACGCATTCTTTCTTCATTTTGTTATTCTCTACTATGAAAAGACTCATTTTCTCCGAGAATTTCTAGCGCTACGAGGTTAGCTTTGTAACTTAAATTATCTTAAATTAGAGTCAATTTTGTTAAAGTTTAGGAAAATGTTCAATTAAGGTTAATTAAATTGTAAAATAATTAAAAATAATGCTAAAAAGAGATTAGAAATAATTAAATTTCTTTTAATATAATGTTAACAATTTAAATTCAGAAATAATAATCTTGATTTTGCCTTACAAAGATGTATTATATTGAGCCAAGAAAATATTATTTTTAATTTAATAAAATTTCACTGAGAGAAAAGATTTATTTTACCGAGAATAAAAAAATCAGGGTTGATAGAAATCATGGTTTTCTTAAAAAAATTAGATTTTTTTTATTAAAATCAAAAATTGATTTTTTTTTTAAACAAACTCAGTATATAAAATTTTCAAATATTTATTTGTAAGTAGTTTATTTTCTTAACCGAGAACTTATAATAAGAAATAATGAGGAATAAAGTATTTAATCAAAATCGAATAAATTGGGTCGAATAAATGAAAAAATTTCAAAAAAATATCTTCAAATTCATATCAACGCAAAACTATAAGGAACTTAGGTAAAAGAAACGAAAAATAATAAATAATTAAAGAAACAACAGAAAAACGTAAAAAGATAAAAGAAAACAAAAAAGAATTTATTAAAAAAATGAGAAAATTCTTTTAAATAAAAAATGTCATGAACATTATTAAAGAAATAAAGAAAAAACTCAGAAAACAAAATAAGAATGAAACAGTGAAATAAAAAAAATATATAAAAAAGTTGAAACGCTATTCAAAAAATTAAACTATTTACGGGCATTCTTGTAAACTTAAAGAAAATAATTAGGACTTTAATTAAAAAAACCTTCAATTATATTACTACAGAGAACAAGTTTTTAAAATTAGAAAATTTAGAGGATTATTTTACAAATTGAATAAGAAAAGAATTAATAATATTTTAAACAGTTTAAAAAGAAAATTTTTTGTAATGGAAAAATGATGACAAAAATTAAAGAATTAATTAAAATGCAAGGAATGACTAAAATAATTGTGAAACATGAAGAAAATTAAATAAATAGGAAGAAAATGGAGAAATGTTTTTTCCTTAAACTAACAAACTGTAAAAAAAAGTAAAAAGTATAAAAAAAAATTTGTTAGAATCTACTAAAAAATTAAAATTAATAAAAATAAACAAAATATACATGTATATATATATAAAGATAAATAAAAAGTCGACAAAAGAAATTTTGAAATCCTTTAAAAATAAAAAAGTTTAGTAAAATTAAACCAAAAATATTTTTATAATATTACACTTAAAACAAGTGCAACAATTAATTAAGAAAAATAAAAAAAAATCTAAAAATTTTATGAAAGAATACGTGTTCGCAAAAAATAGACAAGAGGAAAAACATTGAATGCATTTATAAAAAAATAACCGTATTTATTAATTTATTTTTAAAAATATGGAAATAATTAAGAAAATCAACGAAATAAAAAGTTAAATAAATGCCATACTAACAAAATTACATGAAATAATATTAAATCATTTGAATAAAAAAGACGAAAATTAAAGAAAGTCCTAAAATAAAAACAAAAATATAAAATATATATATATATAAGAAAGAAAAATATTCAAAGTAAAAGAAGAAAAAATCTTGAAATTTTCTAAAATGAAGAAATTATTATAAAATAAAAATTAAACAGTTTCAAAAAAGTGAAATCTCTTAAAATGTTGATAACTCTGTCAAATATTGACGAAATAAAATTTGTATACGATCATTGGAAAGCTTATAAAATTTGCCATTAAATGGTCCTATTTTAAAGCTTTTTGGATTAATATAAACGGAGATTTAATGTGATAAAGAAATGAAAGGTGAATTTCTCGTTTTTCGTGAATTCGTTTTTTTTATTGTTCAAGTTTGGTGGGCTGCATTTTCTAGAAAATATTCTTGGATCAAGAATAACTATAGTTGGACCAGAAATAGCAATTCTTAGACTACTGATACTTATTCTTGGATCATGAATAATTCTACATAGTTCAATAATAATTATCCTTAATAGAAGACAAATAATATTCAGTCCAATTCTGAGAATAATTTATATTTAATCAGTTATTTATAATAAATTTAAATCATTTATTATTTGATTACTAAAAATTATCAATTAATAATTGAAATCATTGATTAAAAATTGAATAAATAAAAGATTAAAGCGATTAAATTTGAAATTTATTAAAATAAAACTTAAAAAATATCGAATAATTGGAAATTCATATTGTTTAATTTTTTAATGAATTAAATGTACAAATTATAAAAATTTAAATACATTTGGAAATTTAGAGCTGATTAGATGTATAATAAATAAAATGAAAATCCAATTTAATTAAGATGAATTAAATTTGGGATATTTTAAAATTTTCCATAATCAAATTAGAATCAATTGAAATTTGGATCAATTTAGAATTTGTATTAATCAGAGTTTAAGCAAAAAAAAAGGATAATTGGAAACTTAGATCAATTAAAGCAGTTAATTAAAAATAAATTAAATAAAAAAATACTTTTTCAAAATTTTCGATGAATTTAATTCAGAGACGATTAAAATTTTCGTCACTGAATATTTCGACAGAGTGCAATTAATTGAAATTTAAAAATTAAATCTAAATTAATAAAGAAATAAGTCATTTGCAAAAATTAATTAAAATTACATTTAAATGAATAAACAATAAAAATCATTCGAGAATAATCAAATTTAATTTAAATTCAAAGCCAATAATGAAAATTTAATTTAAATTTAAATCTAAATTAAATTCAAATTGACTACGTCCAAGTTAAATCTAAAATCAGTGTCACGTAAAATTTAAAATTTTTTCACGTGAATGATTATTGAAATGGTAATTAGTGTGAAGTGTTTCTCAAAAAAAAAAGGTCAGAGATATATTACTGAGATAATGAAAGCATCAATTTCCTTGTTAAAACAGACAAACATCAAATAAATGAGCTTCAATAATTTTTTACTGATATACATATTCAAAGGGCGTGTTTTACAGTTAAATAACGACAATGCTTTAACGTCACTCATTAATTAATGCCCAGATTGCAGCATTGTTTTCAGACAGGAAATGCTCGTTACGTAAATCTGTTTGAAAATTGACGCTGAACAATGCTTAAATACAAGATTACACTTTAATAAAATAATTATCGCGTGAAAATTCTATATCAAGTGAACCTTTGTCAAATCCCTTTATTAAAATATAAAGCATTATTTTTCTAATTTTTTTTTTTTTTAATACAATTCTTTAATTATATTTTTAAATAAACATTTATTTAATACTTATTTTTATTTATTATTTATAAATAAAAACTATTAATAAACATATATAACGAAATGCTTTCTGTTTTTTTAATTTTTTTTTTTAATTATAAATCCAACTCTTTGGTTAATTATAGTTTTTCAATGTTCTTTTCATTTCAGGCTCATAAATTTTATCATTAATTGTGATTACATATTTTGAATAAACAGTTTGTAAACTTTTTGATCCATAAAATGTATTTACTCGTCAATGCTGAATAAGCCATGATTTATTTGATCCAAACGAAATTTCAATAAAGCAAATAACGCAGGCTTTGAGACCTTAATTAACCCAGGCGTATATATATATAAAGAAATCAAATTAATCCATATTATTAAAATGGGAAATCAAGCATTATTAATTCGAAAAATTTATAAATTGTGTCCATTTATCAAAAAAGTATTTTATAATATTAATTGGAAAATAATTAAAATTGATTTTTTTAAAATAACGTAAACACAATAAATTTAGAATTCTTTTTTAAATGAACTGAAAGTGTTAGATTACAATCATATGTAACAATTGAACAGAGTCATAAAATTTTAATATCACATGTTTTAGAACTGCAATTTTATGATCTTGGACTTTCAACCTGTCGTACATCAAATCCTAAATTCAGTACCAGTTAACTCTAGCACAAGAGATTAAAATCTACCAGATCGTGAAAATTTTATTAATATTCAGCGTTGAAATGAATAATATTAACATTCCAAATTATAGCGGGATATAAAATTCGATAAACAGGTTTTATTATTATCAGTTTGCCCGAATTGAAATCTCATCAACAATATCCAATTAACATAAATATCTCTTCATTTGTTAAAATTCGTAATCGAACATTTACCAGATTCCAAAATACCGTAAAGTCAAGAGTTTTTCAAATTGTTATAGATTATTATAATTCGATAAAACGTGATTTAAAGTCAATTGCAAATCGGTTTTTTTTGCCAATAGAACTTTTAAGTAATTGATGTTTGAAACAATATAACTTAAAAATTTCATTTCTCGATTAACTAAAATTCTTTTTAGTTTTTTTGCGTATTGACTAAAATTTGGATAATTAATTAAAAGTAGGAGGTTTACGACTTTATTTCGTAACCTTAAATCTGACACTTATTTTCAAAGATGTTGTAATTCTAAACCTATTTAATATCATACATCAGAAGTTACCAAAAATATAAATCACTTTATTTTAAACGTCGAAGAGATGGATTTATTATAAAAATTCATTATTTTAAAATGATACTCTAATTTGAAAAATTTATAGTTGTAAAAAATTTCAATATTTTTTGGAGCTTACAACTTTTTTTTTGGAACCTCCTAAAAATTGAGATTTTGAAAATAATTTAATATAACCTACTTGTTTTTAAAGTTTAACAAACGTGTTTTGCTTTGTTTAGGAAATATTAAATTTTTTAAATTTTTACTCAAAAAGGTTAATTTTGAAATTTAAAATAAACACAGCAATTTCACATCGCTATTTTGTTCCTTTATTATGCAAATTAATGTATTTTATTAAAAAAAATTATTTATCCATAATTTTTTCTTTTTTTTATAAATATTTTATATAAACAATTGCACTATTTGGTCATTTTCAAGCTAAATCTTTTTGCATTTTTTAGTGATTTTGACTAAAACATACAAAGTGAACATTCTTTCTATAACATTTGATTTTACAAGTAACTTTTTTTTTATAAACAATCTACATAAACAAATTAAACTAAAATGTCATTTTTGTAACAAAAAAATACGTTTTTTTCTATTATACTTAGACTTGGCAAATTAAAGTTTATTATTAAGAAAAAATTGTTTTGCAATAAATATCCCTATTTTATAAACTATCTATATAAAAAATGGTCTATTTGGACATTTATAAGTTTAAACTTTTTGTATTTTCTGGTAATTTTGACTAGAACATACTAAGTAGAACATACAAATTCTTTCAGTAAGAACTTCGTTTGCGTTCTTTTATAAACAATTTTTATAAACAAATAAAGTAAAATGTCAGTTTTGGGTAACAAAATGTCATATATTATGCTTATATTTTGTAATCCTGAACTTTTTTATAAAGAAAAATTAATTATGAAATAATTTTGTCTTTTTTTATAAAACAATTACTACAAACAAATGTAATATACTTAAAAATTGTATCTAGAAAAATGTATCTAATAAAATAGAATTTTACTTTATTTGTTTACAAAAATTGTTTTCATAAGAACCTAAATCAATCGCAAACGAAATTCTTACTGAAAGAATTTTGTTCTACTTTGTATGATTTTGTCCAATTACCAGAAAATGCAAAAAGTTTTATAGCTTATAAATGTCAAAATAGAGCATTTGATTAGATAGATTGTTTATGAAAAAGAGATATTTCTTGCAAAACAAATTTTCCATAACGAATAAATTTTAGTTTGCCAAATCTAAGCATAATAAAAAAAAACTCCATTTTTTTGTTACAAAAATGATATTTTAGTTTAATTTGTTTATGCAGATAATTGTTTATAAAGAAAGGTAAATTTATTGGAAAATCAAATGTTATAGAAAGAATGTTCACTTTATATGTTGTAGTCAAAATTACCATGAAATGCAAAAAGTTTTTGCTTATAAATGTCCAAATAGAACATTTGTTTATATAAATTGTTTATAAAAATGCATACTTATTGCAAAACAAATTTTCCATAAAAATAAACTTTAGTTTGACTAAAATAAATTTTATTGTTTATAAAGAAAAGTAAATTTATTGGAAAATCAAATTTTATAGAAAAAACGCTCACTTTGTATGATCTAGTCAAAATGACCAGAAAATGCAGAAATTTTTAGCTTATAAATGTCCAGATAAAGCGTTTGTTTATATAAATTGTTTGTAAACATGAATATTGAATGCAAAACAATTTTTTTTCTTAACAATAAACCTTTGTTTGACAAGTCAAAGCATTATATTTAAACAATGCGACTTTATTGTCATGAAAACGATATTTTAGTTTAATTTGTTTATGTAGATTGTTTATGAAAAAGATAAATTTATTGTAAAATCAAATGTTATAGAAAGAATGTTCACTTTGTATATTGTAGTCAAACTTACCAGAAAATGCAAAAAGTTTTAGCTTATAAATTTCCAGATACAGCATTTGTTTATATAAATTGTTTATAAAAATAAATATTTATTGCAAAACAAATTTTCCTTAATAATAAACCTTTGTTTGACAAATCTAAGCATTATATTTAAAAAAAAACGAAACTTTTTTGTCATAAAAATGATACTTTAGTTAGTTTGTTTATGTAGATTGTTTATGAAAAAAATTAATTTATTGTAAAATCAAATGTAGAAAGAATGTTTACTTTTTAGTCAAAATTATCAGAAAATGCAAAAAGTTTTAACTTATAACTGACCAAATAGTGCATTTATTCATATAATTTGTTTATAAAAAAAGAAAAATTTACTGATAAATACATTTTTTTTATAAAATACATTAATTTGCATAATAAATAAACAATTTATAGTGAAATTAAAATTTTTTCTACTCATAAGTGTTGAAATACCGAATTTGTCTGTATTATTTGTTTATAAAAATATTTTTAAAAAGCAAACTGTTGTTTGCTTTTTCTACTCTCTAAGACATTACGCATATGTAAGTATTAAGCATGGAAATTTTTTTTTCAGCGAATGAGACAGATAGATATCAAAAAACGATTTTCTAATTCTGAGGATAACATATTCTTATACAAATTTTCTTAATAGTATTCTTATGCTATAAGAAAATAATTGTCTTTAAGAAATTTTCTTTAAAAGTTTCTTAAACTAAGAAATAAAATTCTAACTCTATGAAGATGTTCTAAGCGCTTATTTTATCTAGTCACTTCTTTTTTCAAACAACGCTTTTAATCATCACTTAAAGTATTGTTTGCCTGGATACTATTTACAAAAGTCTTAAACCGATTATTTATTCAAAGTAAAAAATCATTTAAAATAAAGTACGAAAATTGTTTTTCCGGTTTTTAATTGTTTGAGAAAAAAATGTAGTTATAAACACATGTGATTGTTACTGATAGTTATTTATAAATAATTGTTTTAATCTTTAAATCAATATGGATATTAAAGGATATTTTAAAAAACAACAGGTAAATAGAATCAAAATCATTTTTTACTTTCACATCATTATAAAATATTAGAATTATAAAACTACACTTTATAAATTTATTAAATTTATCATCAATTTCAATAATTCATTATTTATTTAATATTATTAAAGTGGCTATAAATATAATTTTTGATAACAGAAGAAATTCCTACTTTAAGATTTTATTAGTACATAAAAGTATTTTCTGAAAAACAGTTAACGTTATACTTTATCTAAGAAAATGATCTTGGCGCGTATTTAAGTTTCAAATATTCTTAAAATTAGTCGAATAATGTTAATATAAGAAAATCGTTTTTACAGTGCAGTTGAAAAGCCGCTTAAACAATATGAGTTTTTACTTATATTATCCTCTTCCTAAACCGAACAACCAATGAATAAATTTCCATATAATTGTAAAGTAGTTAAAATCTCGCTAATTTCTACGTCCTCGTTTGAAGCTCATTCAGGATACCATATAATGATGACGAGAAATCGCGTTTGGAGGCAGTAGAAACAAGTGTTTAGCAGAAAATAAAAAGTCGAGGTATTTAAAAAAAAAATTTTATGCTGTAATTAAGGAATATGGTCGTGAGGCCCGTTAGTGGTGTGCCACAAAGGTGAAAAAAGACGTTCTCCAAAAATTCGACCGGTTTGGTACCAAGGCGTCGGCTTTCCTTGATTCTAACGGTATCCAAGCTCCTATCAATCCTTTCCTCTCTCTCTCTCTCTCTCTCTCTCTCTCTCTCTCGCTCTCTTTCTCTCTCCTCTCGAGTGTCTTTCACAAGTCGTTCTACGAGAATCTGCGCCTCATGGTGTGTGGCGTTTATATTCCTCTCCGTGTTTTTGGTATGCTTATCACGATCAGCCTCTCGCGCACTAGGTTATTTCGTTCAATGCACTGTGCATACGGCTTCTCCCTCCATCAATCCTTTACCATCATCAATATTTTTCTTGCTCTACGACCCTTTCCCCAGCCCAAGATACACACCATACATATATGCCGAGAACCGTCCTGCAGTTAACTTTACAAATTAACGTTCGTGTCGCTCGAACCTGCTTTAATTAGGATCAAAATTCATTAACGAAGCTGACATTTCTAATTCGGCGGAGTGTACATACATATATATGTATATTATATATACACACACACACACATATAACTCGAGCGACTAAGGAAAGAGTAACTTTTGATGCGGAATAATTAATGCGTTAAACGACATTTATTTGATGTCATTATTCACAGGATTTCGCCAACTTTCCTGAAACGGAGCAAAACAGAAGGCGAACTGAAATAAACTGATTAAACTTTTCCTATGTAACAGCTATACCAACAATTATTCTCGTCTAGTTTAATTCACTATGGTTTTAATTTATGACTATTTGCCTATATGGGTACAATAGCTCAATTCGGGACTTAAATTTAATTATAGGGTCAATATCCACTGACTTTGGTCTGAGGACTATCGTCTGGTTAATTTATTTGAAAGAAATGACAAATTATAAATCTACTAGCAAAATATAACGAGCGATTAGTTTTCCGTACATTTTAGGAATTAAACTATAATAATAAATAAAACAAAGCGATGAATAATATTTATCCAATAAGGAGGGCTGCCTGCGGACTTACAGATTGAAAATAGTGAAAAAAATGAATTTTTATTATAAAAAACTGAGTAAATAATTAGTTTATAACAGAAAAAAGTGATTAAAAAAAGTGAGTGAATAAGCAATAAAGAGTTTGATATTACTAATATTAAATTGAGGGTCGCCAACAGGAAAAGACCTTCAAATTTTATTTTATTCTATTTTATGAAGTATAAGGTTAAATATACCCAATTACAAAAGATGTATACAAATACTTTGCGACAAATTGCTTAGTAATAATATGTACCTAACTAGTAGAAAAAAAATTTTTAAAAAATAATTCAAAAGTCTCGACAATAATTGAAATATGAAGAAAATAATTGAATAATGACAAAACTAATTCAATTTGAAAAAAAAAGTTGTAAATGACAAAACTAATTAAAAAAGTGATTAGAAATCAGAAAATGAAGACAAAGATTGAAACGAAATAATTGGAATTTGAAGTAAATAATTGAAAAGTTTTAAAAATAATTGAAGTTACAAAAACATAATTGAAGAATAACAAAAATAATTAAAATTTGAAACAGATGTTTGAGACTGGTGTAAAAAATAATAATTGAGATATTGACGAAATAATTAAAATGTAAAGAAACTAATTGAATAATGACATAAATAATTAAAAGCTGGCGTAAAAAATACACTTTTTAGACAATAGTTGAAAAATTGAAAAAAATAATAGAATTTTCAAAAAAATAATTAAAACTTGAAAAAAATAATTTAAAAATAACAAAAAAATGTTTCTGTGTAGAAAATAGTTGAAAAAAGACAAAAATAACTAAAGTTTAGAAAAAAATTAATAGAAAATGAGAAATATTTTCAAAAATGGAGTAAAAAATAAAAAATTTAATACATTAATCTTGAAGAATTATATAAAATAATTGGAAAATTAACGACACAATTAAAATAAAAAGAAACTAATTGAATAATGACATTTAAATAATTGAAAACTGGTTTTCAAAAGTTAATAAATTCATGACAATAATAAAAAGATTGAAGAAAATGACATTTAAAGAAAATAATTCCAAAATGTCAAAAATATTTGAATATTGAAAAAAATAATTATAATTTGAAAAAGTATTTGATAATTGGTTTAAAAAAATAAAAATTTGAATACAATACTTGAAAACTAGACGAAACAATTTAGATATTAAGAAAGTAATTGAATAATGACGTAAATAATTAAAAAATGGTGTAAAAATTAAAAATTCTTATCAAAAACGTTGATAAGAATATAATAAGTTGAGGAAAATAATTGAAATTTGAAGAGAATAATTCAAAAATAGAAAAAAAATGTTAATATGAAAAAAGTAATTAAAGTTTGAAGAAAATAATTGAAAAAGGCGCAAAAAATTAATAAACTCGTGACAATAATAAAAATAATAATGAAAATAATTAAAAACAGGTGTAGAAATTTCAAAATTCATGACCATAAAAAAAATTAAATGAAATTTGTAAAAACAAATTTTAAAATAGCAAAAATAACATAAATATGAAGAAAATAATTCAAAAATGACAAAAATAATTGAATAATGACAAAAGTAATTGAAATTTGAAGAAAATAATTGAAAAATAAAGAAAATGAATTGAAACTTGTGTTGAAAATTTGGATATTCTTGACAATAATTTGAAGATTGAAGAACATAACTGAAATTTTAAAAAAATAATTGAAAAGTTTCAAAAATAATTGAAATTACAAGAACATAATTGAACAATAACAAAAATAATTGAAAATTTAAAAAAATAATTGATAACTGGTGCATAAAATTAAAAATTTGAAGGCAATACTTAAAAAATTGATCAAACATTTAAAATTTTAAGATACTAATTGAATAATGACATATATAATTGAAAGCTGGTGTATAAATAAAAAATTGATAGATAATAATTAAAGTTTGAATAAATTAATTGAAATTTGTTGAAAAAATAATTGAAAAAGATGTACAAAATTAATAAACTCATGATAATAATAAAAATAATAAAGAAATTGGTTGAAATTTGTAGAAAATAATAGAAAACTAATATAATAAAATTAAAAACTCATTATAATGAAAAAAAATGAATTTTTTTATGTATTTATTTATTTACGGGTAAAAGCCCATTACTCTATAAAATTTAAAAAATTATTTCAAGTAACAATAAAATTAAATTTTAATACAACAAGAATAATTACTATATTAATAATTAATAGGTCGCATTCAATAATTTGAATAAAATAATAATTGAAATTTGTAGAAAATGATTATAAAATTGCAAAAATAATAGAAATATGAAGAAAATAATCGTAAAATGAAAAAAATACTTGAATAATGACAGAAGTAACTAAAATTTGAAGAAAATTATTGAAAATTAACAAAAGTAGAATAGAAACTTGTGTTGAAAATTTAAATATAGCTGGCAATATTTTAAAGATAGAAAAAAATAATTGAAATGTTCAGAAAATAATTGAAAAATGACAGAAGTAATTTTTACTTCGTCAGTAAGAAGTAATAAAAATTGAGAAAATGATTGAAAATTCACAAAATTAATTTGAAAATGATGAAAGTAATTGAAAAAAAATTCAAAATTGATGAAAACAATCAAGAATTGAAAAAAATAATTGAAAATTTATAAACTAATTAAAAAATTATGAAGGTATTTTAAAAACTAATAATAAAAATTATTTTCAAATTGATAGACTTTTTTGAAAATAATTTTAAAAAATTAAAATTTGAGAAAAAACTTGCAAATTTATAGAAATTATCGAGGAAATAATTGAAAGTTTAAAACAGTAATTAAAAATTAAGCAACTATTTGAGAATCAAAGAAAACAATCTAAAATTGACAAAAATAATTGAAAAAATTTACAGAATATATATCAAACTACAGCAAATAATTGGAAAATGAACAAGATAATAAATTTTTAAAACTAATTTGAAATTTGAGATAAATAATTGAAAATATAGGGAATTAATTACAAAATACCGAAATAAATTGTAAACTTGAAAAGAATAATTGAAAAATTCTAAAATGTATTAAAATTTTTTTTTATTAATTGAATTTTGCAATAAATAATTAAAGGATTATTAAATCAGTTAAAAAATAATATTTAAAATTATAATTAGGAGAAAGGAATTGAAAAATTAAAGAAATCAATTTAAAAATGATGGAAATATACTTGAAATATAATACAAATAACTGATATTTGAGATAAATAAATTAAAAATGTAGAAAGTGTATGAAAAAATACTTTTCAAAACTCAAAATTGGAGAAAATATTTTCATAATTTGGTATAGAGATAATTGAAAATTAAAGAAAATAAATTAAATTTATGAAAAATAAGTGATAAAATTACAAAACATTTTTGAAATTTATTAAAATAACTGAAAAACAATAAACGCCATGAAAAAGTAATGACCAAAATTAGAATGTAGAAAAATTATTGCAAGTTTTGGAAATGAATTGAAAAATAATGAAAATATTTAATAAGTATAAAAAATAATTCAAAATGAATAAAATAATTAAAATTTGATAAAATAGTTGATAGTTTATAAAATTCGTCAAATAATAATACAAATAAGTTTGAATAATAGGGAAAAATTATCAAAATAATTGTAAATTGAAGAAAATAATTGAAATCTGAGATGAAGGACTGAAAATTCAGGAAATCTAATGAAATATAATTTAATAAATTAAAATTCGGAGAAAATAATTTTAAAATATTAGAAATAATTTAAGATTGAGAAAAGAATAAACATTTAAAAAAGATTGAAAATAATTGAAAATCTCGAGATACCTTGACTTTAATTATACTTTCGTGAAAAATAGAGAAAATGCAAAAAAAGCAAAAGTTGCCTTTTCTTATAAATTTATAATTTGGTATTTTTTGCAAATAAATTAGCCACTCTCTGAATCTGAATTAGTTAAAAACTACTATTTTAAGGGTGAAAACTCGATTGCCATATCAAATAGTAATTTTTTACTAATAATTTAGTAAAAACCTATTAATTTAATTAGCCAAAGTAATTTTAGGTTATGTTAAACTACTAAAAGAATAAGTATATTTCTATTTACTAATTACATTAGTTAGTTTTTTCTATCTAATAAATTAAATTTTACTATTTAATTAGTTAAATTTAACTACTGAATTCGTATAGCTTTCTACTAATAATTAGTTATATTTTACTAATTGAAAAAGAGAAAACTCGTTCACGATTTTAACCCCTAAATAGTAGTTTTTAACTAATTCAGATATAGAGAGCAGATGATGATCAAATCGTCCAAACGTCACTAAAATAATATAAAAATCTCGAAATTTCATTTATTTTCTGCTTTCTAAATCCAACGAAATTTTCCCCAAATACAAGAAAGGATAAAATTACTTTTCAAAACATTGATTCACTTACGTGGAGAAAAGTAGTAAAGATTTTTGTAATAACATGTTTTCTGCTCCAAGAACTTTTATAGTAATGTTTTATTTCATTAGTTTAAACTTCTTTGAACATAGAGATTTAGAAATTAAACGATTGATTGAAATTTACATGTTGAAATATGAAATACTTTCAATTTCAATTTACAAATTCAATAAAATATTGCAAATTTATATTTAATCCATCAAATCTAAAAATGCTTTTCACATTTTCAATGTCCTATAGAAATGCTTTCGGATGATTTGGACAAAAAGTGCTCATTCAGTAAAAATTTTAATTACTACTTTCTGACATGAATAGACTGCTCGTTATAAAAACTCTTTCTTATGTAATTCTATCACTGACATAGAGAAAAGAATTTTGACATTAAAGTAACGGTTGATGTCTCATTTTCCAATATAGAAGAAGTTTCAGTGAATAAGATGCAAATTTTCAAGTTCTTCCATATTATTATTATTTATGAAATAATTGTAAAAATGCAAATAAAGACATCTTTACGATCGTATTTTAAAAATAAAAACATAAAATTCCTTATCGATTCTTCATTCTTTTCATACTTGTTTTCTTAATTTAAAACACGGATTTCTATATTTTTACAATTATTCTGAATAAAATAATCTTTATCATTTTAACAGTTATTTTTTAATTTAAAAAAATGACTTTTCATCAATTTTTACAATCATCTTCAAGATTTAAGTAACAAAAATCTTCATTTTCACAATTATCTTCTAAATTAAGAAAACTTCTTAATTAAGAATTATGCATTAATCTCCATTTATATCATTGTGAGAAGCATATATTTAAGCTTATGAACTCGTAAAGCACATTGCATAATAATGCATCTTATGATAGAAACATTTTAGAGTAATAATGCAGTCATTTATATCAAACTAATATATCTCTCGTTACACAATTTTAGAAACACGATTCAATTGATATAATACTGAACTTTAGAAATAAAATTTAATATGACTATTTCACACCCAGTGAACTATTATCGCCATTAAATTGCTTCTTATTACGAAATAACAAAATGATATTAACAAAAACTAAAATTATCTATTTCTTTATTTATTTCCATGTTTTAAATTTAAATTCTGTCTTTTATTTATCTAAACAGTTTTTAAACATTTCAACTAGTTTTGTTATATTTCTTCTCTGTCTTTTAATAAATTCACCAGTTATCGACACTTTTTAAATTTGTTCACAAAACATTTTTTAAAAAGTATTTTTATATTCTGCTTGTCCAAAAAAACTCACTTTAGCTAAAAAATCAATTTAAACATGTGTTTATAGTTGAATAATTATATAAGAAACTCATCTTGAACACCTGCCGATTACTGCCGATAACTGGAGGATTTATCTTATGTGTAATCAATTATCAAAATTTTAATATCTATTAAATTAATTTTGAATATAATTAACTTCTAATTCAAAATCATCTATTAAAATATTTATTACCTAAAGTCAATTTTATAAATTCCGTATATTTTGTTCTATATAGATAAAAAAAACACACTCTTTCAAAATAGAAAATTAAAATCATCCATATCTCCTTTTCAGCAAAACGTTTCTCTATTCTCGTGAATTATTTACCTAACCTATATCAACTTTTTTTTATCGTCTTTTTAGGCGGATAATTTTTTTTTCTTTTTTTTTTGTACAGTTGTGTAAGTAGGTCAATGTCCCTTATACGCGGAAAATATCTAATTGAACCTCTAATCGACCCCTTTAACGAGAGAAATTCGATCTTGGAATAATCTAATCGAGTTGAATGGAAACTCTTTTCTCTCTCGCTTAATACAACTTGAGGAAGGTTCGTTGTCCTACTTCGGACAATGGATGCTGGGATAAGGGACCAACGAGAGAGCGCGAGTTGATCGGACGATGGCCTCCATTCGGATGAGTACACCGTTAATTTAACTCCATCAATTTTTAGCCCTCTTTCATCCACATCTTTCCTCGCTCTTTATTTGTTTCTTTATATTCGCATAATACTTAGAATTCCGGCGTTAAATTCCTCACCAAGAATATACCTTAAAAACCATTTTCCCTCGCCTTTTTATTGCACATTAATGCAATTATTCATATTTTAAAAAAAGCCAGGCCATAAAGAAAAAACTCATAAAAAAAATATGGAAACATAAAAAATTTAAATTACCATCAAGCGAAAAATTATTGGCTAATAATCAATAAACTCCTTTGAACAAAATTTATCACCTGTACGGTAATAATAATACGAAATTTTATCTTTTTCGTTTATGAATAATAATTTATTTAATAAGAAGGGCTGCCAGTGGACTTGCAAATTGAAAATAATGAAAAAAGACTTTAATTTAAAAAAGTGAGTAAATATTGAGTTTTTAAGTGAAAAAAAGTGAATAAGCAATATAGAGTTTGATATTATTGATATTAAAATGGGGGGGAGGCGCCAGCAGGAAAAGCCATTCAAATTTAAAAAAAAAACAATTTGAAAATCGCAAAAATAATTAAAATATGTAGAAAATAATTAAATAATGACAAAAAAATTCAATTTTAAAAAAAAGTTGTAAATGACAAAACTAATTGAAAATTTGTAAAAAAATTTAATTTTCACACAATAATTGAGATATTGAAGAAATAAGTAAAATGTAAAGAAACTAATTAAATAATGACATAAATAATTATAAAAGCTGGTGTAAAAATTACACTTTACAGACAATACACTGCAAAAACAGGTGTCTTAAATTGTTCAAAAATGTCTTGAATTAAGACATTTTTCGTGTCTTAGACACCAAAAGAATCTTAATTTAAGACATTTTTGTTCAATTTAAGACACCATGTTTTTGCAGTGTAGTTGAAAAATTGAACAAAATAATAGAATTTTCAAGAAAATAATTGAAATTTGAAAAAAATAATTTAAAAATATTAAAAAATGTATATGTGTAGAAAATGTTTGAATAATGACAAAAATAACTGAAATTTAGAATAAAAATTAATGAAAAATAAGAAATATATTAAAAAATGAAGTAAAAAAATAAAAAATTTAATACATTATTTGAAAAATTGTAGTTATAAAATAATTGAAAAATTAACGAAATAATTAAAATGTGAAGAAACTAATTGGATAATGACATAAATAATTTAAAACTGATCTTCAAAAATTAATAAATTCATGACAATAATAAAAAGATTAAAGAAAATGACATTCAAAGAAAATAATTCCAAAATGTCAAAAATTTTTGAATATTGTCAAAAATAGTTGTAACTTGAAAAAATAATTGAAAAATGACAAAAATAACTAAGAAATTTAAAAAAAAATTGGAAGAAAATACTTGAAAACTTGACAAAACAACTGAAATATTGAAATAAATCATTCAAAACTGGTGTGAAAATTAAAAAATTATAGACAATAATTGTAAAGTTAAAAAAAAAATTATAAATTCGAGGAAAATAATTGAAAGAGGTGTAAATAATTAATAAATTTGTAACAATAATAAAATTATTGATGAAAGTAATAGAAAACAGGTATAAGAAATTTAAAAGTTCATGGCAATAAAAAAAAATTGAATAAAATATTTGCAATTTGTAAAAAATAATTCTAAAATTGCAAAAATACCAAAAATGTGAGAAAAATAATAGGAAAATAACAAAAGTAATTGATTAATGCCAAAGGAATTGAAATTTGAAGAAAAAAATTGAAAAATAAAAAATTGAATTGAAACTTGTATTGAAAATTTGGATATTCCTGACAATAATTTAAAGATTGAAGAACATAACTGAAATTTTAAAAAAATAATTCAAAAGTTCCAGAAATAATTGAACTTACTAGAATATAATTGAACAATAACAAAAATAATTGTAATTTAAAAAAAATAATTGATAACTGGTGCATAAAATTACAAATTTGAAGGCAATACTTAAAAAATTGATCAAACAACTAAAATTTCAAGAAACTAATTGAATAATGACATAAATAATTGAAAGATGGTGCATAAATAAAAAATATATAGACAATAATTGAAGTTTGAAGAAAATAATAAAAATTTGTTGAAATTAATTGAAAAACAATGTACAAATTTAATAAACTCATGCCAATAATAAAAATAATAAAGAAAATGATTGAAATTTGTAGAAAATAATTGAAAACTAATATAATAAATTTAAAAATCCTTGACAATAAAAAACATTGAATTTATTTATTTATTTAAGGGCAAAAGCCCATTACAATATAAAATTAAAAAATGTATTTCAAGTAACAGTAAAATTAAAATTTTATATAACAATTATAATTACTATATGAAATATTAATAGGTCGCATTCAATAATTTGAATAAAATAATAATTGAAATTTGTAGAAAATAATTCTAAAATTGCAAAAATAATAGAAATATGAAGAAAATAATCGTAAAATTACAAAAATACTTTAATAATGACAAAAGTAATTGAAATTTGAAGAAAATTATTCAAAATTAATAAACAAAAGTAGAATAGAAACTGATGTTGATAATTTAAATATTCCTGGCATTATTTTAAAGATAGAAAAAAAATTGAAAAATTGCATTTTGAAAAAAAATTATTTGAAAAAAATAGAAATGTTGAGAAAAGAATTGAAAAATAACAGAAGTAAATGAAAAATTGTGTAATAAATTTAAATATTTATGACAATAATTAAGAGACTGAAGAGAATAATTGATATAAATTATTTTTAAAAACGTGGACAGAAAAAAATGAATAAATATAAATAGTAACTAACTTCAGGAGTTGAAGGAGATTATTGTAATTTAATTAATAATTTAAACTTGATTCACAATTTACTATTATAATACTGATTATATATAGTTTTATTTTTAGAATATTAATCATTTCTAATAAAATTACATTTTTTACTTTCAACGGGTTAAAATGACAGAACCAATTAATCAAGTTCGGAAATAGATTCATTCATTCCAATTATATGCAACTAATTAGCATTTTCAATTAAAACTTTTCATCATTTCGGTATAGTAATTAAAAAATTCCCAAATATTTGTTTTCCAGCATAGTCGAAGGAAACATAAAGGTATTTAAAAATTCATAATTTAATTTTTCATCACGAAATTCCCGGTAAAATATGCAGTGAATTTAAGAAATTATTTCCAGAAGAAGCAATTAATATAAAACTAGAATAAATTAATATATAAAAATAGTTCGATATTTCCGTGAACGTAACATAAGAAATTGAAATAGAGATTCTAATCTTTGAATAGTTTTATTTACGACTATTAAAATATCTTTTTTTATTCATGACATTGAAATTAAAATTAATTTTAACTTTTTTTTAAAAAACACAACATTGATAAAATTAATAATTCAATTTTTAGAAAATAAACTGAAAATTATTTCTTTAATAATTTAAAAATCTCTTAATATCATTTTTATTCATTAAATTCACATGTTTCCATCTCTATAAAAAGTGATAAAAGGCACTTTTACTGAATATCTCTTTTTTAGGGAAATTAGCGACATTCATATATTACGTAACGCTTAAGGGGGATGGGAGTTTAACTATAGTGTTACGTAACAAATTTAAAAATTATGTTTTTAGATTATATAAGAGTATTTTTAAAATATGATTAAGAAAATTAATTGTAATCAACATTTAAGAATTTTATAAACTACCGGACAAAATTTTGGGACAAAAGCTAATAGAATTATAAAGAGAATAAAATCAAAAATAAGTTATTTAGATAATATTTCCATTAGAAATTAAAAAAAAACAGTGATTTTGACTGTTTTATTAAAATGAAAATTACTTTTGAAATAATTAACGTATTTTAATATTCTAAGGCTTAATTTAATGATAATTTATTTTTAAATTGGAATTAATTATAAACATTAACGTGTAATTTTTTTCCTTAAAAAAAAAGCTGTGAAAGTAAGACTAAAAAAATTTTAAAAATTATGATTGATTTTTTTAATGAAAAAATATTTTTTAAAATTCAAACAAACATTAAATTTCTCCAATTTTTAGTTTTTCTCATTTTATAAAATTAATTTTTAAAATTTTAAAATAGTTTTCTCAACTTTCTATTATTTTCTTCAATTTTTAATTATTTTCATTTGTTTTAATAATTTCAAAATTTTTTAATTCATTATCATAAATTTCAATTACTTTTAACTTATTTCTTCAATTCTCTTCTTCAATTTTTAGTTATTTTCTTTTTTTTTAATTGCTTTCCAAGATCTTCATGTATTTTTTTCAAATTTCAATTATTTTTTCTTTATTTAAAAAAAATTCTAAATTTTTTCAATTATCACACTTAAATGTCATTTTTTTACAACTTATCATTGTTTGTATTATATTTTAATTATTTTCGTCGAGTTTTAAAATTTAAAAACATTTTTCAATTATTTTTCAGAATTTATTTCCTTCAATTTTCAATTCTTTACATTTGTTTCATAATTTCAAAATTTTTTAACTATTTGTCTGACTTTTCAATTATATTTATATTATTTTTTATATTATTTTCTTCAAATTTCAATTACTTTCGTTCTTCTTCATAATTGACAAAAAGTTATTTCTCATTTCTCTAATTAAAACTTGTTCTGTTCAATTTTAATTTATGTTTATCTTTTTTCATTTATTTTCTCGAATTTTTAATTATTTTCTTTTATTTCAATGAACTTCTAAAAGTTTTAAGTATTTTTCTCAAATTTTGTTTAATTCTCCTTTATTTAAAATCTATTATGGAATTTGTTTAATTATTTTCTCAAATTTTAATTATTTTCTTTAATTTTAATTTATTTATCTCAATTTCTCATCATGTTTTTTTAATTTTCAATTATTTTCTCTAATTTTTCATTATTCAATTTTGTTTTAATTTACTTTTAAGATTCTCAAGCATTTTTCTTAAATTTCAATTATTTTCTTTATGCTTAAAACATTTTTATGATTGTATAAATTACTTTCCCCAATTTTTAATTGATTTCATTATTTTTTTTAAATTAATTTGCAAAATTTGAAATTATTTTGTTTAATTTCAATTATTTTTTGCATTTCTTTTTAGTTCTAAAATATTATAAATTTTGTCATAAATTAATATTTATTTTATTTATATTAATTGATTTTTAAATATTAAATTTAAAATATTTAATTCTTATTATTATATAAATATTATTTAACAATTTGTTATATTTATTATTGTAATTTATAATTTCTAAAACGTATGAAAAACTAATCGCGCGCTTCGCGCATTTTATATTGCTAGTATTTTGTGTAATTTTCTTAAAAATTCTAAATAATATTGAATTTTATATATTTTATAAAATTATTTTTCTGTTAAAAAAATCAATTATAATTTTTATGATTTTTTGGTCCAACTTTAACAACTTGCATTTTTTAGGAAAAAAAATTACACATTAATGTTTATAATTAACGTCAGTTCTATAATAAATTACGATTAAAATAAGCCTTAGAATATGAAAGAACGTTAATTATTTCAGAATTAATTTTCATTTTAATAAAGTTGTAAAAACCACTGTTTTTTTAAACTCTCTAAATCTGAATTAGTTAAAAATAACTAATACACTGCAAAAACAGGTGTCTTAAATTGTTCAAAAATGTCTTAAATTAAGACATTTTTCGTGTCTTAGACACCAGAAGTATCTTAATTTAAGACATTTTTGTCCAATTTAAGACACCATGTTTTTGCAGTGTAATTAGTAAAATCGTGCCTGAGTTTTTATTTCAGCAATTAGTTAAAAATAACTAATTATTAGTAAAAAAATGACTAATTGTTAGTAAAAACATAACTAAAAAAATAGTTAAAATTCGACAAATTGAATTAGTAAACAGAATTTTACTAAAATATTAGTTATTTTGACATAACCTAAAAATGAATTTGACTAATATTAGTTATTTTTTACTAAATGATTAGTAGAAATATAACTATTTGAATTAGTGACTGAGTTTTTGCTTTCAAATTAGTTATTTTTAACTAATTCAGATTTAGAGAGTATCTAATAGAAATATTAACTAAATAACGTCTTTTTCATCTTCTTCTCCATAAATTCTATTAGCTATTAGGAAATCAGAAAAAAAAAATTTGTTTCCATATTTTTTCCGTTTAAAGACATTTTTTAAGTATCTCAAAATGGGTGGTCCAACAATTCTGTCCGGTAGTGTAAATACCAAAAAATATTACGAGGGGAGGGGGGGGGGGTCAAATTATATAGACGACTCCAAAAAGCTATGAAGACAAAATTTCGCATTTTTTTGCGTGAAAAAAATAAACAAACTCATTTTTATTATCTGTTCTTATTGACTAATACACACAAATGAAGCACAGATTAAAGGTGCATGAGTTGAATTAATAACACGCTTGCTAACAAAACTTCCGGTATTGGGCACGCGCCTCCGCACGTTTCCAATGTGTTAATTATTTCGCACCATGGGGAGAACTACACTGGCTTTAATTGGATTTTCTCTGACCATGAAAATCCTATCATGAAAGAGTGTCAAATAATGTTTTTCAAGTTTCACAATTTTCCGAAAGTTTTGAAAAGTTTGATAATATATCATGAAACTTATACCCAATTATCGATAAATACGTGATCCCTGTGAAAATTCTAACGGATCTCCAAACACGTTTCTAGATCAATTATTATCTCACCTAGAAAACTTTTAGTAGCAAGAATCGGTTTGCTGTAATAAGTAGATTAACTTTCGAAAAAAAGGTAATTGTAAATATTTTATTTTTATTTGATTAATGATGCGAAAATGTGTTAAGAATTGAACATTTTTCTGGTTTCAAAAGAATTCTTCTTTTTTTTTATAAAATGTAAGCATTCTGAAAAGCGTATCTATTTTGAAAGTACACAAATTCTTAAGTATAAATACAAGTCTGTTGATCAACTTTTACCAGGTGAAAGTACAAGCACTCGTATAATTGACTTGAGTGTAGAATTTCCCCTTTTACGCTAAACAATTAACGTCCTAATACTTCATTTAAATTGGAAATTACCTGAAGTTATTATTATCAGTTGAGGAAAAATTCATCAAAGTACAAAGCCACTGGATAAAAGTGAAATTTTCTTTTATACAATTTTTACATCGACTTTGTATTTTATAATTAATTACTCTTACGTCAAGGAATAGATTTTCAAAGGTTCGAGAAAATATTTTTTAATTCGATATTGTAAAAGCTGCTGTTGTCGATAGTTATTAAACGGAAAAAAGTATGATTGTCAAGATATTTTTAAAAAACAAGTGTAATAAAGTTTCCAATTAATGTCGATAAATTCTTCTATCATATATATTGATCTAAATTCTTATTAAATCAAATTTATTTTAATTATTTTTCAACTTTTTACAGAAATATTAAATTTAGCTTCCGCGAATTCAATTATTTTCTTTAAATTCTTAAAGTTTATCAATTACTTTTTCACTTTTTATTTTATTTTTTTTAATTTTTTCCATTATTTGAGTGATGTTCGTAAATTTTTAAATATTTATCGCAAGTTTAAATTATTTTTCAATTTAGCATTATTTCTATCATTTTGCAATTATTTTGTTCAATTTTTAATCATTTCCATTATTTCTGAAATCATTTCCTAAATTTCCAATTATTTATCTCAATTTTCAATTATTTTCTCAATTTTCACTTCTTTTTATCATCTTGCAATTATTTTCTCCACTGTTTAATTATTTTTCATTAATCTCTTACATTTTTAGTTATTATCTCAAATTTAGATTTGAGATTAAAAATTTTTAATATTTTAAATGATTTTTTAAGTATTTTCTCAAAATTCTAATTATTGTAATTGTTTTTCATAATTTTTAACATTTCAATTGTTTATCTGAAATTTCCATTATTTTTTTCAATTTATAATTATTTCTTTTATTTAACATGGATTCTGTCATTTTTTTAATTATTTCCCGCTCAAATTCCTATTTTCAATTTATCGTTGCTAATATGATATTTCAATTATTTCCCCCACTTTTTAATTATTCTCTTTTTAAAAAATTATTTTCCAAGATTTTTAAGTATTTTTCTCAAATTTTACATACTTTTTTTTTATTTAAAATATATTCCATCATTTTTTCAATTATTTCTCTCAAATTTAATTAATTATTTTCAATATATTTCAATTATTTTCGTCTGAATATATATTCCTTTATTTTTCGAATCATTTTTCTTAAATTTCAATTAGTTTCTTCATTTTTCAATTTATATTCTGTCATTTTCTCAATTATTCGCCTCAAATTTCGCGTACTGTTTTCAATTTATCACTGCTTTTATGATATTTGAATTATTTTCTCCACTTTTTAATTACTCTCTTTTTTAAAAATTATTTTTTAAAATTTTTAAGTATTTTTTTCAAATTTTACTTATTATTATTATTTTTTAATTAAAATATATTCCGTCATTTTTTAAACTATTTCTCTCAAATTTAATTTATTTTTTTCAACATCATTGTTTTTAACATATTTTAATTATTTTCTTCTTCATATATATTCCGTAATTTTTAGAATTATTTTTCCTAAATTTTAATTAGTTTTTTCAATTTTTAATTTATGTTCTGTCATTGTCAAAATTATTCCCCTTATATTTCGTGTAATATTTTCAATTTCTCATTGTTTTTATGATATTTCAATTGTTTCCTACACTTTTTAATTATTCTCTTTTTTAAAAATTATTTTCTAAGATTTTTAAACATTTTTCTCAAATTTTAATTATTTTTTTCTTTATTTAAAATATATTTCGTCATTTTTTCAATTATTTCTCTCAAATTTAATTAATTATTTGTAATATTATTGGTTTATTATATTTCAATTATTTTCGTCTTATAATATATATTTCGTAATTTTTGCAATTATTTTCCTTTAATTTTAATTAGTTTTTTCAATTTTCAATTGTTTTCGATCTTTTTCATAATTTCCAGAAACAAATTTTAATAATAGTCTGAAAATTCAATTATTTTCTTATATATTCTGTAATTTTTGCAATTATTTTTCTTTAAATGTTATTAGTTTTTTTCATTTTCAATTAATAGTGTGTCATTTTCTCAATTTTTCCCTCAAATTTCATGTACTGTTTTCAATTTATCATTGCTTTTATGATATTTCAATTATTTCCTCCACTTTTTGATTAATCTCTTTTCCAAAGCTTACTTTCGAAGATTTTTAAATATTTTTCTCAAATTTTACTTGTTATTATTTTTTATTTAAAATTAAAATACATTCCGCCTTTTTCTCATTATTTCTCTCAAATCTAATTTATTTTTTTTCAACATCATTGTTTTCATCATATTTCAATTATTTTCTTCTTCATATACATTCCGTAATTTTTGCAACTATTTTTCTTACATTTTAATCAGTTTCTTCAATTTTCAATTGTTTTCGATCATTTTCATAATTTCCAGAGAAAAAGTTTTAATCATTTATCAGAAAATTAAATTATTTCTAAAATTTTCTTGTATTTTATGAATATAATTATATCTATCAATAGGGTGATTCTACCTCAGAAATATCACAATCTGCAAGTGGTTCACAGAATTTAATAAAACTTGGTGAAATTGTAGTATAATATGAGAGAAATTAATCAGCAAAAAGAATTTTCAAAATATCATAAATTGTAGGAGTTATAATACTTTGAATTTTGATGCAACATTTTCTTAATTATTTTATATCTCGGTCAATTTTGAACCGATTTTGATGAGTCACACACCAATTTCTTCATAAAATTGTGTATTTTTAGAAAATCATAAAGCAAAAAACAAAATTTATTTTTTAGATAGTAAAAAAGTGAAAATAAAACTTTATTTATATTTTTTTTCAATTTTGACCCAATTCTTTAATTTTTTAATTTTTTGATAATATTCCCCTTTATTTTATCTTTATTTTAAAATAAAGATCATCCTGGAGACTTTATTAGATCTTGTGATATCGTCCTTTTAGTATCATCATCTCAAAGAAAAATACTACGTGAAATTATGTTTTTACCTTCATTTGTTTTTCGACATTTTTTTTTAAAATTAGAAACTATTTACTGTGAAAATTTCTATTCAATTTCTTTATTAAATAAAGTAAAAATTCCATAAAATTGTTATTCTATTAACAGGTTTGGAGATAATTATTAATTTTATGTAAAAATAAAAACATTTAATTAAATTATGGAAATTAAACAATTCAATGCAGAAAATATTTTGCTGCTAAAGAAACCTTCAAATTTTAAGTCTAAGTATCATAAAAACAAAAGCGATAGATTTTAGGACAATTATTTTGTTACAAATTTTTTAATGTTTAAATTTTTTGTTAAGGCAAAATTGCTTACTAAATAAATCATTGTATAAATATTTATTATATTATATTATAATTATATTGTTATTAAATAAATAATGATTTAACTACCTAATTTATTTAATTATATTAAAATTAATTTTTAATTAAATTTTTTTTTATTTTTACTTAAAATTAATCATTATTTCTAAATCTATTAATAGAATAACAATTTTATTTGATTTTCACTGTATTTAATAGAGAAATTAAAAAAAAATCTTCACAGTAAATAGTTTCTATAATTTTAAAAAAAATGTTGAAAAACAAATGAAGGTAAAAACATAAATTCACGTAGTATTTTTCTTTGAGATGATGATACTAAAAGGACGATATCACAAGATCTAATAAAGTCTCCAGGATGATCTTTATTTTAAAATAAAGATGAAAGAAAGGGGAATATTATTAAAAAAATTTTAAATTAAAGACTTGGGTCAAAATTGAAAAAAAATATAAATAAAGTTTTATTTCCACTTTTTTACTATCTAAAAAATAAATTTTGTTTTTTGCTTTATGATTTTCTGAAAAAACACAATTTTATGAAGAAATTGGTGGGTGACTCATCAAAATCGGTTCAAAATTGACCGATATATAAAATAATTAAGAAAATGTTGCATCAAAATTCAAAATAGTATAACTCCTACAATTTATGATATTTTAAAAATTCCTTTTGCTGACTAATTTCTCTCATATTATACTACAATTTCACCAAGTATCATTAAATTCTGTAAACAACTGGCAGATTGTGATTTTTCTGACGTAGAATCACCCAATAGTAGATTGGAACACTCAAATTTTTAATAAATAGAATTGTGGATTGACTTTAATTTGTGTCGACTGAATCAATATTAAAATCTGTATAGTGATTGAAACTATAGAATGGATTAAAATTCTTGCAGATTAAAATTAGAACCAATTAAAATTTGAATCAATAGAAATGGTATTACACACAAACTGCACAACACGCGTTTATGTCTTCTAGTTTCCAATAATAAAAAGCAATTAATCCGACTTTAAATTCCTGTTAAATACGGTACTATTGCATTGCAAATTTGACACAACGGAGAATTTTTTTTTTTCGGCCAGAGGTGAAATCGAATGAGTTTGAACCCTTTATTTACTGAATAGGTCTATCGCGATTCTAGGGTCCTTCCATGTCGGTAAAATTACGTAATTCCGCGATGCCTGCGAGCGAATGGTTATATTGCTATCTCCAGAGAAAGGGATTCTCTCTTTATCTGGTCCTCTTCTTGTATATATCTATACTTGTATCTTTTGGTACCTGCAGATATTGCTACGTTATATTGTACCATAATACGAAAGCGCGATATTATCGAGTAAAAGTCCAGCATTGTTCGGACTATTACGCGTGCCCGTGTAATCCTTAATTACATTTAGCACGAGATACGTTCTCCTTTCTTTGGAGATTAAGGAGCACAATGCCAGTTTCGGTATTATTACGATCAACGGGATAAAATAGTATTAATAGAAAATAATATCATCTCAGTATGATACTTTTCCAATTTTCCTAAAATGTGGCTCATTCAACAATTACTAGTTTAATAAAATTAAATAACATATGGCAAAAATATTAATTTTTTGGTGAAAAATTTAAGCAATTGAAATTTTAATTACAAACATTTGATCTTTATTCATGGACAGATAAAAGATATTATCCGAGATATAGACCGAGATTTAAAAAAAAGCATGGAAGAATCCCTAAAACATCATTTTTTGGATTATAAAACTTATATATATATATATTCTTTTCTTATGTTAAACTATAATATTTGTAGCAACTCTGACAATGATAATATTAATAAGAAACATTGGTTAATTTGACTTTTTGACAGGTTCAAAAAATCAAAAGTTTTGTGCAAAAGTCAAAACTCCAACAGGGTTGCTACGTTTTGAAAATTTCAAGATTCCATGATTTTTCCAGGTTTTCCAGATAAATTAATACACAACCGAACAAAAAAGTTGAAAAAATCAAAGAATAAATAAAAAAATTTTAGAGAATAACTATAAATTCAAAAACTGTAGGAAATAATTAAAAAATTTCGGAAAACAATTGAAAATTGAAGAAAATTATTAATAATTGTAAGAAATAATTGAAAAATGACGAGATTAATTGAAAAATTAAAGAAAATATTTGAAAAATGACCAAAAAATTGCCAATTAAAAACAAAAGTCAAAAAATGAGTAGATTTAATAGACAACTGAAAAAAATAATTGAAAAAATCAAACAATAATTAAAAAATTTTAAAAGAATAACTGAAAATTGAAAAAATTGTAGGAAATAATTGAAAAATTTAGGAAAATTATTAATAGTTGTAAGAAATAATTGAAAGATGACGAGAATAATTGAAAAATTTAAGAAAATATCTGAAAAATGACAAAAAAAAATTGACAATTAGAAACAAAATTCAAAAAATGATTAGATTAATAGACAACTGAAAAAAATAATTGAAAAAATTAAACAAGAAATATTAAATGAAGAGATTAAGAAACAAGAAAAATTAAGAAAATTATAGGAATAATTGTTGGAAATATTTACAAATTGAACAACTGGATTGAAAATCGAAAAAAATTGAAAATTAAAGAATGAAATTTAAATTTAAAGAATACAATTAAAAATTGAAAAAAGTAATTAAAAAAGCTGAGAATTGTGGAATATAGAAGAAAATAATTGAAAACTGAAGAATGGTATTAAGGTATTAGTCGCGTAAAATGACTTTCGTCAGATTTTTTTAAAAATTTGTATCTGAATTTATGAGGTATTTATCTATGAAATGAGATCTATCCTATCAATTTTGATCACTTCTAAACTTCAAAATATAAATTCAAAGTTCATACCTTTTACATGCGATAGCACTAAATGCATGTAAAAAATGTCTCTTATATTCATTCATATAAAAACAAGTCGCCAGATTTTCAAATAAATCTACTAAGTTACACATTGAGATAAAATAAATCCTTTAAAAAAAAAAATAACTTTATTGACCACGCCGAATAAAAAATACAATAATTTAAAAATTCAAAGTTTTTAATTTTTACGTGGTTTCATTGAAAAATGTCGTAAACGTGTCAGCATTACATTACGATAACTTATAGTACATGACTCAAAATCATGAAAATTACATACATTACATTAGAAGAGGTTACAAGGAAGTAAATGAGTTGATATAAAAGTTTATTTATTGTTCTTTTTATTTTGCGGGAGTTTTGCGGGAGCATTTACGCGACTAATACCTTAAAATTTGAAGAAAATAATAAAAAAATGAAAAAAAATGAAAATTTAAGAATTAAATTCAAATTGGAAAACATAATTAATAATTAAAAAAGGGTAAAAATTATTGAATATTGGATAAAATAATTTAAAATTAAAGACTGCAATTTAAAAATGAAAATAATAATTGAGAAGTGAAGAAAATAATTAAAAATTGAAGACATCTAAATTAAAGATTAAGGAATTGAATTAAAATTCTGTGAAAAAAATTAGAAAACTATTGAGAATAATTGATAGCAAAAAAGAATTTTAAAAATTTTAAAAAAATATAAAATTTAAGAAAAATAATTATAAATTGAAAAATTTGTAGAAAATAATTGAAAATTGCGGAAAAAAATTAAATGTGGAAAGAAATAATTAAAAAATGACGAGAATAAACGAAAAATTGAAGAATATATCTAAAAAATTACGAAAATAATAGAAATGGAAAACAAAATTTAAAAAATGACTAGATTAATAGACAAGAAAACACAAAAATTGTAAAAATTAAAGACTAATTATAAAATTTTAAGAGAATAATTGAAAAAATTATAGGAAATAATTGTAAATTGTGGAAAATAATTAACAATTGAAAGAAATAATTGAAAAATGACGCGAATAATAATTGGAGAAAATATTAATATTGAAGAAATAAATTGAAGATTAAGAAATTGAATTAAAATTTTGAGAAAATAATTGACAATTGATAAAAAATTAGGAAACTCTGGAGAATAATCGACAACAACAAAAAATAATTTTAAAAATTAAAAAAAATATAAAAGTTAAGAAAAATAATTGAAAATTGAAAAATTTGTAGAAAATAAAGGAAAATTGCGGAAAAAAATTAAATGTGGAAAGAAATAATTGAAAAATGACGAGAATAAACGAAAAATTGAAGAATATATCTAAAAAATTACGAAAATAATAGAAATGGAAAACAAAATTTAAAAAATGACTAGATTAATAGACAAGAAAACACAAAAATTGTAAAAATTAAAGAATATTTTTAAAATGTTAATAAAGTAATTGAAAAAATTATAGGAATTAATTGAAAATTGTAGAAAATAATTAATAATTGAAAAAAATAATTGAAAAATGACGAGAATAATAATTGGATAAAATATTAAAAATTGAAGAAATAAATTGAAGATTAATGAATGAAATTGAAATTGTAAGAAAATAATTGGTAAGTGAAAGAAAAATTACTAAATGACTAAAATAATTAAACATTAAGAAAAATACTTGCCAATTGAAAAAAAAAGTAATAAAAGTTAAAAAAAAGGCGAGAATAATCGATAGTAGAACAAAATTATTGAAAAAATTAAAGAATAATTGTAAAATGGAAGGTGAATATTAAGTTGTCAATTAAAAACTGAAGAAAATTATAGAAAAAATTTTAGAAAATAATTAAAAAGTGAAGAAGATAATTAAAGAATTGTATTGAAATTTTAAAAAAATAATTGAAAATTGAAAAAAGACGAGAATTATTGAACATTGAATAAAATAATTAAAAATGGAAAAAGTTATTTGAAAATTAAAGAATTATATTACAATGTGAAGAAAGTAATTGATAATTGAAAGAAAAATTACAAAATGACGAAAATAATTGAATATTACTGAAAATAATTGAGAAATGAGAAAAATAATTGACAATTGATAGAAAAATTCGAAAGCTGTCGAGAATAATCTACAACAGAACAAAATATTTTAAAAAATTAAAGAATAATTATAAAATTTAAGGAGAATAATTTTTATATTGAAAATCACTCTCTATTCATGATTTCAATCAATGAATTTTCACAGGAAATCAGTTTAAAATGACTAAATTGTCAGTAATTTTTCACTGATTGATATAGATGAAAATAATGTTCAATTTCAGTAACAGCATTGAAAATTTTAATTATTTTCTATTGATCACTCAGGTAAAAGTCACCGACAATTCAGCAGTTTTCAACTTATTTCAAAATGAAATATAACTGATTGAAATCATAAAAAAAGAAATTAATTAAATTTATTTTGTAAAACAACATTTTATAAAATCCCCTGACTTTTACAGGTTTTTTATGTTTTCCCTGACTTTTATGTTTTTCCCCAGGTTTCCCATAGGTTTTCTCTCTAAATCTTAATTATAGTAGTTTTCTACTATGAATTAGTCAAATTCTTGGCTCACTTTTCTCTAATTCATATAGTAGAAAACTACTAATTTTTTAGTAAAAAACTACTAATTTTTTGTAGAAAACTACTAATTGAAATAGTGAAACTTTACTTTTAAAATAAGTAGATTTTTTTACTAATTTAATTAGTAGTTTTCTACTGCAAAATTAATAGTTTTCAACTAAGAATTAGTAGTTTTTTACTAAAAAATAGTAAAATTCTACTATTTTAATAGTAACTCATTTTTCGCTAATTCATTAGTAGAAAACCACAAATTCAGATTTAGAGAGTTCCAGAACCGTAGCAACCCTGTCAAATTAACCAATAAGGCACACTTATTTATAATATCTTAAAATATTTATAAAAACCTAAAGATTTAATTTCACTAAGGGTCTTTGATGTATCAAGAGTCTCATTAAGTAAATAAATAAACAATTTGATTATAGTCAAAATGGTTAAAATACAGAGACAATTTTTGAAAGTTCATAATTTCTAAGATTCAATTACCAAATTTATGTAATATTGAGAGAGATAGCTCATTTTATAATTAACATTTTAAAACAAGAATCAATTAAAAATATATCAGAATCATCTAGATACATATCTAGGGGGGATTTATTATTAAATAAAAATTTTATAAGAAATATATTTTTACTTACGGAAATCAGCAAATGATTTTAAACTTGACTCACCTGAAACAGAGAAAAAACATTTTGTTTAGCGTATTTCTTATTATTATTATTATTATATTATTATTATTATTATTATCTGTATTTCTAATTCAAGAAATCTTTGAAATAAACGTTATACAAGAAAAAAGAAACTCTAAAAGAAGCACAATAGAGAAAATGTGAAAGGTCAAAAGTGTATTGCATAAAGTAAAGATTCAATATTATAGAAGAGAACAGTCTCAATAAAACAGTGTTGTGCAGTAAAGAATGAAAGTTTCTTGAGTAATGGAATTCCTAGAAAGCTTGGTACAGCTTTCATCAAGCTGAAAATTCCAGTTTCTATTGTTTTATTATCTATAAAAATATCTTTTACCAATCGGAGAAATAAAAGAAACATTAAAATAGTAAATTATAAAGGTTATATAGAATAATTAATTTCAATTTCTGTTAATTATATCCCAATTTCCATAAAAAGAAATAATAAATAAATCTTTCTTTTTTAAATTTAGCAATTAGACAATACAAATAATTATTTTTTGTAAATTTACACGACTTGATCGATGACAAAATCTTATTTTTATTATATATTTTACAAGGAACTTAAAAATCATGAAAATAAGGATCAACTTAAATGCAGTTTTTACGACGATTGTCAAACTTCTGTAAGGTAGAGAATGAGAATAAAGAAATTTAAAATTAAATATCTGTTGAATTTTTCAGTTTGTGGTTTTCTCTTGTTATACTTTTATATTATTTTATTTGAAAGGCACTTGAAACCACTAGAAAACTTTTATTAACCCAATTATAGAACAATGTAACTTTGACCTGAAAAGCCGGGAACTTCCGTGTTTTGCGATCTCAAAACAGGTTTTCTCATTCTATGTTTTCGTTCACAAACACAATCTACAGAGAGTGCCAAGCACAATTGTTTGCCCAGAGTAGGTTTTATTTCGACTGAGAATAAGCAAAATAACTCGTCACGAGTTTATGGATAATTTCACCTTGTTTATATATTTAGTGTCGAAAGCGAGAAAAAGTTAATTCCAATAAAACTCTTTATTTATTTTCATTCTTTATTATAATTTTGTTTACTGAAAAATGCTATATACTAAAAATGAACTTCTCTATAGTTAAAGTTTAATTAATATTTTAATTCTTGTCATATTTACCAGAATTCTGGTTATTGCAACAAAAAAGCAATATAATTAGAAAAGTTAAATTAACTACACAAAATTCTGGTTACATTAATCTGGTTTAGATAACAAGCATTCTGGATAATGTAACTACAATTCTGGTTAATTTAACTACAATTCTGATTATGATAACTACAATTTTGGTTTATTTACCATTCTGGTTCAAATAACTTAAATTTTAGCTTATAACTATCTATCATTCTGGTTGAAATAACCACAATTCTAGTAAATTAAACAATCGTTTAGTTTGGAATAACTAGAATCTGGTTTAACTACCGTTTAGGTTAAAATAACCACAACTGTAGCTAGACGAACTAAAATTCAACTTACAACTCTCTAAATCTGAATTAGTGGTTTTCTACTAATGCATTAGCGAAAAGTGAGCTCCTATTAAAATAGTAAGAATTTTACTAATTCTTAGTAGAAAACTACTAATTGTTAGTAGAAAACTACTAATTAAATTAGTAACAAAATCTACTTATTTTAAAAGTAAAGTTTCATTATTTCAATTAGTAGTTTTCTACTATATGAATTAGAGAAAAATGAGCCATGATTTTGACTAATTCATAGTAGAAAACTACTAATTCAGATTTAGAGAGAAAAACTAAAATTTCGGTTAATCTATAACCAGAATTTGAAAATAGTAAAAAAACAACAAAAACGATATAAAATAAATTAAAAAACCATTCATATTTTGACAATTTTATACACAATGGAAAATTTTTGACGTAGAATAAAAATTTGATTCATTGGACAATGCTATAAAAATGTTTTTTTTTAAATAATATTTGATTCATTTAAAATATTGATTTTTAAAAACCAATTGTTCTCTAAGGCGTGTTCAAAATCCGTAAAATGTATTCTTTCTTTTAAAATTCAAACAAAGTCAGTTCTCACACTTCAAAACTTGATAAATTTTACAAATTTAAAACGTATAAAAAATTTAAACGAATTTGAAAATTTTTACTTTCTCAAAATTTATGGCGCAATCATGTGAAACTACAGTTCATTGATAGTAAATAATTCCGAAATTTTTGTCTATGAATTAATTAAAAAATGACTAAAAGAAATTAGAATCATAATAAAATTTGATTCTTATATAAAAATTGTTTGTTGTACATTTGGCACTGAATTGATAAAAATTATGATTTTAAATTTTATTCCCTCGTTATTTCAAGACCAGTGTTAATCATGGAACCAGAGACATAATTATCTTTTATCAATTTAAATTTTAAAATGAATTAACCGAACTGAATTATTTCCAATTTGGATAAATCAACATTTGGCTTGATCAAAATTTGAATCCATCGATCTTAAGGTTTCTTCAATTGTTTATCGAGAAATATTTAAATTGACGAATTTTGTAATTGATTAAAATTCCAAAAGATATAATACACGAAATAAATTAGAAGTTTCTTAATTTATATTTTTTATCTTATAAAAGTTTAAATAAAAAAAATTATTTCGTTTAATTAAATGGATGCAATCGGATTAATTAAAGTGATTCAGTTCGATTGGTTCAGGTTCAATCAAATTGAGCCAATTTAAATGATCCAATTTAAATAATCCAATTAAATGGATTCAATTGAATTGGATCAATAAGAGTGATTCAATTAAATTAGTTCACAATAAATAAAAATTTCGACAAATCAAAATTTCCATCAATATAGATCTGTATCAATTGAAATTTTAATCCTTGGAATTGAAATAAAATTAATATTTAATTTGATTTAAAACATCGTTTGATAAAAAATGTCTGCTTAATAACCGTAAAATCTATTCTTTATTTTAAATTCAAAGTCAGTTCTCACATTTCTACTTCATAAATTTTACTACATTTCGCTTTTAAAATTTTTCTTTCACGCATTTTAATGCTTTTAGAAATGTTATGATCAATTTTCGCCACCAAGGTTTATTATCTTCTATAAAATTTTTTCTTTCAATTTCGTGAAAATAAGAGAAATTAAAATATTCAGTAATGTTAAATATTACTTTAAATTCTAAGTATCTATAACTTAAATACAAAGTTTTTATTAAAAAACAAAAGTAAAAACAGCGTCTTTATTTGGTATTAAATATTAATTTATAACAAAATAACTCAAAGGTTCTGAACTTAATCGAAAATTAATAAATACTACTTAAAACGTGGGTATTTTCGATTTAAATACAAATTAAATAACAGTTTGTCTTTATTTACAGAAATAGCAAATAAGAAGCTTCTTTTGCGATCAAGTTGATTCGCGAAACGCGAGAAAGTTGCTTTCGCTCGAGAGATCGCCACCGGGACAACTCCTAATGTTAAAAGTCTTTTCATATATATACATATATATATATATATCTGCTCTAGTGCAGTTATCGTGGTTCGTGTAACGATCGATTTCTAGAGCAAACACGTCGATTCTGGACCACACGAAACCACTCGATAGCTGCAATAAATTTTGTTCAGCCCATTAGCGATCCTCTTATCAATGTGCTCCAAATATTAGAGAAAATGAAAAAAAAATCCAATGTGACTTTTCTTATTTACAGGAAGTGCACTTTCACTGATACGATGCAGAATAAATTTTTCTCCAAGGGCTCTTATCTCAAAGCTAAATAAATTAATATAAAAAACCGGGCAATTTTGAAAACAGTTTTTTTTAAATCTCAACATAATGGGGATAAAAAAACCGTTATACCTTTACTCATTCAAGCGTGGCCTATGTTTATTTGCGAGTTAATGCAAACAGCAAGAAACACTTCAGATTTAATTGCGTTTCAAATATAGTGCGGCATTAAAAACGAATGGAGTTAAGTTCTTTTGTGAGTCGCTTTTTACAAGCGCACAGAGCGATGAGACAGAGAGACAACATTTTTTAATGAAAATATTATTCCGAAATTAAATTATATATTTTTTTTTATTTATAAGAGTTTCTTGGGATCAATTTTCTTAGTGATTACAAATTCATTGAAATATTCAACTTGATATAATTCAAATTCAAATATTCCCGCGTTTTCTGTTTTCTCAAACTTTCTCACAAGTGACATCAAACTGGTAGGTTTTAAATGATAATGTTTCTCTAGAAATTCTGCTTGATAAAATTTTTGATTTAATCAAGGCTGCCAGCGGACTTGTAGATTAAAAATAGTAAAAAATGGACGGAAATGAAGGGGTTTAAAAATTTTTTAAATTCATGACAATAATAGAAAGATTCTGGAAAGCCATTCAAATTTGAAGAAAATAATTTGAAAATGGCAAGTATAATTGAGATATTAAGAAAATATATCAAAAATGACAAAAAGTTAAAAAAAAACAAATTGTAAAATGGTAAACGAATTAAAAAATTGATTAAAAATTAAAAAATAAAGACAAAAGTTGAAACATTGAAAATAAATAATTGAATTTGAAGATACTAATTGAGAAGCTTAAAAAATAATTGAAATTACAAAAAAATAATCGAAGAATGACAAAAGTAATTAAAATTTGAAAAAATGAATTTAAGACTGGTGTAAGAAATTAAAATTTCAAATAGAATAACTAAGATATTGACGAAATTTATCAAAATGTGAAAAAAACTAAGTGAATAATGACATAAATAATTCAAAACTAGTTTAAAAATTAAACTTTTTAGACAATAGTTGGAAAATTTAAAAAACTATTAGAAGTTTGAGAAAAATAATTGAATGTAGAGGAAATTAATCGAAGTTTGAAGAAAATAATTAAAAAACGACAAAAATTGGAAAAATTAACTAATTGTAAAATGGCAAAACTAATTAAAAAATTTATTAAAAATCAAAAAATGAAGACAAAAATTGAAACATTGAAAAGAAATAATTGAATTTTGAAGATAGTAATTGAGAAGCTTAAAAAATAATTGAAATTACAAGAAAATAATTGAAGAATGACAAAAGTAATTGCAATTTTAAAAAATGAATTTAACACTGGTGTAAAAAATTAAAATTTCGAGTACAATAATTGAAATAATGACGAAATAATTAAAATGTGAAGAAACTAATTCAATATTGACAATAAGAATTGAAAGCTGATGTAAAACATAAATATTTTAGACAATAGTTGAAAAGTTGAAACAAATAATAGAAGTTTCAAGAAAATTATTGAAACTTGAAGAAAATAATTAAAAAACGTTAAAAAAAATTACATGTTTAGAGAACAGTTGAAAATGTCGAAAATAACTGAAATTTGGAAAAATAATTCATGAAAAATGAAAATTTTAATTCAACAATGGAATAAAAAATAAAAAAAATTAATACAATAATTAAAAAATTGTATATAAGATAAGTGAAAAATCATGATGATGTAATTGAAATGTAAAGAAAGTAATTGAATAATGACACAAATAATTCAAAACTGGCGTAAAAGTTAATAAATTCATGCCAATATTAAAAAAAAATTTAAAAACTGAGATTTAGAGAAAATAATTCCAAAATGGCAAAAATATTTAAATAACGACAAAAATAATTATAATTTGAAGAAAAATAATTAAGAAATGACAAAAATAATTGATAACTGGTGAAAAAATTTAATATTTGAAGATAATAATTAAAAAATTGACGAAACAATTGAAATGTTGAGAAACTAATTGAATAATGACATAAATAATTAAAAGCTGATATAAAAATTAAAAATTTATAGACAATAATTGAAAAATTGAAAAAAATATTAGAAGTTTGAGGGAAAGAATTGAAACTTGAAGAAACTAATTGAGGTTTGAAGAAAATAATTGAAATTTGAAGAAAATAATTGAAAACTGATGTAGAAAATTGAAAAATTCGTGACAACAACAAAAAATTGAATAAAATAATTGAAATTATGTAGAAAATAATTCTAAAATGTCAAAACTAATAAAGATATGAAGAAAATAATTGAAAAATGACCAAAATACTTGAATAATGACAAAAGTAATTGAAATCTGAAAAAAGTAATTAAAAAATAACATAAATAATTGAAACCTAGTCTAAAAATTAAACTTTTTAGACAATAGTTGGAGAATTAAAAAAAATATTAGAAGATTGAGAAAAATAATTGAAAGTAGAAGAAATTAATTAAAGTCTGAATAAAATAATTAAGATATAAAAAAAATAATTGAAAAACAACAAAAATTTCAAAAAAAAATTGTAAAATGGCAAAACTGATTAAAAAATTGATTAAAACTCAAAATGGAAGACAGAAATTTAAACATTGAACAGAAATAATTGAATATTGAAGATAATAATTGCGAAGCTTAAAAAATAATTGAAATTACAAGAAAATAATTAAAGAATGACAAAAGTAATTAAAATTTGAAAAAATGAATTTTATTCTGGTGTAAAAAATTTAATTTCTGAGTACAGTAGTTGAAATAATGAGAAAATAATTAAAATGTGAAGCAACTAATTGAATAATGACAAGAAAAATTGAATAAAATAATTGAAATTATGTAGAAAATAATTCTAAAATGTCAAAACTAATAAAAATATGAAGAAAATAATTGAAAAATGACCAAAATACTTGAATAATGACAAAAATAATTGAAATCTGAAGAAAGTAATTAAAAATTTACAAAAGTAAATTAAAACTTCTTTATATAATATTCCTCACAATAACTTAAAGATGGAAAAACATAATTAAAATTTTAAAAAAATAATTGAAAAATTACAAAAAAAATTAAGATTAGTGTAATAAATTTAAATATTCAAGATAATAATTTAAAGACTTTAGAAAATAATTAATATTTACTAAAATTAAATTCAAAATCGCAAAAGTACTTGAAAATTAACAAAAATACTTTTATGGTGACAAAAGTAGTTTAAAATCTACATTTTTATCGAAAGATTGAAATTTTACCAAAAAAAAATTTTTTTTTCCTAAGCAGCTACAATATTTTACAGTTTTAGGTTATTTTTTTTTTTTGTAGAAAATGTTTATTTTTATGTTTAAATTACTTTAAGAGTTATCAATAAAAAAAAAGAATTAAGTAAAAATAACAAGATTTTTTTCAAAAAATACATTGAAATTACTATTTACCCCCCCCCCCCCCTTATCACCTAAACTATTAGACCTTGGGTATAGAGAACGAGATTGGAGGTGATAGTCATATCTTTTTGAAGAAAAAACCATTTTTTTTTTAAACCGTGTCCCTCCTTATTTTTCCATTAAATATATTTTTTTTTTTGAAAATTTTCAATTTTTCGTAAAAAAATACTGTAATAATAAATTCCAATCATAATTTCTTTACTTTTATTAAAATTTAAGTATAAACGTAAGCATTTTTATAAGATTAAGGGCATGTGATGAAGAATGATTTCACTAATATAAGCAAAATTTGTCCGCAAACTTTCTCCTAAATTAATAAATATTTTGATTCCAAACTTTGTGGAATTACTTAAAATATCATTAAGAAGGTCACTCTGTCCCAAGTTTGTTTGAATTTAGCAATAAAATTAATTTTTAAAAAAGTTTGCTAAACTTGAAAATGTTAAAAAATTAATTTTAAAGCAAATTTTAAAGCAAAATTTAAACAAAATTGAGTCTGGGAGACCTTCTTAATCACTTTTTTTATAAATCTACGAAGTTTGGTGTCAAAATATTTAGTATTTTAAAAAAGACAGTTTACGGACAAATTTTGCATATAATAGTGACGTCATCTCCATCACATACCCTTAATCTTATAAAAATGCTTAAATTTATACTTAAATTTTAATAAAAGTAAAGAAATTAAAATTGAAATTTATCCCAAAAAAAAGTTTCCCTTTTAATGAGTTTTTTACCCACTAAATCTGAATTAGTTAAAAACAAACACTTAGTTGTTAAAATCGTGAACGAGTTTTCTCTTTTTCAATTAGTAAAAAATAACTAATTATTAGTAGATAACTACTAATTCAGCAGTTAAATTTAACCAATTAAAAAGTAAAAAATAACTAATGTAATTAGTCAATAGAAATCTACTAATTCTTTTAGTAGTTTAACATAACCTAAAATTTTCATTTCAGATCTTTAACATTTCAGATATAGAGTAAGTTCGTGTACGATTTTAAGAAAAAGTGAGTAATAGTGAGTGACTAAGAAAAAATTGAAAGAATTTTGTGGTTTTTCGATTGTATCATTAATGACAGAAAGTTAAAAGTTTGTGAAGTGAGTGAACTGAGCTGAAATCGAATGAGCAGCAAGTAAAGACGAAGAAGTAGAGTAGGCAATTCAGTTGAAGCGAAAGTCCAAGCATTTGCGGAAGGCAATATCGCCTAGATGTGCACTCAAAGCTCCTTTAACTGGAACCTGAACAACTCTTGTTCAAGAATCGTTCACTTGGAACTATCGAAACTATTCGTGTAAATAAAAGTGATGACAGGCTCAATCTAAAAAGTGCCACGTTACTTTGGGTAACGCTACAACTATAAGCTCCAAATTATGCAAATTTCCCTTTCTGACAATCGCGTTAAACCCAGTCGAATAAACCCGGTACGAAACTCGAGGCAAAGCAGCAATTCAAAACTTGTGAAACCGGATGATTCGGCATTATCACAAAATTCCTGCTGAAATTGCAAAAAATTAGTGAGAAGTGTATGAAACTTGAAAATAAAAGGAGTTTCATCAAAGATTTTTCTGCTGATTCATCAACGGGGCTTTTTTACATGAAAAAGTGTAAAACATTAATAGATATATAGGTTTTTAATTAATTACTTGGAATACATAATGTTAGTAATATAATATTAATAATGTGTAGTATAATAATACACAGTAGTGTTTCCCTTTATAATTTAATCGATTAATTCGAGTTCATTTTACATCACATCGGTTTAAAAAAAAATGAAGCAAACAATGCCATTAAACTCGGACAATTACCATTTCAAACGACGTGATTTATTTTAGCAAGAAAATCTATTTTAAAATTATGTAAGCAGCATAATCTATGAGGATCGATGTAATCGCAGGAAATTGGGAGAAAGTCCATTTACGTGCACCTATTATGTGAAGTAATTATAATAGAAGCGGTTACTCCTTTCTCTCGCATAAACAATATTAAAAGTGTTCGCTATAAACTCAGTCATCTTCCAATCATTGCAGTTATTAAACAGTATTGTTTTTACTGCACCTTGGTTACTCATACACCATGTTATAAGCAGCGGGAGAAAATTTCATTTTCACTCTCAACGTTCATTTAAAAGGTCGTCTATTTTTTAATAGGTTTCACAATTTTATGTAGTTACAAAATAAGGGAGCGTCTATTAATTACGTGAGGTCAAAATAGAGAGGGGGGTCTAATAAAAAAAAAGAAAACCACTAAAACACTAAACTTAAAAAAAATAAATGACATAATTGAAAATCAATCATTGCGAGAAATATTAGGGAATTATAATTAATTAATATACCAAATTTTCCAATATTTCTTTGTAAGAAATGTATTTTTTTAACTAAGAACATTTAATAAGAAATAATAAATTAAGAATAAAATATTTAATCAAAATTAAACGTACTAATAATCGAGAAAATTTCAAAAAAAATATCTTCAAATTCATATTTGATCGGAAAATTAAGAAAATTAGGGAAAAGCAACGAAAAAGTAATAAATTATGAAAAAACATAGAAACGTAAGAAGATAAGAAAGATGTCTATTAAAAAAAAAATGAGAAAATTGTTTTAAATAAAAAAAAGTCATGGAATTTATTAAACAAATTAAGAAACATTTTAAAAAACAGAAGAATGAAACAGTAACATAAAAATGTATAATAAAGCAGAAACCCTTTTTAAAAAATTAAACTATTAATGAACATTTTTTTAACCAAAAAAATAAATAAGAAGATAATTAAAAAAACGTTAAAATATATTACTAAAAAGAAATACATTTTTTAAATTAGAAAAATTAGAGAATTATTTTATACAAATTGAAGGAATATAAAAAGGAAAATAGAAAAAAAATAAATAAAATTTTGTAAACCGGTAAAACATTTTAAAAGATTAAAAATTCTATCAAATGGAAAAACGTTATTAAAATGAGAATATTTAGTACAAGATTAAATTTACATAAGGTAAAATAAAAGAATACAAGTCTTCAAAAAAGTACAAAATTGAGAAATTGAAAAAATGTAGATAAAAGCGTCGAATAAATCTTTTTCAAAATTCGTAATTACAAGACAAAAACTAAACAATTTAAAAGGAAAAATGTTATTTCTAAAAAATAGTAAAATAATGACAAAAATTTAAGAATTAATAAAAATGCAAGAAATAAAGACTAATTAAATTGTGAAACAGCAAGAAAATTAAATAAATAGGAAGAAAATAGAGAAATCTTTGTTTTCTTAATCTAACAGTCTGTAAAAAATGTAAAAAATTCTAAAAGTACAACAAATAAAAGAATTTGGTAATAATGTACCAAAAAATTTGAATTAGTAGAAATGAAATAAAAAAAATGTATATATAAAAAGTCCACAAAATAAATTTAAAAATCCTTCAGAAATAAGAAAGTTTAGGAAAATTATACCAAAAATATTTTTTTTAATATTACAGTGCAAGTCCAATAATAAGTTTAGAAAAATGAAGAAAATCTAAAATTTTTATGAAAGAATAAAGTAAGTTTGCAAAAAATAGACAGGATGTGAAAACATATATTGAATAAATTTACAAACAAAATGAACGTATTTATTTTTACAAATATGTGAATATCCTCTAAGGATCTGAGTACATATTGACATATACATTAAGTTTAGTGAATTTTATAACGAGATTGTGTAAAATAATATTAAATAATTTGCATAAAAAGAAAAAAGTTAAAGAAAATTCTAAAAAAAATAGCCAAAATGGAAAAAAATGTCATAAGTAAATGAAAAAATCTTACATTTTGTAAAAATGAGTATAAGATAAAAATTAAACAGTTTTGTAAAAGTGAAATCACTGATTGTGAGAAATCTTGTGTAAGAATTAAGAAAACGATTATTGCGAATATGGAAAATATTCATATAAAAAATTTATAGATTGCAGGTATTTTGATCATCTGTATTAACACTATTTTTAAAATTTCAATTTTAATATTTTATTCTTTATAAAATTCTTTAAAATTTCTTTATTCTTTATCCACAAATTTCTGGTTTTATTTTTTTTTATAATTTGCTATTTTTGACATGAAGTATTTGGCATCCGGAAAATTCTGAAGTTTTCTATATTTAAATCATGATTTTAATGCAAATTTCCCAATGATTTAAATTAAAGTGATTTAAACCAATTGCAGCCCTGGAAACATTAATAAAAATTTGTTCCAATTAAATTAAATGTAGAATATGGATTCAAAGAGATCGACATTGGAAATAATTAAAATGTAAATCGAACGAAAATTTGAAATTTTTATTACATTTGAGTTGTAATAAATTAAAATTATTATTTTTCAATTTTAGAACCAACTACAGATTTAATCTCTTGACATCAGGATAATTGAAATTTGAATTAAATGTAGGTAATAATACATATGAAAGAGAGGGAAAGAGAGAGAGAGAGTTGTTTAACAATGTGTATTAATTTCGGACATGAAATTTGTTTAAAGAGGTAATTTACAAAAAGATCAATAATTTACCCCATTACCCTAATTTCAATTAGTGGAAATAATTTAATAATTGGAGTCTAGAAATAAATTAATAAATACATAATAAATCATAAATACATAATAAATAATAAAAATAATACATAATAAGTAAACAAATATAAATAATAAAATCTACAATAGAATAAATAAAACTTTATGAATAATGATTCTGTGAAAGAAATCGAAAAGTTGAGATATTTCTAAATAATAAATGATAAAAGTTGGACAATAAGAAGAGAAGGTTAGGGAGATAAATGACGAGATTTTATCACAAGAAAACAGGGACATTTTCAACTGGACAGTTTTATCTTCCAGGAAAGTTATTCCCGAAAACAGCAAGATGTACAGGAAAACCGCGAAATGAATGCTTCAGCAGTATTTTTCTGGTCTCGCAAGATTCCATAGAAGAAATATCACGATAGCTGAAACGACTTGGAATAGCTTGTGGGAAGACACGCGAGAACGAATTCAATATTTCTTATTCACTGCTCTCGATACGCGATTCTCGAAGCGCAACTATACCGATCTACGAGTCTGCTCTCAATTTCAGTAGAAAAAAAAAAGTGAAAAAATCAAGTCTGTAAAACTATTTCCTCTTTCATTTTCTTTTCCCCCCGAAAATTCCAAGGTATTTTTAAATGAATATACAATCTTTGGCAATTTTCAGACTAGAAAGAGATGTAAGCAAATTTTATGATGTTGGTATATATAAATATGTGTGTGTGAAGGAGTAAAAATAGGGAGGAGAAATAAATAAATAAGAGGGAGGAAAACGAGGGGGGAAGAATATAGAGATTCCATGCAACATGCCTAGGTAGAGATGGCCGGTTATAAATATTCATATAGAATTCCTGAAGCCAGAAACATCCATTTCTACAGGATCACGATCACGCGTTCAAATATCTGTGCATGTATATATCCGACTGCAAAAGTACTTGTGCATTCAGCAGTTTCGTGACCAATAAATAAATCTCCTTCTCTCCGAACTCTCGTTCCTTTAATGACCGAATAAAAGAGGAAAATTACGAAGGCATTTTCTGCACGAAGCAATCAAGAATCTACGATAAACAATGCAAGGAAACGAGCTAAGTTTCCAATCGTTTCCATTTAACACGTTGCTCTCCACGCTTTTTTTCGTTATTATCCTTTTCACTGAAAATGGCAAATAACAGGGTTCACGGCCACTAAACTTCTTAAAACCGAGAAATTGAGAAATTTACGTTTTAATGAAAAAAAAAAAAAAAAATTTAGAAAGGCAGCACACACGGAGAAAATTGTAGGATGGACATTTTTTAAATTGCTTTAGCACATTTTAGGGAAAAAATAGGAAAATTTATTATTATGTCCATTGATTTAAATTTGGATCAATAGAAGTTGTAATTAGTACGAATCTGGATCAATTGGAAACTAGAATTGAATCAAATTGGAGCTAGAATTGAATCAATAGAAAACTGGAATTAAATCAATTGGATTTTATAACTGACTCAAATTCGAAACAAATATGGATCAATAGAAGTTGCAATTAGAACGAATCTGGATAAATTGGAAACTAGAATTGATTCAAATTGGAGCTAGAATTGAATCAATAGAAAACTGGAATTGAATCAATTGGATTTAATAACTGACTCAAATTCGAAACAAATATGTAGTAATAGATTCAAATTTGGATCAATAGAAGTTGTAATTAGCACAAACCTGGATTAGTTGGAAACTAGAATTGAATCAAATGGAAAGTAGAATTGAATCAATTGAAATCCAGAATTTAATTGGAAACTAGAATTTAATCAATTAAAAACTATAATTGAATTAATTGGAGACCGTTTCAAATTTGGATCAATAGAAGTTGTAATTAGTGCGAATCTAGGTCAATTAAAAACTAAAATTGAATCAATTGGATTCTATAACTAAATCAAATTCGAAACAAATATGTAGTAATAGATTCAAATTTGAATCAATAGAAATTGTAATTAGTACGAATCTCGATCAGTTTGAAACTAGAGTTAAATCAAATGGAAATTAGAACTGAATCAATTGAAATCCAAAATTAAAACTATCAGAAACTATAAGTGAATCAATTAGATTCTATAGCTGAATTAAATTCGAAATAAATATTTACTAATCGATTCAAATTATGATCAATAGAAGTTGTAGTTAAAGTTGATACGAATCTGGATCAGATCAAGTTATGATCTATTAAAATTATATCAATATAATTGATTTAAATTTATATGAATTGAAAACTGGAATTGAATTAATTGAAAAGTAGAATAAAATTAATTGGAAATTATAATTGAATTAATTCTAAACCTTTTTGAAATTTAGATCAATGTGATAAAATCAAATTTGGATCTATTAGCAGCTAAAATTGAATCAATTGGGAACTATAATTGAATCAATTGACGACTATATTTAAATCAATTGGATTCTATAACTGACTTAAATTCGAAACAAATATGTGTTACTAGATTCGAATTTAGATCAATAGAAGTTGTAATTAATACGAATCTGGATCAAATAAACTTATGGTTAATTAAAATTAGATCAATATTATTGATTCAAATTTAGATCATTGGAAACTAGAATTGAATTAATTGGAAACTGTAATTGAATTAACTGGAATCCGATTCGAATTTGGATCAATAGAAGTTGTAATTAGTACGGATCTGAATCAATTGGAAACTAGAATAGAATCAATTGAAATCCAGAATTAAATGAATTGGAAACTATAAGTGAAGCAATTGGATTATATAACTGAAACAAATTCGAAAAAAAATTGTACTAAATAAATTCAAATTTGGATCAATAGAAGTTGTATTTAGTACGAATATGGATTAGTTGGAAACTAGAATTGAATCAATTGGAAACTAGAATTGAATCAAGTGGAAACTATAATTGAATTAATTGGAAACCTTTTCGAATTTGAATTAATAGAAATTGTAATTAATACGAATCCAAATCAATTGGAAACTAGAATTAAATCAAATGGGAACTATAATTGAATCAATTGGAAACTAAAACTAATTTAATTGGAAACTGTAATTAATACGAATCTGGATCAAATTAAGTTATGATTAATTAAAATTAGATCAATATAATTGATTCAAATTTGGATCAATTGGAAACTAGAATTGAATCAAATTTGAACCAATTATATACTCATCGATTAGAATTTGGATCAATAGAAGTTGTAAATAATACGAATTTCGATTAAATAAAAGTATGATCCATTAAAATTAGATGAATATAATTCATTCAAATTTGTATCAATTGGAAACTAGAATTGAATCAATTGGAAACTGTAATTGAATTAATTGAAAACTAGAATTGAATTAATTGAAATTCTATTCGAATTTGGATCAATAGAAGTTGTAATTAATACGAATCTGGATGAAAAAAGGTATGTTGTATTAAAATTTGGATTAATTGGAAGCTAGAATTTCATCATTTGGGAACTATAATTGAATCAATTGGAAGTTAAACTGATTTAATTGGAAACTGTAATTAATACGAATCTGGATCAAATAAAGTTATGATCTATTAACATTTGGATCAATTGGAAACTAGAATGGAATCAATTGGGAAGTAGAATTCAATCAATTGGGAACTATAATTGAGTCAATTGGAAACAATATTTAAGTCAATTGGAAACTATGACTGAATCAAATTCGAAACAATATAAGTCTATATTAATTAATTCTAATTTGGATCAATAGAAGTTGTAATTGATTGAAAATCGGGACAATTGATAAAGAGTTATAATTTATTAAAATTTAAATAAATGTTGACTGAGATCGATTCCAATTTTGATTAATATTAATTGTAGTTTATTTAATTTCAGATCTTTTATAATTTAGATAAATAAAAGTTGGATTATCGTTAATTGTAAATAATTAAATTTTGGATCATTTGAAATTTAGATCCTTTAAAAGCTGAATTTACTTAAATTCAATTGAATAAGAAGTTAGATGGATGAAATATAGGAACGTTTCTTTTGATCAGTTTACTTGAAAATTAGAATTAGATCAATTAAAAACTATAATTAAATCAAATTCAAAACAATATAAGTTCTTATCAATTCGAATTGAAATCGATTTAAATTTGAAGAACTAGAAATTGTGATTGATTTGAATTTAGATATATAGAACTCATAATTGATTAAAATTTGTAATAATTGAATTTTTTAAAATTTGGGCCGATGTAAGTTATGTTCGCGATTAAAATTTGGACCAATAGAATTTGAAATTGATTAAAATTTGGAACAATTGAAATTATGATCTTTTTTAAATTTTGATGGATGGAAGTTATATGGTAGATTTAAATTCGGATCTAGAAGTTGCGTAAAATGTAGCATAATTGAAGTTATTACATATTAAAATTTAGATAAATATTAGTAAAAATCGATTCAAATTAGGATCAACTTCAAATCCAAATAATTCACTTTCGGATCTGTTAATTCTTTTGAATATTTGACGCAAATTTATATCAATGAAATCTGTACTAGGCACAAATTTAAAACAATTAGAAGTTACAATTATTTCAAAATTGGATCAATAAAAATAAAAATTGATTAAAATTCAAGTCAATAGACATTCTTTTTAAACAAAACCACACAATTTACAAAAGTTTTTGTTAAAAAAATTGTTAGAAGTACTTTTTTTCCAAACAAGAAAATCAGTGCCGACAAAAATTGTTTAAAAGCAAATGAATATCGAGATACAGATAGAAACTACGAAATTGAAAAAAAAGATAAAGAATAACCATTGAATCCTGAAATAAAGCTCAAAGTGTAATAAAAATACCTCTTTATATTAATTTTTTGGAGTATCTCCAAATGTCTCTCTTTTGCACTCAGTGAGCGTTATAAATTTAAAGCCTTTTTAAAGCAGTCAAAAGTTTAGATTTCAGATATACAAGTTGTTAAAAATTCTTTGAGAATGAACTCCAAAAAAAAAAATCTTCACATTTCACAAAAGAACAAAAGTGACGACAAGTTTTCTAAAACTTGGTAAGTCTCTGTATCCAGTTTAAGAGGCACTCTTACGTCTTTTGTTCTCTCTATACTCAGAAATAAGTCGCTTTTAACATAAGTATTCAGGCATCCATTCCAAAATCCCTTGCACTAATTCCAACAATAACCTTGTCCCTATTTTCATTTTTCTGCACTCGACATCGATACGCTTTACTTCCTTTAAGAGTTTCTATTATCTGAAATAGTATCCCTTATCGATGAGCAGAAAGCCTTTATAAGTGAAAGTTAATTCGCAAACAAAGCAAAAACTTTCTGCCAAGTATCCTTAAAATAAAAACAAAATTACATTTTCTTATTTTCTACAAGTTTTTAAAAGCAAAAGTTTTTAACAAACTCATTAAGAAACATCGTCGTAATAAAGATACCTATCAATTATTTTCTTATTTGTATTTTCCATCCAAGTTTCTTTTATAAAATCCAGCAACAAGGGCGCAGGAAAAATAGCTTTAAAAGAATGTTAAATGATGTTTTTACAAAAAAAAAAATGAAAAAAGCAGTTTAAAACGAGAGAAGAATTTTGTTTAAAAAGTAATTAAATCTTGATAAAAGTAGTAATTTAATAATAAAATAATTGTACCTTTGGATTGATAATTGCAAGAAAAATGATTAAAATAAATAAAAACTCATGAACCTGAATTTTTTTCCCGACTAAAAAATAGATAAATACAACATGCTTCATACATCTCGAAAATTCATTGAATTAAAAAAAAATCAATGAAATCATAAATCTATCAAAAACAAGTTACACTTTGCGTTATATACCGCGAGAGAAAATTAAATTTTCACTCTCTGCGTTTATTGATTCGTTTTCCCTTTGCAGGGCTTAATAAATTGTTTTATGAATTTCCACAAAAAAGTCTAATGGATTTTACTGATTCCCACCCGACTAAATAAAATACTTAAATATTACTAAATCCGTATCAAACTCTTGAAAATTCCTCTATTATAAAATTGTGATAAATATCTTGAAAAAATTATTTAAAAAAAAATTCATAAATCTACCAACAACAAAGTATCGTTGCTCAATACTCATCCATAAAAACAAATATCATTGTCTTCTAAACCGTTACTCAGTCGTAGTTTGTCTCAATCTTGTTTTTTTTCCAGCCAACGAAAGAAATAACATTTTTTGCCCTCAAGCAACATTCCCAGATTAGTCGAACACAGCCAAACGATTATTCTTATGCAAATACCACAATTTATTTACAAGAACTGACCTTCAATGAGGACAGGAATTCCTCCTGTCACTACTCTGGACATTATGAAGTAAGAGTACAATAAATTATATATAGGAAAAAAAAAGAATAATAAACTATGTAAAAAAAAAAAAAGAATAATAACTTGTAAAATGTAGGGGAAAAAAAAGAGAAAGAGATAAATCGTTTAATAATTCCGTGTCATGATATCTTGAGAGATCCAAGTGACGTCAGTGTTGTCGCCATGATTCTGTTCGATTGGAATCTGAGACTGGATTCTTCGGGAAAGACAGTGAGGCAAAATAGGAGAAGATATGGGAGAGAGGTGGTATATCTATAAGGTTGGTAGGCACCAGGCAAGCGTGTGTGTATCGTCTTATCGTATCGAGACACGTTGTTGTCTCGAGAGGTATACGCAAAGGTACATGAGAGAGAATAGAAACGGCCAATTAGGAGCGAGGATACCAAGTTGGCTTTATAGTTTATATATTATATACCCGTAGCCTACATACTTAAGTAAATGAATACACCTCTCCGAGGAAAATACGTTAATGAACAGAGCAGTTTTGACTTCGATTGTTAATATGTATCGCAAAATACCACAGCCACCTGAGCCGCAAATGTAAACAAGATCTTTCAGCATCCTTGAGAAGGAGAAATTCTACTCCTAATTCCATGCTTTTTATAACCTTCGTTTGTTATACTAATTTACTTATTTATACTTTGAATACAATTTGCATTACAATACTTGCATTAATAAAAAACATTTAGATATAAAATTTTGAAAATGTTTAATAAAATGTTGTTGTTTTGAGGTGTTACTATTTAACGGTAAATTTGACGATTACTCTGATGAGGATGACAAACATTAGTCATCGAAACGTCGCTTTAATAATAAAGAAGCAAATGACATAAAAAACTGTTTTTTATGTGTTATTTCACCTTCCTGAAATCAAATTTCATCTTTACAGTTTTCTGGATCTAAAGCTAATTTTCACAAAAGGTTTCCAGATAGAATGGTATCAAAAACCAATTCCTTCAGAAAGATGTTTGAATTTCTATTTTAACCACAACCTAAATATTAAAAAAGGAATCGTCTACTCATTGAGTGATAAAGGTATACAATTTTCTGAGTCACATTATCATGAGAAAAACTTGAATCTAGTGTTTCAGACTCTACAACAAAATAATTTTCAATTTGAATTTATTAATGAAAATATAGACGAGAGAATCAAAAATTTAAATTCAAACAAAATTGAAAAAAAATCTTTTGACCCATTAAGTTCATTGGTTTTGCCACATACTTCGAACCTATTGAAACCTATTTCCGCACTTTATGTAAAAAACTTAAAATTTCTGTAGTTTTTTAAAAACCTAAGATAAAATCAAAACACATTAATTACATCTCTTAAAGATAGAGTACCAAAGTTTGAAAAAACTGACGTTATTTATAAAATATATTGTAATGGCTGCAATGGTGTTTATATAGGTCAAACAATACAGGAGCTCAAAACAAGAATTTATCAACATAAATATTCACGAACTAAAAAAAAAGCACACAGCTTTGTGCGCACACTCCACTGATTTAAATCACACTTTTAATTTTGATCAAAACAAAGTACAAATTCTAGATAGCGCAAGTTACTGTAGAAAAAGAAATTTTTTGGAAATGTATTATATATGAAAGCATAAAAATGGAATAAATTTTAGGACTGACGTCGATAATGAATAACGAAAATAGTTGACAGTTGAAAACAAAATTCGAAAAATGGCTACATAATTAGAGATTTAAAAAGAATGGTTTAAAAGATTAAACAATTAATATTAAATTTAAACAAAATAGTTGAAAAAGTATAGGAATAACTGTTGAAAATAATTGCAAATTAAACAACTGGATTAAAAATCGAAAAAAAAAATTAAAATTGAAGAAAATAATAAAAAATTGAGGAAAGAAATTAAAAGTTTAAGAATCTAAATTAAAATTTGAACAAATAATTGATAATTGAAAAAAATTACAAAATGACGAAAATAATTGACAATTGAAAACAAAATTCAAAAAATAATAGCTACATTAATACACAGCTCAAGAAAATAATTTAAAAAAATCAAAGAATAATTATAAAGTTTCAAGATAATAATTGAACATTGAAAAAATTGTTGGAAATAATCGAAAATTGCAGAAAATAATTAATAATTAAAGGAAATAGTTACGAGAATAGTGACGAGAATAATTGAAAAATTAAAGAAAATATGTGAAAAATAACAAAAATAATTGTCAATTGAAAAAAAAAAATTTTTAAATGACCAGATTTAGGGACAACGAAAAAAAAATTGAAAAAATTAAACAAGATAAGTATTAAATTTAAAGAAAATAATTGCAAATTGAAAAATTATAGGAATAATTGTTGGAAATAAATAATTGCACATTTAACAACTTGATTGAAAATCGAAAATAAAAATAAAAGTGAAACAAATAATTGTGAATTCAAGAAAGACAATGAATAATTATAAAATTTAAACATAATTTTAATTATAAATTTAAGATTTCTGTGGGTGTGTTTTTTCTTTTGTTATCACTTCGGCACTTATTAATTGTTATGTTAATTATATTGTATTATGCATCTTAATTAAACTAATTTATCATTATTAGTTCTTATTGTGCTAAAGAGCGCTTTTTTGTGTTTTTTTGCCCATCTATGTATAAAATAAAAAAAATAAATAAATAATAATTGAAAATTAAAAAAATTGTAGGAAATAATTGATAATTGCGGGAAATAATTAATTATTAATGAAGATATGTAAAAAATGACGAAAATAATTGTCAATTGAAAACAAAATTTAAAAAATGACTAGATTAATAGACAACTGAAAAAATGAAACAAGAAATATAAAATTTAAAGAAAAAAATTGCAAAATGAAAAATTATAGGAATAATTTTTGGAAATATGTACATTTAACAACTGGATTGAAAATTGCAAAAAATAATTAAAATTGAAAAAAAGTAATTGAAACTTAAAAGAAGCAATTAAAAATTAAAGAATGGAATTTAAATTTAAAGAATATACTTATAAATTGAAAAAAAAATATAATTGAAAAAAGGCGAGAATTAATGAATATAGAAAAAAAAAATGAAAACTGTAGAATGGAAATAAAAATTGAAAAATGGAATTAAAAATGAAAGAAAATAGTTGAAAATTGAAAAGTAGAATTGAAATTTGAAAAGAATAACTGAGAATGGAAAAGAATAATTCTCGAATTGAATAATTGAATTGAATTTAAAAACAATTTTTATGAGTGAAAAATATAATTGAAAAAATCTGAGAATTATTTGATATTGAGAAATTAGTTGAAAAACGATCAAAATAATTGAAAATAAAAGAACAAAATTGGAAATTAAAGAATTAAATGGAAATTTCAAGAAAATAATCGATAATTAAAAAGAAAATTAAAATATGACAAAAATAATTAAATATTGACAATAATAATTAATTGTTAAAAAATAATAATCAATTAAGAAAAAAATTAGAAAAATGGTGAGAGTAATCAACATTCGAACAAAAAAAATGTTAAATCAATAAATAATCATAAAATTGAAGGAAAATGATAAATTGTCAATTGAAAACTGATGAAAATTATGGAATAAATTGTAGAAAATATGTGGAAATTGAAGAATTGTATTGACATTTCAAGAAAAAATTGATAATTGAGAAAATTTCGAGAATTATTTAATATTGAATAAAATAATTGAAAAACGAAGAGTGCAATTAAAAATTGAAGAAAATACTTGAGAATCTAAGAAAATAATTAAAATTTATAAAAATAAAATGAAGATTAAATAATTAAATTGAAATTTTTAAGAAAATACACCCACAGAAATGATATATTTGACACAAAGATATGTTATTTGTGCCAAATAAAAATATATTTGTCTCACAGCCAAGTAACTTTTTATTTGTTTCAAATAAAAAAATTTATATGAATCAAATAAAATTTTATTTGACACAAATAAAAGGTTAGTTGGCTGTGAGACAAATATATTTTTTCTCTGGCTGTAGTTGATTATTGAAAAAAAATTACTAAAGGACTAAAATAATTAAATATTAAAGGAAATAATTGAGAAATGATTGATTAAAATTTAGATAATTAAAGCCTAAACGAATAAAAATTTGAATAAGTTGTTATTTGCATCAAAGAAAGTTTTGCTTAGAAGATGCAGTAATTTATTGATATAATAATAAAATAAAGACTAGTTTCATTGAAATAAATATAAATTAAAACTTGTAATTATCAATTGAAATTAAAAATTAGTTGAAATTTCAATAAATTAAAACTCAAATATTAACTATTAATTTAGATTTTCGTTAGTAAATAATTATATTTCATAATTTCAAAAAGATCTTAATTTCCAATAATCTAAATAAAAACTTCTTCACATGAACATTTTAAGTAATTTTTGTATTGATAGAATTAAATTTGAATTCACTAAAATGTTAGTGTATCAAAATGTCAGTTCAATATTTTAGAGTAAACTATATTTATTATTAATTTTATTTTCTGTAAATGCAGTTAAATTAATTCTCATCAAAATAGACTCTAATTTTAATTGGTCTCTTTTATCTCGTTTTTAATTAGAAATTAAATAAGTTTAATAAGAATTTCCTCTTGCAATAAAAAGCATTTTTTTATTATAGAATCATTAAAAAATGGTGCTGGCTTTCTTTTCAATGATATAATAATTGATGATATTTCCTTATTTATTATTATTATATTACTTATTATTCTACTTTTATTATAAAAGGCAATTAATAATTAGATATATTAGATACACTGAATAAAACTCATATGATTTATAATTATTTTAAAAATATGCATTTTTTCAAACGTAACTGATTTAAAACAAAAGAATATCTAAGTGCAAAACTTCAGGTATTAACGGAATGAAAGAATGAATTAAAGAATGAATGAATCTTGTACATTATTATTATAGATTTAAATAAATATATCTTTAAATTTTGAATAAAGTAAAATCTGGTTTGAGTTTCTGACTTCTGATTGGCCTTGAGGACTTTTGATTAGCCATTGAAGTGAGATTTGTAATTATAATTAGTCAGTATGTTTTTGTTTTTTGTTAGCGATTACTGTATAGAGTTCCCAAAATATTTAAAATGATATCTTTTTAAAAAATAAAGAAAAAAACAATGTCTTCGTATGTGTTTCTGTGTTAATTAATGTTTTAATATTTATTGGATTATTTTGTAACACATTGTTGTTGCGAATGCATGTGAGTTTTTCATTCTTATTTCTTATTTTTTATATTCATCATTGACTTCCATCTTTTATTTCTTTATATTGTAAAATATTTTTATGTGGTGTTTCTAAAAAAATTTTAAACATAATTATATTTTTCTTCTCTGTAGTCCTGATAACCTGTGTTGGTAGCGAAAATGTATTTAAAAAAACGGACGTACGGCCACAAGTGTTTATCACAACTTTTTTATCTGATATTAAGGTCCTAAAAAAAGCCATAAAATATTACAAAAAACAATTACGCATATAACTTCACTAAAGATTATATTGATAAGACCAAAATTTGACAAAACTGACGTTATTTACAAAATAAGTTGTAACGACTCTAAAATGGTATGCACAGGTCAAACTATACAAGAACTAAGAAAATGAATCTATGTACATAAATACTCCAGTGTCTCAATTTAGTGACCCTCGATTTAGTAGACACTTACAGATTCCCAGATTTCAAAAATCACTAGACACTCTGATTGAAGTATAAAATAAAAAAAAAAATAGAAAGCATAAAAATAAACTAATAAATTCAGAAAATGAGTGCACTGAGAAAATTGCTAATTTGAATCAATAGATAAGTGGGTCAATTGAAGAATTCCTTCGAACCAAACATATAAAACAAACTTTTTCTTTCATTTCCTTTTGTATTAAAACAAACTGCATGTTCGGATCAAACATTTCTCACCAGCTCAAAACTTGAAGAACAATAAGCATCTTAATTAATTGGCATCAAGCTCGAGTAGTATCAGGTTGCACCCACACAAATTTCGTAACAACATCTAAAATCCATTAACCCAGAATCCATGACTGGAATTCTAATTGAAAGAGCAATTTGACAAAAAAGATTTCCTTGTCGGAAGGAGACAAGTCTCTGCTCTTCCATGTGACAAAAAAAAAAGCATCAACACTTTTTACTGGCACTAGGTTTAATGTGGCAATTATAACAGAGGTAATGAGTAATGGTCTGTCGTAACTTGCTGGGCTCGCATTAACGCTCAAGGAGCTCGTTACTCAAACAAACCTCTTGTCGGTGCGACCAGACCCTTTTCCAAGCAACGAGACGGGCAAAAAATTTCAGATTTTTTATGGAAAATAAAAAGGCAAAGGGTTACTTTGCTTCAGGTTATGGTATATTATATATATATATATTATATAACAGTAGGCAAGAGGTCGTAGACCACAGTAGACATTGGCTCTCCTCCAATCGTATGACCTTATTTCCCTTGAGAGACCAGTACCATCATGCCTTCAATGTAAATAGAGTGCACAATGAACTGGAATATAGTTACCTGCTTATCCTAATGGACTTGCTACACACTTGAAACGACAGTGATTTCAGCATTACATCACTGCCAGCCTAGGCAGTTGCCAAGAAAATCGATTAATCAAAGCGCGACCAATTCCAGTCGGTACAAGAAAGAACAATCTTTTAAAAGGGTTAAAGCTTGAGTAAAAACCAGAATTTTAAGGATAGTGTCTGTGCCAGAGGAATTGTTGAGAAAATCTGCTTAGCTTTGAGAAATTACTCTTCTTGAACGGAATTCTGTACTTGCAGAAGAAAAGGATTTTCAGAATCTTTTAAATCTTGTTAGGCGAATGTCTCAGTTGTTGAGTACTTTAACAATTGGTAGTAACTTAATTCAGAAATTAAGGGGGAATCCCTCCTTAATCGCTTTTTCTTTTCTTGACTAAATCTTTAGGTATTATATCCGAAAATATGTACTTAAAGTTTTAGAAGCTAATCTAAAATATGTAGACACCAATGCCGATAATTGGAATTGACAATATTGACCCTATAGTTTTCCAAGAATGATTCCACTTACCTTTCTCGCAAGTGAGTTGAGCTACTGACTATATAAGAAGACCCATTATCTATACGCCGTATACCTTTTACCATCATTAAAAAATTATTCATCGCTTGTCTTCCTCGATAATTACACTATGTAGTATACGTATATTTACACCCAATGGTACAAGTTCAAAGTACTGCCGGATCGCCGGCAGGTAGAATTTTTGAAATTTCCTTTTTCCCCCACTCTCGGATCTCACGGACTCTCTGCCATTTTCCTCACTTCGTTATTTGTACCCGAAGAGACAAGTTCAACAAATCATCAGGAAAAACCTTTATTGAAAAATGAAGCACAAACGCTCAAGATCTCAAAATAAAGTAAAAAGCCACAAAAGGGCAAAGTACGATAAACTTTTACGGGACATTCATAAATTAAAAAGTGAGTTATCCGGTAGTTCAAGTGATAGTGATAGTTCGAGTGAATACGAGAGCAGCAACGAGAGCACAAACTCATCACGTAAGTACATAAGTGCAATTAAAAAAGAAAAACCGAAAACCTCGCTAAAGGTTGTAATATTTAAATAGAAAAGGAAAAACCTCGCTATAGGTTTTAATATTTAAAAAAAAAAAAAAAAAAAAAAAAAAAAAAAACACACAAAACGTGAAACCTCGCTATAGGTTTTAATATTCAAATAAAAATGAATAACCTCGCTATAGGTTTTAATGTCCAAATAACAATAATTAATGTTTAATATTCATGAAAAAAAAAAAAAAAAAAAAAATCAAATTCAAATAAAAAGGTAAAACCTCGCTATAGATTTTAATGCTGAAACAGTGAAAAAACCTCGCTGTAGGTTCTAAAATTTAAACAAAAACTCAAAAAACCTCGCTATAGGTTTGAATATCAAAATAAAAATGTAAAAACCTCGCTATAGGTTTCAAATTAAATAAAAATTGGAAGATCTCGCTATAGATTTTCAACAAATAAAATTAGAAAATTTTCAATTTTTCAGATGCCAACACGGAACTAATTGATTCACGCTCAAGGTCAACATCAAAGACACCAGATAAGGAAATTATACCTGGCCAAAACAAAGAGAACCTAACTGACCTTCTAGGGTCAAACCCGGACAATAGAGCAAAACAATCAAAGCCTCTTCATGAAGAAATTTGTGTACGATGGAATAGCTACCTGAAAGAAGGTCTCAGCAGAGAACAAAAGAAAGAAATAATTGATAAATATCCGACTTTCGAAAACTGCCAGCTATTAACGCCCCCAAAACTGAATATTGAAGTCCAAGATTGTCTTAATAATAGAGCCCTGAGACATGACCAGTTTATGGAAAGTTTGCAAACACAGATAGCACATACATTATCAGCAATTGGAGTGGAATTAAATAAAATCCTGGATCTCGAAGATAAAGAGCCGGCAAAACAAACATGCAGCACTCTTGCAGACGCAGGACAACTCCTCTGTAACGTACATCAAGCAATCTCAACCAGTCGAAAATATAATATTTTACCTTTCCTTAATTACAATACAAGAAAACTCGTGGAAAACAGCACCAGAGACACTTTTCTACTAGGCTCGAAGTTCGCGGAAGAGGTCAAATCAAAGGATGCAGTAAAAAGAGCAGCTAAAAATCTAAAAATTAACAAATCCCAAAATTATAATAAACCTAGCACCTCGAAAGGATTTAAGGAGCAACAGCCTTTAAACTACCGACGACAGAGCTCGAACTTCAAGAAAAAACCGTACAAACCGAGAGATCAACAGAAACCGAGCTACCCCAGGAAACGCTAGTAGAGGTAAGTCCTCAAGCAGGTCGTCTCCAACATTTCACTAAAAACTGGTCCGATCTTACAAAAAATAAAATTGTCTTAAATTGGACAAAGGGAGTAAAAATACCATTTATTCAAATACCTTATCAATCAAAAAAAACAGAGGTCGCTATACCTCTTTCTCAAGAGGCTAAATATAATAAAGCTATTAAAAAATTAGAAAAGAAAGGAGCAATATTAGAATGCATTCCCAAAAAAGGAGAATTTCTCTCCACATACTTTCTAAACGTTAAACCTAATGGTAAACTCAGATTCATTTTAAATCTCAAAGAATTGAATAAATTTATACAAACCACACACTTTAAACTCGAAGATTACAGAACAGCCACGAAATTAATTACAAAAAACTGTTTTCTGTCGACAATCGATATGAAAGACGCGTATTACCTGCTTCCAATGAATAATAACTATAAAAAATTCTTAAGATTCCAATACAAAAACAAAATATTCGAGTTCCAGTGTCTACCTTTTGGTCTAAATATTGCTCCTTATATTTTCACTAAACTTTTAAAACCGGTTGTACAATATCTCCGAGAGAGATTTTACATTCTCTGCGTTATATACCTTGACGACATATTGATAATAGGGAAAACTAAGGAAGAGTGTACCAGGTCAATAAAAATTGTAATTATGCTCCTAACAGACCTAGGATTTTTAATAAATACAAAAAAAAGTCAACTCACACCTACGAAAAACATTAAATTCCTTGGCTTTAATTACAAGACTTCAAATTTAACAATAACATTACCGGACGACAAGAAACATAACATATCTAAAGCGCTTAAAAAATTAAAAGAAAACCCCCTTTGCTCAGTCCGCGACTTCGCTAAAATTATTGGTAAGCTAGTGGCAGCCTGCCCCGCAGTAAAATATGGGTGGGCACACATTAAAAACTTAGAAAGGGCTAAATTCCAAGCGTTACATCAATGCAACGATTACAATAAACAAATTAAAATCCCTCTTTACGTACTAGATGACCTACAGTGGTGGATAAAAAACTTAAAAAATTCCTATCAAAAAATGAAAGAACCGGTAGAATTCGCGGTAGAAATCTTCAGTGACGCTTCTAACACCGGTTGGGGGGCACATGCAAATAACAGCGTAACAAAAGGTTTTTGGTCCATAGAAGAACAGCTCTTACACATAAATGAACTAGAATTACGCGCAACATTTTACGGATTAAAATCCTTAGCAAAGCAGTATAAAAACTGTTCAATCTTGTTACGAATAGACAATCAAACAGCGATTGCCTGCATAAACAAAAGGGGAAGTGTACGCTATAAAAATTTAAATCAAATCACTATGAAAATATGGAGGTGGTGTGAATCAAAAAATATTGAGGTATTTGCTTCATACATTCCTAGTAAGGAAAATTATATTGCAGATCGTCAATCTAGAGCCCACTACATAGAAACAGAATACTCTTTAAACAATTCGGTATTTCAGAAAATTCGTTTTACCCTCGGTTGTCCAACTATTGACCTTTTTGCATCGAGAATTAATAACAAATGTACTAAATACATATCATGGGGACCAGATCCAGATTCAATACACATAGATGCCTTTACAGTCAGCTGGAAAAATGAATTTTTTTACGCGTTTCCGCCTTTCTCTTTAATCGCAAGGGTTATAGATAAAATAATCAGAGAAAAAGCCGAAGGAATCTTAATAGTACCAAAGTGGACCTCTCAACCTTGGTTTCCCCTATTTTCAAAAATATTAATCGCAAAACCACTCTACTTTGGCCCTCAAAAAGACCTTATTCTTTCTCCTCTCAGGAACCCTCACGGCTTGCAGAAGAGTCTTATCCTGGTTGCAGGGAAACTGTCCGGAAAGCTTGGATAAATAGGAAAGTCCCAGAACGAGCAGTCGACCATATGATAAACTCAATATCAAGTGGCACATTGCAACAATATGGCAACGTGTATAAAAAATGGTGGGACTTCTCTAAAAATCGAGGACACAGCCCTGTCATCTACAGTTTCGAAAACACTGTGGAATATTTACTGCAACTGAAAGAACATGGTCTGTCTTACTCCTCTATTAATATTAACAAATCAGCGCTTTCCTTTTTATTTTCCATTAAACAGGAAGAAGAAAAAATATTTAAAAAAATTCTTAAAGGTATCTACAATCAAAATCCCCCTGCACCAAAATACCAAACAACGTGGAACCCCAGCCCCGTACTGGAATATTTAAAAACGTTGTACCCACTAGATTCGCTAAACCTCCAAAAATTAACATTAAAACTAATTATGTTGTTGGCTCTGACCACAGGTCACAGAATCCAAACACTGTCACTTATCCACTTGGAAAACATATTCATTTCCCAGGAAAAAATAGAAATTAAAATACCAGACAAAATTAAAACATCCGGAAGAAATAAACTCCAACCCTTGCTAACCCTGCCCTTTTTCGCTGAATGCCCTCAACTCTGTGTAGCCTCAACACTAAAAACATACATAACAGCAACAAAAACTTTACGACCAAAAGATGAAAAATACCTCATTCTGACTTATAAAAAACCCTTTCATAGGGCTACAACCCAATCTATTAGCAGATGGCTTAAATCAGTCTTAAAAGAAAGTGGCATAGATACACAAACTTTTACAGGATACTCAACCAGACATGCATCCACATCCTCAGCTCATAGACAGGGCGTCAACATCGAAATCATTAGAAAAACGGCAGGATGGACCGACTCTTCAGAGATCTTTAATAAATTTTATAATAAACCTCTAGCGACGAACCCAGATATATTTGCTAGAGCAGTACTACAGCTATAGTATTATAAACAAACAAAAAAGTTTTTTCTTTTCTCAAAATGTTTTCTATTAAACATCGTTTTGTTCAAATTAAGCATTTACAAAAAAAAAAAAAAAAAAAATTATTTTCCACTAAAAGCAAATTATAATTAAGTTATTTCTTTAAAAAAAAAAAAAAAAAAACATTTTCTTTTTCTTTCCAATCAAGAAAGATTTAACAAAATTGTTAATGTAGTTACAATTGTAACATCAAAATAAATAGTTATCAGATCATAATATGACTTCTTTCAACATCTACATAGTGTAATTATCGAGGAAGACAAGCGATGAATAATTGATAGATTGATCGACTTACCTGTAAGGAAGGTCAATCAAAATTATTCGAGCTTGTCTTCCGAAGATAATTACTTACCCTCCCCCCCCATTCAGTTCTTCACCCGTTATGATCAGATACATCAAACAACGAAGTGAGGAAAATGGCAGAGAGTCCGTGAGATCCGAGAGTGGGGGAAAAAGGAAATTTCAAAAATTCTACCTGCCGGCGATCCGGCAGTACTTTGAACTTGTACCATTGGGTGTAAATATACGTATACTACATAGTGTAATTATCTTCGGAAGACAAGCTCGAATAATTTTGATTGACCTTCCTTACAGGTAAGTCGATCAATCTATCAATTATTAGTCCAATCTTGGTCTTTCAATGTACAGAGTAGAAGAAGAGGCTTGAAAAACTATTTGGTCAATAATCAACATTGACAATTTTAATTACACTGTGTTACAAGATTAAAAAAGTAAATTTATTTCTTATCGAACCTAGTGGAGGTTGTAGGTAAGAAAAAAACTCAAATGAATAGTATATATTAAATCTCTGATACACCCTCAAAATCTTGTTTTAAAGACAAAAATCGTTTTCAGGTACATTCATGTATATCATACCATAAAACATACGTAATTTTTCATCCTAATCAAAAAGTTTTTTTGAAAGCTTAAAATACACGCTTCTAAGCAGTACAAAAATTTGTTTATTATCATTCAAATTCATGAAGATATACCTAGACCAAAAATAATCCAAAAATTTCATTTTTTCATTGATTTTTCAACTTTGAAGCTAACACAGACCCACAAAAAAATAAAATTCCCTGATCTGGGTATCAATATTTTCTTATGTATTTTGATGCGCTAAATCCGAATCCGCGATCAGAATTGGTCCAGAGGGTCTGAGTTTGAACCTAACCTCAAAATCAATAAAATAGTACTTTTTGTTCGATAGAATCTGAACTTGACTTAAAATTTATACATGTCTAGGATCAATAGAAAACTTGATTTATGATCTTTAAAACAATGTTTAAAAAATTGTTTTATGATGATTTTTACCGAAGATATGATATATTTTACTTAAAATCATTTATTTCCATAACTCACTATTGATGTGTTTTTAACATCAATATTTTAAGTAAAACATCATATCTTTGTCAAAAATCATCGTAGAACAATTTTTAAAAAAGTGTTTTAAAGGTCATAAATTAAGCTTTCTATTGATCCTAGACATGTATAAATTTTAAGTCGGATTCAGATTCTATCGAACAAAAAGTACCGTTTTATTGATTTTGAGGTTAGGTCCAAACTCAGACCCTCTGGACCAATTCTGATTGAGATTGTTGATTAACTTTATTTTTTTTTGTGGGACTGTGTAATTTAAATCTCTTATCTTATTAAAACTATATTTTCTCTCAATACACATCAAAAGATTAATAAATGCAGTTTCAAAAAACCCTAGATTGAATAAAATTCGATTAAAATTGTCATAGTTATTCCACTTTTAATTTTGTGTTAACATCATTAAATTTTGACTTTATAAACAGTTATTCATTATTTTCTTCTTTGTATTCATAATTTTGACTATTTTGTCATTTTTATGCATTTTAGCAATGATAAACCGGACATGCAAAATTACACTGAAAAAAATACTGTGATGAGATTAGACATTTGAGTATGGTTGACAGGTTATGTAGAAGTTTGACATAATGCATCGGTGCGCCACTGTCCATTTTACCTAACCTTACAATATGACTCGCGGTTTCACACAGCCGTATGGCTAAAACACCAATACGTATGGCAGTTCCCAAAACAGCAATAAAATATTGCCAATCTGCCCATAATTATCGCAGTTCCACGGAAATATTTTTTTCAGTGTATGTCTCAAATATTTTTAAATGATAACAAACACTTTTTAAAGTTTAAGAATTACCTGATAGTACCTAATATTAAGTTTATTAAATAATGCTACATGTATTTATTAGATGATTCTTAAACTCTGAAAATTGTATCTTGGCATTGCGAAAATGAATAAAAATGGAAAAACAGACCAAATTATCAATACGAGGAAAAAATAATGAAAAACGTTCATAAAATCAAAATTTAATGATGTTACCACAAAATTAAAAGTGGAATAACTTTGACAATTTTAATAAAATTTTATTCAAGCTGGGATCATTTGAAACTGCATTTATTAAGCTTTAGATGTGCATTGAGAGAAAATATAATTTTAATAAGATAAGAGATTTAAATTAGCTTTAAAGTTGAAAAATCAATGAAAAAATGAAAATTTTTGATGATTTTTGGTTTCTATCTTCATCTATTTAAATGATAATAAACATATTCAATTTTAGGTAAAAAAAAAGATTTAAACTTAAAAAAAAGGGGAATTTATTTTTAAGAAAGGGAATTTAGAAAATCAAGAAAAAAACCTTATCTATTTTTTTAACATATCCATAAACTATTTACAAACAGAATCATCAGTACAGACAATTTTTTTACTAATGCAAAACTTCTTTATCTGTAAATAATAAAAAAAAAATTCTTTTCTTTTTTTTAATTGGTTAAAAGTTAATTAATTAAATGATATTAAATAAAATTAAATTAATTAAATTAAATTTTTTTTTCTTAATTAAATTTTTAGAAAACTAATAACTGAAAGAAATGGAAGATGCAATATTGCAAAATTTGTTTTAAAAATATTAGAATACTTTTATGGCATTTATTAATGATATACCTAACAGTAATTTATTTATTTTAAAAAAATGTAGTTTACGAATTTTGACCGACAATTATTAACAAATTTTATATTTCGATTTCATAGAAAATAAATTTTGAAATAAACTTAAGAACATAAAATGATGTTTATTATTTCAGAATTTAAAAAATTTTTAATATATAAGTAATATATATTTTTATATATAGGGGAGAGTCGGCCAAAATGCCTATAGTAAAGTTTAGAGCAAAAAAAAGAGTATTTAATTATAGTTTTGAAAAATATAAACCATCAAATATTTAGAAAACATCCTTTAAGAATATAATAAGGTAGTCATTTTAAGTGTTTATTTCAGAAAAAATAGAAAAAAGAATTATTTAAATATTGATGTCAAAATTCGCCATTTTGACACACGACTGGGCAAATCGCCTGTGCACAAAAATATGGAAAAATATGAATAAAAGTAAAAAAATTTTTTTTATATATTTTCTATAATCAATTATCTTGTTTATATTAAAAAAAGAACTAGCTGTGAATACAAAAATATAATCTTTTTGTCATGAAACTAAAATTTTAATCCAAAGCAGTCCGAGAAAAAATGAAAATAAAGTCTATAACAAATAAATAAAGCTTCTACAATTATAAACTAGGTGAGAATTATGTCCATTTCATGGACATTTCGCTTCCAAGTAAGCAAAATAATTTGCTTCCTCATAGAGGAAGCAAGAAATTAATAATATATAAGTTAATTGGGAAAGTTGTTAAAAAAAAACTTTTTAATGCAAAAATACTTATGTAAAAATATGAATTATTTTACGAATTCTTGATCAATTATAAAAGTAATATAGGTCAATCGATTCGTTTTGAGATGAGGAATATGATTTTTGTATTCTTTAAGTTGTATTTTTAGCATGAAAAAAATTTTTGTCAAAAAACGATTTTTTTCGATGAAAAAAGGTGCCCAAAAAAATTTGGTGGGGTATTGTCAAAAATCCCTGTGTCCAAATTTAGACATTCATAAGCTTAATATGTCATCCAAATTTTATTGGAATCCATTAAAGCGTTCTCGAGATATCTTGTACACAAAAAACGCTATACACACACACACACACACACACACACATACATACACACACACACACACACATACATCTGGACATTTGCTTAGGAATGAAAATTTACGCTTTTTAGATGAAAATAAGTCGATTTAGACTATTTTTGGAAAATCGAAAATCTTAACGATCACAAAGCTTCCTCTATGAGGAAGCAAAAATCATACAAAAGTAAATTAAACACTATAATAAATTACAAAAATACCTGCTCGATTGAAAACTGCGTGAGTTTTAGGAAGAAAACGAAAATTTTGGCATTCAATGCCAAATGTGACAAGTTAATCCGCCATGATTCTTTATAGTCACGTGACAACACATAACTCTCGTAATCTTATGTATTTTTTCTGCGCATGCGCACTTCTTTTGATTCATCCCGCGCTTATTTAAAATCATGTTTTAAAAATATATTAAAAATGATTCTTCAATGCATAATTATTATTAATATAAATGCAATAATTAATATAATTAATTTGTTAAAACACTGATTTTTTATACAGAAGCAGTAACAACTTGATATTTAGTTTCTACATCAAAATATACGTGTAACCCGAGAGATTTTCCGTATCATACGTATCTTGTTTAGAAGTTTTACAGCATATAGGCAATTTAACCAAGGCAATTTACCCAAAAACACACGATGTAATTAAACTAATTATTTTCATTTTTGAACTCATTTTTATAAATTAAGTCAAAGTGATTAGATAGCTAAATATTCAAGGATTAATTTAAAAAAAAAATTATGTACGTATGTGAGATAGAAGTGCATGTTTTCTAATCTTTAAAAATGAAAAAATTATCGTTGGAAAGCATCATTTTCACAATTATTTAATAAATTATTTAATAATAAACTGATAAACATGAAACTTTACAGAAATCATCTTCATCTTAATATACTTCATAATTAAAAACAATTATGATTAATATTTATTTTTGGCCAAGTTATTAACCATTGCCAATTTACCCAATTAGGCATTTTACCCGACTCTCCCCTAATATTTTTATAAATAAATTTCATAACTTTGAGAGTTCCAGTTTTTTTAAATATATCTAAATTAAGTGTTGGCTAAACCGTTTCTTTCAAGTCTGGATTTTCTTACAATTACAATAACTTTTAATAAATATTATAAAAAATCTTTTAAGAAATTGAAACAAAATTTCTTACGAAAATTCTACAAAATTTTCCCATAAACTTAAAATTTTTCTTTTTTTTTTCATGTTTTTCTGGAATTTTGGTAGAAATTTGTTAGAAAATTCTATAAAAATTCCTTGTAAGTTTTTTTTATAGAATTGTTTCACGTGAATTAATAAAAAAACAATTTACTATTACCTTTGTGCGTCTAGAGAAGTAGATTATTTACTAAAAAATGAGTAGATTGTTATATAAAAGTTACAAAAAAGGTAGTTAAAAATTAATTAATAACTTTGACTTTCACTATGATTGTGAAAAAACTGAAAATTTATTGGAAAAAGGTGAAAAGGGTAGGAAAACAGAATTTTAGGTGTTTAAGGTAATTTTCTCTAAATAAAGGAGGATTAGGTAAAAAAGGGGAACGACAATTTTTAGAATATTTTTAGGCCTCCTGAAGAAGGATCCCCCTTATTACTCTCTAAATCTGAATTAGTTAAAAACTACTATTTCAAGGGGGAAAACTCGTTTACCATTTCAAATTTTTTTACCATGTAATTTTTTTACTAATAATTTAGTAAAAGCTACTAATTTAATTAGTCAAAGTAATTTTTAGGTTGTGTTAAACTACTAAAAGAATCGATAGATTTCTATTTACTAATTACATTAGTTATTTTTTACTAATTGAAAAAGAGAAAACTTGTTCACGATTTTAACCTCTACAAAGTAGTTTTTTACTAATTCAGATTTAGAGAGTAAGGTAGAAAAGTTGATTTAATTTTGATTGACTGGTAAAAAAGTTTACAATTATCTAAATTACAGAGTAAATATTATCTCGATCTTGTGTGACTAGTGACAATTAATGGGGTTAAGGGTAGCAAGCAACTGGGACAATTACACTGACAAGGGAACATTCCCAGGTGTATTACTTGAATTCGGTTGAAACTTTGGCACATGGAAAATTCTTCATAATTGATAATGATTGGCCTCTAACCTTGTTGTCACAATTCATAAGAAACAAAATGTCGGATCAAACTGAAATTAGTGGATTTAAACTTGTTATTCTGGGTTTTTTGGGATTGATTTTCAACATCATAAATGGTTCGACAAATTTAAAAAGAGATTTTAATGAACTAGACTTTAGGCTTGCTTTCTTTATAAAATTAAAAATACCTGACGTTTTAATATTAATGAAAACTTATTTTCAAGATTTTAAGATTATTTAAAAATCCCTAAACATCCAGAAATTAAAATCTACTTTTGTAAATAGTAAAAAAATTATCAATGCACAATATACAGTCAATATTAGAGAATTGTGGTAAGCATATGTTCGAAACATTTACAGCACTAGTTTATTATGAAATAATTGAGCTTCGCTAATGAAGCTTTTGGCAATGAATAGGGCGCTGAGTAGGGTAATGAAGTATTATCAGAAAATCAAATACCACCAAGCGACAATGAATTTGAATTTAAGGGACGGAATTCGCTGATAAATACTAATGCTCTCACTTTTTGCAATCAACAGAGTATTTTTGATTACGTAAATGCGCGTTGATAAATTAATAAACTCTCGATTAATACGAAAATTGTCACAATACGAGAAAATGAGTTTGAGATCGATTTTCAATAATTCCGGCATTGTAATAAGTCAAAGTTGAGACACCTGTGAGCGATGTAAATTTGAATGAACTCGTAAAAAACGCTTTTCTCACAAGCTCAAGAATTTCAATATTTTCACCTCGTCTTTTATAAAATCCCACGAGCATTTTATCACTCAGTTAAATCGTGAATGGAAACCAGAGGCAGAGGAGTCTGCGTTAAAATATGTTAATTTATTTTTTTTTTTATCAGGAACACCACCTGGAATTCCATTACCCAAGAGTCCAGCAAGAGGTCAAGAATACAAGATATTTTATCAAAATCACATCGTCATCCGGGACATCTAGGCATTCAATGAGGAATCTCTGTGAGAAAAAAAAAGATTCATGGGGAGAAAGGCGCGTTAAGCGATAACTCAATCAGGAAATTTTTTTTATCTCTTGTTCAAAAACCCAATTAATTTCAAGAAAAATAATGTAAAAGAACAGTTTTACAGAAATTTTCTTTACTAGGAACTGTTTAAAAGAGAAAAGAAATTAAGATGGTATTCAGGGACGGGGGAAAAGAAAAACAGATAAAAAATAATAAGAAGTTATTGGATACAACACGATTACAAAAAAATTTTATGAAATTTAATAAAAGTAACTAAAAATTGAAAAAAAAATACTATAAAATAAAACAAGCTGAGGATCAAATGAACATTTTGCTTCCATGTCAGTAAAACATTTAGTTCCTCACGGATGAAGCAATAATTTAATTTTTAAAAAATTGCGATTTTTTAATTTTTTAAAATTTTTGACGAAATATAAACTTTATATAGGTCAATCGATTTGTTTTGAAGAAACTTAATTTAAATTTAATAACTTAATAACTTAATTTAAACTCTTAATAAATTAAGTTGAATTTATAGGTTAGAAAATATTAGTTCAAAAAAACTAATTTTTCTAAAAATCAAAATTCAATAAAATTTATTTTAAGGATTATTTTTAAAACCCTTGTGTCTGTTTCCAGATTTTAGTGCTTAAAATAACCATACCAAGTTTTATTTAAATCCGTTATATCGTTTTCGAGTTATCGTGTTCACAAGAAAAAGTACATATGCGCGCACACACACACATACACTCACACACCACATACACACACACTCACACTCACACACTCACACACTCACACACACACACACACACACACACACACACACACACACACACACATGCATGCATGCATGCATGCATGCATGCATCCGGACATTTTATCAGGAACTCATATAAAACATGTCTAGACAGAAAAAAGTTCATTTGAAGCATTTTAAAAAATTTGTAAATTTGAAGGAGTACAAAGTTTTTTCCATGAGAAACCAAAAATAATTAAAAAATAATAAGAATAACTCAAAAATTAAGGAAATTACTATAAAATAATTTAAAATTAACAAAAATAAATAAAAATATTTAAAAAATTAACTTCAAATAGAGAACGATTTTCAAAAATAATACAGAAAAAACTTGTTCTGAAATTAAGAATATATATTTGGCATTTATTTTAGAATATATTTTTGCCTGTGAAATATATAATTGAAATTTAATAAAAATAACAAGAAAATAGTTAACTGTAGAAAATAAATAGAATATGTAGAAAAAATCTAAGACTTGACTAAAAGTAGGCAGTAAATCTAAAAAAGTAACTGCATAATAAAAAAAATTAATATTAAAAAAGGGTAATTTAAAAGTTGAGGATAGTTGCTAGAAAATGAGAAAATAACTAAATGTTTTTCAGAAAGAGAGAAAGTAAAATTATAAAACAAAAACAATTGTAAAATAAAGTAAAATTACTAATAGGTGGAAAAATAATCAGAAGTTTATAAAATGTAATTAAAATTTTGTTTTAAATTGCTACTGAGTCACAAAATAGCTATAAAATGAAAATAATAACTGAAACATAAAATCTTTCCGAGAAAATTACAAATTATTAAAACAAATAAATAAGTAGCTATGAATGTAGATAAAGATCTAAAAAAATCTTTGCAAAAAAGAGAAAAAAACATTAAAAAATATAAAAATTACTAGAATTAAAAAAACAAGCAGCGGATTATGTTCATTTCATGTACATTTTGCTTCCAAGTCAGTAAAAATATTTGCTTTTTTTTAAAATTGAAATTTTCAATTTTTTAAAAATTTAAAATTGCAATTTATTTTTTAAAATTTAGACAAAATATAAACTGTAGGTCAATCGATTTGTTTTGAAGAAAGGAACACGATTTTTTAATAAATTAGGTTGAATTTATAGGTTAAAAAATATTCATTCAAAAAAACTAATTTTTCAAAGAATCAAAACTCAATAAAAAATTTTTTATGGTTATTTTTAAAAATCCTTGTGTCTGAATCAAGATTTTAGTAGTAAAAATAAGTATACCAAATTTTATTTAAATCCGTTTAATCGTTTTCGTGTTATCTTGTTCACATAAAGTACATCCACACACACACACACACACACACACACACACACACACATACAATACATACATTCATACATTAATCTGAACATTTGATCAGGAACTCATATAACAGATTTTTAAAAAGAGGAAAGTTAATTAGAAGTATTTTAAAAAAAATTATAAATTTGAACAAATACAAAGCTTTCTCTATGAGGATCTAAGTTTTCTGAGAAATTAATTCTATTTTCTTTATAAAGAAAATAAAATCACTTTTTTAAGTTTCCGTCGCCTTAAAAGAAACCTCTTTAGAAATCAACAATTTTTGTATTTCAATTTACACTGAAAAATAATACAAAATGGTAATTAATTTTACAAAGGAAAAATCTTTACAAGTTTATAAATTTTAATTATGTTAAATGGTCGACGAAAAAATGTAGGACCAAGTTATGTCAGAAACGTCAGAAAAATGTTTTAAAAAAATAAAAACATATGTACCACTCTTATATAATTATAATTATCATTTTGTATAATTTTTCAGTGTAAATTGAAATCCAAAAACTGTTATTTTCAGAAGAGTTCTCTATTAGAGGGACGAACTCTCTAAATCTGAATTAGTAGTTTTCTACTATCAATTAGTAATTTTCTACTAAAAAATTAGTACTTTTTTACTAAAAAATAGTAAAATTCTTACTATTTAATAGTAGCTCACTTTTTGCTAATTCATTAGCAGAAAACCACTAATTCAGATTTAGAGATAAAGCTTAAAAAAGTGATTTTATTATCTTTACAAAAGTAATAAAATAAATTTCTCCAAAAACTTAGATCAGTTAGAACAAGAAATTCTTATAAATATCTTGAAAGTATCGATCTAGTAAGAATTCCATACTGTAAAAATTTTTTTCTTATCTCGTCCCTAACGGTATTCACTTAAAACCCGACAATTTTAATCTAATCAAATTTAATTTGCATTTTTCTTATTAAAATGATTAAATAACTCTTTGAGAGAGTTTATTATGTCGCAATTTTTTTCGCGACGCTGAAACGAGGCGTATTCCAATATGATAATGAAGTTTTTTTTTTGCGTGAAGAAGACAGAAAGACACGGGGAGAGAAAAAATTAATTTTGCACTCTAACGTGGCACGGATACCTTCTTCTTTGAGACGAGAAAGAGGAGAGGGAAAAGTGATGCTAACGTTAGGGATGAGAGTTGTGGAAAGACGCTGCTTCCTGAGAGCAGAAATGATATTAAAAATTAATCCCTCTCATTCTGAGGTGAGAGGGAGACAAGTCGTCGTAATGAAGGCTCTAATGAAGGCACCCTCGTTAGGATACGTGTATTACTCACAAGTCGAGCGAGTCTCTGTTCTTAAAAAATTTCCACCTTCCCTATTCGGGACAGCTTCTCTCTAATCGATAACATGAATCTACTATCTTTCTACTTTCTTTCTTCACAGCTTCTTTTTATACCGAATTTTAAGGAGATTTGTCACATTTTAGCAGAATGATCAAAGAAAATTTGATAGATCGCATAAATTATCATCAAATATTAGTGGAGATTACCCGGAGATTTTGGCTCAGTGGTATATTAATATTGAATGTACACTAATGATGCACAACACACAAGTAAATTTGATTTGTCAAGTGCATAAGCTAAAGTTATTATTTACAGTTTAATGCTAAATTTACTCAAGATTTCTCTATATCCTAGAGTTCTGTGGATGAAAGGCATCACAGCATAACTAACATTCTATCAAATTTAAAATTTTAACTTACTTTTACTCTTTTTATTTAGTGAATGATAATTTTTATTAGTAATTCTTAGAATATTCTTTTATTTAAGAAGGTTTATCCAAAAATCGATTATCTACAGATTATTTTTAAATTTTTGATTTTTAATTACATTAAGTGCATTATTTTACATTTATGGTTACAATTTTAATGAAATTTACCGTTCTGTTTTTAAGATATAAATTTATAAATTTGGGACTTTTACATGGAAACAGTAACAAAATGCGCAAAATGACTATATTTTAATTAATTAAAAAAAAGGGTTCTACAAATTTAAAAAAAAAATTTTAATATATTTTAAACTACAATATAACACAACTTTTACAACAATATTTAATTAATTTACCGTACGGCTGTTAAGATAATGTTAGTTAATGCTAGTAATTCTTCTCTTTTTTGAAATAATCAGGAAGGAGAAATTTTAATAGCTTGAAGTTCTTATCAAAAAAAATTTTTTTCAACAAAATTCGTTTGTATAATGATTTTAACTTTAAAATACTATTTAGAGAGAAAATTATAAGAAGAAATAAAATTAAAAAGATATAGAATATCATGGTCCGATAAAATGAGAACCATTTGAGGGTATAAGCGTCCTTCAATAAAATATAGCAAAAATTATTCATATAATTAATCAAATTTGTTTTTTTTTTATAACAATCAATATATTTCTTTAAAATATAGACCGCCATAAAAGATGAACAATTTTTAATTTTATAAATTTGATTTGAGATTATTAAATAGCGACCCCAAAAACCATCGAATAACAAATTTCAAGACAATTTTATCGTTGCATCTTCTACAAAAAATTAAATAAATATTTTAGTCAAAAAATTAGTTTTTAATTAATAATGTTCATAAAAGTTTGTGATTACGTATTTTATTCGTTTATTTAAGTCCTCCTTCTAAGTGTTATCAACAAATGTAAATATTTTAAATATAATATTTCAAAACAAATTTATATAAAAGAATAAATAAAATAAATATTTATTTAAGACAACAATTTTAAATTTTGGAATTAAAGAAAATTGCAAAAAGTAATTGAAATTAAACAAAATAATTGCAAGTTTTGAAAATTAATTGAAAAAAATAATGAAATCAATTAAAAATTGGAAAAAGTAATTTAAAAATCATAGAAGTGTTTTAAAAATAGATAAAATAATTTAAATTAAAGAAAAAGACTTGAAAATCTTAAAAATAAACTGAAAAAAATTGAATAATGAAAAATTAAAGAAAATAATTAAAAAATGAAAAAAAAGATTGAAAATTGAGATAAATAATTTAAAATTTAAAAAAATAATTAAAAATTGAAAAAATTACATAATATATTTTAAATCAAGAAAAATTAAAGAAAATATGAGAAAAATATTTAAAACTTTTAGAAGTTCATTGGAAAACAAAAAGCAAATAATTAAAAAAAAGAAAATAAATGAAAAAATATAAACATAATTTAAAATTGAAAAGAAGAATTTTTAATTAAAGAGAAGTAATGAAAAACTTTTTAAAAAAGAACAAAAGTAATAGAAAATTGAAGAAAATAATAAAAAACAATAATATAAATAATTGAAAATGAAAATTGAATGAAACAAGTAAAATGTCATATAAATAGTTTAAAATTTTGGAAATTATAAAACAGATTAAAAAAATCCAAAATTGAAGGAAATAAATTTTGGAGGATAATTGAAACATGATTTAAAATTTTTAAACTTAAAGAAAATAGTTAAATTATGATAGATAGTGATAAGTTGTAAAAAATAAATTACATTTGAGAGAAATAATTGAAAAAATTACTGAATTTTTTTTTAATAAAATATAATAATTGAAATTTAAGAAAAATACATGTAGATCTTAGAAATAAATTTAAAAAAAGAGAATAACAAAAAATAAGAGAAAAAAATTGAAGAAAGCTCAAAATAATTAAAATTTATGATAATTAATAAAAAAATTTGAAAATTATGAAAACAAATGAAATAAATGAAAAATTGAAGAAAATAATTAACATTTTAGAAAAATACTTAAAAATCTTAGGATATAAATTTGGTAATTGAGAATAATCATTAACAATTGACGAAAATATTTGAAAAATGATAATTTTATTTCAAACTTGAAATAAATTAAAGCTTTTTAATTAATTAAAAAAATAATTGAAGATTGAGAAAAATAATCGAAACATGATTAATTGAAAACAGTAAAAAAAATTAGAATCAAATAATTGAAAAAAACAATAGAATGTATGTTTAAAAAAAGAAGATAATTACAAAATGACTTAAAAAGTTTAATTAGAGAGAATAATAAAAAAATCGCAGAAATAATCGAAAATTGATGAAAATAATAATTGAAGTTTCAAACAAATAATAGAAAATTTTAAAAAGTTTGCCAAGATAATGAAAATAATTAAGAATTGAAGAAAATATTAGAAATTATAAAAAAAAACTTAAAAATCTTAGAAAACAATTTTACAAAAGGAGAATAATCATTAACAGTTGAGGAAGTAATTGAAAAACGATAAATTTATTTTAAAATTGAAAAAATAATTGAAATATTCTAAAAAAAAAATTTCAATTAAGAAAAATGATTAAAACATGTTAAATTGAAAAAAGTTAATAAAATTTGAGAGAAATAATTGAAAATTGATAACAATAATAATTGAAATATCCAGATAAACAAATGAATCATTGAAAATTAAGCCAAAATAATGAAAATAATTTAAAATTCAAGAAAATATTAATAATTATAAAAAAAAGCTTTAAAATCTTGGAAAATAATTTTAGAAAATGAAAATAATCATTAACAGATGATAAAAATAATTGAGAAATAATAAATTTATTTCAAAATTTAAAAAAATAATTGAAATATGCTAAAAATAATTGAAGATTGAGAAAAATAATTGAATAAAATATAGGACGTACGTTTCAAAAAAGGAAATAATTAAAAAATTACTTAAAATTTAAATTAAAGAAAATAATTTAAAAATTGCAGAAATAATCGAAAATTGATAAAATTAATCATTGAAATTTTAGGTACAAAATAGAAAATTTTGAAAAATTTGCCAAAATAATGAAAATAATTAAAAATTGAAGAACATATTAGAAATTTTTTTTAAAAAAAACTTAAAAATCTTAGAAAATAATTTTAGAAAATGAGAATAATCATTAACAGTTGATAAAAATAATTTAAAAATGATAAATTAATTTTAAAATTGAAAAAAATAATTGAAATATTCTAAAAATAATTTAAGATTGAGAAAAATAATTAAAATATGTTGAATTGAAAAAAGTAAATAAAATTTGAGAGAAATCATTGAAAAAATCATAGAATTTACGTTTAAAAAAAGAAAATAATTACAAAATGACTTAAAAATGTTAAATTAAAGAAAATAATTAAAAAATCGTAGAAATAATCGAAAATTCATGAAAATAATAATTGAACAAGATATTTGAAAATTGAAAAATAATTAAAATTGAAAAAGTGATTGAAGAAATTAAAGAAAATAATTGAAACTTGAGGAAATTGAATTTAAAATTTAGGGATAAAATTGAAAAATAATGAAAATAATTAGAAATTGCAGAAAATAATTGAAAAATTATGAAAATAAAGTTCAAAAAAAGAATTAAATTAATTACATTAATTGAATTAAAATTGCCACAAATTTAAAATAATAGAACATTTTAAAAAGGTGAAATATGAGTTTAGCTTTTTTTTACTTAGCTTGATCTATTGTTTTAATAATTTTTTTGTAGTAATTCTCTTTGAAACGTTTAAAATCTACCTACTTTCAGAGGCCATATTATGTTTTTGTAACGATGGCGCCCTCTAGAAAATTTATTAATATAATTATTTTACTATTTGTAGGAAACCCATGCCGGTTTGTAAATACTCGAAATCGTAAAAAGTGAAATTATGCTATTAATTTATTCATAAGCTATAATAATTGGAGATACGTATCATTAGATTCTTTTTACATTTTAATAAAAAGGAATGAATTATAAATCAGTCTCAGAATCTTTGTTCTTTGAGAAGAATGTCGATAGAGAAGACAAAGTGGTTTCAAATTAAATATTTGAATACCATCTTGCCTTAGACATATTCCCTTGAGATGGGATGTGAAAGAATGTTTTTAAAAATTCAATTTAAATTTAAAGCTCATAATTAGCAAAGGAAGTCTTTTATCTTGAACTATATTAAGATGATATTCCAACACTCGCTCGGTACACATTGCTTTAAATTTGCATATATCAAGAATATGTCTTGGTTGTTACGATTTGAAGTTTACGAGAACTTTGCACTCAAATTATGACTCTGTAATAGTACTGTATAGAGAACACGTGCACATGTAGTAGATACACATTTTACACACTAACTTGATGATACATTAAAACAGATTAATGTTATGCAAGTATTATAAATGGAGTTTACTTCCGAAGATGGATTATACCTTAGTATAGTTCTGTTTAATATGCCGCGTTTGCTGTTCACAAGGGTAAAAGACCTTCGATGTTAATCAGCTTAATAAATCACTGTATACCAAAGTGTCTTGATTTATCTTTATGAAAAGAGGCGAAAATGAAAATTCGCGTGCAGAATTTTTAATTTCCTAATGTCGAAACAAGTTTTGCGAATTTTTAAATATTAAATTATTATCAAAATCATTATCATTCTATCATTTATTTTAGTAAGTGTTTCGAAACTTTTTAGTGCACACTAATTAGTGTTAAATTAGTAAACTTCGGTAGAAGATTGACAGTCTGTACACTATTTCAAATTTAGAGAATTCTAATTATAATTTTTCTATGGTTGATGATTCACTGTGATTCATTGATTCACTTTGATTTCGACAATTAATTACTTTATTTGCTACCCTCAAATTTAATTATTGGGGACAATTGACAGAGCGTCATACAGAAAATAATTAAAATGGCATCTGTATAATTTCAATTTATAACCGAGATCATCAATTATACAATTAATTTCAAATTTAATCGCGAAATAATGACAACATTTTTAAAAGCCTTATTTTAAGTTAATGATGATTATTAAATTATTATTAAAATACGGCTAATGATTATTATTTAAGTTTTTTTACATGTTTAAAGCATAAATTATCCGAGAATAATTTTAAAACAAGAATTATCACTTATTATTAATCACTTATTTTAATTAACTTACTATTGAAATCAAGTCGTTTTAAATTCTTCTCAAATTGGTAAGATGTGGTAAATTGGTAAGATCTTTCTACTCGTTCCTCTTATAAAATAAATATAAATAAAATTATAAGACTCCTGAAAAATTTTAGTGTATATCCGTAAACACATATTATACACACAAATATAAAACAATATAATAATAATCCTCAGGAGTGGATTATATAAAAATAGGGGACTTTTAAGGTACTTTAAAAAGTTAATAAATAAAGATAAATAAATTACATGTGCTAATCAACTTGCAAGACAAACCATTTTCTAGTCCAAATTTTAATTTTTGTGAAAGGGTAAATAAATTTGCGAAAAAAATAGACAAAGTGCAAAGAAAATTTAATGAAATTACATAAAAAACGAGTTAAATTAAAAATAATCAGATAAATGAAAAAAATGTACTCCCCTTCACTCTTAAATTATCAAATTAAATAAGAAAATAAATAAAAATATTAATAAATTTTTCGAATTGCTAAAAAACCAAAATTATATATAAAATAACCTATAACACTTTGCGTAAAAGATGAAAATCTACAACACAATGGAAACATTAGAACCAAATAAAATAAAAATCTTAAAAAAGATTTAAATTAAATTAAAATAAATGAGCCAGTATCATTTTGACACAAAACTTATTTTGAAGATTGTTATATTGTACAGAATGAGAATGTTATTTTGTACAAATGCTAAATGTTATTTTGTACAATTTTGAAAAATGAATTTGTTATTTTGTACAATTATTTAAAAATGGATTTAATTGTAATCCCAAAGGTTTTTAGCTTTTTTAAAAAATTGTACAAAATAAAAAATTAATTTTTCAAAATTGTACAAAATAACATTTAGCAGTTGTACAAAATAACATTTTCATTCTGTACAATATAGCAATCTTCAAAATAAGTTTTGTGTCAAAATGATACTGGCTCAAATAAATCACAAAATTTTAATTTTAAAATTCCTTTTTTTTTCATTTAAAACTTTCTTGCACTATTTTAAATAAAAATACGTATCAAATTAAATTTTGCCAAATAAATGTTGTATAGTTTTTATCTCAAAATGCTTATATTTTATTGCGTGGGTAAATCATTAAACTTATTTAATTTCTAATTATATTGTTGGTTTGAAAATTAGGATCAATTCTAATTTTAATCGTGTCAATTGGATTAACAAAAAATAAGATTGTCTGAAACATAGTTTTTACTATATTACAAATTTCCCAAGTTCAGCAGGCTAGAAATTAATTAAAATCAAGATCAACTGTCCCAAAATTTTCACAAAAAAACACTGATCGTTTCGTTTATTTCTGCAATTTTATAATTATTTTCTTTAATTAAATTTGTTAAGTAATTTTGTAATTATTTTCTTTAACTTTAAACATAGTTATATTCTACGATTTTTTCAACTATTTCCCTCAAATTGTATTTACTGTTATCAATTTTTCATATTTAAATGATTTTCATCATATTTCAATTTTTTTTCTCAATCTTAAGTTATTTTCAGCATACTTCAATTATTTTTTCAATTTTGAATTATTTTCCTGGATTGTTAATTATTATTACCATTTTCTAAAATTTCAATTATTTTCATCAATTTTCGATTATTTCTGCTATTTTTTAATAATTCTCTTTAATTAAAATTTTTTAAAAAATTTTGTAATTATTTTCTTTAACTTTAAACATATATTCTACAATTTTTTAAATTATTTCCCTCAAATTTTATTTACTGTTTTAAATTTATCATATTTCAATTTTTTTTTTCTCAAACTTAAATTACTTCCAGCATATTTCAACTATTTTTTTCAATTTTGAATTAATTTTATCATTTTTTAATTATTTTTCTCGATTGTTAATTCTTATTCTCATTTTCTAAAATTATTTTTTAAGATTTTTAAGTATTTTTCTCAAATTTCAATTATTTTCTTCAATTTTTAATTATTTTTATTTGTTTTCTTAATTTCTAAATTTTTTTTATTAACTATTGTAAATTTCAACTATTTTTAGTTCTCTTGAACTCTTTTATCCAAGTTTTAATATTTCTTATTTTTTTCAATTTATTTTTAAGATCTTAATGTACCTATTTTTCTCAAATTTCAATTATATATTTTTTTTAAAAAATGTTCGTAATTTTTTCAATTATTTCTTGGAAATGTCATTTGTTTTTTACAACTTATCATTGTTTTTATCATATTTCAAATATTTTCTTCACGTTTCAAATTTTAAAATCATTTTTCAATTATTTTCTAAAATTTATCTCTTTTAATTTTCAATTTTTTCATTTGTTTTATAATTTCAAAAATTTTAAACTATTTATCTGACATTTTAATTATTTTTTTTAATTTTCAATTACTTTCGTTCTTTTTCATAATTTCCAAAATGTTTTTAATTATATATTTTTAATTAAAATTTTTTCTCTTCAATTTTAAATTACGTTTATCTTTTTTTATTTATATTCTCTTAGTTTTAATTATTTTCTTTTTTTTTTCAAGGAGCTTCTGAAAGTTTTAAGTATTTTTCTGAAATTTTATTCAACTTTCCTTTATTTAAAATATTTTATGTAATTTTTCTAATTATTTCTCTCAAATTTTAATTTTTTTTTTAATTTTCAATCATTTATTTCTTAATTTACAATTGTTTTCTCTAATTTTTCAGTATTCAATTTTTTCAATTTATTTTTAAAACATTTCTATGATTGTTTAAATTACTTTCCCCAATTTTTAATTGATTTCATTTTTTTTTTCAATTAATTTGCAAAATTTTGAATTATTTTGTTTAAGGGCATGTGATGGATTATGACGTCACTGCCATAGGCAAAATTTATCCGTAACTGTTCTCTTAAAGTATTGAATATTTGGTCATGAAACTTGGTAGAATTACTTAAAATATCATTAGGAAGGTCTCACTGACCCAAATTTGTTTGAATTTTGGCTCAAAATTAATTTTTGAGAAATTTTGGAAAAATAGAAAATTTTTTAAAAATTACTTTTGACCCAAAAATTAAACAAATTTGGATCAGAGAGACCTTCCTAATCATATTTTAAGTAATTCTACCAAGTTTCATGACAAAATATTTAATATTTTAAGAGAAAATTAACGGACAATCTTTGCCTATATCAGTGACGGAATACTCCATCACATGCCAATAATTCCAAATATTTTTTGCAATATTTTTTAATTCTAAAATTTTATAAATTTTGTCCTGAATAATTATTTATTTCATTTATTTATATTAATTTATTTTTAAATATAATATTTAAAATATTTATAATTGTTGATAACACAAGGTGAAGAAACTAATCGCAGCCAAGCGCGTGTTGTATAATTTAATCAAACTTTAAATTACTACAATTAGTAAAGTTTTTGGAATTTTTTTTTTAGGGTCTATTAGGGTTGATCAAGGGCCCCGGGCGAAAAATATTAAATTTTGATAAAAAACATTTAACAATGATCGATTATTACACAAATACACAAAATTTTCAACGGTGTATGAAGTCTGAAATATAAAACAAATCCACTTAAATACTGTTATTATGTCCACTAATGATATTAAAAATACATAAAATGAAAGAAATAACGACAATAAATTGAAACAAAAAAAAATGACAAATAGAAAGTTTGGTGAAGAGTTTACGATTGCATTGATGTGGGCAGTTAATGAGATAACGAGGGGTGAAATGTTATCACGAGAAGCGATATAGGAAGGACGGGAAAAGGGTTGTATATGCTGACAAGCAAGCCCCATGGTGCAAGTATATCACGAGCTTGTAGTTATGTTTCATCGCGGTTGGGCAACGGATATACAGCGTTACTGGCCGACGGATGTTGCTGCAGGCCTCACCAGCGGCCAGGAGAGTTTGATATTAATTGCCTTCCGATCTACATCCCCTCGATATACAGAATTCTCTCACACCCGAAGCTAATCGGCGCAAACCGAATCCGCGAAAATTAAAGGATCAGCCCAGATTACGAGAGCATCACCGTTGCGTCGCTGCCACTCTTCTCCACCCAACCAAACGTTTAATTTCAACATTTTCAAATGCAGAGGCAAATCTGAATTTAAAACAGGATGTTTAAGCGTCAGGTGCTCGCTGCATTTAAATTGTTCTCTTTTTTCTCAAATTTTTCTCCTTCCAATTCGCTTTTTGTTCTACATGAATGTTTGTCTACCGAATATAGAACCGATCTAAAAATAAGGATATTTCAAAAAATTGAATAATACTTATTTTTACACTGAGAAACTTTTATAATTATAGTTTTTATTTTTTTGAATTTCTATATTTGTAATAAAACCGGGCCCGTATCATTTTGACACAAATTTTTTCGGGCAACTTGTTATATTGTACTCCCGAAGATGAATGTTATATTTTACTCCTTCTAAAATCAAAGATTTTTGGGTCCGTATCATTTTGACACAAATTTTTTCGGGCAACTTGTTATATTGTACTCCTGATGATGAATGTTACATTTTACTCCTTCTAAAATCAAAGATTTTTAAGTCTTATTTATTAAATAATTGATTTTAATACATTAAATTAATATTAAAAGACTTAATTAATCCAATAAGTTCAATTATTGAATAATTAAAACTTAAAAGTCTTTGATTTTAGTAGGTGTAAAATATAACATTTATCTTTAGGAGTACAATATAACAAGTTGCCCGAAAACATTTGTGTCAAAATGATACGGGCCCAGATTTTTAAGTTTTAATTATTCAATAATTGAACTTACTGGATTAATTAAGTCTTTTAATATTAATTTAATGTATTGAAATCAATTATTTAATAAATAGGATTTAAAAATTATTGATTTTAGAAGGAGTAAAATATAACATTCATCTTCGGGAGTACAATATAACAAGTTGCCCGAAAAAATTTGTGTCAAAATGATACGGACCCATAAAACCAGGGTTGCGACTTTTTGAATATTTCAAAATTTCATGACTTTTTCAGGTTTTTCAGATCATTTTTCATTAAATTCCAGGACCAAATATAAAATAAATAGCAATATTAACACCTTAGCATTGTCATTGATCATTTAAAACTATACATTTTTGTAAATGCAATAAATAGTGAAAATTACGAGAATAATTACAAAATTGAAGGAAATAACTGAAAAATGGCGAAAATAATGTACAATTGAAAAGCAAATTCAAAAAATGGCTAGATTAATACACAACTTAACAAAAAATTTGAAAAAATTGCAGAATAATTACAAAATTTTAACAGAATAACTGAAAATTGAAAAAATTGTAGGAAATAATTGAAAAATTTCGGAAAACAATTGAAAATTGAAGAAAATTATTAAGAATTTTAAGAAATAATTGGAAAATGACGAGAATAATTGAAAAATTGAAGAAAATATCTGAAAAATAACAAAAAAAATTGACAATTAAAAACCAAATTAGAAAAATGATTAGATTAATAGACAACTGAAAAAAATAATTGAAAAAGTCAAACAATAATTATAAAATTTTAACAGAATAAATGAAAATTGAAAAAATTTCGGAAAACAATTAAAAATTGAAAAAAATAAATGGAAAATGATGAGAATAATTGGAAAATTAAAGAAAATATTTGAAAAATGACAATAAAATTAGCAATTAAAAACAAAATTCGAAAAATGATTAGATTAATAGACAAAAAAAAATTGAAAACAGCAATTAAAAAAGCTGAGAATTATGGAATATAGAAGAAAATAATTCAAAACTGAAGAATCTTGAATTTTGAAGAGAATAATAAAAAAATGAAGAAATAAGTTGAAGATTAAAGAATTAAATTCCAACTTGAAAAAATAATTGATAATTAAAAAAAGGCGAGAATTATAGAATATTGGATAAAGTAAATTAAAATTAAAGACTGCAATTTTAAATTAAGAATAATAATAGAAAAGTGAAGAAAATAATTAAAAATTGAAGAATTAAATTAAAGATTGAGGAATTGCATTAAAATATTGAGAAAATAATTCACAATTGAAAAAAAATTAGAAAACTATCGATAATAGAACAATATATCTAATTTTAAAAATTAGTGAATAAATATAAAATTTAAGAAAAATAATTGTAAATTGAAAAATTTGTAGATAATAAATGAAAATTGCGGAAAAAATTAATAGTGTAACTAAATAAATGATAAATTAAAGAAAATATCTACAAAATGACGAAAATAACAGACAAATAAAATTAAAATTCGAAAAATGACTAGAGTACAAAACAATAAATGGTAAAAATCAAAGAATAATTACAAAATTTTAAGAGAATAATTAATAATTGTGGAAAATAATTAATAATTGAAAGAAATAATTGAAAAATGACAAAAATAATAATTGCAGAAAATATTAAAAATTGAAGATTAGAGATTTAAATTGCAATTGTAAGAAAACAATTGATAATTAAAAGATAAATTACTAAATGACCAAAATAATTAAAAATTAAGTAAAATACTTTACAATTGAGAAAAAAAGGAAAAATTTTTGAAAAATGTCGAAACTAATCGATAATGGAACAAAATTATTAAAATAATTAAAGAATAATTATAAAATTGAAGGAAAATAATAAGTTGTCAATTAAAAAATGAAGAAAATTATAGAAAACATGTTAGAGAATAAATGGAAATTGAAGAAATTAATTGAAAATTAGAGAAGATAATTAAAGAATGGAATTAAAATATCGAAAAAATAATTGATATTTGAAAAAAGGCGAGAAATATTGAAAATTGAATAAAATAATTAAAAATTGAAGAAAATAATTGAGAATTGAAGAAAATAATCAAAAATAGAGAAAATTATTTGAAAATAAAAGAATTAAATTGAAATGTGAAAAAAGTAATTGATAATTGAATGAAAAATTACAAAACGACGGATTAATTAAAGAAAGTGATTGCGAAATGAGGAAAATAATTGACAAAAAAAATCAAAAACTGTCGAAAATAGTCAACAGCAGAACAAAATAATTTTAAAAACGAAAAAATAAATATAAAATTTAAGAAAAATAAGTGTAAATTGAAAAATGTGTAGAAAATCAATGCAAATTGATGAAGAAAAATAATAGTTGAAAGAAATAATTGAAAAATGACGAGAATAAATGAAAAATTGTTAAATTTAAAGAATAATTACAAAATTTTAAGACAATAATTGAAAATTTGTAAGAATTGATTGTAAACTGTGGAAAATAATTTATATTTGAAAGAAATAATGAAAAAATTAAGAGAATAATAATTGGAGAAAATATTAAAAGTAAAAGAAACAAATTACAGATAAAAGAATTGAATTGAAATTGTAAGAAAGTAATTGATAATTGAAAGAAAAATAACTAAAGGACTAAAATAATTAAACATAAAAAAAATACATGACAATCGAAAAAAAGTAATAAGTTCGAAAAATTGCGAAAATAATCGATAATAGAACAAAATTATTGAAAAAGTTAAAGAATACTTATAAAATTGAAGGAGAATATTAAGTTCTCAATTAAAAACTGAAGAAAATTATAGAAAAAATTTTAGAAAATAAATAATAATTAAAGAAATTAATTGAAAATTGAAGAAGATAAATAAAGAATTGTATTGAAATTTCAAAAATATAATTGATAATTGAAAAAAGACGAGAAATATTGAAAATTGAATAAAATAATTGAAAATTGAAGATAATAATTAAAAATGGAGGAAATTATTTGTAAATTAAAGAATTAAATTGAAATGTGAAGAAAATAATTGATAATTGAAAGAAAAAATTCCAAAAAGACGAAAATAATTAAATATTAAAGAAAATAATTGAGAAATGAGGAAAATAATTGACAACTGACAAAAAAAATTCTTAAGCTGTCGAAGAATAATAATCGAAAAACAGAACAAAATAATTAAAAAAATTAAAGAATAATTATAAAATTTAAGGAGAATAATTTTATATTTGAAATCACTCTCTGTTCATGATTTCAATCAAGAAATTTCACAGGAAATCACTTTAAAATGACTAAATTGTCAGTAATTTTTCACTGATTGATATAGATGAAAATAATTTTCAATTTAACAGCATTCAAAATTTCAATAATTTTCTATTGATCAATCAGGTAATAGTCACCGACAATTCAGCAGTTTTTAACTTATTTTGTTATTTGAAATGAAATATAACTGATTGAAATCATAGAAAAGAGAAATTAATTAAATTAATTTTTTAAAACAACATTTTATAAAATTCTCAGACTTTTCCAGATTTTCGCTGACTAAAAAAAAATTCCATGACAATTCCAAGTTTGCCAGGTTTTCCAAAAACGTAGCAATTTTATACCCAACTCAAAATGAGTAGCATCAAATGTTCGTTAAAATTTTTTCTACTTAAATTTTAACGCATATTTGAACGCTTATTTATGTTACGAAATTTATAATGAATTTGGTTTACTTATTTTATTTATTTTTTAAATCTTGAATTATAAACTAATGTCCGTTAATTTTTAACAGCACAACTTAAACATAAACTACATACCTCAATTTTCCCAAGACTATCGAAATTTCCAATAAAAGGAAGCAGCTCGATATAATTACTTACTTTAACTCAAGAATATTGTCAGAAAGAAAAAAGTTAAATTAAAATCAATAACTAATTAACAAAATAAATTGAAAGTTTACTTTACTTTGAAAAAAGTTGGAAAATTGATATTAGTTTTATGAAAAAGATATTTTACGTAATTATGTACTAAAAGTTTTGCAGGATGTTACAGGGTGAGGAACAAGGCAAAGAGGGGAAAGAACGTGTAATATAGTACGATAACCACGAGTATAATGGGTCCTTTAGCGAATGTATGCGAGCCGATATGCTTCCCGCACAATTTTCCAATAATTAAGTGTCGCTGGGAAAATTATTTGACGTCGCTTGGGAAAATAATTTGGTGTTGGAAGAAGAGCTGAAAGGTGCGGAAATGATTAGACCAGAGGTAATCTTATTAGCTGTTCGACAGTCAGGCTTTTCTTAAATCCCCTTTTCCAACCCCTATCCCAATTCTGGTGAGTGCTGAACTCGCGTCACCATCAAACCTTTCTTACAAGTGTACTATGAAATTCGAAATCTATCTCAAACTGGAGCAGAAAATTTGTGAAAATCGGTTTTTCACAAGTTGATAATAGCAATAGACAACTTAATGTAGTTATAAGCAGTTTTAAGTTATAAACAGCTTTAAACGAGTTCAACACAATTCTAAACAGTTTCGAACTAGTTTAAAATAATTTAAAACAAGTTCTAAGTAGTTTTACAAAAGTTTTAGGCATTTTTAAATAGTTTGAAACAGTTTTCAAATCAGTTTAGGGGAGTTATAAACAAGTTTTAAACACTTATGAGATGATAAGAGTAGTTTAGAACAGTTTAAAAGTGTTACAAACAAGTTCGAAACAATTTGAAACAACATTTAAATAGTTTCAAGTTCTAAATGGTTGTTAATTGATTCTAAACAGTTTAGAAGTAGTTCAAAAAAGTTAGAAACAAGTTCTGAGTAGTTTTACAAAACTTTTCGGCAGTTTTAAATAGTCATAAACAGTTTCAAATCAGTTCAGAGGAGTGATAGACAAGTTTTAGATACTTATGGGATGCTAAAAGCAGTTTAGAACAATTTAAAATTGTTACAAACAAGTTCGAAACTATTTGAAACAAAAGTTAAATAGTGTCAGGTTCTAAATGGTTGTTAATTAGTTCTAAACAGTTTAGAAGTAGTTCAAAAAAGTTAGAAACAAGTTCTGAATAGTTTTACAAAACTTTTCGGCAGTTTTAAATAGTCATAAACAGTTTTAAATCAGTTAAAAGGAGTGATAGACAAGTTTTTGATACTTATGAGATGATAAAAGTAGTTTAGAACAGTTTAAAATCAGTTTAAAATTGTTACAAACAAGTTCGAAACAATTTGAAACAACATTTAAATAGTTTCAAGTTCTAAATGGTTCTTAATTGGTTCTCAACAGTTCCAAACTAGTTCGAAACAGTTTGAAACCGGTTTTAATTAGTTTTACAAAAGTTTTAGGCAGTTTTAAATAGTCTTAAACAGTTTTAAATCAGTTCAGAGGAGTTATAGACAAGTTTTAAACACTTATAAGATGATAAAAGTAGTTTTAAGCAGTTTCAAATTGTTACAAACAAATTCTGAACATTTTTAAACAGGTTTCAAAGAGTTAACAATAGTTTCTAGACTGTTTTGAACAGTTTTAAATTGTTAGATACAAGTTCAAAGCTATTTTAAACAACATTTGAATAGTTTTAAGTTCTAAATGGTTGTTAATTGGTTCTAAACAGGTTTTAAACTAGTTTGAAAGAGTTTAAAACAAGTTCTAAGTAGTTATACAAAAGTTTTGAGCAGTTTTAAATAGTCTAAAACAGCTTTAAATCAGTTCAAAGGAGTTATAGACCAATTTTAAAAATTTATGCGAGGTTAAAGTAGTTCTAAACAGTTCTAAATTGTTACTAACAAGTTCTGAATATTTTTCAACAGGTTCCAAAGAGTTAACAACCATTTCTAAACTGTTTTGAACAGTTTTAAACTGTTAGAAACAAGTTTTAAATCATTTCTAACAACATTTAAATTGTTTCAAGTTATAAATGTTTGTTAATTGGTTCTAAACAGTTTCGAACAAGTTCAAAAGAGTTTGAAACAAGCTGTAAGTAGTTTTCTAAAAGTTTCTGGCAGTTTTAAATAGTTTATAAAAGTTTATAATCAGTTGAGAGGAGTTATAGACAAGTGTTAAACACTTATGAGATGATAAAAGTAATTTTGGACAGGTTCAAGTTGTTATAAAAAGTTATAAACATTTTTTAACTGGTTCCAAAGAGTTCAAATAATTTCTAGACTATTTTGGACAGTTTTAAATTTTTAGAAACAAGTTCGAAACTATTTAAATCTATATTTAAATAGTTTTAAGTTCTGAATGGTTGTCAATTGGTTCTGAACATTTTTAAACTGGTTCCAAAGAGTTAAGAAAAATTTATAGACTGTTTTGAACAGTTTTAAATTGTTAGAAACAAGTTTTAAACTATTTCAAACAACATTCCAAGTTTTTAGTATTAAATGGTTTGTAATTGGTTTTAAACCGTTTCGAACTACTTCAAAAGAATTTAAAACATGTTCTAAATAGTTTTACAAACCTTTTTCGGCGATTTCAAATAGTTTTTAACAGTTTTAATCAGTTCAAATGAGTTATAAACAAATTTAAATTTCTTATAAGATGTTAAAAATAGTTCAGAAGAGTTCCAAATTGTTACTAACAACTTCTGAATATTTTTCAACTGGTTCCAAAGAGTTAACAACCATTTCTAAACTGTTTTGAACAGTTTTAAATTGTTAGAAACAAGTTCGAAACTATTTTAAACAACATTTAAACAGTTTAAAGTTATAATTGGTTGTTTATTAGATCGAAACAGTTTCTAAACTAGTTTGAAAGAGGTTCTAAACAGTTCTAAATTGGTACTAACAAGTGCTGAATATTTTTTAACAGGTTCCAAAGAGTTAACAACCATTTCTAAACTGTTTTGAACAGTTTTAAACTGTTAGAAACAAGTTTTAAAACATTTCATACAACATTTAAATACTTTTAAGTCTAAAATGATTTGAAACTGGTTTTAAACCGTTTCGAACTACTTCGAAAGAGTTACAACAAGTTCTAAATAGTTTTAAAAACATTTTAGGCAGTTTCAAATAGTTTTTAACAGTTTGAAATCATTTCAAATCAGTTATAGACAAGTTTTAAACACTTAAGAGATAATAAAAGTAGTTCTGGACAGTTTTAAGTTGTTACGAACAAGTTCTTAACAGTTTTAGCTTGTTTTGAAACAGTTTTAAGTAATTACAAACAGTTTTAAACAAGTTTTAAACAGTCCTAAACTAAACTTTTTTACCAAAAAATACCCGGCCAACATTAATTTTGACAAAAAGAAATACTTGTTCAATTTTCTCTACGAATAGACACTCCGTTTAATCAAATATGATTTTCAGAAAAATTCAGTTTTTTTTCAAAAAGAGTAAGAGATAGAAAAAATATTATCTGAAGAAAAAAGATGCGCCAGAGAATTCCCAACAAGATAGTAATTATAAAATTTTGTTTCTTAAAAATTAATTTCTATAGGTGGTGGGGGGAAAAGCGGATACCGCTTTTAAAATTTGATTTGCCTTTATTAAATCCAGAGGCTCAATTATCCTTTTTTTGTTTTCAATTATCCTTTTTGTCGAATAACTTACAATTTCTTTTTAATTATTTGAATTCTAATTAGTTTCTATAAGCAAAATAATGTTGAGACTTACCTTATAAATGCCGTCGACGAGTCTAGTGAGCTCCTCGGTCTCCATCTTTGTCACTCCCTTAAGTAGCTAAAGACACGTGCCGACGATTTCACGAGATGCTCATATTTTTCCTTCCTCCCGAGACCCGGTTTCACGCACTCGCTCCACTTTCCCGAAGTCAAGTGTGGAGTCAGGAATTGCCTCCGGTGGCACTGTCTCGCTCGTGACTCTTCCCTTTCTATCCTTTTCTTACGAGGAATTCCACAACACTGTAAAGACAAATGTCTACTGTTAGTTGTCATTTTATTTTCAAATTTATACACCCTAACTTCAATTCAATTCGCTCCAACTCATCTTTAAATCAAACTGTTCAACTCATAAAATAGATATATCTCCTTGTTATAAAAGAGGGTAAAAATATTCCAATTTCCCCCTGAATTGGAAATTATTTTTTTATAGTTATCAATATCAACATAGAGATTAATCTCAATTTTGCTCAATAATAAGTTCATGTGGCAAAATTATAGACAAAAAATAAATTTCTTAATAAGATTTAAGAATAGTAAATTTAAAATTATTTAAAAACTTCTCTAATTTTTAACAATTCTTTTCTATTATGATTTCAATTATTTGCTACAATTTTCAACTATTTTTATCATTTTTCAAACATTTTCTTCAATTTCTAATCATTTCCATTATTTTTCAATTTTTCCCCTAATTTTTAAATTTAATTTCCGCAAGTTTCAATTATTTTCTTTAATTTTTCCAAATAAAACTTTTTCGGTTTTGATTATTTCCTTTAATATCAAATTAGTTTAATTATTTATCAATTAAGGGGTAAAACCACTGTGAATCTTTTGAAAAATAGAAAAAAAAAATTTTTAGATAGGAAGAAACTTTTCTTGTACAATTTTTAAGCGATTTGCTTAAAAATTGGTATGCAGCTATATGATGATTTTTTTATGGAACTACGTAGGGATTTTTTTTTTTTTGTCAAAAAACAAAAATTTTTATTAACAATTTTCTATCGATTTTTTACCGAAAAAGTTGAAATTTATATCCGGTTTTTTCAAAATTTTCTACGTACTTAACTACTCTCTAAATCTAAATTAATTAAAAACTACTATTTTAAGTGTGAAAACTCGTTTACCATGTCCAATAGTAATTTTTTACTAATAATTTAGTAAAAAAACTACTAATTTAATGAGACTAAGTAATTTTTAGGTTATGTTACACTACTAAAAGAATTAGTAGATTTCTATTTGCTAATTACATTAGTTATTTTTTACTATTTAATTACTTAAATTTAACTAATGAATTAGTAGTTTTCTACTAATAATTATAGTTATTTTTTACTATTTAAAAAAGAGAAAAATCGTTCACGATTTTAACCTCTAATTAGTAGTTTTTTACTAATTCAGATTTAGAGAGTAGCTTTTGAGTTGCGAATTTATAATAATTTTTGGTTTTGTTTCAAAATCACAAGTTGAAAAATGTTTTCTACCGACCGTATACCTCTACTTAAAAAAAGGAATTTTTTAAATTGACCATCAAGGCCGCCTTTTTAACTTTTTAAACGTAGCACAATAATTTTTTTATACTTCAATAGATACCTAATAACAATAATTAAACCGGTTTTTAATTCATTTTTTGTGCTTCCGTAAAAAAAAGTCTTAAAATTAAGTATATTTTTCGTGCTTTGCAGTGGTCTAACCCCTTAATTTTAAATTCATTTCGTCATTTTTCAATTATTTTTACAAAATATGATTTTTGTTTTTCAAATTGTAATTTTTTTCTACAAATTACAATTTATTTCTTCAAAATCAAATTAGTAATATTAATTTGTAATGCCATTTAAATAATGGAAAGACATCACTCATTAAATTTTTTAATTTAATTATCAGTTTCACTGTTTTCATCGTTTTCCATAATCATGTTCCAAATATTTTTTTAATTTTGAAAAACCTGTTTCATGCTTCATCAATTTTTTTTAAAATAACTAAATTATTCAATTTTAATTTATTGTTTTTAAATTTTAGTTGTATTTTTCAAGTATTTAAATTTTTCGATTTTCAATCACTTTCTTTTATATCAAATGAACTCTGTAATTTTTTCAATTTTTTTTTCTTAAATATCCATAATATTATCTTTAATTTCCAATTAATTTGATCATTTTTCAAGTAGTCTTGTTTATCTCAAATATTTTCTATACTTTTTTTAATTATTTTTTATGAATTTTTATCTTCAATTTTTAATTATTTCTACCATTTTGCAATTACTTCTTGTTATTTTCCATTATTTTTTAATTAATTTTCTAATTTTTTTTATATTTATCCCAAATTTCAGTTATTTTTTCAATTTACAATTATTTTTATCATTCTGCAATTATTTTCTTTTATTACGAATAAAAAATTACAACATATATTTGTATGTTGTAATTTTTTCAATTATTTTTCAAAAGTAAAAATTATTTTTTTCAATATTTAATTACTTTTGTTACTTTGCAAATATTTTCTCGAATTTTTTATTATTTTCATTATTCTTCAATTAATTTTCTAGATTTTAAAATATTTTTCTCAAATTTTAATAATTTTCTTCAATTTTCAAAATTATTATTGTTATCATTTTGCAATCAATTACTTAAATTTTAAATTATTTTTACTATTCCTCAATTAAATTCCTAAACTTTCAATTATTTATTTTATTTTTCAATTTTTTTTTTTTGTAATTTTCATTTTCTCTTATCTTTTTGCTATTATTTTCTCTACCTTTTAATGAGCAATATTAATTATTTTTTAATTAATTTCCTAAATTTTCATTTATTGTCTCAAATCAAAGTTACTGTGTCCACTTTTCAATGTTTTTATAGTTCTTTAATTATTTGTCTCAATTTTCAATAACGTTCGACACTTTTTAATTATTGTTTTTAATTTGCAACGATTTTCACAAATTTTATATTATTTTGATTATTTTTTTGATTAATTCCGAAAATTTAAATTATTTATCTCCAATTTCCAATATTTTCTTCAATTTTCGTTTATTTCTGTAATGTTTTAATTATTTTCCTAAATTTAAAATTCTTGAAATCTTTTTGTAATTAGGTACTTTCTTTTACTTCACACATATTCCGTATTTTTTTTTTCAATTATTTGTTACAAATTTTTATTATTTTCCTCCTTTTTCAATTATTTCTACCATTTTTCAATTACTTTTTGTCATTTTCCATTATTTTTTAATTAATTTTCTAATTTTGTAAATTATTTATCTTAAATTTCAGTTATTTTTTTAATTTACAATTATTTTTATCATTCTGCAATTATTTAATTTTATTAAAAATAAATATATGTTGTAATTTTTTCATTTATTTTTCACAAATTAAAATTATTTTCATTATTTAATTATATAATTACTTTGCAAATATATTCTCGAATTTTTTATTATTTCCATTATTCTTCAATTAATTTTCTAGATTTTAAAATATTTTTCTCAAATTTTAATAATTTTCGTAAATTTTCAAAATTATTATTGTTATCATCTTGCAATCAATTTTTTCAATTTTTAATTATTTTTACTATTCCTCAATTAAATTCCTAAATTTTCAATTATTTATCTCATTCTTCAATTATTTCTTTTAATTTTCATTTTCTTTTATCTTTTTGCAATTATTTTCTTCACCTTGTCAATTAATTTCCTAAATTTTCATTTATTATCTCAAATCTAAGTTAATGTATCCACGTTTCAATGTTTTAATCATTCTCCAATTATTTTTCTCACATTTTAAATACTTTTGACAATTTTTGATTATTTTTTGTTAAATTGCAATTTCTACAATGTTTTAATTATTTTCCTCAATATAAAATTCTGGAAATCATTTTGTAATTAGGTACTTTCTTTTACTTCACATATATTCTTTATTTCTATATAATTTCTAATATGAATTATTTTTCGTAAATTGCAATAATTAATTATCTTCAATTTTCTATTATTTTTATCATTTTTGCTTCCCCATAGAGGAAATCTTTGTAATCGAAGATTTTCGATTTCCCAAAAATAATCTAAATTGACTCATTTTCATCTAAAAAGCGTAAATTTTCTTTTTAAAGCAAATGTCTAAATGTGTGTCTATATATGTGTGTGTGTATAGCTTTTTTTGTCGCCATGATATCTCGAGAACGGTTTAAAGGACTTCAATAAAATTTGGATGGATCATTAGGCTCATAAATATCTAAATTTGGACACAGTGATTCTCGAAAATACCCAATCAAATTTTTTGAGCATCTTTTTTCACCGAAAAAATTGTTTTTCCCGAAATTATTTTAATCCTAAAAGTACAACTTACTGAATACAAAAGCGGTATTTCTTATCACAAAACGAATCGATTGACCTACATAAAGTTTATAATGAATCAAAAATTATTCTCATTTTTATCCAATTAATTTCTAAAAATTCTATGTCACAAATTTCAGTTATATTTTAAAATGTTTTCAATTCCAAAATTAATCGTGCCTCCTTTCTGATCAACATTAAGTATGCAGATGGCAAAAATTTACAATCTAATCTCAATCTGTCATTTTGAAGAAAATAAACTTCTATTCCATTTTTTCAATTAAATAATAATAATTCTATATTAATCTTTCTTATTAATCTTAAAATATATATTTATGTAAATTGAAGAAAACGTTTTCTTGTCGATTACAACTTTTTATGAAGCAAATTACAGTTATATTCGATAATAATTTGCACCGCAACTGATTAATTCGATTATAAGAAAAATAGAATAAAATAAGTATTTCCGCGTGTTGGAATTCTTTTTACTCAGAGGTCAATTGCATCAACATATCTCGTGCGTCTATGCGATAACCGAGCTAATGTAAAAATTGTGTACTGGTACAGAAATCGTTACCGTTAAGGCGGAGTCTTAGGGTAAGACCTTACTAGTTCCTAGTTTAGCCGTAACCATTTTCCATACTGGTTCAACTCTTTTTCTTTTCCTCTTTTTTTTTTAAAGAAACATTTCACAGCTTAAAGGAGATAAGGCAACGAAGGATTAGATAAATGAGGTGCAAGACGTGAGAAAAGGTCTTAAAAAATTGCACGAAATTTCGACTGAATATTCTAGACACCTGGGACAGAGCTTTATTTGAATAAGAACCTAATAAATTATTCATTTGTTTCACTGTAGGTGTAGATATATATACTCAGACTGAGAAAACATGACAATTGCATTTCATATTATGTTTTAGTCTTAACACTGTTAATTGTAATTCATTGATAAGAAATTCGAAAGAAAAATAAAATTTTGTAAAAATTGACAAAAATGTTATTAAGAATTTTTAGGTTTTTTTTTTTCATATCTGAATTTATGTGCCTAGGACTCAAGAAATTTAAAAAAATTAATTATTTGAAAATTTTTAATTTAAATACGGTCTAAACTCTGCATAACTTTCTTTTGGATAATTTCTTTCTGCGTCTGTAAACATAACCTCTATTCATCATCTTTGTATATTTTACAGAATTTCTATTCAGTTTATAATTCTTCTTTATCTGTATATTCGATAAAATATTTATTTTGCATAATTTTCATTTTGATTAATTTAAATTTACCCAAACTCATGGATTCCATTTCTCATATTATCAATCTAGCATAAACAAGTTCAAAATTAATCAAAAAAAACCCAACAGACATATATTTATTGAAATTGGACAATTTTGAATTTGTTTAAGCGAAATTGGTATTTTGATAAATGGAATCTATGAAAAATGATAATTCTGTGTATTGGAAATTTTGATCGACATTGAGTTTATTAAATGATTTATAGGTTATGTAATCATATACAGATATATCAAAAGTATGTCAATTAATAGTTCTGATAAAGTGAAAGTGAAGTTATATGTGATCCGTCATAAAGAAAGAGACCTAAGAAGCAAAGAATTTCAGGTTATATTTGCGATTTGCAGAATGAAAAAATACAATCAGAATTAACACTGAATGCAAAACTGTTGACAAATTTCTAAGTATTCTTTTTCGCTGAATCCAAATCCGAACTCAGAATTGCTAGATCAAAATAATCAGATTAGCTAAAATTTTTTAGATAATCTCAAAAAAGCGATTTCTTCGTGTTTTTGATCAGTTTTTTGAGACTGGAAATTCTAACTTAGGATTCGGATTTAGCGAAGAAAAATACACTAAGATTTTGTTCCGGAAAAAAAAGATTTTTTTTTTTTGGATTTTGAGTAGTTTTTGAGATTATCTAAAAAAATGTAATCAATTTTGATTTTGGATTCGGATTCAGTGAAGAGAATTTTATTATTTTTGTCATTTTTACATTTTCTTCTTAAAATTTCAATTATATTCTTAAATCTTCAAATTATTGTCAGGAATATTTAAATTTATTACACAAGTTTTAATTTTCTCTTGTTATTTTTAAATTATTATTTTCTTCAAATTTTAATTAATCTTGTCAGTATTCAAAAATATTTGTAATTTTTTAATTATTTTCTTCATATTTTTATTATTTTTGCCATTTTAAAATTGTTTTCTAATAATTTCAATTATCTAAAATTATTTTTTTTAATGCCATGGAGTTTTTAATTTTTTATCTTTCAATTATTTTCGTCTAATTGACATTATTTTGTTAGTTCTTTTTATTATTGTCATTAATTTATTAAGTTTTTACACTTTTTTCAATTCTTTTCTACAAATTTCAATTACTTGAATCAAACTTTAATTCCACTCTTCATATTTCAATTTTTTTTTTACATTTTCGAATACTTACATTTTTTATTCTCTTCAGATTTCAATCATTTTCTTCAAGCTTCTAATATTTTTTCAATTTTTCAATTATTATATATCAATTTTTAATTTTTAAACCAGCTTTCAATTATTTATGTCATTATTCAATTAGTTTTTTAACATTTTATTTATATCGTTAATTCTTCAATTAATGTATTAAAATTTTTATTTTTACCCCATTTTTAAATTTTATTTCTCATTTCTCATTAATCTTTTTCCAAGTTTAAGTTATTTTCGTCATTTTTCAACTATTTTCTTAAAACTCAATTATGTTCTTCAGAATTTAAATTATTGTCAGGAATATTTAAATTTTCTACGCAAGTTTCAATTTATTTTTGTAATCAATTTAATTATTTATTCTTAAATTTTATATTATTCATCGCAAATGTAAATTAATTTTTTTAATTTACCATTATTTTTATCATTTTGCAATTATTACCTTTAATTTTTAATCATTTTTATAATTTCTAAATTAATTTCCTGAACTTTCAAATATTTCAAATAATTATTTTGTTCAATTTTCATTTATTTTTATTATTTTGCAATGATTTTCTCCAACTTTTAATATTTTCATTATTTTTCAATTAATTTCCTAAATTTGCAGTTATTTTCACAATTTTAGATTATTGTCATCAATTTTAGATTATTGTCATCAATTTTCCATATTTTGAACGATTTTTCAATTATTTTCTTTTGCTTTAAAATAAATTTTGCAATGTTTCTATTATTTTCTTCAATTCCTAATTATTTTTATTATTTTGGCAAAACTTTCAAAAATTTCAATTATTTGTCTGAAATATCAATTATTTTCATCAATTTTTCATTATTTTTGCGATTTTTTTAATACTTTTATCTAATTAAAATTTTTTAAGTAATTTTGTAATTATTTCATTTCTTTAAATATATATTTTATTATTTTTTTCAATTATTTCCTTCAAATTTTATTTACTGTAATCAATTTTTCATATTTCAATTATTTTCATCATATTTCAATTTTTTTCTCAATTTTAAGTTATTTTCAGCATATTTCAATTATTTTTTTTCAATTTTGAATTATTTTCCTGGATTGTTAATTATTATTATTAGCATTTTTTACAATTTATTATTTTCTAAGATTTTTAAGTATTTTTCTAAAATTTCAATTATTTTCATCAATTTTCGATTATTTCTGCAATTTTATAATTATTGTCATTAATTAAAATTTTTAAAGTAATTTTGTAATTATTTTCTTTTTTTTTAACATATAATCTAGGCTTTTTTCAATTATTTCACTTAAATTTTGCTTACTGTTTGCAATTTTTCATATTTAAATTATTTTCATCATATCTATTTAAATTGTTTTTCTTAATCTTTAATTATTTTCAGCATATTTCAATTATTTTTTTTCAATTTTGAATTATTTTCCTGGATTGTTAATTATTATTCTTAGCATTTTCTAAAATTTATTATTTTCTAAAATTTTTAAGTATTTTTCTAAAATTTCAATTACTTATATCGGTTTTCAATGTTTTTCTCAATCTTAAATTACTTACAGCAAATTTCAATTATTTTTTTTTTAATTTTGAATTAATTTGCTAATTTTACAATTATTTTTCTAGATTGATAATTATTATTCTCATTTTCTAAAATTATTTTCTAAAATTTATAAGTATTTTTCTAAAAATTCAATTAATTTCTTCAATTTTCAATTATTTTTATTTATTTTCTTAATTTCTACATTTTTTTAATAATTTATCGTAAATTTCAATTATTTTTAGTTCTCTTCAAGTCTTTTATCCAATTATTAATAATTGTCATTTTTTCAATTAATTTTTAAAATCTTCATGTATTTTTCTCCAATTTCCATTATTTTTTTTATTTAAAAAAATTTTCGTAATTTTTTCAATTATTTCTCCCAAATATTACTTATGTTTTACAACTTATCATTTTTTTGATCATATTTCAAATATTTTCTTCAAGTTTCAAAATTTAAAATTATTTTTCAATTATTTTCCAAAATATCTGTTCCAAAGTATCTGTTTTAATTTTCAATTTTTTTCATTTGTTTTATAATTTTCCAAATTTTAAACTATTTATCCGACATTTCAATTATTTCATTCAATTTTCAATTATTTATAATATTATTTATATTTTTTCTTTAGTTTTCAATTACTTTCGTTCTTTTTCATAATTTCCAAAAAGTTTTTAATTTTATATGTTTAATTAAAAATTGTTCTCTTTCATTTTAAATTACCTACGTTTATCTTTTTTCATTTATTTTCTCCAAATTTTAATTATTTTCCTTTTTTTTCAAGGGGTTTCTGAAAGTTTTAAGTATTTTTCTTAAATTTTCTTTGTCTTTCCTTTATTTAAAATATATTATGTAATTTTTTCAATTATTTTCTCAAATTTTAATTTTTTTTTTAATTTTCAATCATTTATTTTTTAATTTACAATTATTTTCTCTAATTTCTCATTATTGAATTTTTTAAATTTATTTTTAAAACTTGTCTATGATTTTTTAAATTACTTTCCCCAATTTTTAAATGATTTCATTATTTTTTTTCAATTAATTTGCAAAGTTTTGAATTATTTTGTTTAATTTCAATTACCGTAAAACAGGGTAATTTCGCTCAAATTTTCATGTTTTTTTAAAAAAAGTATAGGAAAAAGTTAATAATAAATTTTGGTACTGAAAATATATAATCTCTGACTCTTCCTCTTTAATTTCACAAAATAAAAAAATTACTATATATTGCGTAAACCTATTTAATATACCTTTTTATTGTGAGCGAAATTACACCTCAATGTGGGGTAATTTCGCTCAACTTTAATGACTTTAATTTTTAACAACAAAAATATGTTAGTTTACAAGCTATAATCACTTTATAAAATCATTATAAATAAAATAATGTTATTTAATTAATATTTACAGTCATCAGAATAAATATTTAACCACGTTTTGTGTTTTATAATTTCGTAAAATTTTTGAATTTTGTCATGAGAAATAACCTTAGATACTTGATAAACAATTGAATGATACATTGTATTCATGAACGAAATTACCCAACAAATATGAAATATTTTTTTTAAATTGACTTTTTTCAAAATCTATTCAACTTTTCAGTAATTTTATTTTTTCTAAATCATGTCAGGGATATAGGAAATAAGATTATTAGATGATTTTAACATAAAATATTTTAAATATAGGTTTCACAAGCGACTTTTACACACTACTTGTTCAATGAGCAAAATAGACATCTTTAAATAAATATTATTTTTATTAAAACTTGACTATAATTCTACTTTAAAATACCCTTGAGACACAGTTTGATACTTTTCCTAACATTAGCAATTGCAAATTTTATATTTTTCTTCCTAGAAATAACAATAAATAATTTTTGAAAAAAAAAGTTTCCACTGAGCGAAGTTACACTACATGAGCGAAGTTAGCCTGTTTTACGGTATTTTTTGCAACTTTTTTTAGTTCTAAAATTTTATAAATTAAGTCCTGAGTAATTATTTATTGTATTAATTTATTTATTTATATAAATTTATTTTTAAATATCATATTTGAAATATTTATAATTATTTTAAAGGTCTATTAGAGTTGATCAAGGGTCCCCTTATCTTAAGGGCCCCGGGGCACTGTCCCACTTTGACCCTTAACACTTACGCCACTGAATATATCATGGGTGATTTATCCATAATTATGTCAGTACCATGGAATTATTTTTTCCAGTGCGAATATCTAAATTTACTCATCATCATCTCTCGAAAGTGGCATTTTCCTCGACAAATGAACTTGAAATAGAAATAAAATCGAAAACAAGTTTAACTCTCAGACATGAAGAAACTTGTGATTGCAATAGAACGCTTGTACATTTTTTTCTGACTTTTTTTTTGTGTGTGTGTGTGTGTGTGTGCAGAAAGACGAGTTCCTTAAAGGCGAGGAACTATATTTTTCTATAAGTGAAGGTGTAGTTGAAGGTCGATGCAAAAAAAAAGGAAGATCGTTTTCTGTCCTTGGTTCACTTTCCTTATAATTAGAGTGGGAATCAATGTGCAACAAACAAGGAAATACAGCATCGGCAAGTTCTTATGTGCTTTCACGATTTCTCGATTTCAAACTGCTATCTCATAAAAGTGGTTTAGTTCATGGGAGCAGGTTGAATTAGTGGTACTCGATAGGATCGAATCTCATCGATTGAAATAGCAGTTGGAGGTCTTTTACGTTGATAGTAAGTCTACTATTAAAGGCATATAAAACGTGCCCGGTTAAGTTATGCGCCTTTTTCCCCTTAGTTTGCTCTCCCTTTAAGAGTTTAATACTCTAGGACTTAGCGAATACTGGGTGTCCTTGCGGAATGAAAGTAGCCTGGAAAACATGACCTCTTATTATGCGCGCGCATGACTAATGTTAGGGAGCAAGTCTCTAAATTGTTCCTAAGTCGATTCCAGGTATGGTGTAACTCAGATTATTCAGATTTATATCATTGAACAGGTGTAGGTGTCTCTGCGTTTATCCGTCTCTATCAATGCCAAATGATTCTATTTAAATTGAACTTTTAGAATCGAGCAGTTTCCACCACACCCCGTGTGAGAATATTTAAACGATAAGGCTAAAGAAGGTAATTAGAATATTTTTTTTACATGGGAATGAGTTCTGGACGATTCTCCCAGATTTTGCAATGGTTTTATTTTATGAATTTTTTTATTTTGGATTACATTTTAAAAACAGGTTTCATAGTGACAATGAAGAATATTTTAGGGAAAATAGCGGACTTAATATATAAAATTAGGGGACCTTTATAGGGTACTTTAGAAAGTTGATAAATAAAGATAAATAAATTATATATCCTAATTAATTTGCATCAAGACAAAACATTGACAAAATTGTGGAATTACTTATTATTAAATAAATAAAAACATCTTAAAAAGTAAGAAATATGAAAAATACATTTTTTTCTTATTTCTTAAAAGCTTAACAATTCTCAAAAGAAACAGAATTTGAATCAACGGAAATTTGAATGTTATAAAATTTGAATAGATTCACATTCTGATAAATTTACGACTGGATTATTAGTAAATTTGAATCAAATAATATTTAGAGAGATAAAATAAGAAAAAAGAGAAAAGGAAAAAGAAACAAAGAAATATATTTGAAAAATGGGAGAAAATCTTCAAAAAAAGTTTGGCAAACTATGAAAAACTTTTTTTTAAAAATTAAAATATCGAAAAATAAACTATAACATAAAAAATAGTAAGAATATAATAAGAAAATGTAAAAATTGTATAAACAGAATGACAAATTTCTTTGAAAATGAAAAAATTTAGAAAATTATTCACTAATTGAAGAAAATTTAAAAAGCAATATGTAAATAAATTTAAGAAATAAAAGAAAGAAATTATTAAACAATTTTAACAACAAAAATTAGAAATCTAGAAATTAGAATAAACAATTTTATGTAAGGGTAAATAAATTTGCGAAAAATAGACAAAATGTAAAGAAAATTGAATAAATTTACATAAAAAATGAGTTAATTTAAAAAATATTGCAGATAAATAAAAAAAAATTGTACTCCCCTTCCCCCTTAGATTATCAAATTAAATAAGAAAATCAATAAAAAATTATAAAGTTTTTAAAAAAAGTTATAAAACCAAAATAATTATGTAAAATTACCTGAAATACTTTGCGTAAAAAGAAGAAAATTTACAACAGAAAATATTTGAATGTAAATAAAAGAAAAGTCTTCAAAAAGTGAATAGCATTAAAAAATTTTATAAAAATACAAAAAAAATAATAATAATAAAATTCTGACGTTTTTTTTTTAAGAATAAGAAATTATAAGAAAAAGTAGGTGAGAATTGAGATTTAATTTTAACATTAATTAAATTGACGGGCAATGTATGCATATTTATAATTTTTAATCAATTTTATTAATTAAATAGAATTTACTTTCCCTCTAAATCTGAATCAGTAGTTTTCTACTAAAAATTAGTAATTATCTACTAAAAAAATAGTAAAATTCTTACTATTTAATAGTACCTAACTTTTCGATAATTCATTAGTAGAAAACCACTAATTCATCATTAGAGAGTTCAAATCTTTTTTTTTTTAAATTGTTAAAATCTCTTCAATTATTAAACTATTAATTTATTGTAATTTATTAAATCTTAATTTTTTAACTACATATTGATTTGAATAATTTTTTATACATAAAAATTTTTTAAATTATTTATAGCAAAAATTTTTTTAAACAAAAATATATAAATTTAAATAAAAATTGGTGTTCATTGCATAAACACTTTTCTTCAAATTTAGGATAAAATGTATACTTTATATAATTAAAGTTTAAAAAATTATGAAAAATTTAAAAAAAAAAATATCGAAACTATAAAATAAAAAATAATAATAATATAATAAGAAAAGGTAAAAATTGTATAAACAGAATGAAAATTCTTTTAAAAATGAAAAATTTTAGAAAATTATTCACTAATTGAAGATAATTCAGAAAGGAATATGTAAATAAATTTAAGAAGTAAATAAAACAAGTTATTGAACAATTTTAACAAAAAAAATTTGTTTACTAAATCTTAGAATCTAACAGTTTTATGAAAGGGTAAATAAATTTGCTAAAAATAGACAAAATGTAAAGAAAATTGAATAAATTTACATAAAAAACGAGTTAATTTAAAAGTAATGCAGTTAAATAAAAAAAATAATTGTACTCCCTTTTTTTAGCTTTAGATTATGAAATTAAATAAGAAAATCAATTAAAAAATTAATAATTTTTTCGAAATTTTATAAAATCAAAATAATTATATAAAATAACCTGAAATACTTTGCGTTAAAAGAAGAAAATCTACAACGCGAACAAAATATTAAAAGTATAATTAAAAGAAGAATCTTCAAAAAGTAATTAGCATTAAGAAATAATTTAAAAATACAAAAGAAATAATAATAATAATAAACTGACATTTTTTTTAAGAATAAGAAATTATAAGAAAAAGTAGGTGAGAATTGTGATTTAATTTTAACCTTAATTAAATTGACGGGCAATTTGTGTATATTTAAAATTTTTAATCAATTTTATTAATTAAATAAAATTTATTTTCTCTCTAAATCTGAATTAGTAGTTTTGTACTTTCAATTTGTAGTTTTCTACTATGAATTAGTGAAAAGTGAGTCAAGAATTTTACTAATTTTTTAGTAGAAAACTACTAAATTCAGATTTAGAGAGTTCAAATCCTTTTTTCTAAATAAATTTATTGTAATTCATTAAATTTTAATTATTTAACTACATATTGATTTGAATAACTTTTTGCACATAAATTGCACATAATTTTTTAGTAGAAAACTACTTAATTCAGATTTAGAGAGTTCAAATCCTTTTTTCTAAATAAATTTATTGTAATTCATTAAATTTTAATTATTTAACTACATATTGATTTGAATAACTTTTTGCACATAAAAATTTTTTAAATTATTTGTATCAAAAACTTTTTTAAACAAAAATATATAAATTTAAATAAAAATTGGTGTTCATTGCATGAACACTTTTCTTTAAATTTAGGATAAAATGTATACTTTAAATAATTAAATTGATCAATTTGTTCTTAAAGAATATTTCGCCTGAAGGACCTATGATTACAAAATAAAAATTGGAGTAATTATAAAAAGAGAAATTTTAAATGTAAAAAAAATGAAAATCATGAATTATTATGTTAATTTTTGGTCAATTTAGACTTTATATGAATCAATCGCTTCCATTTGAGACAAGGAATATCATTTTTCTATTTGTTAAATTGTATTTGTAGTTTGAAAAAAATTATTGACAAGAAACTATATTTTTTGGTGAAAAATGGTGCTTAAACAAATTTGGTTGGATATTTTTAAAAATCCCTGTTAAAAAATTATTAAAAATGAAAATTTAGGTTTCTTAGATGCATAAAAGTGGATTTAGACTATTTTTGGAAAATCGCAAGTCTTAACGATTGCAAATCATAATTAAATTTTTCGATAAAATTATATATATTTAAAATTCCAAGGAAATATAAACATGATTATTAAATGAAAATTCATTATTAATAAGTCAAACAATGATAAAAAATTATGGAAGAAGAAAAGAATTTATAATAAAGTTAGAAAGTTTTTAAAATTACCGGAAAGATTTAAATTAGGTTAAAATGAATCACAAAATAATTAATTTTTGAATTTTAACTCTTAAATTTTGAAATAATTGTAATTTTAAAACTTTGAATAAATTAAATTTCTGGATCAATAGTTTTTTTTAAGTTTTTCACAAATTCCCAGTTTTCGTGAAAAATAGGGGATATTAGGGGTAGATTTTCAAAAAAGGACTTTTAGGCACCAATTGCAATTTTTCCCCTTTTAGAGAAAATAGGGAACGCCTGCCAAGACTAAAAAATAAGAAAAAAGTAGTAATAAATTGATTTTTTGATAATAAATTTTCATTAAATTGCTATCTCGACTATGAATAAACGAAGAGCAGTATAAATAAAACTTTTGTCATTTTTTGTTGATAAAACAATCGGTCAGATTATACACGAGTAATTAGCAATCAATCATGAGTCATTCTTATTCTTTAATCGGCCTTTGTCATTAATCCAAGTAATTCTATGCTATCAGTTCCAAAAATCGATACGAAATTCGCACAAATTGAAAAATCTTCTGTTTGAGAAATGGAAGAATTATTGAGTAAGTATTATTTTGACACAAAACATATAAAGATTGTTATATTGGTACAAACATTGGTAAATGTTATTTTATACAAAACCTTAAATTAATGGTTTTAACATTAATTAATTAAATAAATAATAAACACTTTAACTAATTTATAAAAAACAAATAATTAATAATTAGAACCTAAAAATCGTTTAATTTAAAGAGTTGTACAAAATAACATTTACCTATGTTGCTTTGTTAAACAATCTTCAAAATAAGTTTTGTGTCAAAATGATACTTACTCGAATTATTGATAATTGTGTTTAAAAAATTGACAATTTAAACTAAAATTGGATTGGATGTAGTAATTTTGATAAATTTTGGAAGAGAGACTAATAAAGATCGTACTTGAGACAAACGATAAAAAATTAAATAAATAATGCAATTTATTTAAATGAATTAAGTTTTTAATTTTTGAGGTTACAAATAAATGTTCTCCATCGATTTTGACATTTTTTTTACAGCAATCTTCTAGAGAAAATTTTTAAGATTTTATTTCAACAATAAAAAAGTGGGATATTCTGTTTCTTTAGTAATAACAATAATTTCAGTCTCGCCAAATTTTGGTAAAATAACAGAAATTTAAAATAAAACACACGAATTTGCTCCTGCTACGCATTTTTACATCTATACGTATTGTAAGTATGCTGTTGTTTTTAATATATTTATTATTTCGTGTTGTCAAAATTAGTTGAAAACTTTTTCAAACAAAAACATACTTAACGAAAGCAAGTCTCAAATCGAGACAAAACAGGCTCAATAAGAATTCAGGTTTTTTCTGTATACAACTTCATAGTAGAAGTACAGTTAAAAAGTCATCAAATCAACTAAAATTTCTGTTCAACATTCCAAAAATAATTATTTCTCAGAATCTATTTCAATTCACCTACATATTTATAACTTTTAAAATTATTTTCCCGTGAATGTATTTACCCTTTCAGTGAGGTATAACTTGTGTAATTCCAATGCAAATTGTCCAGTAAACAAACCAGCGTAATAATCCTGAATTTGACTATTGTTTGCCAAGTAGTGAAAGTGACGATAATTATTCATATATTTAACGTCTAGGAATTTAAAAAAAAAAAAGACTGAATGTGCGGTTTTGCGTAGGGCGCGACTACTTATCGAATGGCATTTAAATCAACTCGATGAACAGGCAGGAATGTTGTCCTGCTTCTCAGTAATAACGGTAAGTTCAATCCTTGTATCCTGCGTGTACCCCACCCTGAAATTGTAAAAGCACCTGTGGTTGCAGCACAATTTTGTGGTACTGTTATATTCATTCAAGTGAATTCCTCCAGTGCAGTCAACTTATTTAAAAAATCATTATTTCAAATTGAAAACAGTGATGAATTAAGCAACTACCTCATTACCATAAAAACAAATATGTCTAATATAAAAGAATGTATTCTATACACAGTATTGCCGAAAAATGTCAGTTTAACGGTTTTTTTTTTTTAATTTAAACACACTCGTGTACAAATGAGTAGAGATAATTAAATATAAATAAGAGTATAGCATGCTCTAGAATATTTTATTTTAAACAGTGAAAAGAAATTTAATACAGACTACACTCATCCTATTAAGTGAATTGACAGCTATCATTTTTCTCTGAATAGTTATACATATCGAAAGCATCTCACATTTCACATGCCATCATCTCCTTTTCCATGATCGATTCGAGCTATAGCTGTGGCTAATGAATGCAGCCACTTTTATCGTATATATTTATCTTCAAGTTGTTTTTTCAAACTTATCTCATTAGTCACCAAAGAAGTGCATCGAATCCTGACTACTTGACAGAATTTATCTTTCGTAGGTATATACAAGTTATAAATTTCAGAGACTGTCAATTGGCTCCTCAAATACGGAACTTCAGGTATCGCTTCATAAATTAACCAACTACTTGTAAAGTCAGATAGGTTCGTTAATAATAAATTGAATGGAGGAATTCGAGTCAATTTTCTGTCAGCTTGATAAATATTTTATGAAAATAGATCAATTTTTGAGAAAACTGGTGTGATTTAAGAAAATGATGCACTTGTTTTTAAATGGAAAATCATTATGTTTTATTTTATTTATGTAGTTTTATTTTTTATTTTTAAATAAGAGAAATTACCAAAAAATCGGACAATAAAGTACGAATTTCTTGTCCGACTTTGCACGACTTTTTCCACTGAACACAACTCGAGTCGACGGAATCTATATATGAAAATATAGGTATATATTAAAAATGTCAGAGTATGGAATTCCATATTATGAAAGTGGTGAAAATCTGTAGAAAAAGAAAAACAGCTAAAAAATAAAGATACAATAACAATAACATAAAGATAAAGTATACTAGAAAGTGAAAAAGTTTTGGAAATTTAAAAAGAACAAAATTACTAGAAAAGTTAAAAAAAAACGATTAAAAAGATTTATATAAAATTGAAACATAATTAAACTATAAAAGAAGTAACTAATCAATAAAAAAATTGCCTGAAAATTCCAAAACAATTAGAAATTAAAGAAAATAAATATAATGTTACGAGAAATAAACAGAAATTTGTGAAAATTACACAAGAATAAAAAAACTCTGAAAAGTGCAATAAAAAAATTGAAATAAAAATAAAGACAGCTCGAAAAAGAAAAAAGCAACTAAAGACAACAAAATAGCTAAAAATTAATAAAACGGGTTTAGAAAATTTTAAAAAATTACTGAAAAGTAAAAGAATTTTGATATTAGAAGAGGGTATTTAAAAAAAAAAGATAAATTATTAGAAAGTAAAAAAATAACTAAGCTCTGTTTAAAACTTGAAAGTATGACTAGAAATTGAAAAAAAAATTGTGAAATAACGTAAAATTATTAGAATGTAAAAAAAAACTTAGAATTTAAGAATTATTACTAAAATCTTTTTTTATACTTTCGTTATATCAAAAAGTAACTATGATAAGAAAATAATGACTAAAAAGTAAAAAAATTATTAGAAAATTCCAAAATAATTAGAAATTAGAATTAAAAAAAAAATAAAGACAACTCGAAAATGAAAAAAGTAACTAGAGACTGAACAAAATAGCTAAAAATTAATAAAACGGGTTTAGAAAATTTTAAAAAATTACTGAAAAGTAAAACAATTTTGATATTAGAAGAGGGTATTTAAAAAAAAAAAGATAAATTATTAGAAAGTAAAAAAATAACTAAGCTCTGTTTAAAACTTGAAAGTATGACTAGAAATTGAAAAAAAAATTGCGAAATAACGTAAAATTATTAGAATGTAAAAAAACTTAGAATTTAAGAATTATTACTAAAATCTTTTTTTATACTTTTGTTATATCAAAAAGTAACTATGATAAGAAAATAATGATTAAAAAGTGAAAAAATTACTAAAAAATGAAAATTATTACTATCAAATGAATAAATAACTAGGAATCTAAATAAACAACTAAAAATGAAAACAAAACTTTTTTAAAAGATAAAAAATTCAAGATAGAGTTAAGTGTCTAGAAATTAGAAATTTATAACTAGAAAGTAAAAAAGTAGCATTTAAATGTAAAAAATACCTTAATTTTGTAAATAAAGACTAGAAATTGTAAAAAACAAAAATTTAAACAAAGAAAAGCATCTAAAAATAGAGAAAGATAGATAAAAAATAAAGTAAAATAATAGAACGTAAAAAATACTTAAAAATGAAAAGATGTAAATTTATAACTAGAAAGTAAAAAAGTATCATTTAAATGTGAAAAATACCTAAATTTTAAAATTAAAGACTAGAAATTGTAAAAAAAAAACATAAGCAAAGAAAAGCATCTAAAAATGATGAAAAATAGGTAAAAAATAAAACAAAATATTAGGAAGTAAAAAATACTTGAAAATGAAAAGATATAACTGCGAACAATATTTAAAAATTACAAGTAAAAAAAAACTATAAAATGCAAATGATAACTGAAGAATAAAAAAAAATTACTAGAATATTTTCAAATAATAAAAAAACAAAACAAACTTTCAGCTGAACAAGTTTCTAAGAAAAAGGAGGAAAACATTTTTTTCAAAATGAAAACATCTAATTAGATTAAAATATCTGCATATAAAAAAAGGAATACCAGAAATTAAGAAATATGATTAAAATGTTAAAAAAAAGTAACAAAATTCAGAATTTAAAATTTAGAAAATGATGTTAGGTACATAACTTCAAAAATAAAATTTGAACATAAAGAAATATTAATCATATTATTTAAAAAAAAGTAAACAATGTTTTGAAATTAAAAAAAAATATTACTAGAAAATGAAATAAAATTTCTGTCAATTAAAAAAACATGCAGAAATTGTAAGAATTACTATAAAGTCAAATAATATAAATTTAAAATATACGAAGTTATTACGAAGAGCAAAAATTACAAGATCTTTAAAAAAATAACAAAAAAAACTATAGAAATAACTAAAAAATAAAGAAAAAAGTAAAGTAAAAAAATATATAAAATTTTTAAAGGAAATCTCTAAATTTGAAACAGCTGTACACTTTGCACTATCGAAAAAGCGAAATTTTCGCTGTTTCATATTTAGAGAGTAAAAAAAGTAAGAAATTATAACTAGAATATAAAATAATAACTAAATTTTTGAATTAAAAACTAGGGGGCGTTAAAAAACCTTCTACAAAGAGAGAATCAAAAAACAATTAAAAATTACTAGAAAGTAAACATTTTTTTTAAATTCAAGAAAAATAATAACTAAAAAAGAAAAAAGTACTATACTTCTAGAAATAGAGTAAAAAACCTACTATAAAGTTAAAAAGTAATTCAAAAATATTAAAATTAATTAAAAAGTAGAAGTAATTAATAGAAAGTTTAAAACTAACAAGCAAATAAAAGAAAGAATCTAAAACTATTAAAAACTATTTTTAAAAATTACTGGTAAGTAGAAAATAAAGATAAAATGAAAATAACAAAAATGCGATGAAAATTATTTCTACCCAATTCTTTCCGATAAATAAAAAATTTTAATTTTTAAAAAAAATTTTAAAGTACATTTTGTGAAGACAATTTTAATAATATTTCTATTTGGTGTGAAAACACACTTTCTAGTTTTAGGTTATGTCAATAGAGAGAACCTCGTTAGAGGAAAAGAATTTAAAAAAGTAAATAGAAAGAAAACAATACTTAGACATGACATTAAAAAGAAGGTAATTAGAAAATCTCAAACAAAAAAAAACAGCATACAAGAAATAAAACTTATACTAGAAACTAAAGTAATAAAAAATTGAATTGAAACTGACTATAGAAAATAAAGAAAAAATTACAAAAGAGTGAAAGCAGAATTAGAAATTGAAGAAATGTATGAAGATGTTTAATTTTTTAGAAGCTTCCCTCCCCCTTTTGAGAAAAAATTGGAACTCCATAGGGGAGAACAAGTATTTTTGGAAAATATAAACCATCACACATTAAAATAAAAATATTTGAAAATTAAATAAGATAATTATTTAAAGAATTTATTCAAGATAACATAGAATAAATGATTTTTAAAATAACTTGATTGAGGTTCGATATTTTCGATAAATCTCGAGTAAGTTGTCAAGACAAAAATAATGTATAAAAATGCGGATAAATTTTGATAGCTCATTTTGGTTTTCAAAATGTATTCTACAAGTCAGTTTATTGAATTTTGGTTATATTTTGTTTAAAAATTATTAATTAATTCTTAACATAGTTTTTTTTTAAAAAATGTGCAGCTGGGTCTTTCAAAATGAGATAAAATTAATTTTAATAATATTTTTATTTTATGCGTGAAAATCCATTTTCTAGTTTAAGATTATGTCAACGTGTTGAACACTGAGAAAAATCTTTTCTTGCACCAATGCAAATCGGTCTTAGCATAAGATACATCCGCATTACAAATTAAAATAAAAACCTTTGAGAATTAAAAAACGATAATTATTTAAACAATTTATTTAAGATAACGTAGAAATATAGGAAAATATAAAGTTTTTCTCTAAAAACACATTTAAAAATTTTGTGTATTTGTGTAGAAAACAGTCCTTGTTAAATTGTTTATGTTAAAATTCAACATTTTTTGTGAGTTGATTTTATACATTCTTCAAATGTCATTCGATTCTTGGACATAACCTCAAATTTTTTAGTAATAACTCTGAAATTTACGTTTATTTTTTTGTTGTAAAGCATAAGTTTCTTATTGAAAATTCATTTTAAACGTTAAGAACTTTAACTATATTCAGTTAGAATCAATATAATGTGTAAAATAAGAGGTTAAAATTTATAAATACAAACTTAACATATTTGCCGTATGTTGAAAAGTGAAAAATGTTAAATTTTACACAAAATTTTTAAATGTGTAATAGATTATATAAATACCAGATTGCTTCGAAAAAGCGTGAGTTTTAGAAAGAAAACCTAAAATTTGATATTCAATGCCAAATGTGACAGGTTAATCCGCCATGATTCTTTATAAAATCACATAACTCACGTAACTCTCACACTCAGACGCGTGTTATCCGCGCATGCGCACTTCTTTTTACGAATCCCGCGCTTATTTAAAACTATGTTTTCAAAATATAGTAAAAATGATTCTTTAACAAATATTATAATTATTATTAATGTAAATACATTAATTATTATAATTAATTTGTCAAAACTGTTTTAAGACTCATTTTTATAAAGCTAAATGCTTAACGATTAGCTAAAAAGAAAAAATTATATACCTCTGTGAGGTAGAAGTACATATTTTCTAAAATTTAAAAAAGAAAAAATTATCGTTATAAAGCATCATTTTCACAATTCTTTAATAATAAACTAATAAACATGAAACTTTACAGAAACCATCTTTACCTTAATACACTTCATTTAGAAAAAACAATTATGTTTAACATTTATTTTTAGCCAAGTTATTAACGATTGCCAATTTACCCAAATGGGCATTTTACCCAATTCTCCTCTACTCTAAAAAATTTACTTCTACCGTCTGTGACTGCGACTTTTTGCCTCAATCTTGCAGAGATTATTTTCCCCGGGAATTTCGCCTCGGAAAAATACTGTCCTCCATTAAAAAAAATGCCAGTAATTCCCCTAAGCGAAAAATAAAATATAGAGAAATAGAATAATAAAAAGCGTAACATGTAAGTTCTGACAAAAAGTGTTACACGTTGGTCCACTTGGTTGCGTATAAATTAAAAGCGTGTACTCTTCGGGACAGACAAAATAACATCAAAAGATACGTGAAAAAATAAACAAAAATCAAGGAAAAACATCAGAGAAAGGAAAATAGTAAAAGCAAAAGATGGCGAGAAGGGCAAAGGGCGCGGAGGATATAGGGATGTGAAGTCTGTGTTTAAAGAATGAAATTACTCGATGCTTTGCAGGTTTCCTGGTTTATCGCATTTTTCCCCCGTTTCAATTCGAAAAAAGAAGAAAAAGCGAGGAATCACGAGCACCATTGTTCAATTTGTTAGACAGTGAGCATTGCGTAAATGTAAACACAACTTGAAATAAAAAGCGTAAAAAACCAGTTAATGTCAAGAAACATTCGACTCTCACTGGCATGACTGATTTTTAAACTTTCTCATTTGTCATTTACTCGAGAATATTCTGTTTAACAATAATTCACATTCGCGGAAATATAATTTCTCGTTGTCGAGTCACTTCGCTTATTTAAACTATTTAAGACCATGAAAGTCATTTCAGTATATAAGATTATTTTACGAGTGTTTTGTCACACAATTACAAAAAACCAGCACAATACTACTTCTTGGAATTAAACAGAAAACTATGTAAAATGACTTAAAGTACGATTGCAGAAATATTTTAAATAAACTATATCTCAAATTCCTTCATAACAATTTTAAATTGTTCATATATAACAAACAATTTGAAATTCCTCAAACCAAGCTCTTTTAAATTTACCATTACATTTAGAGAAAAACATAATTTTACACTCTACTTTACGATAATTGTAGCCAATTGAGAAAATATTTTCATATTTTTCTGTATATTATGAAATGGCATCGTAATGCAACAAACAGTCCAAAAAACGCACTAATCCGCAATTAGAGAGTTTAATCACTGCCGAGTGTGCAAATTTTAATTTGCAATAATACACATTATTACTGTAATAAAGCTTCTGAGTGACTCTCATAGCATTTTTTACTCGTAATCTTCTGTAGAAGTGAAAATTAAATAGAGATGGTAAATAAATCGGTATTTAATGATGTACTTATTTGGCCAAGTTACTCATTTCTCAATGTTTAGAAATCCTGTTACTCTGGGAAGGACGTGAAAATACCGGAACTAGACATACGAATAGTCATAAAGTTACGACTGATCATAAAAGTCTTCGACCTGACATGCATACGTCCGTACGGATCATAACAGACTCTACAAGAAAAGAGGTAATGAAACAACCGTCTAGGCTCAACACAGTTAATAATGCAACCTTTCAAAGTAACTGAGGTACCAACAACTTTCTAATCTCCTTTATAAAAAAAAAAATTCCACTGTACGGGACACTTAACCTTTTACTATTCGCACTCCAATGTATTTACAAAATGCACTCTTAATCGTTTTTCTTCCTATCACTGTTTTTTTATGGTTTAAAAAATTTTTACATGTCTGTAATTTCCAACTTTCAGTAAATAAATACTATTTTCTGTGAGTATTTCATAGGTAATAAGCAAACATATCAAGTACTATTTCAATCAACAATAATTCAAATGCCACTTATCTCTCTCTGCGTCTGATTCGATTGCAATTTCAAAATAAAACTTTAAATAGTATTTATTATAATTGAATGTAATTTTTAACACAATATTATTATTATTATGTTTAGTATTGTTGGTTTTTTGTTGGTATTGTTAATTTTATTTGTATTATTATTATTATCAGTATTATATTATTATTATCGGCAAATTACTATTTTAATGTTATTATTCCTGTATTAAGAGAAACCGGGGCAAATTGGGTAATTTTCTTTGTTACTTAATTTATTCATAATATCCAATTTATAAAGACCGTATAGAATACCAAAAACGTGCTCTAGTGTTTCAGCTTTAATTTTAAAAAAGTCCCGTTATCACTTTTAGTTTTTGTTTTCTGGAACACTGGTTTTCAAATCTAGCTAAGTGAACCCAACTTGCCCCTGAAAGATGAAGGTTACTCCATGTAAATATGTTTTCAGATATTTTCATTTTTTTCCTATCGATACTGCAAATATAAATTAGCATTTCCTGATTTTAGAGAAAAATCAAGAAATTCATGAGTGCAAAACTTGATATGTAAACTTTTCGTAAAACTATCGTTTAAAAGGATGTAACAAAAAAAAACTAAGTATGTAAAAATTTACTTTATAGCACCAAAATCAGTTTTTTATATTACAAATTGCAATGGCCCAACTTGCCCCTGAACTAACTATCCCCCTCCTACAATTTTTGCCTTAATACATTACTTTTTTCATGTTATTATTATTGAATTATTATTATTGTTGTTATATCTCTAAATATAAATTAGTAAAAAATAACTCATTTAATAGCAAAAAGTCAGTCTTAAAAAGTCAGTTAATTTAAAGTAATATTTCTGCTGGTCATTTAGTAGTAACTATAATTATTAGTCAAATTCAACTATTTTTCATATCCGTAAAGTTCACGACGTTCATGATAGTAAGTAAAAAAAAAATTTTTTATGGAAATTATTATAAATTCTGATCCGAAAAATTTTATTTGTCACTTTTAAACATACAAATTTTAAGCAAAGTATTTTATTAATTTTCGAGTAAAAAAAATCTTCTTACATCTTCTTACTTTGTAAAGTTCACCGAATTTTTTTGGTCTAATAATTAGTCATTTTTTACTAAAAATTAGTTATTTTAACTAATTCAGATTAAGACGGAAACATACTATTATTCTCATTATTTATACTATTTATTTGTTGAGTTATTATTATTCTTATATTATTATTGTTGTGTTATTATTGACATATTATTATTGCCGTATTATCATTGACTCTCTATTATTATTATATTATTATTGTTATATTATTTTTTTCTTTTTTAACATATTAATATTCTTATGTTATTATTGCTATATTATTATTAGGGTATTTTTATTTTCACTTTGAAAAAACTAGTCAATTTCACCAAGAAATCCAGTCAAATAAAATAACTATCCTAAAATTGAACTAATAAAAAATAGTAACCCATTCAACCCTTTAATTGATTAAATTCACCAGTGTAGAAATGTCAAGTTATTGTTATTCCGCATCAAAAATAGAAAAATTTAATGAAAACTTGAAAAATTGGGTACAAGTAATTAAAAAGCACATCTGAAAACTAAATTTGATTTTTAATTAATTTGTCAATTGCTCTTTTATGATTTAATTGGAAGCAATTATAAAAATGTTTTAAAACTGCCAACTATTCATTAAAAATCTCAAAATTGAGTCTTTGTTATTAGGCGTCAGAGAATAATTAAATTAAACTAATTAATTAAAATCGTACAATTTCATTTTACTATTTCTCTGACTTTTTACACCGTGTAATAGTTTTTTTTTTTATCAGAACGCAAAGAGTTTCCGTGTACAAAAAATCATAAAATTAATTACTTTAAAAACCAACAATTTAAAGTTTTTACTGCTGTTTAAAAGCGAATAATAAAAAAAAAACAAATAAAATTTGATTGCTAGCAATTTCTTTTCTTCTATCATTAAAATTTTTTCAATTCTCTATTTTCTAAATTTTTTTCAAAAACCCAAACTCCTGATTCATGTTTTTTATAAATTTATATACACGCAATAATTTTTTTAATTTTACCCGAGAAAGATAATACCAAAAAAAAAAAAAAATTTTTTTTCTCTTACCTAGGAAAATATATTAACTCCGTTTAATATAATGTTCATACACACTTTAAAAAAAGTTCACAGGTTGTCAAAAGGTGAAAATATATTTTCAAACTCAAGAAACAAAAGACACTGGTTAAGAAATAATTTCCAAGTGATTTAGAATTTTTTTTTTTTTAAAGAAACAACTTTTAAATAGACACGCGTGCCGGTTAGAGAATTCAAAGGAGAAAGACGGTATGAGCGCACCGTCCGTTAGGAAGCGCGCGAAGCAACTGAAGCTTCCGAGTTTCCTACCAGCTGGTAAACGGGCCGACTCACACAGTCCTGCACCACTTTCAGTTCCCCCGATACACGAGAGGTGTTAATAATGTAGTTTATGAATGACACAAAACCAGTCAAGTTGTTGAAAACAGAATTCCTAAACAACTATTTAAATATTAAAAAACAAACTTTTAGTGAAACTACAGTTTTGGAAAATTTGTAGAAACTGTATAAATTACGAGGAGAAAATGCTGTTTGCGCCACTGACACAAACTTTATTCATAAAATATTTACTGGTCAAAAGAAGTATATATTTATTCTTTACGATATTATAAATTTTGTTATTTATTTATTTATAATATCCACGTGGGAAAATTCCACAGTACATAATGGAATATTTATGACTTGTAGTTAACATTTAAAAAATTGTATTAATTTATAAAATAAATTATTATTTTATTTTCTGTTTAGTAGGTAATTAACATAACATTTTTCAAAAAAAGTTATTTTTTATGACAATCTTACTTAATAAAACTTCTACTACATTTCTTGAGTTATTTTAAGAAAAAAAGTTTCAAAATTAACTTGAAAAGCATGTTATTATTAAAGTTACTTTTTTGAGGTTTTTAAAGCACCGCGTTTAAAATTTAAATTTTATGCTTATTTCTGGTTTTTTGTAAAAAAAAAAATAAGACAAAAATGTTTTATAACTAAATTCTAGAATATTTTTTACTAAGTACAAAACAGATTTTTGAAAAATAATTGATTTTAAAGAATGCACAAAATTACCCGACAAATCCTGGTTTTTCAGTTTTTTACACTTTTTTCTTAAAATATGCAATAAAAAATTAGCGCATCACGTATATACCATCACAGTTAAATTGTCAACAAGTAGTATTAATACTTTTAGAAACACATTTAAACTTCCGGAGATCTAAACAGAATTTTGAGAACTTTGAAAAATTTTAGCTTGATTTTCACAACTTTACGATTTTTTTCTGATTTCTGATAAAGAATTAAGTAATTTCATTTAGTAATCTCTGTAGTCTAAATATCAGAAAATATTTATGCAAAGTAGCAAACTAAAACAACTCAATATTAGGATTTTATTTATTAAAAACTTCGCGTGCACAAAATAGCCCCTGGGTGCTCAAATTAGCCCCACTTGACGGTATATTTCTTGTTTACGATATTATAAATTTTATTATAAATTTTGCTATTTATTCATTTATAATATCTACGTGGGAAAATTCCACGGTACACAATGGAGTATCACTTTATAAAATAAAATACTATTTTTTTACTTAAATTTCGTTTAATATAATTGTTATTTTATGAATAATACAAAAAAAACACAAATTTTATGATTTTTTTTTACCTATTTATATATTTAGTAGCCGTCATTTTAAAATTGACTTTCCCTAATATCTTTTTTGGCTTCGTTCAGAAATTACGTAACAGGTTTTAGGGGAGGAGGATTAAGTAGATTTTAGATTTTAGAATAAAAGTTGAAGACATCGATAGTAGTTTATTTTTTCGAAGTAAATTTCAAAGTTTATTTACAATAATAAATATATTAAATAGTTAGCTTGAGTCTAAATGTAGCAGATATAATGATCCTACAAAGTATGAGAAAATTAATATAAACAAAAATATCATGTTAATAAATTGTTTTAATTTATTTCTTAGAATATATTTACTTTAGTAATTAATAATTTTCACGAAAGTATATTTAAAGTCAAGGTAACTAGAGATTTTCAATTATTTTCAATCTTCTTTAAATTTGTATTATTCTTTCAATATTCAATTATTTGTATCATTTTTTAATTATTTTCTTCATTTTTTAATTTATTAAATCATATTTCAATAGATTTCCTGAATTTTCAGTCCTTCATCTCAGATTTTAATTATTTTCTTCAATTTACAATTATTTTTATCATTTTTCAATTTTTTCCTACTACTCATACTTATTTGTATTATTATTTAACGAATTTCATAAACTGTCAATTATCTTTATCAAATTTTAATTATTTTATTCCATTGAAATTATTTTCTCTACTTATTAAATATTTTCAATTAATTTCCAAAACTTACAGTTATTTTTTTACATTCTAATTTTGGTCATTTTTTTTCATAGTGTGGATCCTTTTTCAGTTATGTTATTAAATTTCAAAAATGTTTTGTAATTTTATCACTTATTTTTTATAAATTTTATTTATTTTCTTTAATTTTCAATTATCACTATAATTTTGAAAATATTTTCTCCAATTTTTTAGTTTTAAAAAGTATTTTTTTATACACTTTCTACGTTTTTAATTTATTTATCTCAAATTGCAGTTATTTGTATTATTTTTCAATTATTTCCATCATAATAAAAAACTGATTTCTTCAACTTTTCAATTTATTTCTCCAAATTATAATGTTTAAATATATTTTTTAACTGATTTCCAAAATTTTCAATTATTAATTTCAAATTTCAATTATTTCTAAAAATTCATCATTATTTTTGCCATTTTTCAACTATTTCCATTAACTTGATATATATTTTGTAATTTTTTTCAACTATTCTTCTCAATTCTCGATTGTTTCCTTCAATTCTCAAATATTGTCTTAATTTTCAATTACTGTCTTCAATGTTCAATTATTTCTATAATTTCACAATTTGATTTCTCCAGTTTTTAATTTTAAAAATGATTTTTAATTTGATTTATTTAATCTTCAATTATTAATTTTAAATTTCAATTCTTTTTTTTTAATGTTCAATTTGTTTTACAACCTTCATTGATTTCTTCGATTTTAAATTACCTTTATCATTTTTTAATTAGTTTTCTAAATTTTCAATTATTTTTTTCAATTCTCGATTGTTTTCACCAATTTTGTATTTTTTTTTAATTATTACCATGATTTTTAAATAGATTTTTTCAATCATTGTCTTGATTTTTCAGTTGATTCTATAATTTTGAAATTATAGAAACAATTTTTAATTTTTTAAATTATTTTTAAATTGATTTATCAAATCTCCAACTGTTTATCTCATATATATATCTATAATTTGCAATTTTTTTTCTCAAATTTTTAAATTTTAAAATTATTTTCAATTTTATTTACTTAATGTTTAATTATTAATCTTAAATTTAAATTCTTTTCTTTCAATGTTCAATTTGTTTTTCAACCTTTTTTATTGATTTCTTTGATTTTGATTATCTTCATTATTTTTTAATTAGTTTTCTAAATTTTCAATTATTTTTTTCAATTCTCAATTGTTTTCATCAATTTTTAATTTTTTTTAATTTTAAATCTTTTTCTCTATTTTTAATTATTATCTTGAATTTTTAATTGTTTAAATTATTTTTAAATTTATTTATCAAATCTCCAACTGTTTATCTCAAATGTGAATTATTTCTTATAAGTTTTATTAGTTTTATAATCTTTTAATTGTTTTTTTCCAATTTTTAATTATGTTCATAATTTTTTAATTATTTCCCTAAATTTTCAATTTCTTTTTTATTTAGCATTATTCTTATTTATTGTAATATTATGAATTTATTTCCATAATATTATGAATTTATCACTCAGTTAATAATTATTGAAAAGATATTATCGATTTCACTGAGTCAAATAAATTATTTGACTCAGTGAAATCGATAATATCTTTTCAATAATTATTCTTATTTGTTTTCAATTATTTTCTCTTAGTTTTACTATTTTTCAATTATTTTCCTCAATTTTTAATTATTTTCATCATTTTTATTTCAATTATTAGGTATCTTGAATTTTCAATAATTTCTAAAGTTCTGCATTTATTTTATATAATTGTGAATTATTATTTATCAGTTTTAAATTATTTTCCACAATTTATAGTTATTTTCCCTCTTTTTTTTTATTCATTTGAAAATTTTGTAATTATATTTTGTAATTTTTTTTATCCTACAATTTTGTAATTTTGTCCTACCCAAATAAAATAATTGAAGTTCTGCAAAAATAGGCTAAAATTCAATTCAAAAGCTAACAATAAAATTAAAAAACTATTGAAGTAAAATTTAAAGACTAAAATTAAAATCCCAAACAATGTTAAAACTAACAAAAATTGATTTAATATCTATTTTTTTGCATTATATGTAACTCTTTTATTTAAAAAATGTAATTTTCTTTTTATATATATACGTGGAAAGAGCTATTCTTGAGCCATTAGAAATGTTTATAAAAAAATCTTCCCAGCAGATGTTAAATGTGGAAATATAACCTCAAACTTTATGACAAAATTGTGTACATTTAATCCTTAATGGGTTAAAATAATATCCTTCTGCGAAAAACAAACACGGATTCTAGAACAGTATTCACTTTTAGGCAATTTCAAAACAGTCCAAAGCCAGCTGAAATTCGGGATGTAAATGCACTCCCGACTAAAAGCACAAGAGCATAAGTTTATCTGGATTTTATACGCGTCCGAAATCAATGAAAATGGAAATATACTTATTTTAAAAAGCACTGAACATTTTCTGCAGACGAAAGAGCTTATAACTTTTTAATGTTCAATGTTATAAAACTACTAAAAGTGATTATTTCTCTTCTATATTGTACATTGAATATATAAAACATTGAATATTTTTTTAAAAATGTTTATAACTTCATTAATATTTTAATTTAATTTTTTTTCAATACAAGTGTTTTAATCATTAAAATACTTTTTGTGCTTATTAGAAAACCGTTTCTAAATTCTTTACTGCTATATTATTTTCAAATACTGTTCAAATACGTTGCTTAAATACTCATTTTCGAAAATCACGCATTTAACATATTATTTGTGTACAAAGTTGTTATTTATGTACTTTCAACTGGCTGGTAACCTATTATTTTAACGTACGATGTTATTGTGCAGACCAGATTCAGTAAGATAATATTTAATGATAAAGGAAGCAGTATTGCATAAGAATAATTTACTGAAATAAATCACACGTGAAGAAAATTCGAACCATTGCATGTGCAACTTTGTTCTAATAGCTCCTACCAATTTTCGTTCAAAGAGAAAGTTAATCGAACAAAAATCCCCTATACATCTTTTCTATCGATATTTTCAATCAGCATCGTTTCATTTTAACAAGAAGGCGGAAGCTGAATTTTGAAGAAAAATCTTTGTAACTGTTCAGTATTTATTTATACAAAATTTATTGAACATTATTGTTATAAAAATTACTAATAAATACGCAAATAATAAAAATGTAAACTAACCAAAATTTTAAATATTAATTTATTTTAGATTTATTTGACATAATATAACTTATCGTTTATATCCAAAATAAATAATATAATAATAAAATTGATAATAAAGTATATATTGAATATACCTAAATAAGATTTTCAAATTTTCGACAGTAGCGCCAATACCTTAATAAATTCCGCATTACAAAGTTGGTACCTCTTTTGGTATTAAAACACTGATTGTAACCTAAAAATATGTTTTAATTATTATTTAATTATTTTTTAAAATGAACAAAATATTGAATTTAATGTGTCATTTATATTACGTAATTATTATACGTCTTGCATTTATTTCGTAATTATTTATCATTCAAAAATATTTTCCATGTTATTTTCAGGCTCAATTTGAATTTAGTTGACTTAATTATTTTATTGTCATACGTTTTACCTGTTACTCGATATAAACTGCGGAGGTTCATTTTTAATGGGATTCAACTTGTCAATTAATCGACAATTATAAATCGATTCAAAATAATAAAAATGTTAAACGTAAATTTAAAAAAAGCAGGAAAAATGAAATTTTGTTTATAAATTAATAAATATGATTATTTACATCATTTCACTCTCCAAAGAATAAAATTTATTCATAATTTTAAAAATTGTGTACTTTAGGGTGACCGTCAAAAATGACATTTTGAAATTTAATCCATTTCCTTATCTCACTTTGTCCCAAATCGAAAAAATATAGAAACATATATTTTTATTTTTTTAAAAACTAATATTTAGTGATGCCTGTACGCTTTTGAAATTTTGCATGTTTTTTTTTCATAAATGCTCAAAGAACAACAACTAATTATTTACATATATGGAATTTGTTAAGATGACTATTTTTACAGGGCCCAAAAGTTGACCAAAAGAACCAAAATATAGGTTATTATTGTCAAAAAATACCTATTCACCAACAAAAAAAAAATTACAATTACTAATTATGGTTTCTATTGTTTTTAAGGTCGCTGATTACAAATCTGAAATCAGATTTCAAAAATTCAAAATGGCACATCCAATATGGCGGGCATAAAAATTTAAAAATACATCAATTACTATTAAACTTCGTTTCAAGAGTTTTTTGTGTCCCTGATTACGAATCTAAAATCAGATTTAAAACATTCAAAATGGCGGATCCAATATGATGGATAGAAAATTTAAAAAATTAATCATTTTTTATGGAACTTGGTATCAAGGGGTTTTTGAGGTCCCCAAAATTTTAATTGACGCATCTAATATGGTGGACATGAAAATTTTAAAATTATTTATTTTTTGTGAAACTTGATTATGTAATATTAAATTAATTAATAATTAATAATAATTAATTCGTAATAATCGACCTCAAAAACAATAGGAACCACACTTGTCAATTGTAAATTTTTCGTTTGTTTGAAAATTAATATTTTTTGCCAATAATAACCTATTTTGGTTTACTTTTGATCAACATTTGGATCCTATGAAAAAAAGTAAACATGTTATGCTTCGAGTATTTATGAAGAAAAACAGAGTAGTCCAGTGAAAAAATATTGATTTTCAACAATTTTACAGAAAATCTAGCCATGCAAATTACAGGCACCACTAAATATTAATTTAAAAAAAAATATATGTACCTAAATTTTTTTTCGATTTGTGATAAAATGAGGAGCGGAAATGGTTAAAATTCCAAAGTATCATTTTTAACGGCCACCACCTAACCTCAAAAACAAAAAAAAATAAAAAAAGTGTTAAAACGTCAATATTGATCAGAAATCGATTTTAAATGAACGCAAAATATCTCAAAATATATTTTTATTCAGGACAAAATCCGCACAGTAAAGTTTTAACAGCATAACGGAGAGTAGCAATTTTCATATTTTACTCTGACCTAGAAAACTTATCACAACCAATATTTGTTCCCGATTTTTTTTTCATTATTTAGTGTCGGAAGGATTACGGTTTGATTATATATTTTTAATTCTCTTTTTTTGTGGATTGTGGGAGAGATTTTCACGCTCGTAATACGATTAAAGTCAGTAGTCGCAGCGTGTTCCACAATCGCCTCGTAAAGGAGGTTTATCTCCGAGAGGAATAATCGAGTCTCTGCGGAATGTGGTAAAGGCCGGAATCAAGGTCGAAGGAGGCTCTCGACCGGTTACGACAACCAACAACGTGGCGTTCGCATTGTCGATAATGGACTCGCGAAAATAACAGGAAACTTCTTAGAAGGGGTATTTCATTATATATAGGTGGGAGAATAGGGCAACGAGAGAACATCTGAGATGGTACCCAGACACTAAGTCATGTCAAGATGAAAGCTGAAAGAGTCCGGTAATCGAACACATTTTTTTCCCTTTTCCCCCAAAGTTGACGACTTTTACTCAATTTATTACACATTTCTGCTGTGAGCTTTTTGAAAAATCATTTATTCTCGATATGAGAGGGCATAGTCTTGTTGACAAGTTTCGTGAAAGATATAAATCGGTTTTCATACAAGTTATGAAAATTTGATATGGATTATAGCTACTCTCTAAATCTAAATTAGTGATTTTCTACTAATGAATTAGCGAGATATTGGTTAATATTAAATAGTGGTAATTTTTACTATTTTTTAGTGGAAAACTACTAATTAATAGAAATATCTATTAATTGTAATAGTGAAAGTTTACTTTTCCAATTAGTAGATATTTCACTTTCAAATTAGTAGTTTTCTACTAAAAATTAATGAAATTTTTCACTATTTAATAGTAACCGATTTCTCGCTAATTTATTAGTATCCTATACTCTTTTCTTAGTGAATTAATTCTTTTGTGAATTAATTTCTAAACACTCTCTGAATCTCAATTAGCAAACAAATATAATAATTTTACAGTGGAAAATGATTTGATGTAATAAATACTAATTTGCTATCTACTAATGTTTTAGTAAACATGCCGAGAATTATGTTAATTTCATGAATATTTTGCTTCCTCATGAAGGATGCAATAAAGTAAGAAAGAAGTTATAAATTTTGAAAAAAGTGTTTGATTCTTTAAAATTTTGACAAAATATAAGGTCAGTTGATTTGTTTTCAAGCGAGGAATATGATTTTTTTATATAATAAGTTGAATTTATAGGTTAAACATTTTTTTTTTTTTTTTTGAATAAAAGCGGATTTTTCAAAAAATTAATAAAAATTTTTGTAATGATTATGTTTAAAAATCCTTGTGTTTAATTCCATATTTTAGTAGTAAAAATAACCATACCAAATTTTATTTTAATCCGTTAAACCTTTTTTTACAAATGAATTAAGTAATGAAAATAACGAGAATAAATGAAAAATTAAAGAAAATATCTGAAAAATGACGAAAATAATGTACAATTGAAAACCAAATTCAAAAAATGGCTAGATTAATTATACACAACCGAAAAAAAAATTGAAAAATCAAAGAATAATTATAAAATTTTAAGAGAATAATTAAAAATTATTTAATTTTTGAAAAATTGTAAGAAATAATTGAAAAATGACGAGAAAAATTAAAAAATTGAAGAAAATATCTGAAAAATGATTAAAATAATAGACAATTGAAAACAAAATTCGAAAAATGACTAGATTAATAGACTATAAAAAAAAAATGTAAAAACTAAAGAATTATTATACAATTTTAAGAAAATAATTGAAAAAATTGTAGGAAATAATTGTAAATGGTAAAAAATAATTAATAATTGAAAGAAATAATCGAAAAATGACGAGAATAATAATTGGAGCAAATATGAAAAATTAAAGAAATAAATTGAAGATTAAAAAGAATTAAATTGAAATTGTAAGAAAATAATTGATAATTGAAAGAAAAATTACTAAATGACTAAAATAATTAAGCATTAAGTAAAATACTTGAGAATTGAAAAAAAAGTAAAAAGAAGCTTGAAAAATTGTATAAATAATCGATAATAGAACAAAATTATTGAAAAAATTAAAGAATAATTATAAAATTGAAGAAGAGTATTAAGTTGTCAAATAAAAACTGACGAAAATTATAGAAAAAATTTCAGAAAATAAATGAAATTAAAGAAGATAACTAAAGAATTCTATGAAATTTTCAAAAAAATAATTAAAAATGGGGGAAATTATTTAAAAGATAAAGAATTAAATTGTAATGTGAAGAAAATAATTGATAATTGTAAGAAAAATTACAAAATGACGAAAATAATTAAATATTAAATAAAATAATTGTGAAATGAGGAAAATAATTGACCATTGACAAAAAAATTCGAAAGCTGTCGAGAATAATCGACAACAGAACAAAATATCTAATTTTAAAAATTAAAAAATAAATATAAAATTTAAGAAAAATAATTGTAAATTGAAAAATTTGTAGAAAATAATTGAAAATTTCGGAAAAAATTAATAGTTGAAAGAAATAATTGAAAAATGACGAGAATAAATGAAAAATGGAAGAAAATATCTGAAAAATGACAAAAAAATGGACAATTAAAAACAAAATGCGAAAAATGATAAGATTAATAGACAACTAAAAAAATTAATTAAAAAAATTAAACAAGAAATTAAAAACAACCTTAACGTTTAACACAATTGTTTTCTAATTTTTTGTCCGCGAATTAACCCTTTAAGGACGGGACGGACACTTTTTTGTACTCATATTCAACATTAATTTTCTCTGTTTTTGGAGACATACAAAATTATAGGAGCCACTATTTCTGACGTATTTTTATCGCTCTTTCAGAATCTGTTAACAAAATTTCAAAAAAAAATTTTTTTTAAAGTTATGGACTCTTTTTTGAAAAAAAAATGTGAAATTTTGACAATTTTGTTTCAAAAGTGATTTTTTTTCCATATTTTCAATAATCGAAAAAAATTTTCAGCTTGAAATATCGCGTCCGGAATATTGAAGCTTGAAAATGACGAACCATATTTTTAAAAATATCAAGATGGCGAATCCAAAATGGCGTCGAACGAAAAATTTTTATAAATATATGAGCACCCAGTGTACGCTTCATTGGATTTTTTTTTTATTTTTATGACACTGAGTGTCTTGACGTTTTTTGGCTCTCTAATCACGAATCTGAAGTCAGATTTTGAAAATTCAAAATGGCGGATCCAAAATGGCGGACGATATTTTGAAAATCGATCGGATTTGTTTGAAAATGGTTACTCGGGGGTTTTTAGGGTCGCTGATCACGAATCTGATGTCCAAATTTAAAATTTCAAAATGGTGGATCTAAAATGGCAGATGATATTTTAAAAATCTATCGGAATTATCCGAAACTTGTTACCCGGGGGTTTTTGGGGTCGCTGATCACGAATCTGACAGCCCCGTGAAACTAGCAGACGCGGCCAGCGGCCTCCCATAGGCGTCCACCGCTTGAATACACACACGTGGCCCCTCACCCAGAGCACGCAAGAACTTTGCTCAAAAACGACATTAAAAAGTTTCACACTACATAAATCACGAAACAAAGAATACAAACATGTTACAGGATGTTCCGCCAACATTCTTAAAAACATCAAAGTTAATAAGCTTGTTATTAACAATCTCAAACAGCCGATACAAACATAAAAAAAAAGTGAATATTTCGGAAAAACTGATTTAAAAAAGAATCTAGGGGGGTAGAAAACGTCCATATTTTTACAAAAACCTTAGAACACATCCCCAAACAAAAATCAATGTTTAAACAATTAAATTTGTTATAAACAATACCCAGCGGAAAACAAAAAATGACAAAAAAAGTGAATATTTCAGAAAAACTGAATTAAAAAAATATCTAGGGGGGTAGAAAACGTCCATATTTTTACAAAAACCTTAGAACACAACCCCAAACAAAAATCAATGTTTAAACAATTAAATTTGTTATAAACAATACCCAGCGGAAAACAAAAAATGACAAAAAAAGTGAATATTTCAGAAAAACTGAATTAAAAAAATATCTAGGGGGGTAGAAAACGTCCATATTTTTACAAAAACCTTAGAACACAACCCCAAACAAAAATCAATGTTTAAACAATTCAATTTGTTATAAACAATAACCAGCGGAAAACAAATAATGACAAAAAAAGTGAATATTTCGGAAAAACTGAATTAAAAAAGAATCTAGGGGGGTAGAAAACGTCCATATTTTTACAAAAACCTTAGAACACATCCCCAAACAAATATCAATGATTAAACAATTAAATTTGTTATAAACAATACCCAGCGGAAAACAAAAAATGACAAAAAAAGTGAATATTTCAGAAAAACTGAATTAAAAAAATATCTAGGGGGGTAGAAAACGTCCATATTTTTACAAAAACCTGAGAACACAACCCCAAACAAAAATCAATGTTTAAACAATTCAATTTGTTATAAACAATAACCAGCGGAAAACAAATAATGACAAAAAAAGTGAATATTTCGGAAAAACTGAATTAAAAAAGAATCTAGGCGGGTAGAAAACGTCCATATTTTCACAAAAAGCTTAGAACACAACCCCAAACAAAAATCAATGATTAAACAATTAAATTTGTTATAAACAATACCCAGCGGAAAACATATAATGACAAAAAAAGTGAATATTTCGGAAAAACTGAATTAAAAAAGAATCTAGGGGGGTAGAAAACGTCCATATTTTCACAAAAAGCTTAGAACACAACCCCAAACAAAAATCAATGATTAAACAATTAAATTTGTTATAAACAATACCCAGCGGAAAACAAATAATGACAAAAAAAGTGAATATTTCGGAAAAACTGAATTAAAAAAGAATCTAGGGGGGTAGAAAACGTCCATATTTTCACAAAAAGCTTAGAACACAACCCCAAACAAAAATCAATGATTAAACAATTCAATTTGTTATAAACAATACCCAGCGGAAAACAAAAAATGACAAAAAAAGTGAATATTTCAGAAAAACTGAATTAAAAAAATATCTAGGGGGTAGAAAACGTCCATATTTTTACATAAACCTTAGAACACAATCCCAAATAAAAATCAATGTTCAAACAATTGAATTTGTTATAAACAATACCCAGCGGAAAACAAAAAATGACAAAAAAAGTGAATATTTCAGAAAAACTGAATTAAAAAAATATGTACGTAAGTAGAAAACGTTCATATTTTTACAAAAACCTTAGAACACAACCCCAAACAAAAATCAAGGTTTAAACAATTGAATTTGTTATAAACAATACCCAGCGGAAAACAAATAATGACAAAAAACGTGAATATTTCGGAAAAACTGAATTAAAATAGAATCTAGGGGGGTAGAAAACGTTTATATTTTTACAAAAACCTAAGAACACATACCCAAACAAAAATCAATGATTAAACAATTAAATTTGTTATAAACAATACCCAGCGGAAAACAAATAATGACAAAAAAGTGAATATTTCGGAAAAACTGAATTAAAAAAGAATCTAGGGGGTTAGAAAACGTCCATATTTTCACAAAAAGCTAAGAACACAACCCCAAACAAAAATCAATGATTAAACAATTAAATTTGTTATAAACAATACCCAGCGGAAAACAAAAAATGACAAAAAAAGTGAATATTTCAGAAAAACTGAATTAAAAAAATATCTAGGGGGTAGAAAACGTCCATATTTTTACATAAACCTTAGAACACAACCCCAAATAAAAATCAATGTTTAAACAATTAAATTTGTTATAAACAATACCCAGCGGAAAACAAATAATGACAAAAAAAGTGAATATTTCGGAAAAACTGAATTAAAAAAGAATCTAGGGGGGTAGAAAACGTCCATATTTTCACAAAAAGCTTAGAACACAACCCCAAACAAAAATCAATGATTAAACAATTAAATTTGTTATAAACAATACCCAGCGGAAAACAAAAAATGACAAAAAAAGTGAATATTTCAGAAAAACTGAATTAAAAAAATATCTAGGGGGGTAGAAAACGTCCATATTTTTACATAAACCTTAGAACACAACCCCAAATAAAAATCAATGTTTAAACAATTAAATTTGTTATAAACAATACCCAGCGGAAAACATATAATGACAAAAAAAGTGAATATTTCGGAAAAACTGAATTAAAAAAGAATCTAGGGGGGTAGAAAACGTCCATATTTTCACAAAAAGCTTAGAACACAACCTGAAACAAAAATCAATGATTAAACAATTAAATTTGTTATAAACAATACCCAGCGGAAAACAAAAAATGACAAAAAAAGTGAATATTTCAGAAAAACTGAATTAAAAAAATATCTAGGGGGGTAGAAAACGTCCATATTTTTACATAAACCTTAGAACACAACCCCAAATAAAAATCAATGTTTAAACAATTAAATTTGTTATAAACAATACCCAGCGGAAAACAAATAATGACAAAAAAAGTGAATATTTCAGAAAAACTGAATTAAAAGAATCTAGGAGGGTAGAAAACGTCCATATTTTTACAAAAACCTTAGAACACAACCCCAAACAAAAATCAATGTTTAAACAATTGAATTTGTTATAAACAATACCCAGCGGAAAACAAATAATGACAAAAAAAGTGAATATTTCGCAAAAACTGAATAAAAAAAATATCTAGGTGGGTAGAAAACGTCCATATTTTTACAAAAACCTTAGAACACAACCCCAAACAAAAATCAATGTTTAAACAATTGAATTTGTTATAAACAATACCCAGCGGAAAACAAATAATGACAAAAAAAGTGAATATTTCGCAAAAACTGAATAAAAAAAATATCTAGGTGGGTAGAAAACGTCCATATTTTTACAAAAACCTTAGAACACAACCCCAAACAAAAAGCAATGTTTAAACAATTGAATTTGTTATAAACAATACCCAGCGGAAAACAAATAATGACAAAAAAAGTGAATATTTCGGAAAAACTGAATTAAAATAGAATCTAGGGGGGTAGAAAACGTTTATATTTTTACAAAAACCTTAGAACACAACCCCAAAGAAAAATCAAGGTTTAAACAATTGAATTTGTTATAAACAATACCCAGCGGAAAACAAATAATGACAAAAAAAGTGAATATTTCGGAAAAACTGAATTAAAAAAGAATCTAGGGGGGTAGAAAACGTTTATATTTTTACAAAAACCTTAGAACACATACCCAAACAAAAATCAATGATTAAACAATTAAATTTGTTATAAACAATACCCAGCGGAAAACAAAAAATGACAAAAAAAGTGAATATTTCAGAAAAACTGAATTAAAAGAATCTAGGAGGGTAGAAAACGTCCATATTTTTACAAAAACCTTAGAACACAACCCCAAACAAAAATCAATGTTTAAACAATTGAATTTGTTATAAACAATACCCAGCGGAAAACAAATAATGACAAAAAAAGTGAATATTTCGGAAAAACTGAATTAAAAAAGAATCTAGGGGGGTAGAAAACGTCCATATTTTTACAAAAACCTTAGAACACAACCCCAAAGAAAAATCAAGGTTTAAACAATTGAATTTGTTATAAACAATACCCAGCGGAAAACAAATAATGACAAAAAAAGTGAATATTTCGGAAAAACTGAATTAAAAAAGAATCTAGGGGGGTAGAAAACGTTTATATTTTTACAAAAACCTTAGAACACATACCCAAACAAAAATCAATGATTAAACAATTAAATTTGTTATAAACAATACCCAGCGGAAAACAAAAAATGACAAAAAAGTGAATATTTCGGAAAAACTGAATTAAAAAAGAATCTAGGGGGTTAGAAAACGTCCATATTTTTACAAAAACCTTAGAACACAACCCCAAAGAAAAATCAAGGTTTAAACAATTGAATTTGTTATAAACAATACCCAGCGGAAAACAAATAATGACAAAAAAAGTGAATATTTCGGAAAAACTGAATTAAAAAAGAATCTAGGGGGGTAGAAAACGTCCATATTTTTACAAAAACCTTAGAACACAACCCCAAAGAAAAATCAAGGTTTAAACAATTGAATTTGTTATAAACAATACCCAGCGGAAAACAAATAATGACAAAAAAAGTGAATATTTCGGAAAAACTGAATTAAAAAAGAATCTAGGGGGGTAGAAAACGTCCATATTTTCACAAAAAGCTTAGAACACAACCCCAAACAAAAATCAATGATTAAACAATTAAATTTGTTATAAACAATACCCAGCGGAAAACAAAAAATGACAAAAAAAGTGAATATTTCAGAAAAACTGAATTAAAAAAATATCTAGGGGGGTAGAAAACGTCCATATTTTTACAAAAACCTTAGAACACAACCCCAAACAAAAATCAAGGTTTAAACAATTGAATTTGTTATAAACAATACCCAGCGGAAAACAAAAAATGACAAAAAAAGTGAATATTTCAGAAAAACTGAATTAAAAAAATATTTACGTAAGTAGAAAACGTTCATATTTTTACAAAAACCTAAGAACACATCCCCAAACAAAAATCTATGTTTAAAGAATTTAATTTGTTATAAACAATAACCAGCGGAAAACAAAAAATGACAAAAAAAGTGAAGATTTCAGAAAAACTGAATTATAAAAATATCTAGAGGGGTAGAAAACGTCCATATTTTTACAAAAACCTTAGAACACATCCCCAAACAAAAATCAATGATTAAACAATTAAATTTGTTATAAACAATACCCAGCGGAAAACAAAAAATGACAAAAAAAGTGAATATTTCAGAAAAACCGAATTAAAAAAAATGTAGGGTGGTAGAAAACGTCCATATTTTTACAAAAACCTTAGAACACATCCCTAAATAAAAAACAATGTTTAAACATTTTAATTTGTTATTAACAATAGCCAGCAGAAAACATATTGACAAAAAAAGTGAATATTTCAAAAGAACTGAATTAAAAAAATATCTAGGGGGGTAGAAAACGTCCATATTTTTACATAAACCTTACAACACAACCCCAAATAAAAATCAATGTTTAAACAATTAAATTTGTTATAAACAATACCCAGCGGAAAACAAATAATGACAAAAAAAGTGAATATTTCGGAAAAACTGAATTAAAAAAGAATCTAGGGGGGTAGAAAACGTCCATATTTTCACAAAAAGCTTAGATCACAACCCCAAACAAAAATCAATGATTAAACAATTAAATTTGTTATAAACAATACCCAGCGGAAAACAAAAAATGACAAAAAAAGTGAATATTTCAGAAAAACTGAATTAAAAAAATATCTAGGGGGGTAGAAAACGTCCATATTTTTACATAAACCTTAGAACACAACCCCAAATAAAAATCAATGTTTAAACAATTAAATTTGTTATAAACAATACCCAGCGGAAAACAAATAATGACAAAAAAAGTGAATATTTCAGAAAAACTGAATTAAAAGAATCTAGGAGGGTAGAAAACGTCCATATTTTTACAAAAACCTTAGAACACAACCCCAAACAAAAATCAATGTTTAAACAATTGAATTTGTTATAAACAATACCCAGCGGAAAACAAATAATGACAAAAAAAGTAAATATTTCGGAAAAACTGAATTAAAAAAGAATCTAGGGGGGTAGAAAACGTCCATATTTTTACAAAAACCTTAGAACACAACCCCAAACAAAAATCAATGTTTAAACAATTGAATTTGTTATAAACAATACCCAGCGGAAAACAAATAATGACAAAAAAAGTGAATATTTCGGAAAAACTGAATTAAAAAAGAATCTAGGGGGGTAGAAAACGTCCATATTTTCACAAAAAGCTTAGAACACAACCCCAAACAAAAATCAATGATTAAACAATTAAATTTGTTATAAACAATACCCAGCGGAAAACAAAAAATGACAAAAAAAGTGAATATTTCAGAAAAACTGAATTAAAAAAATATCTAGGGGTGTAGAAAACGTCCATATTTTTACAAAAACCTTAGAACACAACCCCAAACAAAAATCAAGGTTTAAACAATTGAATTTGTTATAAACAATACCCAGCGGAAAACAAAAAATGACAAAAAAAGTGAATATTTCAGAAAAACCGAATTAAAAAAAATGTAGGGTGGTAGAAAACGTCCATATTTTTACAAAAACCTTAGAACACATCCCTAAATAAAAAACAATGTTTAAACATTTTAATTTGTTATTAACAATAGCCAGCAGAAAACATATTGACAAAAAAAGTGAATATTTCAAAAGAACTGAATTCAAAAAATATCTACGGGGATAGAAAACTACGAAACTTTTTTAAAATGATTGACACACCTTGAAAAATATGAAAAAAGTTATATACAATTAAAATAGTAAAAAACAATTCACCACATCCGTCTTAACATACAAAATTTCGGATTTTTCCCTAAAATTAAGTTTAAAAAATAATTTAGGGGGGTAGATATTTTTTTAATTCAATTTTTCTGAAATATTCACTTTTTTTGTCATTTTTTGTTTTTCGCTGGGTATTGTTTATAACAAAATAAATTGTTTAAATATTGATTTTTGTTTGAGGATGTGTTCTAAGGTTTTTTTTAAAAATATGGACGTTTTCTACCCCCCTAGATTCTTTTTTAATTCAGTTTTTCCGAAATATTCACTTTTTTTGTCATTATTTGTTTTCCGCTGGGTATTGTTTATAACAAATTCAATTGTTTAAACATTGATTTTTGTTTGGGGTTGTGTTCTAAGGTTTTTGTAAAAATATGGACGTTTTCTACCCCCCTAGATTCTTTTTTAATTCAGTTTTTCCGAAATATTCACTTTTTTTGTCATTATTTGTTTTCCGCTGGGTATTGTTTATAACAAATTCAATTGTTTAAACCTTGATTTTTGTTTGGGGTTGTGTTCTAAGGTTTTTGTAAAAATATGGACGTTTTCTACCCCCCTAGATTATTTTTTAATTCAGTTTTTCCGAAATATTCACTTTTTTTGTCATTGTTTGTTTTCCGCTGGGTATTGTTTATAACAAATTCAATTGTTTAAATATTGATTTTTGTTTGGGGATGTGTTCTAAGGTTTTTGTAAAAATATGGACGTTTTCTACCCCCCTAGATATTTTTTTAATTCAGTTTTTTCTGAAATATTCACTTTTTTTTGTCATTTTTTGTTTTCCGCTGGGTATTGTTTATAACAAATTCAATTGTTTAAACATTGATTTATGTTTGGGGTTGTGTTCTAAGGTTTTTGTAAAAATATGGACGTTTTCTACCCCCTAGATATTTTTTTAATTCAGTTTTTCTGAAATATTCACTTTTTTTGTCATTTTTTGTTTTCCGCTGGGTATTGTTTATAACAAATTCAATTGTTTAAACATTGATTTATGTTGGGGTTGTGTTCTAAGGTTTTTGTAAAAATATGGACGTTTTCTACCCCCCTAGATATTTTTTTAATTCAGTTTTTCTGACATATTCACTTTTTTGTCATTTTTTGTTTTCCGCTGGGTATTATTTATAACAAATTAAATTGTTTGAACATTGATTTTTGTTTGGGGATGTGTTCTAAGATTTTTGTAAAAATATGGATGTTTTCTACCCCCCTAGATTCTTTTTTAATTCAGTTTTTCCGAAATATTCACTTTTTTTGTCATTTTTTGTTTTCCGCTGGGTATTGTTTATAACAAATTTAATTGTTTAAACATTGATTTTTGTTTGGGGTTGTGTTCTAAGGTTTTTGTAAAAATATGGACGTTTTCTACCCCTCTAGATAATTTTAAAATTCAGTTTGTCTGACATCTTCACTTTTTTTGTCATTTTTTGTTTTCCGCTGGGTATTGTTTATAACAAATTCAATTGTTTAAACATTGATTTATGTTTGGGGTTGTGTTCTAAGGTTTTTGTAAAAATATGGACGTTTTCTACCCCCCTAGATATTTTTTTAATTCAGTTTTTCTGACATATTCACTTTTTTGTCATTTTTTGTTTTCCGCTGGGTATTATTTATAACAAATTAAATTGTTTGAACATTGATTTTTGTTTGGGGATGTGTTCTAAGGTTTTTGTAAAAATATGGACGTTTTCTACCCCCCTAGATTATTTTTTAATTCAGTTTTTCCGAAATATTCACTTTTTTGTCATTATTTGTTTTCCGCTGGGTATTATTTATAACAAATTAAATTGTTTGAACATTGATTTTTGTTTGGGGATGTGTTCTAAGGTTTTTGTAAAAATATGGACGTTTTCTACCCCCCTAGATATTTTTTTAATTCAGTTTTTCTGAAATATTCACTTTTTTTGTCATTTTTTGTTTTCCGCTGGGTATTGTTTATAACAAATTTAATTGTTTAAACATTGATTTTTGTTTCGGGATGTGTTCTAAGGTTTTTGTAAAAATATGGACGTTTTCTACCCCCCTAGATATTTTTTTAATTCAGTTTTTCTGAAATATTCACTTTTTTTGTCATTTTTTGTTTTCCGCTGGGTATTGTTTATAACAAATTCAATTGTTTAAACATTGATTTATGTTTGGGGTTGTGTTTTAAGGTTTTTGTAAAAATATGAACGTTTTTTACCCCCCTAGATATTTTTTTAATTCAGTTTTTCTGAAATATTCACTTTTTTTGTCATTTTTTGTTTTCCGCTGGGTATTGTTTATAACAAATTCAATTGTTTAAACATTGATTTTTGTTTGGGGTTGTGTTCTAAGGTTTTTGTAAAAATATGGACGTTTTCTACCCCCCTAGATATTTTTTTAATTCAGTTTTTCTGAAATATTCACTTTTTTTGTCATTTTTTGTTTTCCGCTGGGTATTGTTTATAACAAATTCAATTGTTTAAACATTGATTTATGTTTGGGGTTGTGTTCTAAGGTTTTTGTAAAAATATAGACGTTTTCTACCCCCCTAGATTATTTTTTAATTCAGTTTTTCCGAAATATTCACTTTTTTTGTCATTATTTGTTTTCCGCTGGGTATTGTTTATAACAAATTCAATTGTTTAAACATTGATTTTTGTTTGGGGTTGTGTTCTAAGGTTTTTGTAAAAATATGGACGTTTTCTACCCCCCTAGATATTTTTTTAATTCAGTTTTTCTGAAATATTCACTTTTTTTGTCATTTTTTGTTTTCCGCTGGGTATTGTTTATAACAAATTCAATTGTTTAAACATTGATTTATGTTTGGGGTTGTGTTCTAAGGTTTTTGTAAAAATATGGACGTTTTCTACCCCCCTAGATATTTTTTTAATTCAGTTTTTCTGAAATATTCACTTTTTTGTCATTTTTTGTTTTCCGCTGGGTATTATTTATAACAAATTAAATTGTTTGAACATTGATTTTTGTTTGGGGATGTGTTCTAAGGTTTTTGTAAAAATATGGACGTTTTCTACCCCCCTAGATATTTTTTTAATTAGGTTTTTCTAAAATATTCACTTTTTTTGTCATTTTTTGTTTTCCGCTGGGTATTGTTTATAACAAATTCAATTGTTTAAACATTGATTTATGTTTGGGGTTGTGTTCTAAGGTTTTTGTAAAAATATGGACGTTTTCTACCCCCCTAGATATTTTTTTAATTCAGTTTTTCTGAAATATTCACTTTTTTGTCATTTTTTGTTTTCCGCTGGGTATTATTTATAACAAATTAAATTGTTTAAACATTGATTTTTGTTTGGGGATGTGTTCTAAGGTTTTTGTAAAAATATGGACGTTTTCTACCCCCCTAGATATTTTTTTAATTAGGTTTTTCTAAAATATTCACTTTTTTTGTCATTTTTTGTTTTCCGCTGGGTATTGTTTATAACAAATTCAATTGTTTAAACATTGATTTATGTTTGGGGTTGTGTTTTAAGGTTTTTGTAAAAATATGAACGTTTTCTACCCCCCTAGATATTTTTTTAATTCAGTTTTTCTGAAATATTCACTTTTTTTGTCATTTTTTGTTTTCCGCTGGGTATTGTTTATAACAAATTCAATTGTTTAAACATTGATTTTTGTTTGGAGTTGTGTTCTAAGGTTTTTGTAAAAATATGGACGTTTTCTACACCTCTAGATTATTTTTTAATTCAGTTTTTCCGAAATATTCACTTTTTTTGTCATTATTTGTTTTCCGCTGGGTATTGTTTATAACAAATTCAATTGTTTAGACATTGATTTATGTTTGGGGTTGTGTACTAAGGTTTTTGTAAAAATATGGACGTTTTCTACCCCCCTAGATATTTTTTTAATTCAGTTTTTCTGAAATATTCACTTTTTTTGTCATTTTTTGTTTTCCGCTGGGTATTGTTTATAACAAATTTAATTGTTTAAACATTGATTTTTGTTTGGGGATGTGTTCTAAGGTTTTTGTAAAAATATGGACGTTTTCTACCCCCCTAGATTATTTTTTAATTCAGTTTTTCCGAAATATTCACTTTTTTTGTCATTTTTTGTTTTCCGCTGGGTATTGTTTATAACAAATTCAATTGTTTAGACATTGATTTATGTTTGGGGTTGTGTTCTAAGGTTTTTGTAAAAATATGGACGTTTTCTACCCCCCTAGATATTTTTTTAATTAGGTTTTTCTAAAATATTCACTTTTTTTGTCATTTTTTGTTTTCCGCTGGGTATTGTTTATAACAAATTCAATTGTTTAAACATTGATTTATGTTTGGGGTTGTGTTTTAAGGTTTTTGTAAAAATAGGAACGTTTTCTACCCCCCTAGATATTTTTTTAATTCAGTTTTTCTGAAATATTCACTTTTTTTGTCATTTTTTGTTTTTCGCTGGGTATTGTTTATAACAAATTCAATTGTTTAAACATTGATTTTTGTTTGGAGTTGTGTTCTAAGGTTTTTGTAAAAATATGGACGTTTTCTACACCTCTAGATTATTTTTTAATTCAGTTTTTCCGAAATATTCACTTTTTTTGTCATTATTTGTTTTCCGCTGGGTATTGTTTATAACAAATTCAATTGTTTAGACATTGATTTATGTTTGGGGTTGTGTTCTAAGGTTTTTGTAAAAATATGGACGTTTTCTACCCCCCTAGATATTTTTTTAATTCAGTTTTTCTGAAATATTCACTTTTTTTGTCATTTTTTGTTTTCCGCTGGGTATTGTTTATAACAAATTCAATTGTTTAAACATTGATTTTTGTTTGGGGATGTGTTCTAAGGTTTTTGTAAAAATATGGACGTTTTCTACCCCCCTAGATTATTTTTTAATTCAGTTTTTCCGAAATATTCACTTTTTTTGTCATTATTTGTTTTCCGCTGGGTATTGTTTATAACAAATTCAATTGTTTAAACATTGATTTATGTTTGGGGTTGTGTTCTAAGGTTTTTGTAAAAATATGGACGTTTTCTACCCCCCTAGATTATTTTTTAATTCAGTTTTTCCGAAATATTCACTTTTTTTGTCATTATTTGTTTTCCGCTGGGTATTGTTTATAACAAATTCAATTGTTTAAACATTGATTTATGTTTGGGGTTGTGTTCTAAGGTTTTTGTAAAAATATGGACGTTTTCTACCCCCCTAGATATTTTTTTAATTCAGTTTTTCTGAAATATTCACTTTTTTTGTCATTTTTTGTTTTCCGCTGGGTATTGTTTATAACAAATTCAATTGTTTAAACATTGATTTATGTTTGGGGTTGTGTTCTAAGGTTTTTGTAAAAATATGGACGTTTTCTACCCCCCTAGATATTTTTTTAATTAGGTTTTTCTAAAATATTCACTTTTTTTGTCATTTTTTGTTTTCCGCTGGGTATTGTTTATAACAAATTCAATTGTTTAAACATTGATTTATGTTTGGGGTTGTGTTCTAAGGTTTTTGTAAAAATATGGACGTTTTCTACCCCCCTAGATTATTTTTTAATTCAGTTTTTCCGAAATATTCACTTTTTTTGTCATTATTTGTTTTCCGCTGGGTATTGTTTATAACAAATTCAATTGTTTAAACATTGATTTATGTTTGGGGTTGTGTTCTAAGGTTTTTGTAAAAATATGGACGTTTTCTACCCCCCTAGATATTTTTTTAATTCAGTTTTTCTGAAATATTCACTTTTTTTGTCATTTTTTGTTTTCCGCTGGGTATTGTTTATAACAAATTCAATTGTTTAAACATTGATTTATGTTTGGGGTTGTGTACTAAGGTTTTTGTAAAAATATGGACGTTTTCTACCCCCCTAGATATTTTTTTAATTCAGTTTTTCTGAAATATTCACTTTTTTTGTCATTTTTTGTTTTCCGCTGGGTATTGTTTATAACAAATTTAATTGTTTAAACATTGATTTTTGTTTGGGGATGTGTTCTAAGGTTTTTGTAAAAATATGGACGTTTTCTACCCCCCTAGATTATTTTTTAATTCAGTTTTTCCGAAATATTCACTTTTTTTGTCATTTTTTGTTTTCCGCTGGGTATTGTTTATAACAAATTCAATTGTTTAGACATTGATTTATGTTTGGGGTTGTGTTCTAAGGTTTTTGTAAAAATATGGACGTTTTCTACCCCCCTAGATATTTTTTTAATTCAGTTTTTCTGAAATATTCACTTTTTTGTCATTTTTTGTTTTCCGCTGGGTATTATTTATAACAAATTAAATTGTTTGAACATTGATTTTTGTTTGGGGATGTGTTCTAAGGTTTTTGTAAAAATATGGACGTTTTCTACCCCCCTAGATATTTTTTTAATTCAGTTTTTCTGAAATATTCACTTTTTTGTCATTTTTTGTTTTCCGCTGGGTATTATTTATAACAAATTAAATTGTTTGAACATTGATTTTTGTTTGGGGATGTGTTCTAAGGTTTTTGTAAAAATATGGACGTTTTCTACCCCCCTAGATATTTTTTTAATTAGGTTTTTCTAAAATATTCACTTTTTTTGTCATTTTTTGTTTTCCGCTGGGTATTGTTTATAACAAATTCAATTGTTTAAACATTGATTTATGTTTGGGGTTGTGTTCTAAGGTTTTTGTAAAAATATGGACGTTTTCTACCCCCCTAGATATTTTTTTAATTCAGTTTTTCTGAAATATTCACTTTTTTTGTCATTTTTTGTTTTCCGCTGGGTATTGTTTATAACAAATTCAATTGTTTAGACATTGATTTATGTTTGGGGTTGTGTTCTAAGGTTTTTGTAAAAATATGGACGTTTTCTACCCCCCTAGATATTTTTTTAATTCAGTTTTTCTGAAATATTCACTTTTTTTGTCATTTTTTGTTTTCCGCTGGGTATTGTTTATAACAAATTTAATTGTTTAAACATTGATTTTTGTTTGGGGATGTGTTCTAAGGTTTTTGTAAAAATATGGACGTTTTCTACCCCCCTAGATTATTTTTTAATTCAGTTTTTCCGAAATATTCACTTTTTTTGTCATTTTTTGTTTTCCGCTGGGTATTGTTTATAACAAATTCAATTGTTTAGACATTGATTTATGTTTGGGGTTGTGTTCTAAGGTTTTTGTAAAAATATGGACGTTTTCTACCCCCCTAGATATTTTTTTAATTCAGTTTTTCTGAAATATTCACTTTTTTTGTCATTTTTTTTTTTCCGCTGGGTATTGTTTATAACAAATTTAATTGTTTAAACATTGATTTTTGTTTGGGGATGTGTTCTAAGGTTTTTGTAAAAATATGGACGTTTTCTACCCCCCTAGATTATTTTTTAATTCAGTTTTTCCGAAATATTCACTTTTTTTGTCATTTTTTGTTTTCCGCTGGGTATTGTTTATAACAAATTCAATTGTTTAGACATTGATTTATGTTTGGGGTTGTGTTCTAAGGTTTTTGTAAAAATATGGACGTTTTCTACCCCCCTAGATATTTTTTTAATTCAGTTTTTCTGAAATATTCACTTTTTTGTCATTTTTTGTTTTCCGCTGGGTATTATTTATAACAAATTAAATTGTTTGAACATTGATTTTTGTTTGGGGATGTGTTCTAAGGTTTTTGTAAAAATATGGACGTTTTCTACCCCCCTAGATATTTTTTTAATTAGGTTTTTCTAAAATATTCACTTTTTTTGTCATTTTTTGTTTTCCGCTGGGTATTGTTTATAACAAATTCAATTGTTTAGACATTGATTTATGTTTGGGGTTGTGTTCTAAGGTTTTTGTAAAAATATGGACGTTTTCTACCCCCCTAGATATTTTTTTAATTCAGTTTTTCTGAAATATTCACTTTTTTTGTCATTTTTTGTTTTCCGCTGGGTATTGTTTATAACAAATTCAATTGTTTAAACATTGATTTTTGTTTGGAGTTGTGTTCTAAGGTTTTTGTAAAAATATGGACGTTTTCTACACCTCTAGATTATTTTTTAATTCAGTTTTTCCGAAATATTCACTTTTTTTGTCATTATTTGTTTTCCGCTGGGTATTGTTTATAACAAATTCAATTGTTTAGACATTGATTTATGTTTGGGGTTGTGTTCTAAGGTTTTTGTAAAAATATGGACGTTTTCTACCCCCCTAGATATTTTTTTAATTCAGTTTTTCTGAAATATTCACTTTTTTTGTCATTTTTTGTTTTCCGCTGGGTATTGTTTATAACAAATTTAATTGTTTAAACATTGATTTTTGTTTGGGGATGTGTTCTAAGGTTTTTGTAAAAATATGGACGTTTTCTACCCCCCTTGATTATTTTTTAATTCAGTTTTTCCGAAATATTCACTTTTTTTGTCATTATTTGTTTTCCGCTGGGTATTGTTTATAACAAATTCAATTGTTTAAACATTGATTTATGTTTGGGGTTGTGTTTTAAGGTTTTTGTAAAAATATGAACGTTTTCTACCCCCCTAGATATTTTTTTAATTCAGTTTTTCTGAAATATTCACTTTTTTTGTCATTTTTTGTTTTCCGCTGGGTATTGTTTATAACAAATTCAATTGTTTAAACATTGATTTTTGTTTGGAGTTGTGTTCTAAGGTTTTTGTAAAAATATGGACGTTTTCTACCCCTCTAGATTATTTTTTAATTCAGTTTTTCCGAAATATTCACTTTTTTTGTCATTATTTGTTTTCCGCTGGGTATTGTTTATAACAAATTCAATTGTTTAGACATTGATTTATGTTTGGGGTTGTGTTCTAAGGTTTTTGTAAAAATATGGACGTTTTCTACCCCCCTAGATATTTTTTTAATTCAGTTTTTCTGAAATATTCACTTTTTTTGTCATTTTTTGTTTTCCGCTGGGTATTGTTTATAACAAATTTAATTGTTTAAACATTGATTTTTGTTTGGGGATGTGTTCTAAGGTTTTTGTAAAAATATGGACGTTTTCTACCCCCCTTGATTATTTTTTAATTCAGTTTTTTCGAAATATTCACTTTTTTTGTCATTATTTGTTTTCCGCTGGGTATTGTTTATAACAAATTCAATTATTTAAACATTGATTTATGTTTGGGGTTGTGTTCTAAGGTTTTTGTAAAAATATGGACGTTTTCTACCCCCCTAGATTCTTTTTTAATTCAGTTTTTCCGAAATATTCACTTTTTTTGTCATTTTTTGTTTTCCGCTGGGTATTGTTTATAACAAATTTAATTGTTTAAACATTGATTTTTGTTTGGGGTTGTGTTCTAAGGTTTTTGTAAAAATATGGACGTTTTCTACCCCTCTAGATATTTTTATAATTCAGTTTTTCTGAAATCTTCACTTTTTTCGTCATTTTTTGATTTCCGCTGGGTATTGTTTATAACAAATTTAATTGTTTAAATATTGATTTTTGTTTGGGGATGTGTTCTTAGGTTTTTGTAAAAATATGGAAGTTTTCTACCCCTCTAGATATTTTTATAATTCATTTTTTCTGAAATCTTCACTTTTTTTTTATTTTTTGTTTTCCGCTGGGTATTGTTTATAACAAATTTAATTGTTTAATCATTGATTTTTGTTTGGGGATGTGTTCTAAGGTTTTTGTAAAAATATGGACGTTTTCTACCCCCCTAGATTCTTTTTTAAATCAGTTTTTCCGAAATATTCACTTTTTTTTTATGTTTGTATCGGCTGTTTGAGATTGTTAATAACAAGCTTATTAACTTTGATGTTTTTAAGAATGTTGGCGGAACATCCTGTAACATGTTTGTATTCTTTGTTTCGTGATTTATGTAGTGTGAAACTTTTTAATGTCGTTTTTGAGCAAAGTTCTTGCGTGCTCTGGGTGAGGGGCTACGTGTGTGTATTCAAGCGGTGGACGCCTATGGGAGGCCGCTGGCCGCGTCTGCTAGTTTCACGGGGCTGAATCTGACGTCAAATTTTCAAAATTCAAAATGGCGGATCCAAAATGGCGGAGGATATTTTTATAATCGATCGGATTTGACTGAAAATTGTTACTCGGGGGTTTTTAGGGTCGATGATTACAAATCTGATGTCAAAGTTTAAAAATTCAAAATAGCGGATCCAATATGGCGGCCGATATTTTAAAAATCTATCGGAATTATCCGAAACTTGTTACCCGGGGTTTTTTGGGGTCGCTGATCACGAATCTGAAGTCAAATTTTCGAAATTTAAAATGCCGGATCCAAAATAGCGGAGGATATTTTATATAATTGAACCGTCCGCGATCAAAAGGGCATATGAACGAGTGCGCAGGTCCCCTGGCGCAGCCGTAGGCTCGCTGAACGAGAGGCCAACGAAAGTCACGCGTAAGCCATTTTGATCGCGGTGGGTACAATCGATCGGATTTGATTGAAACTTGTTACCAGGGGGTATTCGAGTTCGCTGATCACGAATCTGATGTGAAATTTAAAAAAAGATTTTAATGACAAATCCAATGTGTCTGATGATGTTTTAAAAATCGATTTGATTTTTTTGAAACCATCTGATTAGACATTGCACGCCCTTTAGCCGTTAAAAGTATTTTAATATTGCCCGACTCTAACCACGAGGAGTTAAACATAAAGTGAAGAGTCTTTTTTTTAAAATACTTTTAATGGCTAAAGAGCGTGCAATGTCTAATCCTCTAATCAGATGGTTTAAAAAAAATCTAATCGATTTTTAAAACATCATCAGACACATTGGAATTGTCATTAAAATCTTATTTTAAATTTCACATCAGATTCGTGATCAGCGAACTCGAAACCCCCCGAGTAACAAGTTTCAATCAAATCCGATCAATTATATAAAATATCCTCCGCCATTTTGGATCTGGCATTTTAAATTTCGAAAATTTGACGTCAGATTCGTGATCAGCGACCCCAAAAAACCCCGGGTAACAAGTTTCAGATAATTCCGATAGATTTTTAAAATATCGGCCGCCATATTGGATCCGCTATTTTGAATTTTTAAATTCTGACATCAGATTTGTAATCAGCGAACTCGAAACCCCCCGAGTAACAAGTTTCAATCAAATCCGATCAATTATATAAAATATCCTCCGCCATTTTGGATCTGGCATTTTAAATTTCGAAAATTTGACGTCAGATTCGTGATCAGCGACCCCAAAAAACCCCGGGTAACAAGTTTCAGATAATTCCGATAGATTTTTAAAATATCGGCCGCCATATTGGATCCGCCATTTTTAAATTTTAAATTTGGACATCAGATTCGTGATCAGCGACCATAAAAACTCCTGAGTAACCATTTTCAAACAAATCCGATCGATTTTCAAAATATCGTCCGCCATTTTGAATTTTCAAAATCTGACTTCAGATTCGTGATTAGAGAGCCAAAAAACATTAAGACACTCAGTGTCATAAAAATAAAAAAACATAATAAAAATTCAATGAAGCGTACACTGGGTGCTTATATATTGAAAAAAAATTTCGTTGGACGCCATTTTGGATTCGCCATCTTGATATTTTTAAAAATATGGTCCGTCATTTTCAAGCTTCAATATTGCGGACGCGATATTTCAAGCTGAAAAATTTTTCCGATTATTGAAAATATGAAAAAAAAAAATCATTTTTGAACAAAATTGTCAAAATTTCACATTTTTTTTCAAAAAAGAGTCCATAACTTTAAAAAAAAATTTTTTTTTTGAAATTTTGATAACAGATTCTGAAAGAGCGATAAAAAATACGTCAGAAATAGTGGTTCCTATAATTTTGTATGTCTCCAAAAACAGAGAAAATTAATGTTGAAAATGAGTACAAAAAAGTGTCCGTCCCGTCCTTAAAGGGTTAATCGTAAATTGTTTCTTTTAACAAGAAATATTAAATTAAGAAATTAAGAAACAAGAAAAATTAAGAAAATTATAGGAATAATTGTTAGAAATAATTACAAATTGAACAACTGGATTGAAAATCGAAAAAAATTGAAAATTAAAGAATGAAATTTAAATTGAAAGAATATAATTAAAAATTGAAAAAAGTAATTAAAAAAGCTGAGAATTATAGAATATAAAAAAAAATAATGCAAAACTGAAGAATAATCTTGAAATTTGAAGAAAATGATAAAAAAAATTAGGAAATAAATTGAAAATTTAAGAATTAAATTCCAATTTGAAAAAATAATTGATAATCAAAAAAAGGTGAGAATTATTTAATACCTATTGAATAAAATAATTTAAAATTGAAAATAATAATTGAGAGGTGAAGAAAATAATTAAAAATTAAAAAACTAAACTAAAGATTAAGGAATTGAATTAAAATTTTGAGAAAATAATTGACAATTGAAAAAAAAAATTAGAAACCTGTCGGAATTAATCGACAACAGAACAAAACAAATTTAAAAATTAAAGAATAAATATAAAATTTAAGAAAAATAATTGTAAATTTAAAAATTCGTAGAAAATAATTGAAAATAGCGGAAAAATAGTAGTTGAAAAAAATAATTGAAAAATGACGAGAATAAATGAAAAATTGAAGAAAATATTTGAAAATTGACGAAATTAATAGACACTTGAAAACAAAATTTGAAAAAAGATTAGATTAATAGACAACAAAACAAAAAAATTATAAAAATTAAAGAATAATAATAAAATTTTAAGAGAATAATTGAACAAATTGTAGGAAATAATGGTAAACTGTGGGAAATAATTATAAATTGTTAAAAATAATTAATAATTAAAAAAAATAATTGAAAAATGACGAAAATAATAATTGGAGAAAATATTAAAAACTGAAGAAATAAATTAAAGATTTAAGAATTAAACTGGAATTCTAAGGAAATAATTGATAATTGAAAGAAAAATTACTAAATGACTAAACTAATTTAACATTAAGTAAAATACTTGAGAATTGAAAAAAAAAGTAAAAACAAGTTCGAAAAGTTGGGAAAATAATCGATAACAGAACAAAATTATTGAAAAAATTAAAGAATAATTATAAAATTAAAGGAGAATTTTAAGTTGTCAATTAAACCCTGAAGAAAATTAAAGAAAAAATTTTAGAAAATAAATAAAAATTGAAGAAAATGATTGAGAATTGAAGAAAATAATTGAAAATGGAGGGAATTATTTGAAAATTAAAGAATCAAATTGAAATGTGAAGAAAATAATTGATAACTGAAAAAAAATTACAAAATGACGAAAATAATTAAATTTTATAGAAAATAACTGAGAAATATGGAAAATAATTGACAATTGAAAGAAAAATTACAAAATGCCGAAAATAATTAAAAGTTATAGAAAATAATTGAGAAATGAGGAAAACAATTGACAATAGACAAAAAAATTCGAAAACTGTCGAAAATAATCGACAACAGAACGAAATAATTAAAAAATTAAAAGAATAATTTTGTATTGAAAATCACTCTCTATTGATGATTTTAATCAATGAAATTTCACAGGCAATCACTTTAAAATGACTAAATTGTCAGTAATTTTTCACTGATTGACATAGATGAAAATAATTTCCAATTTCAATAACAGCATTGAAAATTTTAATTATTTTCTATTGATCAATCAGGTAAAAGTCACCGACAATTCAGCAGTTTTCAACTTATTTAAAATGAAATCATAATAGATTGAAATCATAATAAAGAAAGGTCTCATAAAGAAGATCACGTATTTTCACTAATTCACTTAGTTTTTTTGGTTAAGAATAACCAATTTTTTCTTATTTCAATTAGCAAAAATTACCACCAATTATTCATTTTTCACTAACGCAGAATTAGAGAATAAATAATTCTAATTTCCTTAATTTTGTGAAACTGTAATTCTTTTAATAATTAATATAATTAAACGTATAACTATAAGAAGAAAATGATTTGTCTGTTAAATCATATAAATCAGCGTGACATCTAAATTATTTAAAAGTGAAAATAGAAAATGATTTATGTAGAGAAAAATTAGAAGTCAAAGTCGTTTTTTATGCCTGTCTTCTCTTTTCACGTGGAGTGATTAATTTGACAAAATGCATATAAATATTCCCAGAAGAACTATGTCATTTATCCTCATAAAAATACTGAATTATTTGTCCCCAAAAAAGTCTAATAAATAAAAAAAATATTGAACAAAATATTTGGTTCTTCTTTTTGATACATGATTATTCTACAAATTCCCATATCATAATATCCATTAAATTGAACTTCTGTATATCGAATTGCTATTTGACATAAATTTTATAATTCGAACTACTATATATTATAATTTTTTTCAGATTTAAGATAATTTCCATTTGTTTGAATTCACTTGTTCTATTGTTAGAATCTATTCTAATTTCTAAATAATAGAATTTTGTTTCTTGACATAATTTTTATTCTGCCAAAACAATATTTATTATCAACTTTATTTTTCCGTATGTTTATTTTTTATAATTATTGTTTTACGAAAAATCACATAACCTCAAATTTGTTTATACTAATTGTCATTTAACATAATTAACATTTACCACAACATTTACTTCTCCGAATGTCAGTTTCTCATAATTTTTCAATTCACAAAATGGTATTGGTCATAATTTTAATTTTAACAAATTGCAATTCATTAAAATCTTTAATATTCTAAATTATTAATTACCGCATAGTTTATATTTTTCTATCCATGTCAAATTGTATCTAAATAAATTTTAGGTTTCATGATTGTTCGAAATATAAAAATCATGTAAATTGACGTTTAGTATAACTAAATTTTAGATTACCTTGTTTTTCTGAAAAAAAAATAATTACCACAAATAATCATTTAGTAAAATAAAATTTAAACAATTTTACGGCGAAAATAAAAAATTATCTCAAAAATAATTCTATTAATTAGGAATTGGAATAAATTACACTAATAATAATTTTTCAATTAAATTCGATTTCGGATAATGTTTAATTAACATGTCAAAATATTTTGAAAAGTCGAGTGAAGTATTTTCATTAAATAAACTTCAGTATTATTTGATGTATATTTGAGTAACTATATTGAAAATCCAATAAGATATCAGATTTTTCTATACAAGGATGTTGGTACTTGGCGTGATACACACTTTTTACTTTTTTGTTTTACTTCCTTTTACTCTCGGGAGCTCATCGATCACCTTTACTCCAAGTTTTCATCTGTGCTCTCAAAAGTATACCTAACTGCTCGTGCAGTCTGTTATACGAGTACCTTGTGCCTAGCTTATATCTGTAGGTTTTATTATCGCCTACATACACAACATCCGGATTTACGAACCGACCACTCGTCCATTTTTCACCCTGTTTTTTACGTTCACAATCAAATGGCTTATTTTCCGTATCAGAGAAAAATCCAGACGTGTGAAAATTCGCGCTACTCTATTTATCAACAGATTTTCACGAAAAGTGGAGATTTAGTTGTAGAGATTTTTAAATTAACGGCTGAAAGTCATATGATCCATTCTCTGTCGCACTCAAAATAGAATTTTAAATTATTATAAAAAAACTTCCTCTCTGTGTAGAACTCATGTTTTTGTTGTTTTGATTGTTTATTGTGTGGTTGTTTTTTAGAGCATTTGCAATATTTTGAAATTTTTTGAAAGCACTGAAAATAAATATCAAAAGCTGTGAGTGAACATTAATTTTTTAAGACAGAAGAAAAAAAAGAAGGATATAGAACTGCTACATTCCTTTAGACTGAAAAAGATTTAGTGAAAATTATAATTACTAAATTCCAATTGATCTTCCGAAATACAGTAGGATGTAATTATTGAAACGGAAAAAAGGTTAAATGGTAATATGAGAGTATACTAATCATTTTAAACCTGAGAATTATCTAAAGAATAATTAAAAAAAGATTTTGAGATTGAAATACAAGTGATTTTGCATGAAATATATTTATTTATTTTATTTACATTTAGCAATTTGACAGTTGCTAACTTCAGTTTTATGAAAACTACTTGCAACCTTCAAGCTCGAATTTGAAAACATATTTTTCAAATTGAAATAAGTAAAAAAGTAACTGATTCTCCAACGCCAAATTTTGATGCGATGGAAAAGAATATCAAACTTAAATTTAAAAAGAAAAAGTGGAGTTATTCGTCAATCTGGGGAAAAATTATTAGTGTTCAAAAACACGAATATTTCTAAAAAAAAAAAAACTGTCTACACTATATAATTAAAAAGTCAGTATATCATATGAAAGTACCTAAAAAATACTTAGTATTAAGTAATATTTAATTTTAATTTTTTTAAGAACTTCCTGTAAAAATATAAATAAAATATAGAAAATTTTGACTTTAAAGTGAATATTCTAACGTTTAAAAGTTCAACATATTTAATTTCTACATAATAGGAATTCTGTTAAATAAAAATTCGGATAAATTTGATAATAACCTCATACTAAGAAATGCTTTTTAACTTAAACAAAATTATAATCAAATTTAATTTCACACAATTTTGAAAGATCTAGTTGTACAATTTTTAGAAAAAACTAGATTTAACCAAAATTTGTTGCCAAATAAATATAATTTCACATTTTGTGTTTTTTATTTCAGCACAGACAAAAATCGCAATTTTATCAAATTTTTATAAACAACCACTTTTACGACTTTTACTTTTTGAAATATTCTCTACAAACGTAATCATTTTAATATTGTTAAAAGTTTAATAAAAAATATAAACAATATAAATTTATTTATTAAATAATTTTTTAATAACAAATCTTTATTAATACTAAAATAATTACTATTGTACAAAAATTTTAAAAAAGTAAAATAAGCCATGGTCTAAAAAATTTGATGCAAAATCCGATTTTTATCTAAGCTGCAAGAAAAAACACAAAAACCCAAAGGGTTCAGCCTAAAACCCATATAACCTAAATTCAATTAACCTAAAATGCATTCAGCCTAAATCCCATTGATCCCATTTAACCTAAATTCCAGTTAACCTAAAGGGCCAATAAAATTTTTAAATAAAACTTTTCGTAGCACATGTTATATTAGGGTGGCCCAAAAAAAAAAAATTTCGATTTTCATAAACCTTACCCCCCAATTTTGTTCTTTGGCGAAAAATATGAGATACGTATTTTTTTATTTTTTAATATTAACCCGTGCCGCAAAGCCCTTGAAAATTACCATTGAATTCCCCTAGAAAAAATGCACTTTTTCGTAAATTTGACATAAAATCGTGAAAAATTGACCTTTTTCTTTCTGTAAACGATATTTTTAGTTCATGAATGTCCAAATAATAAAAATCTGTCGTATATTTATTAAACAAATTATTTCAACTATTTTTTATATGACTGTAAACAAACCCCATAAACGTAAAAAAACCTGGAATTTATTAAAAAAAAATATTAATTATTATTTTAAATGTTTTTTCTTCATTCATTGATATTATTATCAAAATATATATTATTGTTTATGTTTTACAATGTTACATAATTTGTTTAAACAATTTATTGTTGTTATTTCCTTACAAAATGACAAATAAATCGAGCGTTTTGCAATTTTCTTAAACTTTCTAACTTTAGACGCCTAATAAAAACATAAATTTATATATATTTATGTCATATAAATATTTATTATCAAATTAAGACGCTAACAATTGTTTAAACAAATTATTGTTGTTATTAATTAACTTTTTCAGAATTGCTTAAAAAGAGTTGTAGTTTTTTCTTAATTTTGCAACTTGCTTTTCTTGAATCAACCACATTTTAATAAAATAAAAAAAAATTATTATTATAACAATTATTTAAACAAATTATTGTTGTTATTTATTAACTTTATCAAAAATGCTTATACAGAATTGTAGTTTTTTCTCAATTTTGCAAATTGATTTTATTAAACTAACCACATGTTAATAAATTCAATAAAATTATTATAAAAACAATTATTTAAACAAATTATTGTTGTTATTTTTTAACTTTTTCAAAAATGCTTAAAAAAAGTTGCAGGTTTTTCTTAATTTTGCAAATTGCTTTTCTTGAATCAACCACATTTTAATAAAATAAATAAAAATTATTATTATAACAATTATTTAAACAAATTATTGTTGTTATTTTTTAACTTTTTTAAAAATGCTCATAAAGAGTTGTAGTTTTTTCTCAATTTTGCAAATTGATTTTATTAAACTAACCACATATTAATAAAATTATTAAAATTACTATTCTAACAAATATTTAAACAAATTATTGTTGTTATTTATAAAATTTTTAATAAATTCTAAATAAAAAGTTAAACAGTTTGTTTAAAATTTTGTTATGTTAAAAATTTATCAATTTTTTTAAATTGTGGTTGACTTAAGAAAAGTAATTTGCAAAATTAAGAATAAATTACAACTCTTTTAATGCATTTTTAAAAAAGTTAATAAATAACAACAATAAGTTGTTTAATTGTTCTAATAATAATTTTAATAATTTTATTAACATGTCGTTGGTTTAATAAAATCAATTTGCAAAATTGAGAAAAAACTACAACTCTTTATGAGCATTTTTGAAAAAGTTAAAAAATAACAACAATAATTTGTTTAAATAATTGTTTTTATAATAATGTTATTGAATTTATTAACATGTGGTTAGTTTAATAAAATCAATTTGCAAAATTGAGAAAAAACTACAACTCTTTTTAAGCAATTCTGATAAAGTTAATAAATAACAACAATAATTTGTTTAAACAATTGTTAGCGTCTTAATTTGATAATAAATATTTATATGACATAAATATATATAAATTTATGTTTTTATTAGGCGTCTAAAGTTAGAAAGTTTAAGAAAATTGCAAAACGCTCGATTTATTTGTCATTTTGTAAGGAAATAACAACAATAAATTGTTTAAACAAATTATGTAACATTGTAAAACATAAACAATAATATATATTTTGATAATAAGATCAATGAATGAAGAAAAAACATTTAAAATAATAATTAATATTTTTTTTAATAAATTCCAGGTTTTTTTACGTTTATGGGGTTTGTTTACAGTCATATAAAAAATAATTGAAATAATTTATTTAATAAATATACGACAGATTTTTATTATTTGGATATTTATGAACAAAAATATCGTTTACAGAAAGAAAAAGGTCAATTTTTCACGATTTTATGTCAAATTTACGAAAAAGTACATTTTTCCTATGGGAATTCAATGGTAATTTTTAAAGGCTTTGCTGCACGGGTTAATATTAAAAAATAAAAAATTAAAAAAATACGTATCTCATATTTTTCGCCAAAGAACAAAATTGGGGGGTAAGGTTTATGAAAATCGAAATTTTTTTTTTTTTTTGGCCACCCTAATGTTATATTGTTCAACCTAAGAAAATATTATTTTGTACTTCTACTAAAATCAAAAGTTTTTAAGTTTCATTTATTGAATAATTTATTTCAATACCTTGAATTAGTATTAAATACTCAATTAATCCAGTAAGTTCAATTATTAAACAATTCAAACATAAAACTTCAATTTTAGTAGCAAAACCTGAGATGCATTTAACCTAAAAAGCATTAAGCCTAAAATGCATTTAGCCTAAAACCAATTTAACCTAAATCCCATTTAACCTAAAATGAATTCAGCCTAAATTCCATTTAACCTGAATCCCATTTAACCTAAACTGCATCGAGCTTAAATCCTACTGAACCTAAAATGCATCCATCCTAAATCCCAATTAACATAAAAAGCATTTAGCATAAATCCCATTTAACCTAACTTGCATTCAGCTTAAAATCCCTTTAACCTAAATCCCATTTAAACTAAAATCCATTTAACCTAAAATGCATACACTCAAAATCCCATTGAACCTAAAATGCATTCAGCCTAAATCTTATTTAACCTAAATCCCATTCAACCTAATTTCCATTCAACCTTAAATGCATATAACTTAAACCCATCTAACTTAAATCCCATTTAACCTAAATTCCATTTAATCTAAAATGCATTCAGTGTAAATCCAATTTACCCTAAAATGCATACAGCTTAAAATCATTTTTCCTAAATTCCAACGAACCCAATTTATAATGTAAAATTTAGGTTCAATGGGATTTAGGACAAATGGTTATAAGCTAAGTGAATTTTAGGTTCAGTGGGATTTAGGCTGAATGGAGTTTAGGTTAAATAAAATGCAGGTTAAATGGTATTGAGACTGAATACATTTTAGATTAAATGGCATTTAGGTTAAATGGGATTTACGTTAAATGGGATGCAGGTTAAATGGGATATAGGCTTAATGCATTTTAGATTCAATGGGATGTTGGCTTAATGCATTTTAGGTTCAGTGGGATTTTAAGCTGAATGCATTTTAGGTTAAATGGAATTTATGTTAAATGGAATTTATGCTAAATGCAAATTAGGTTAAATTGAATTTAGGTTAAATGGGATGCAGGTTAAATGGGATATAGGCTTAATGCATTTTAGGTTCAATGCGATGTAGGCTGAATGCATTTTAGGTTCAGTGGGATTTAAGCTGAACGCATTTTAGGTTAAATGGAATGTAGGTTAAATTGAATGTAGGTTAAATGGAATTTATGCTAAATGCAAATTAGGTTAAATTGAATTTAGGGTAAATGGGATTTAGGTTAAATGGGATGCAGGTTAAATGGGAAATGGGCACAATGCATTTTAGGTTCAATTGGATGTAGGCTGAATGCATTTTAGGTTTAGTAGGATTTAAGGTGAATGCATTTTAGCTTAAATGGAATGTAGGTTAAATGTGATTTCGGCTAAATGAATTTTAGGTTAAATTGAATTTAGGTTAAATGGGATTTAGGATAAATAGGATTTAGGTTAAATGGAATTTAGGCTGAATGCATTTCAGATTAAATTGGATAAAGATAAATGGGATTTGGGTTAAATAGGATTATGTATGTTACTTGGGATTTATACTGAATGCATTTTAGGATAAATGGGATTTAGGCTAACAGCATTTTAGGTTATATGGAATTTAGATTAAATGTGATTCAGGCTGAATGCATTTTAGATTAAATGGGATTTAGGTTAAATGGAATTTAGGCTGGATGCATTTTAGGTTAAATGGGATTTAGGTTGAATACGTTATAGGTTATATGGAATTTTGGCTGGATGCATTTAAGGTTGAATGAAATGTAAGTTAAATGGAATTTAGGCGAAATGCATCTTAGGTTAAATGGAATTTAGGCAGAATGCATTTATGTTAAATGGAATTTAGGATAACTGGAGTTCAGGTTAAATGGGATTTAGGGTAAATAGGATTTAGGGTGAATGCATTTTAGGTTGAATGGGATTTAGGTTGAATGCATTTTAGATTAAATGGCATTTAGGCTGCATACATTGTAGGTTGAATGGAATTTAGGCTGCATGCATTTTTGTTGAATGGAATTTAGGTTAAATGGGATTTAGGCTTAATGCATTTTTGGTTAAATGGATTTTAGGAAAAAGATGTCTTAGGATAAATGCATTTTAGTTTTAATAGAAGTTAGGTTAAATTGGATTCAGGTTAAATGTGATTTAGGCTAAATGCATTTTAGGTTAAATGGAATTTAGGCTAAATGCATTTTAGGTTAATGGCTGTGTCTGTCTAATTAAGAAAATTTTATTTTAGACGATGTTATCGACTCGAGACGATATTTGTGTCAAAAATATCGATACGATATTTGGATGAACGAGAGATTTCAAGATCAATATGAATATTGCCTCAATTATCGTATCGTTTTTTAAACAAATTAGGTTAAAAAGAAATGGAATTTTTCAGCACTTTTTATAAAATTCCCTGACATTTCCCTGACACATGGTATATTACCTAAACCTACATTTTCCTTTTAAATAAGTACATAAATTATTTACTAAAAAATAAGTAGATTGTTATATAAAAGTTTAAAAATAGGTAGTTAAAAATTAATTAATAACTTTGACTTTTACTATGATTGTAAAAAGACATGGAAATTTATTGGATAAATGTGAAAATAGGAGAAAATATAGAATTTTACGAAATTTTTTTTAAATAAAGGAGAAAAAAGGGGATTAGGTAAAAAAAAGGGCAGCAACTGTGATTCATTCCGTGAATTTAATTAATAAATCAGTGAAATTACCTGATTTTCAGTAAAAATTTCACTGATTAACGTTTGTGGCTAATTTTTCACTGATTAAAAATTTAGAGACTATACTCTTCCGTTTAATACATGTTTTTCGTGAGTCGTAGAAGTTAATATAAATCCACATTATCAGATCTGGTAAAGGACAATTACCAGGAAGTGCTGCCAGCTTATAAGGAAAGGTTTGCAATCTTTGACTTGGCTGATGGAGGTCTTAAAGGCTCCATCCTTTCTAAGCAACACGTATTTATATATAAGTGCTATTCGCATTGCAGTTGGCATTAAAGTTGACCGAGCACGTTTATCTAAAATGTAGGAAGAGTCTGGGACTATTTTGCAGTTGCCGATGTTCGTAAGCGCAATGACAAAACATGCTGCTCTTGTTGGGCAATTTTGCGTAATATGTACCTGGCAATTTGGAGGATAACGCGACCTGACGCAGAGCACAGTGTGCGAGTGGTATAACGCGCCGAACGACAGAGTAAATTGTAATTCGACGCGACGTGTATGGCCATGTAGCGTGCATGAACATTAGGCGAACGATGCTACGTGTTCGAAATGCGTTTAGGTACATGTGCATTGTGCACACGCTTCGTCACCAATGAATTTACACCTATATGAGGTTGATTAGAAAATTTGCCGACAAAAAAAAATTCAAAAATAAGTCAACATCAGATGAAAAAAGAAATTTCGTCAATTCACATAAAAGCCTTAAAAATTGAAAGAGGATCGAAAGTTTGTACTTTTTCGTGGTCTGCATTTTAATCTGGGGGAAAACGCACCGTCGAGAGAATTTTTAAATAGGAGATGTGAAAGATTAGGACAAATATTTGGTGTTCTGATATCAGTGTGCGGAGCTCACGAGAATTAATAAAATTTTGTTTTACTTGCTGTAGTTTTTACTAGCTTTCGTGCTCGCCTTTGATGGCTTGGTATTTTTTATTCAAGAATGTTTTATACGAGATACATTTAATTTTATCACATTCCTTTATAGTTTTTATGCTTTCTCTGTAAGAGAAGAAAAATTGAAGGGAATTAAAATTGTTTCAACCTGATGGGTATCATTTTCTTTGTTTTTGCTTCATTGTGAACAAAGTTGTGTAATAGTCTTTCTCATATTTTTGAAAAAGATTTAGAATTCTTTATTAAAATACTCATTATTTCAAACACTTTGAACAAACTTATTTTCTATCTACATAAATATTTTGTAGGTATAAATTTTTGATCAAATGTCCATATGTATGTGTGACGCGATGTGAAGGGAGAGACCTAAGAAGATAAAAATTTTATGTTACATTTGTGATTTTTGAAATGAAAACACACAAAGAGGACTAAAATTCAATTATTGTTTAAGTCTTCATTTCATCCAAAATAGTCAATAGAAACTAGTTTTGATTATACAACATTAAAATGGAACTTATGATCAAGCGAAAACTATCACTGAACATAACCTACAATTTTTTTCTTCTTAGGTCCCCTTTCACCGTCTAGGCTTAAATTAGCCTTAAATTATGTTTTTTTAAATTTATCACTGTTACAGGCTTCACAGTGACAATGTAGAATTTTTTAAATTTGAAAATTCTGTAAAAAAATATCGGACACTTAATTCTGGAAAACTTTGAATAACAATTTAGAATATTTTAAGGGAAAGAGGGGACTGATTATACAGAAATAGGGAACTTTTAGGGTAGTTTAAAAACTTCATAAATAAAGATAAATGAATTATATACAGGAAAACCTCGATTATTTTATTTGGGTAGGGCAAAATTACAAAATTGTAGAATAAAAAAAAATTAAAAAATATAATTACAAAATTTTTTAATTAAATAAAAAAAATAAATAAATAACTACAAATTGTGGAAAGTAATTTAAAACTGATCAATAATAATTCACAATTATAGAAAGTTAATGCAGAAATTTAGAAATAATTAAAATTTTAAGATATCTAATAATTGAAATATAAATGATGAGAATAATTAAAAATTGATGAACATAATTAAAAAATGGAAAAACCCAATTAAAAGATTATAAAACTAATAAAAATTTAAAAAAAGCATTTAAATTTGAGATAAGTAATATTAAAGATTTAATAAATCAATTTAAATATAATTTAAAAAATTTTAAATTGTTTCTACAATTGCGAAATTATAAAAACAACTGACAATTGAAGACAATAGTTGAAAATAGACAAAATGATTGAAAATTCAAAAAAGGCAATTTAAAAATGATGAGAATAATTTTAAAAAATTCAAAATTGATGAAAACAGTCGAGAATTAACAAAAATAATTGAAAATTTAGAAAACGAATTAATAAATGATAAAGGTAATTTAAAATCAAAGAAATCAAGGAAAAGGTTATAAAACAAATTGACCATTGAAAGAAAAGAATTAGAATTAAACAATAATAATTGAGATTAAGTAAATCAAATTGAAAAAAAATTAAAAAGTGTAGAAAAAAATTGCAATTTTCTAGAAATAATTCAAAAGTTAAAAACAGTAATGGGAAATTAGGCAAATATTTGAGAATTTTAGAAAACAATCGAAAATTGAGAAGAATTATTGAAAACAACTACAAAATCTATATCAAATTAAAGGAAATAATGGAACAATGGCAAAAATAATGATAATTTTTTAAAATAATTGAAATTTGAGATAAATAATGGAAAATTTAGGAAAGTAATTACAAAATACCGAAAGAAATTGTAAATTTGAAAAAAATAATTGAAAAATTCTAAGATTCATTAAAATTTTTTTTTACTTAATTGAAATTTGAAATAAATAATGTAAGATTTAGTAACTCAGTTAAAAAAATTAAAATTAAAGTAAATAAAATTTATGAAAAATAAGTGATAAAATTACAAAACATTTGTGAAATTTAATAAAATAACTAAAAAATGATAAACATGATGAAAAAATAATGGAAAAAATTAAAATGTAAAAACCAATTGCTAGTTTTGGAAATTAATTGAAAAGTATTCAAAATATTTAATAAGTAGAAAAAATAATTTAAATTGAATGAAGTAAATAAAATTTGATCAAAATAATTGGCAGTTTATGAAATTCGACAAATAAAAATACAAATATATGTATGTATGGTAGGAAAAATTAAAAAATAATAAAAATTATTAAAAATTGAGAATTGTGAAGAATAATTGAAAAAAATTACAGTATATATCAAATTAAAGGAAATGATTGAGAAGTGACAAAAATAATGATTAATTTTTTAAAAAAATTGAAATTTGAGATCAATAATGGAAAATTTAATTACAAAATAACGAAAGTAATTGTAAATTTGAAAAAATAATTGAAAAATTCTAAAATTAATTAAAAATGTTTTTAATTAATTGGAATTTGGAATAAATAATTAAAGGTTTATTAAATCAGTTAAAAAATGATTTTAAAAATTATAATTTGGAGAAATAATTTGAAAAGTTAAAGAAATCAATTTAAAAATTATGGAAATAATTGAAAAATAATACAAATAACTGACATTAGAGATAAATAAATTAAAAATGTAGAAAATACAATAAATGAATAATTTAAAACTAAAAATTGGAGGTAATATTTTAAAAATTGTAGAGATGATTGAAAATTAAAGAAAGTAAATAAAATTTATAAAAAATAAGTGATAAAATTACAAAACATTTTTGAAATTCAATAGAATAACAAAAAAATGATAAATATGATGAAAAAATAATGGAAAAAATTAGAATGTAAAAAAATAATTGCAAGTTTTGGAAATTAATTGAAAAATATTGAAAATATTTAATAAGTAGAAAAAATAATTTAAATTAAATAAAGTAAGTGACATTTGATGAAAATAATTGACAGTTTATGAAATTCGTCAAATAAAAATACAAATATGTATGTATGGTAAGAAAAAATTAAAAAATTATAAAAATTATTGTAAATTGAAGAAAACAATTGAAATCTGAGATGAAGGACTGCAAATTGAGGAAATCTATTGAAATATAATTTAATAAATTAAAAAATGGTGACAAACTAACGGTCTAATATATTTTTTTTGTAAATAAAGTTTGAATTTTACTTTGTAAAAATAAACTATACTATCGATGTCTTTCACTTTTAATCTAAAAACTTCTTTTAGACGGTATTTCCTTATTTTTCAATGTTTTTTCAATATTGTATTATTATTATGGGCATTTTTCTTTATAGAATATCAAGTTGAATACAAAGATTTTATAATATACAAATTTTTACGTCCTTCCAATTTTATAAATTATTATCCATAAAAATATTTTAATGTCATTTTAAAACTTATTATATAAATTTAATTTGATGTATAAAAAAACGCGTATTCCTTGGATTGAAACAAATCGATTTCTAATGAATTTAAACTAGGGTAGATGTACCTATTACTGTAAATGCATCAATTACTGCGATTTTTTTTAATCCGTTATTATGCATTTTTTAAGAGTTTAAAATTCATTTAAATTAATTGAAATAATTATTTAAAACCTTACTCAACACAATTGCCAATAAAGATGTACATTTAAATAATTAATTATTTAATTATTTAAGTTTAAATTACAACCTATCACAGTAATTGGAACATGCACGTGTTTCTATTACTGCGAACAACCTAACCTTCAAATACACGTTATTTTCATCGCAGTAATTGGGACACAGTAATTGGTGCAGACTCGTAGTAATACCAGCACAGAGTATTATTTATAAATTTGTTATTTTTAAGAATACATAATTTATTTTAATATTTTTATTAGTGGTTTCTACTTCAATAGATAACAAGAGTGTTTTTACAATCAGTCAAATATTTATCTTTCATTTATATTTATCTTCTTTTCCAATTGTTTATCGGAGTTCGATTTCATATCGCAGTAATTGGTACTTTTACCCTAACTTTTTTATGTTTGACAAAGTTTCAGATTAGCAGAAATGTTTCATTAAAATAACAGGTAACGAATTATAACCCAATTGCAAGTTATTGGCATTCAATTTCAGATTATTTAAATTGGAATTGGTATTAAAATAGAGCGTTGCAGTTAAACTTGATTATATCCAAATAGTCTCTGCTATAAATTTTGTTTAAAATGTCCTAATAGTAGCAAAATTATTAAACTATTAAAATTTTAAAATCTACATTGTCCGACTCAACGCGATGTTTTCTACTGAAAACAAAAAATTCTCTTGGCTGGCGCAACACAGTTTCTTCTACTTAAGCGAATCTAAAGTCACTATTTATAAAATTTTTTATCAATGCACATGTTTCAAGAAAATTGAAAATAATAATTAATTGAATTTTACAAAATTTAATCAATTTTCATTATCGTATTATCTTTCCCCTGTCCAAAAAAAAAAAACCTATAAAGAAATGATTTTTCGATTTTTTAAAACCGTGAAAAAGTTAGAGAAACTATAAAAACAAATGTCAATTAAATCTCGAAACTTTATAAAAGTTGACTAACAATAGTTAGCAATTTGAGATTTTCTATTGTTATGCCGTTGGGAATATTTTCCTGAAAAGGTTTTGATGAAGGTGCAACAACTGAAAGATAATTGAAGATACTTTGTTCTGAATCAAGGGAGGAAAATAAAGGATTATGGTGGAAGGTATAATTGGCAAGAATGATTGAGAGATCTCATGAGAAATTATTCCCCTAAGATCTTGAAACATGTATGGAGTGAAGAAACTTATAATCCCTCTTAATATTGCGGCAGCTAATAACAGGATTGTTCCTCAGCAGCGTTACAATTTCTGAACTGAGAGTCTCACCAAAGAATCCTGACGGCCTTCAATCTGATGAGAAATTTTTTCAGATAAACACGCTCGTCATTTCAATTTGAAACTTTCAAGTCTGGTTTCTATTTATCCCGAAGATTTTTTCGATAAATTAATTCCACTGAATTTGTACCAACAATTAAAATTTTAACATAAATATTCAAACGATATTTAAAAAATTTACATTAAAATATTATAATTTGATTTCCATTTTGAACACCGAATTGATTTCGATTTTATGAAACTTTATTTAAAAAGCAGATCATACACTTTTATGTGTCTCGTAAAGAACCCAAGTGACCTCAAGTCGTAAAAGAACGATAAGAAATCATCGTCAAATTCTTTTTTTTTTCTTTTTTTTTTTTTACTTTTGAGAGAAATTATGTGTTACTGAGAATTTTTATGACCTTTAAAAATACTTGTTTTTTTGCAGTTTATAGAGATGGCTTAAAAAGTATAAAATGTCGAATCAATAACAGTAAAAATTGTTAACAATTTTATGGATGTACTTTTATATTGATAAAGTGCAATGCATCAAATGCAATGACATAAGTATATTTTTGAATTTCTGTTTGCCAGCGTCATCTTCAGAATGTTTCCAATTTGAATTATTTGTCAGATGAGTACGCATCCAGGGCATCGGAGCGAAATTGAAATATGCATTATTGCTTTTAGAACGTGTAATCCCGGGGTTGTAAAATTGATCAGAAATCAAATGAAATAGAGCGAAACGATACATTTCGCGTTTTGAAGCGACAGAGGATACGATAAAAGCTCTCGTTGCTTTCAAGCTTCAAACTGCATTCTCGAGAGATAAAATTAACGGAGATAAAGGTCAGTAACCAGATTAATTTACGATGTATCTTTTTTAAATATTACAAACTCGAGGAAATTAATTATTTGATTATTTTTCAATAGCGCAACATGTTAACAAATTTTGATTTAAAAAAAATTCTACGTCCTTGCCTTTTTCAATTTTGAGATAAAATTCTAAGAAACATTCTAAGAAGAATTCTAAGAAAAAAAAATTCTAAAAAAATTAATTCCAACATAATTATTTTAGTATGGTTACACTATCTACCTTATAAAACGGGAATTTCGAAATACGCTCTTTCCTTATATTGGCGTCTGCGCAAAAGTTAGTTGTCATGGCGACGAAATTCTGCGCAGGCGCAGTGACATAACCTACTATCATAAGATGATTTTTCAAAAGTTGCGTATCTTAAGGTGAACAGTGTAAAATCCGTCAATTTTTTTAAATCATTTTCAAACTGCTATTTGGAATTTTTATATACAATTTCAGATTTTTATTTATATTATTATTTATCATTTCTCGTTTATTAACTCTAAATATGTTGACATTTTGTTTTAATCAATTTATTTTGTTGAATCGACTAAACTACAATCAATTAACTCTTTAAAGGATAAAATTTAGTTATTCGATTCCACAAACATGCTTCTCTTGCGCTCCAGTGGCGTATCTGGGAAAATAAGGGCCCGGGGGCAAAAAGGAAAATGGGGCCCTAATTATATTAATTTATTTATTCATTCTGTCCACCTGATTTTTGTCACGAGATGTTTTTTTCTTATAAAATTTTAATTCATACATCAGCTTTTTAAAATAAAATTTTAAATTTATGGCAATTTCAATTTCTTCAAATTTCAGTTAATATCAACTTGCATTGTTTGATTAAAAGTTCAATTAATCCACGTTTTAAATATACCAAATTTGAAGTCATTAAAATTTTTTTTCAATTTTTAATAATTCCTTTTTATTGTATGAGTAAATAAATAAATTATAATTTCAATTACTCAAAATACAATTTTGAACTATTTTTATCATTTTTCAATTATTTTCTGCAATTATTAATTATTTTAATTATTTTTATATTGTTTCCCTAAATCTTAAATTTACCTTACTCAAAATTCAATTATTTTCTTTAATTTCTTCAATCACTTATCCAATTTTAATTATATTTCAATTTTCAATTTTTGTTCAATTTTCATTTCGTTATATTATTTTGCAATTATTTTCTTCACCTTTTTATATCTTCATTTCTTTTCAATTAATTTTCTAAATTGCAGATATTATCTCAAATTTAGACTAATGTCATCAAATTTCCATGTTATTAACAATTTTTTAATTATTTTCTTTTGTTTACAAATAAATACCATAATTTTTCTAATATTTTCTCCAATTTCTAATTGTTTTCATTATTTTGGCAAATTTTTCAACTTATTCTATTATTTATCATTCTGAAATTTCAATTATTAATGTCATCAATTTTCGATTATTTCTGCCATTTTATAATTATACCTACTATTTAATTAAAATTTGTTAAGTAATTTTTAAATTATTTTCTTTTTTCAAACATATATTCTTTGATTTTTTCAATTATTTCGCTCAAATTTTATTTACTGTTTTCAATTTGTTATGTTTTAGTTATTTTTTTAAATCTTAAATTATTTTCAGCATATTTCAATTATTTTTTTCAATTTTGAAATAATTTTATCATTTTTCAATTATTTTCCTCAATTGTTAATGATTATTCTCAATTTCTAAAATTATTTCCTAAGATTTATAAGTAATTTTCTAAAATTTCAATTATGTTTTTTGTACTAAACAAAATTTTGTAATTTTTTAAATTATTTCTCTCAAATGTAATTTATTTTTTAAAATTTATCATTATCTATCATATTTTAATTATATTTTCTTCAAGTTTCAAATTTTAAAATCATTTTTCAATTATCCTTCAAAATTTAATTCCTTCAATTTTCAAATTTTTTAATCTGTTTTATAATTTTCAAAATTAATCTATTTATATGATATTTCACTTGTTTTATTCAATTTTTAATTATCTATATTATTTTTTTTTATTATTTTCTTCAATTTTCAATTACTTTTGTTCTTTTTCATAATTTCCAAAAAGTTTTCAATTACTTCTCTTTAGTTAAAATTTTTTCTCTTCAATTTTGAATTATATTCATATTTTTTCATTTATTTTGTCTAATTTTTAATTATTTTCTTTTTGTTATTCAATAAACTTCTAAAAGTTTTAAATATCTTTCTAATATTTTCTTCAACTCTCTTTTATTTAAAATATATTATGTATTTTTTCAATTATTTTCTCAATTTTTAGGGTTCCGTACACTACAAGTGGACGCACGGAACCCTATTGGCAAGACTTTGTCGAAAATCGTATCCCCCCCCCCCTAGCCACCAAACTATTTGACTTCGAAAGTTCAAATTTGGCCCACATATGAGAGATTCCATATGAAGTGATCAAGGTAAAAAAAATTGTTTGCCAATTATGCTTAAATTCGAAGTATTTATGGTTCATATAGATGGTAATTTTTGGAAATTTTTTTTGGTCCAATATTTTCCGAGTTGGAGGGGGGGGAATTTTTTTGGGTTTTACGGTACAACGTAAATTTCAGTATTTTTTTTCTAGTTAACAATTAGATAAAAAAATTTTGCTACTATCAGCTTCGATAGAGTTTTTCATGGTCTTTCGATTGATGATATGTATTTAAAAAAAAAAAATTTTTTGACCAAAAAAAATGAAAGTCAAAAATAAATTTGAGTTTTTTTTGGTGAAGGACACAATCTTTTTTTTTTTTTTTTTTTTAATCAAAAGCTGAGATTTTTTCCTATAAAGGTATGTAGATGAAAAAATTGGCCTAGAATGTTTAAACCATTAAAACTAGAGTTATATGTGGCTGATGCCTCTGGTCGCGTTGAGGCTGCAGCGCTCCGCTCTAAAACTCTAATTTTTATGGCTTAAATATTTTAGGCCAATTTTTTCATGTACATACCTTTATAGGAAAAAATCTCAGCTTTCGATTAAAAAAAAAAAAAAAAAAAAAGATTGTGTCCTTGGGCCCGTATCATTTTGACACAATTTTTTCCTTGCAACTTGTTATATTGTACTCCCGAATATGAATGTTATATTTTACTCCTACTAAAATCAAAGATTTTTAAGTTTTAATTATTCAATAATTGAACTTACTGGATTAATTAAGTCTTTTAATATTAATTTAATGTATTAAAGTCAATTATTTAATAAATAAGACTTAAAAAATCTTTGATTTCAGAAGGAGTAAAATATAACATTCATATTCGGGAGTACAATATAACAAGTTGTCCGAAAAAATTTGTGTCAAAATGATACGGGCCCGTGTCCTTCACCAAAAAAAACTCAAATTTATTTTTGACTTTCATTTTTTTTGGTCAAAAAAATTTTTTTTTTTTAAATACATATCATCAATCGAAAGACCATGAAAAACTCTATCGAAGCTGATAGTAGCAAAATTTTTTTATCTAATTGTTAACTATAAAAAAAATACTGAAATTTACGTTGAACCGTAAAACCCAAAAAAATTCCCCCCCCTCCAACTCGGAAAATATTGGACCAAAAAAAATTTCCAAAAATTACCATCTATATGAACCATAAATACTTCGAATTTAAGCATAATTGGCAAACAATTTTTTTTACCTTGATCACTTCATATGCAATCTCTCATATGTATTTTCACGTGTAGATGAAAGGAAAATTATAGAGAACATGATTCTAGGGGTTGATCATAGCCTTGTCAAGAAAATAACAAGATTTTTGAGAAATTTTGATATTTTTTGGCTGATAACTTTTGCCATTTCTTTGACAGCGCTATCACTAAAACAATCTCTATAATTTTTCTGTAATCTACATATGACGGTGGGGGCAAGACGGGGTTGGGGGCAAGACGGGGTACCTGCCTTAATTAAGAAACTAATTAACCAATCATGGTCATTTTTTGAATAACATAGCACCGTTACAATAGTTTTTGATTGGCCAAGTCACTGATTGATGAAACCGAGTTTTTTTTTTGTTACATGAAAAAAACTGTTTTTTATGATTTTCTTGTCATTTTTGCAATTTATTTAGAACGTGTTTGTTATTTTAATAACAACATTTTATATACTATATAATTTTTTTCATGTTCAACAATGATTACACTTGAAGTTAAGCACTTGTTTATTTCCGTTTCGAAACTTAATTTTTAGAAATTAATTTTTTAATGAAATTCCGTATGTGGGGGCAAGACGGGGTATAGGAAGTGAGGGCAGGATAAGGTACTAAAAACCAATCACTTTTTTATTGTATGAAAAAAAAATCTTCTTTTGGTGATTTTACATAATATTTATAACGTTTTGTTACGTAAATGATATATTTCAAATACAGGACCAGGTAACCACTTGTTTATTTTTATTATAAAAGTTGTTGTTTTTTGAGGTTAGGTTTGTAACTTAATTTTACATGTGAGAATTAAAATTACGCATTAAACTGGTTTTTTAGTTTATTTTATAAAATCAATAAAGATGCTTGCGAAATTTGTAGACAAAAATAGGTCGATTTTTATACTACCCCATCTTGCCCCCAGGGGGTACCGCATCTTACCCCCACGTTTTGTAAAGTGGAAAATTTGAATTTTTTTACAAATTCTTAATTCTATATTTAATTAAGTAACAAATGTTCCAAATAAGACTTTTTCATGGAAGACTGATTGCTAAAGATTATTATTATAATAAATAAAATATTTTTGAATCGATAATATTAGTTTTATTGAGCTTCAAACCTTAGGTACCCCGTCTTGCCCCCACCTCCCCTATGTAGTTTGACGTGTAGATTACAGAAAAACAATAGAAAAGCTTGTTGCAGGCTGTTATCATAGCGTTTTTCAGCAAAAAAAAACTATTTTTTTTTAAAAATGCTAAAAAATGGTCGTATCCCCCCCCTGAACTTCCAAACTATTAGACTTAAAGAATTCAAATTTGGTACACAAATGTATTTTCATGTATAGATTACAGGAAAATTATAGAGGACATGATTGTATGTGTTGAACATAGCGTTGTCAAGGAAATAACAATATTTTTGAGCATTTTTTTAACATATGGGCCATAATTTAGTGTTATAACTTTGACAGTGCTATAATCATCACTTTCTCTATAATTTTCCTGTAATCTACACGTAAATCTACATATGCGTACCAAATTTCAGAATCCTAAGTCAAATAGTTTGGAAGATAAGGGGGGGGGGATACGGTCATTTTTTTAGCAAAAATGCATTAAAAGTGTACAATGCCACCTCCATATCTGCCAAACTATTGTACTTAGAGTGCTGAAATTTGGTATACATATGTAGCTTGCCATATAGATTACAGAAAAACTGTAGAGAACTTTGTTGCAGATCGTTATCATAGTGTTTTTAAGCAAAAAACAACGATTTAAAAAAAATGCTAAAAAATGACCGTATCCCCCCTCCCATAACTTTTAAACAATTTGACTTAGAGAGTTCAAATTTGGTACACAAGTGTATTTTTACGTGTAGATTACAGAAAAATGGTAGAGAACATGATTGTAGAAGTTGATCATAGCGTTGTTAAGGAAATAAAATGATTTTTGAGTATTTTTTATGGATATTTGCTAAAATCTCTGGATTTTTCGTTGACAGCGCAATCACCATCACGTTCTCTATAATTTTTATGTAATTTACACCTGAAAATACATTCCTGTACAAAATTTGAACTCTCTAAGTAAAATATTTTGGAAGATAGGGGGGGGGAGGGTGGTCCATTTTGTACAAAAAATTCATTATATATTATATTATATATAATATGTATAATATATTTATATATTTAATAGTATCAAATATATTAAAAATTATTTTGTTTCGTGTAAAGAACCCTTGATTTTAGTGCGAGTGTAACTCGAACTTGCCCGATTTTTTTATTTTTCAATTATTTTCTCTAATTTTTCATTATTCAATTTTTAAGATTTTCAAGTATTTTTCTCTAATTTAAATTATTATCTTTATTTTTAAAACACTTCTATGATTTTTTAAATTACTTTCTCCAATTTTTAATTGATTTTACAATTTTTTTTCAATTAATTGGCAAAACTTGAAATTATTTTTTGCAATTTTTTTCAATTCCCAAATTTAAAAATTTTGTCCTAAATAAATATTTATTTTATTTATTCTTTTCTATAAATTTATTTTTAAATTCAACATTTAATTACTACAATTAGTAAGGTTATTGAAATTTAAAAAAAAAAGTTTATTATAGCGTTGACTAAGAGGCCATAAATTACGTAAGACGTTTTTTCGGTAATTCGACCCCCCCCCCCCCACTCCATGTAAGATTTTTCACATACATTAACGACATTTTTTTTTATTGTTCGCAAGATTTGCTGGACCCTCCTCCCCCCTAAAAATTTTACGTAATTTATGGATGGTCCCTATTATAGCTTGACCATTTTCGATATTTGGCATACGTAAATGAAAATAAACGTTGAAATTTTTCGCTAATAGATTAAATTATTCTATATTAAAACCATGGAGGGTATTCGGATTGAGTTTATTCAAATCAAATTTCCTAAAATTGGTCAGAGAGAAAAGTGAACATAACTCTCGATCAAAATTTGCATAGAGGTGCAAACGCTAGTGCAATTTTCCAGAAGACTGGCCATGATCGCTTTTCTGTCAGGCTTTCTCTTCATCGAATTTTCCGAGACTGTGATTAATGGTGGCACGTGACGCCTCCACAGGAAGGAAATCCTTCCGCATATGATCAACCAAGGGATATTTAATAGCCGCACGGATAACATAAACGAAGGCTGCACGATGTATATATATATAAAATAAAAAAGAACTTGAGAAATTCGAAACGATACCAGCGAACTGCATCAAGTTTAAAGGTTTTTTGCCGAGGGTTCAACTGTACTTTTCTACTCTTTGGGCACGTGCAAAAGAAAAAAGGTGTTCGTAAAAGTTCACTTACCTTTTCTGCTGGAATCGTAAAAGCGAGCATCAGCAAAGACGAGAGGCAGAGATTCGAGCTTGGCAGCCCTGCAAAAGGAGACGTATCACCAGAGGCCTTTAGCTCCTGATCCTTTGCTCTTCCAGATGCCTTTCATGTCCTTGAAATCTGACCCACGTTCATCATCAGTTGAACCTTATAACCCTCGTCTGTGAAAAGAAGATGCTCTCCTATTCAGCGATGTTCATTTCTCAAAAGACGTTTATCTGTAATTGATATAAAAATTTTATCGGATTAGATTCGAAAATCCATTTTTATTATCTGTTTATGTCTATTAATTTCTATAAAAATTATTTTTAATTAGTACATAGCTTTCTGGATTAATTATTATTTAAGCAGTTCTCATTCTTATAATTTGGTTTCTAAATGTAACATTCTTCAGACTAATTGAGGAGTACTTTTTCAAAAGTTTATAAATCCACATTTTGTTATTTCGAGAAAATTAAACAAATGCAGTTTCGCACCTAACCCCTAGAGTTAATTATAAAGTAGAAAAAATATATGAAATTATTTAGATACGAATGTTTTTTGCACTTAAGGAGATTTATTTTTAATTAAAGTTTATAGTAATAAAGTAATTTAAAGGTTTTTGTAATTTATTCACCTCTGCCAAGACTTGGTCAGTCAATAAAGGACCAATATTGGGCTAAGCTTGGCGACCAATGCTATAAAGCTTAATTAATATTGGCTCCCAATATTGGTCCAATATTAATTTTTGATTGGCCACCAAGAATTAAAAAAAAATTTTGTTACACAATCTACAAGCAAGGAAAATATATATAGATATTAAATTAACTTCAAATTAAATTATTCAAATTTGTAGAATATATTTTCAATACTTGTAAAAATGTCTAACCTATTAATTACGCTTAAGAGCTTAATCACTATATTAAGTAAGTTAGTTGTACTTTGAAACTAACTATAGATTTTAAAAACTTTCAATTAGCTTCTAAAATATAAATATTTATTTGCTTTATTTTATTAGTTTTAAAATACAGGCTGAAGTTTAATTTAATTCTCCACTATTTTAAATAGTATAATTACCCAACTAATTTGAAATTGATCGAAGTTTAAAGTTTACAAATTCCTATTTTACAGACATAACTGAAGTTAACAACGTTGCCCCAGCAACGAATGAAATTTTTTTTTTTTTTTTTTTGTGTATTTCAAAGCTACTAGATGCCCTAAAAAGAGAGAAACGAACGTTAAAGTCAAACTTGCCCCCGGAACATCCGCCTATCTCCCCCTAAATTGGCAAAAATTCCAATTTTCAATATAAAAAACCCCATAATTTAAACTAAAGCCGAGACCAATTTTTTTATTGCTCCAACTTGAAGCAATAGATGCCTAAAAAGTGTAAAAAAAACTTTGCAACAGATATCGCCCCCGGAACATCCCCCTATCTCACCCTAAATTAGCAAAAATTCAAATTTTCAATATAAGTTCAAGTTTGTTAGTCGCTTCAAGTTCGAGCAATAAAAAAATATGGTCTCGGCTTTAGTTTAAATTTTGGGATTTTTTATATTGGAAATTTGAATTTTTGCAAATTTAGGGTGAGATAGGGGGATGTTCCGAGGGCGATATCTGTTCCAAATTTTTTTTACACTTTTTAGGCATCTATTGCTTCAAGTTGGAGCAATAAAAAAATTGGTCTCGGCTTTAGTTAAAATTTTGGGATTTTTTATATTGAAAATTTGAATTTTTGCCAATTTAGGGGGAGATAAGGGGATGTTCCAGGGGCGATATCTGTTGCAAAGTTTTTTTTACACTTTTTGGGCATCTATTGCTCCAAGTTGGAGTAATAAAAAAATTGGTCTCGGCTTTAGTTAAAATTTTGGGATTTTTTATATTGGAAATTTGAATTTTTGCAAATTTAGGGTGAGATAGGGGGATGTTCCGGGGGCGATATCTATTGCAAAGTTTTTTACACTTTTTAGGCATCTATTGCTTCAAGTTGGAGCAATGAAAAAATTGGTCTCGTCTTTAGTTTAAATTTTCTGATTTTTTATATTGAAAATTGGAATTTTTGCCAATTTAGAGGGAGATAGGGGGATGTTCCGGGGGCGATATCTTTCGCAAAGTTTTTTTACACTTTTTGGGCATCTCTTGCTTCAAGTTTGATTAATAAAAAAATTGGTCTCGGCTTTAGTTTAAATTTTGTGATTTTTTATATTGAAAATTGGAATTTTTGCCAATTAAGGGGGAAATAGGGGGATGTTCCGGGGGCGATATCTGTTTTAAAGTTTTTTTACACTTTTTAGGCATCTATTGCTTCAAGTTGGAGCAGTAAAAAAATTGGTCTCGGCTTTAGTTTAAATTTTGGGATTTTTTATATTGAAAATTGGAATTTTTGACAATTTAGGGGGAGATAGGGGGATGTTCCAGGGGCAAGTTTGACTTTAACGTTCGTTTCTCTTCTCAGGGCCTCTAATAGCTTTGAAATACACAAAAAAAAAAAAAATTTTTATTCGTTGCTGGGGCAACGTTGTTAACTTCAGTTATGTTTTTACAGTGCAATAAAGTGTAATTAGACATATTTTAATAATTATAATAAGTTTTTTTTTATACGTTCAAAGAAAATTTAATGTTTAATAAATAAAAATAGTAAGTAAGACATTTATTAAGACATTGTTTTGCAAATTCATTGTTTAAAAATCATATTCGGTTAAAAAATGATAAAAAACAATTATTTAATAAAATTGAATTTTGTTTAAATTTCATAAAAGTTTTAATTCTGTTTAGTCAAATTTTAAATTACTACAATTAGTAAAGTTTTTGGAATTTTTTTTTAAAGTCTATTAGGGTTGATCAAGGGCACCCTAAGCTCAAGGGCCCCGGGATTTTAGGACTTAAATTTTCAAAAACGTTTTAAAATTTATTAAATAATAACAATAAAAATCTGCATAATGTATTCATAGGTCTGGACAGAATACATTACATAAATCAATTTATAATACAAATTATAAATTTTGTAAATAATTTTTTGAGCTAGCGAGAAATATAATAAACTACAAGATCAGAAATGCAATAAAAAATTACTATTATCGTTATTGAATAATAGAATGGACGAAAGTAGATGAAATCTTGGATTGGGTGAAGGAAAGCATAAGGTTATAAAACTTGTGGATATAGAACAAGTAATATTGAGTATCGAAATCTTTTGCGATTCCGTTTTAGTACCGAGCGTTAACATCTTTCTTGGGTAGGCTGCCAACTTGAAAACCACGTGGTTCTGACAGCTTGCGAGATGGATACTACTATACTTCGCGACCACCCCCAATCCCAACCACCCTTTACCCACTGGCACTGGTGCAATATTTCACACCTTATTTACTTTTCAGCTACAACAGACTTCCCTTTGTAGCTTCTACATACATGGGAAAAGCATTGCAACACGTGCCACGAAACAAACGGGATAAGGAGAAAATAATGGAAACGGCAGTCGCTCGGAAAATACATTCGCGCCAATCGAATTCTAGATTTATATTTGATACCTTCTCGCTGCGCGTCTTTCATCGAAAATTTATTGCCTCCTATATCCGCCCAAGTGGGTGTAAAATTGACAAAAACTCTGATTTATTGCAAAAAAGAATAACCCACTTAACGCGGGAATATTATTTTTATTGGTAAATTTATATATTCTGTTTTTAAAGAGAGCAGGTAAATAAAAATGAATAATAAACTGTAGTTTTACCATATATGGGACGTTTTTTACGGATCGGTGACTTTTATAAAATTTTGTGGGGATTTTCCTGACATTTGCTGGCGAGGAAATGACAGAAAAAATAATCTCAAGTATCAATACATCAGTGAACAAATTTCTTATTATTTCACAACTTGAGAAAAAATCTTTTAAATTGTTCAAGAATTCTAAAACTCGATAAACACGGTATAGTATTAATAGCAAATTAAAAGAAAAGTTGCTAATACCAAACTGGAACATGTGAGCGACGTACATACACCACTACACCCATGGTCATTGTAAGACAACAGGTTAGTCCACGCGCACCTTTTTTTTCTGCTAGCATCTTTTTTCCACTGACTTTGAGGCTCACAAGAACTAACCTGATGTCTTTTAACGACCATGGCCGTAACCTATAAACTACTCTGTTACAATTTTATATGATTCTGCGTGTGTATACTTTTTAAACCCAAAACCACATTTGTGTCGTTCCACATGTTCATAAAATATAATTTTTAAAAAGTGGAGTCTATCATCATTAATTAGAATAGTAAAAAATCGAATTTAAATTTTATTTCCTTTCAAATCAATGGCCTTCTAAGAATTTAAGATCATAGGTAACGTCAATTTTTTATGTAACATCAAATATATTTTAATTTCTTCGCAGAAATACATACATATACTTACGGACTATGAAATTTGTTAATATTATTTTTGTTAATTTAAAGTTTTTTACGTTTTATAGCAAATTTACAGAAATATATCACAGTCTGGTAGCCATAAACATTTTTTGTGCAACACCTGTAAGAAAATTACCATTTATCTTGCTTGAAAGGTAGACGCTACATAGGTTGTGGCTGCACATAGCAACAATGTATGCTTTGCTACATACTGTGCAGAAAAGTACAAATTATTGCGCTCGCTTCGCTGGGGCAGCAAATTTTGCACTCGTCGGAAAACACCTCCTTTCTGCTCTTGGTGCACAATATATTATTGTCGTGTACTATCAAACACATTTTGCGTGTAGAAATCATTTGTTTCTGTCAAAATAAGAAAGTTTGTTGTTTACGTTTGGTTAATTGTGATTTATACAAAACTAAGAACCAATGTTTAATTTATCGCAAAAGAGCAAAAATTGATTAGAAAATAGCTTTACAATCTAATCGTTTCAAACTTCTATTAAGGATTATTTCTATTCTTCAAAAGTTCTAGCAACTCAAGTTTTAATTTTTTTCAAATTTAAAATAATTCCAAACTTAAAACAGATTCAACGAAAAGTTGACTTAAATTTATTTTAACTTTGATTAATTCAAATTTTTATTTATTAAAGTCTTAAGATTTATATTGAACTGTTTTTTAAATACCTAATTATTTTAATCTCATACATTTACAAACTAACATATATAAACTTAATTTTATTTATACGGTTTTAAATTTATTTAAACTTTAATTAATATAGGAATTACAAAGTTACTCATATTTTAATATTAATAAACTTCAGTTATTTTAAATAATATTAATTTAAGACTATAAGACTATAATTTGATTCAATGAAAATTGGGCCTAATGGAATTTGAAATTAAATGAAATTTATATTTACAAAAAAAATATTACAATTGTGAAAAGTTTAGGTTGTTTAGTTATTAATAATGAGAATAATAAAAACGCAAGGATTGATTAAAATTTAAAGAATTTAAAGCCTTATAACCAATAAAAATTTAGATGAATTCAAACTTCAATAAATTAAAACTTAAATATATATTGATTCTTAATTACTAATTTAGATTTTCATTAATAATAATTATTTCAAAATTTTAATGATCTCAATTTCCAATGATCTAAATATCAATTAATTTAATCACAAGAACATTTCAAGTTAATTTATATTGATAGAATTAAATTTTAATTTACTAAAAATTTCAGTGTATCGAAATTTCAGTTCAATATTTTAGGGTAAACTATATTTTAATTAATTTATTTTCTGTCAATGCAGTTAAATTGATTCTTATCAAAGTAGACTCTGATTTTAATTTAAAGATACATTTTTTCAAACGTAACTGATTTGAAACAAAAAAATATCTAAGTACCAAGCTTCAGGTGCGGACAGACTGAAAGAATGAATGAATCTTGCAGATTATTGGTATAGAGGAGTTGAAATTTGATTTCAGGAAGGTGAATAGCACATAAAAAACACAAATATTTTTTATGTCATTTGTTTTTTTATTTTTAAGCAACGTATCGATGATCACTGTTTGTCATCCTCATCAGGCTAATAAAGAGACAAAAATACACAATTAAACAAAAAGCACTGTTGAAAACTAAAAAACACAATTTTTTGAAGGTATTGGTAATGATACTCTAACTATAAAAAACCTCAAACACTAAAATTAGGATCATTATTTGACAATTTTTGATTCAAAAAGCTTAAGTGTCCGGGGCTAACCGACTCTCCCCTATATATATGTCTGGATGAATACGTCCCAAAAGAATTAAAATGTGAAAGTTCAAAATCGACATTAGATTGGATTAAAAAAGGTTCAAAATTCCATGAAATTCGAAACCGTGTTTATTCATTTCAATCAAAACCTCTTCTTGTCGGGTGTGTATTCTTGAACAACTTAAAAGACTTTTGTCTAAAATGTCAAAAAAAATCGAAAACAATTTTTAAGAAGCTACATAAGTTAACTTTGAAAAAAAAGTTTTTATATGGTTTTTATATATGTCTCGAAAAATGACATTTCAATAGACACTCTACACTTGTGGTTTTCACAGTAGAGTCTCTAATGCACTTCTGTACAAATCGCATGTCTGGACAGTTGCTCGGTGAACAAGACAAACAGATCACCTTACGTAAGGTTTAACGGAGATATTGCTTGCAACGATCCGTTTATACGGTCTCGGATCACATAAAGCGTATTCCTTGGACCAGTCTTGGAATTGTTAGAGAGTAAACCATAGAATATTGGCTCTATTACTATATGATGAGGGTGTGACGCAATATGTACCACAGGCTGCATACCTGCAAACACCTTCACAGCCTACGCACGTCTATCTATACCTTAAACATCTCTGGCTATATTATATCTACTTTCTCACACAATTATACACCTGTGTCTATACATTCAATTCATGAGTCTTATCCACATCTACTTAACTTTGTAATACATACCACCATATGCATGAATCCTATGCCGCACCCTATTCAAAGAAATGCAAGGAGAGCGCATACTCGGGTCTGCTCAGATCGTAGAAGAGCGAATGATCCAACACCTTGTAAACCCGCTTTCTAAGACACGTGCTCATTATTACGTCAAAATTATTTTTTTACCCTGAAAAATGTGATTTCTTTTTTGCTAATAGCCACTGCATGACAGGTTTTCAGTTTGCATTTACAAAATATGTGCTGAAAGCACGTGTGTTGAAACTCCAAACTGTGAAGAAATGAGGAATGCGATATGAAATTATATATTGACTCATAAATTTGTCATTTTTTGAAAATGTTAAATAGCTGTGTTAAACTTTATATATATAGGTCATTCCAAAAATAATCGTCTAGACCCGGTTGCTGCATTAATTTTAATAAATCTAGAATTAATATATGGTGTTTTTATATGCAATTTGTTTAATATTATGGGTTTAATATGGTCAAATAACTTTTTATTTCAAAGAAAATAAAATTTAAAGATTCTTTGTAGGTTAAAAAATGGCATTTGCATCATGTTATAAAATGGCATTAAAAACGTTAATTTCTAAAAAATTAAACAAAATATCAATGGTAACATAATGTCGAATCTCTAAATTTATATGTAACCATGCAAATTAGTTGATAAAACTTTATTTGAAGTAATAAAATTGAAAAAAAATAACACATAAAAAACGTCAAATTTTCCAACTTTTAAAGTAATATTTCTCCCAAAATAAAAATTAATGAATACATAAAACTTATATTTTCCAATAAATAAACACTTAATATTAATGAAAAATCGTGAATTGCATAAAAATTACTCACTTAAGTAGTCAAATAAGGGTCTTGAAATTTTGAAATTCTCTTAAATGGCTCTTTTTCTTCGTCGAATATGTTCTAAAAGGAGAAGCAAATGATTAAAACTCCTTTTGGGTTCAATTTGTTTGATTCAAGAGAACAAATTCTCTTTTGAATTTCTATGGGACCTCGTTTCGTTATTAAACTATTCAACTTTAAAAAATTGACAAATTTAACCTATATAAATATGAGATTTAAATTCTCGATATCTCGACTGAAGTTAGTCAGTCTAAAATATCCTATTTATTATATTTTTTTTTAAATCTCTTCCTATTCAAAATATCCTTTTTAAGAAAATAAAGTCTCAATTTACTTTTTAAATGAAATTTAAAATATTTTTTGAAACAAAAAAAAATGTTTTATTAACATACTTGATTTTTTAATCTGCACTTCAGTCGAAGTTTCTGATCCTGATACACGTTTCGTTCTTAAAATTTCAGAGAACAAAGGAATTATATAATGAAGTTTTCTTGTACCAGGGATTGTAGTAGCTGATTCATATCGACTTGATAATTTTCGGTGTATTTTGTAAATTTGATTTTCGTTTACTTTAATAAACGTTATTCCTGTAATTTTCTCAGTACAAAAATTAAATAAATCTTCTAAACAGATTATTGTCTCTTTGCCACCAATTCTTTGCAGCGACGCCTTTCGGACTAAACGTTTTATTGTTCCACCGATTCCGTCACATGGACTTTTGCCATGTGAAGTGGCAAAAAAATGCCATTCAGCATCAACATTAAAGTCACTTTTATGGTTACTTAAATTAATAAAGATTTTAAAATTTTTGTACTGACTTGCAGCTCCATCCGAAAAGTAAAAAATTTTTTTTAAATTTGGCAGTAACTCTTTTAGTTGTTCCAGCAATTCGATCTGAAAAGTGTATACTGCTGATGTTGTGTGTTCTCTGCAATCAGATAAAATGCAAAAATTTTTGGTACTGTTTCGCCCGACGTTTTGTAGTAGACTACAAAAGGATGCAGTGTAGCTTGACTGTAGACCCAATAGTGGCTTTGGATTGAATCTTGAACCACGTAGGACAAATTTTGAGCAAAATCACAAAGAACTATACATTCTACGTTTTCTGTCAAATTTTCTTTTTTTTTGTTTCAAAAATTCTGCTTGATGTTTTGATATAAAATTATGAGTTTTTAAGTCAATTAATTTTGATGTTAAAGTAGATATAAATTCATCTGAAGTTTGTTCAACATTTACTAAATCACATTGATCAGTATTCACCCACTGTTTATATCTCACCTGCATTCCATGACTGACATAATTTTCAACACTTGAAGATACAATCTCAGAATTAGGACACTCACTACATTCCCCCAACATGCATGCTTCATTTTTAATGTCACAAGCAGTATAATTTAAAAACTGTAAATAATCTTCACAATTTTTTAACGGCGATATCATTAATTTTATATTTTCATGCAATTGACAAACGCATACAGAATGCGTTCCACTTGATCCAGCAAAGATACACCACTTTGGTCTCAATTCAGCAAAGCTCGAAAAACATATTTTGATTTCAGGTCTTATTTTCTGAAAATTATCATAAATTTCTTTCAAATGAAAAAGAAGTAAACGTTTTTGCTTCTTTTCTTTAGAACCTTGCTCATTCCGAATTGAAATATAGTCTTTCATTCCTGGGCAAATTCTGCTGTTTTCATCATCTTCGTAGAAATTTCTAATTATTTGTTTGTCTTCTTCAGAGATTTTATTTTTACTCTTGTGCTTAATTTCTGGAAAAAGACCATATTCTTCAGTTAGTTTTCTGGATTTTTTTACTAAATGTTCGCTGACTCCAAATTCTGTTGCAACTTTGGTTATACTCCAAGATTTGGGTTGAAAACTTAAGAATTGGATTTGCTCTTCAGTGGTAGTGCACGAATTTATTTTAATTTTCAATTTTTCCAAAAGTTCTATGTAATCTTGCAAAAGTTTTTGGTCTTTAACAATTGACTCATTGGTATCTGATGTTCCTAGTCCTAAAGATTCACTAATTTGAAGCTTATTTTTAGAGAAATCTTCATTTAATATATTTTCGACTTTTCGTTTTCTTTGACTTTTATTTAATTTAATCATTTTTGATGGAGAGATTCCTAGGCTTAAACAAGTATTTTCAAAACATTCTTCTTCTGGAATATAATTTAAATCTTTTTCGTCTGTCCTATTCTCGTTGTCTTCTTCTTCTTCTTCTTCTTCTTCTTTTCTTTCTTCGGTTCCTTTTTCAATTGTTGAAATTTTCTTTCTACATAACGTACAAATAGCACGACCAGGTATTAAAATATATTTTGGATTTGTACTTGGATTATTAATAATCCGTAAATCTCTTGTAACGCTTTTCTTATGTATTTTAAAAGGATCACAGCATCTTCTTCCAAAAGTGTTTGTATATTGTCTTAAATATTTAGTTTCATGAAAACCGCATATTCTCCCACATTGTACTCGACTGTATGTTCTCAACGTTAATAATTTTTGATCAAATTCATTTAATTCATTTATGCTTTTCCATGATATAATATCTGGTCCTTTACACTCCTCTTGCATTTCGATTCCAACAGTACACTGCATTTTATATTAATTATTCAATAAAAGTACATAATAGAATTTAACCTAACATTTCGACAGATTTAATTACTATTAACATTTAATACTCATGAAACTATCACACTAAGAACATAAAAATTCTTTCTTACATAAATAATTCAAAATATTTTTCATTTCAAAGAACAAGAGGTCAGAAGAATTACAAAAAAAGCTTAAGTAATTCAAAATTACCAATTTTTTTAAAATCTTTAAAAATTTATTTAAAAAGTAAATTAATACTTTATTTTCTTTAAAAGGATATTTTGAATAGAAAGAGATTTAAAAAAAAATATAATAAATAGGATATTTTAGACTGACTAACTTCAGTCGAGATATCGAGAATTTAAATCTCATATTTATATAGGTTAAATTTGTCAATTTTTTAAAGTTGAATAATTTAATAACGAAACGAGGTCCCATAGAAATTCAAAAGAGAATTTGTTCTCTTGAATCAAACAAATTGAACCCAAAAGGAGTTTTAATCATTTGCTTCTCCTTTTAGAACATATTCGACGAAGAAAAAGAGCCATTTAAGAAAATTTCAAAATTTCAAGACCCTTATTTGACTACTTAAGTGAGTAATTTTTATGCAATTCACGATTTTTCATTAATATTAAGTGTTTATTTATTGGAAAATATAAGTTTTATGTATTCATTAATTTTTATTTTGGGAGAAATATTACTTTAAAAGTTGGAAAATTTGACGTTTTTTATGTGTTATTTTTTTTCAATTTTAATACTTCAAATAAAGTTTTATCAACTAATTTGCATGGTTACATATAAATTTAGAGATTCGACATTATGTTACCATTGATATTTTGTTTAATTTTTTAGAAATTAACGTTTTTAATGGCATTTTATAACATGATGCAAATGCCATTTTTTAACCTACAAAGAATCTTTAAATTTTATTTTCTTTGAAATAAAAAGTTATTTGACCATATTAAACCCATAATATTAAACAAATTGCATATAAAAACACCATATATTAGTTCTAGATTTATTTAAAAGAATGCAGCAACCGGGTCTAGACGATTATTTTTGGAATGACCCATATTGTTTATCGCAGATGGTAGTGATGGACAACGATACGAAAATCTCAGTATAAACAGTAATCTCGATCATTTTTGTTGTATCAGAAGTGTGCTCGAAAATGAGAATCTCAATTTTCATTTGCTTTGTTCGTCTCATCTCGTCTCAATTCTCTTTTTTTTTTTTGTCAAAGAAACTTATAGAAACTTACCGTAAAGTAAATATAGTGCAAACAGTACGTTTTTTTTATTTGCAATTTATAAATTTATTAATTAAAACAAAATTTTGTTGCAAAGAGATTCTATAAGAAAAAATTTTTAATGACGTAGCTGAAAATGTTTTGTAATATTTAAATGAACATTGTTCAAATTTGTTTGGATTTAAATCTTGAAAAATTATATTATAATACTATTATTACTTATTAGTATACATATTAACAAATGTGCAATAGTAAAAAATGAAATTTAAAAATTGTGCCTGTAGGTTAAAAAGTTCAAAAAATGTGAATTTCTTTCCTGACAATCCAAACAAGAACTGTCTTCCAAATATATTTCCTCCGGTATACAAGATTGTATTTTCGGTTAATTGGCAGGTACGCGACGAATACCTAAAGCCAACTTTTCATTTTTCGAAATTTTGTTTTCAATCAAATTTAAATAAGGCAACGGTACCAATACTCGATCAGTACCTATAGTCGATCAGTGATGATTTAATTAGACAAAATTAATTAATTGTTTAATAATATTGATGCCAAATACTACTTCGAATATTACAAGATTTATTTTTACCAATGTAATAAAACTATTAACTAATTTTGCCTAATTAAATCATCACTGATCGACTATAGGTACTGATCGAGTATAGGTACCGTTACCTTAAATCCAAAATTTTAATTAACAGAATTTTTATTAGGTTGTTGAATTCATATTTAGCAGAATGTTCATTATACAAAATTTATTTTGAACTACTAACTGTTCATTTACAAGAATTCGAACTTCAACAAATTATTTTAATTTAGTTCTCATTAAACAGAATTTTAAGCGAGTCTAATTTTTAAATCTCATAATATTTCATAATATTTAATTTCAGCATTTGTCCGAAACTGTATCTTCATGAATTGATACTTGATAAAATTCTTGAAACGCTGACTGTTCATTTGTCCGAAATTGCGAACAAACATCAGACAGATAAATTCGGCGTTTTAATTCCAGGAAAAGGTGTGAATTAAAATGATTTCACGAATTGGACAAAAAGAACATTGGTTTAAATTAAAAGCGTTTTGAATTTGGACATATCTTTTATCAGTTTAGTTCATTTGAATAAAAAAAATTAAAATGTTAACAATGTTTGCGTTTGAAAAAAGACTCAAACGATTCCATTTTTCCAATTTCTAGACGGCATTAAACAGGATTAAATTGGTTTCATTCTTTAGCATTGCGGTAAAAATACTTAGATTAAATTGAATTTGATAACAAAATATTATTGAATTCTTAACAGCTTCGAATCAAACGAATGTCATTTTTTTCGAATTTATTTCAATCGTGTAGGCAAAAAAGAAAATGGGTCCCTAAATATATATGATTTTTTAAAAAGATGTTCTTTCTTTTAATATTTTAAATCATATTTCACATTTTAAAAATGTTCTCAAATTTTAAAATTATAGCAATTTTAATTTCTTCAAATTTCAGTTAATGTGAATTTGCATTGATTAAAAGTTCAACTAAACCACGTTTCAAGAACTATTTTTATCAGATTGTAATTATTTTCTGCAATTTTTAATTCTTTTAATTATCTTTAAAGTGTTTCCCAAAACAATTGACATTAAATCAATTTCATTTTTTATTACTCATCGCAACATAAAATTAATTTGTTAATTTACCATTATTTTTGTCATTTTGCAATTATTATCTTCAATTTTTAATCATTTTCATAATTTTTAAATTAATTTCCTGAACTTTTAAATATTTCAAATAATTATTTTGTTCAATTTTCATTTCATTTTATTATTTTTCAAAAATTTTCTCTATCTTTTAATATTTTAATTATTTTTCAATTAATTTCCTAAATTTGCTGTTATTTTCACAAATTTAGATTATTGTCACCAATTTTCCATATTTAAAACGATTTTTCAATTATTTTCTTTTGCTAAAAAATAAATTTTGCAATTTTTCTATTATTTTCTTCAATTTATAATTATTTTTATTATTTTTAGCATAACTTTCAAAAATTACAATTATTTATCTGAAATCTCAATTATTTTGATCAATTTTCCATTATTTCTGCAATTTTTTTTAATAATTACCTTTAATTAAAAAATTTTAAGTAATTTTGCAATTATTTTATTTCTTTAAATATATATTTTATGACTTTTTCAACTATTTCCCTAAAATTTTATTTACTTTTACCAATTTTTCATATTTAAATTATTGTTAACATATTTCAGTTTTTTTCTCAATCATAAGTTATTTTCAGCATAATTCAATTATTGTTTTCAATTTCGAATTATTTTCCTGTATTATTTTATCATATTCTAAGATTTAGATCTTTCTAAAATTTGAATTATTTTCAATTTTCGATTATATTTCTGCGATTTTTTAATAATTGTCTGTAATTAAATTTTTTAAATAATTTTGTAATTATTTTCTTTTTTTAAACATATATTCTAGAATTTTTTCAACTATTTCTCTCAAATTTTATTTACTGTTTTCAATTTTTTTTCTTAATCTTAAATTACTTCCAGCATATTTCAATTACTTTTTTCAATTGTGAACTAATTTTATCATTTTTCAATTATTTTCCTCAATTGTTAATAATTATTCTCATTTTCTAAAATTATTTTTTAAGATTTATAGGTAAGTATTTTTTTAAAAATGCAATTATTTTCTTCAATTTTTAATTACTTTTATTTGTTTTCTTAATTTTTAAATTTTTTTATTAATTATCGTAAATTTTAATTATTTTTAGTTCTCTTTAATTCTTTTATGCAATTTTTAATTATTCTCATTTTTTTCAATTAATTTTTAAGGTATTTCTCCGATGGGCAGTCCTTGCCAAAAGTTAGTATTTTAGTTAATAGTGATTATTAATTAATATAATTTATTTCTTAACTTATTATTGACTATGAATAGTTGATCAGATATCGGACAATAGTTTTTTCATAAGAATGTTTCAAAAAATTAATAAAAGTTGATAAATTTTCAATGTTTTTTAAAGAAACTTTTTTCCGAAGTCTGTATCTTTTCTTACAATTTTTTAAAAAATGGTACAATTTAGGTAAATAATAGCTTATTTTCTTGAGAAAAATAAACTCTACAACTTCACCTCGTCAGATTTTTGAAAAAGTGGATCACTTTTTTAATACAGCAATTTTTTAATAAATATATTTCTAAATTTTTCTAAATATTTATAAACAAATTGATTTATTTGAAAAATGATCCACTTTTTCAAAAATCTGACGAGGTGAAGTTGTAGAGTTTGTTTTTCTCAAGAAAATAAGCTATTATTTTCTTAAATTGTACGATTTTTTAAAAAATGATAAGAAAAGATATTCAGGGTGCCCACCACCTTTTCGTTTTGAAATTCCCTGACTTTCCCTGACTTTCCCTGACCAAAAAAATTATTTTCCCTGACTTTTTATAAGTGTTATTTTGCAATAAAGTACAAAAATTAAATTCAATAAATAAAATAAAATTGGGTATTAATATTTTGGATTTGTTCTTCTACAACTGTCTTTTGGGATTTTTCAATTTTTCGATATTCTCACTTTTTTTCAATATCTCTATTTTACAATTGCAGTCATTTCCAGGTAAGAAGCTGTGGATTAAAAGGCATTGTTTGGCATTGAAAAAAACATACGTCTGACTACATTTAAGGAGGTTTATCCAAAAAACCAATTTCTACAGATTCTTATAAAATTTTAATGACATAATTAATACATTACTTTACATGTACTGTTATAATTTTATTGAATTTTACCGTTCTGTTTTTAAGATATAAATTTATAAAGTTGGGACTTTTACATGGAAACAGTACACTGAGAAAAAATTTTGTTTGAATCAAACATAATATGCTTGATTTAAACTTAATTTCACTTTGTTATACAGTCAAACATAATTAAGTTTGATTTGAACAAATTTAGTGGTTGATCATTTATGTTTGATTTAAACATATTTTTTGTTTGATTTAAACAAAAATTTTATTTACTTTAAACAAAATATAATTTTTCATTTTAAACGAAGTAAATTTTATTTTAAATAGAAGAAATTTTTATCCTTATCATATTATTCTTTTTATTTTTAACACAAAATTTGTTTATTTTAAACACAAAATTTGTTCCGCGATAGTTTAATTTTTGTTTCTTGGTTTTATATAAAGCATCCTTTATGTTTGAGATTACATTAAGTGTTTACATATAAACTATATAAAAACCGAAGAAAATTACATTTTTCATTATAACTGCACACAATTCTGGAAATATAGAACTTTGAATCAGTCTAACTTTGAAGACAAATGCACAAAAGAAACAATATCTTTAGTAAACTCACTTGTGCACAAAAGTTTTAATCATTTCAAATATACCTCAATTTTTCGTTAAAATAATATAACACTTACACATTTAAGAAATCACTTTAATAAAAACAAAACCACGATTGTAAACATTTTTTTCCAATAAAGCGACAAACACACGTAACTACTAGAAACGACGTGTACATGTCTTACAGAAAAAGTAAACTAACGTCAGAACACTATCGACGCCATATTGAATGCGCAAAGACCTCTGCGCATTCAATATGTTTGAATCAAACATAAAATACATTTCTTTCAAGTATGAAGACTTCAAACACAAATTTGGTTTAATTTGAATAAAATTTAGTTTTTAATCAAACAAACAGAAAATTATCTTCAAACATAAAATATATTTCAATCAAAACTTCAGATATTTCTAATATATTGAAATTAAACTTGAAAACATTATTCATTCAACCAAAATCATTCAAACAAATACTTATATTTAAATCAAGAAAATATTTTTCTCAGTGTAACAAAACGCGCAAAATGACTATATTTTAATTAATTAAAAAAACACGGTTCTACAAATTTTTTTAAAAAACTAATATATTTTAAACTGTAATAGAATACAACTTTTACAGTAATATTTAATTAATTTACCGTTCCGTTGTTAAGAAAATGTTATTTAAGGGTAGTAATCCTATACTTTTTTGAAATAATCAGGAAGAAAAAATTTTAATAAGTTGGAATTTTCAACAGAAAAATTTTTTTTTAATAAAATTTGTTTGTGTAATGATTTTAACTACAAAATACTATTTAGAAACCAAATTATAAAACGAAATAAAATTAAAAAAATATTGACAATCATGGTCCGATAGAATGAGAACCGCTTGAGGGTATAAGCGTCCTTAAATGACAATGAATTTCTGTTTTGTCTTTAATCCACTTTAATGCCCTCAGTAGATTATTATTCAACTTGTTTTAATGCCTTTTAATCCTCAAAAATATTCTAAAAAACTGGAATGCTATTCAATGCCATAATACAGATAAAGTGTCGAATAAAGTCACTGTCATTCAATACTATTCGTCGGAATGTAAAGTTTAATACCTTTCAATACCTTTTCAAGGAGAATATATTGAAGAAACAAATGCTATTTAATCCTTTTTACTGACATACTAATTTAAGTGTTTTTTAAGTCCTTTTGCAGAAGATAATTTTAAAAATAAAGAATGCTATTCCTTGTTTTCTTTGAGCAAGTAATTTTAGTGACGTTTAAAACTATTTCCGAGAAGAAAATGTTGAAAAGACGAATGCCAATTAATTTTTTTATCGATCAAATAGTTCAAGTTCTTTTTAATATAGTGTTCAATTTTCGCAATTTCAATACCATTAAATTTTATTTTATACATCTGTTCGATTTAACACTTGATATTCGTAAAACTGCGAGTGATATTTTTTAAGGTTAGGTAAAATCGACTAGCTAATTTTAATGCTAATTATTAAAACGCATTGACATGTTTTAATCCTTGTAAATTTCTATTTTTTAACGTTCCCACCGAGATAATAAGATCTATAACTCTATAAAATTGAATAAGTGAATTTTCACTTCTTTAAATTTAGAAAAAAAGCAGTTCATGTTCGGTGGAGAAAAAATATGGTAGATTGTTGAATTTCTACTGATCCTATTGCAATTTTTAGTATTATGTGTTAACAAAAACACCATAACTTTCCACTAAAAAAATTAAATATACCTTGTCATTTTCAAATTCCCTGACTTTCCCTGACTTTTTGAATTTTTTTTCAATTCCCTGATTTTCCCTGACTTTCCCTGTTTTCCCTGACTGGTGGGCACCCTGGATATGCACTTGTGAAAAAGGTATCTTTAAAAAAAGGTAAAAATTTAGCAACTTTTGTTAATTTTTGAAACATTCTTATGAAAAAACTATTGGCCGATATCTGATCAACTATTCATGGTCAATAATAAGTTAAGAAATAAATTACATTAATTAATAATCACTATTAACTGAAATACTAACTTTTGTCAAGGACTGCACATCGGAGAAATACCTTAAGATTTTCATGTATTTTTCTCATCTTTTAATTATTTTTTCTAATTAAAAAAATTTTCTAATTTTTTCAATTATTTCTATCAAATGTCATTTATTTTTTGCAACTTATCATTGTTTTTATCATATTTCAAATATTTTCTTCTAGTTTCAAATTTTAAAATCATTTTCAATTATTTTTCAAAATTTATCTCTTTTAATTTTCAATTTTTTTCATTTGTTTCCTAATTTCCAAAATTTTAAACTATTTATCTGACACTTCAATTATTTCATTCAATTTTCAATTATTTATATTTTTTATATTGTTTTCTTTAATTTTCAATTACTTTCGTTCTTTTTCATAAATCAATCATTTAATTCAATCATTTATTTTTTAATTTACAGTTATTTTCTTAATTTTTCATTATTCAATTTTTTCATTTTATTTTTTAAACATTTCTATGATTTTTTTAATTACTTTCCCAAATTTTTAATTATTTTCATTATTTTTTTTCACAATTAATTTGAAAAGTTTTCAATTATTTTGTTTAATTTGAATTATTTTTTGCAATTTTTTTAGTTCTAAAATTTTATAAATTTTTTCCTGAATATTATTAATTTTTTATTTATATAAATTTATTTTTAAATGTCATGTTTAAAATATTTATAATTGTTGATAACAACAAAGTCAAACTTTAAATTACTACAATTAGTAAAGTTTTTGGAATTTTTTTTTTTTTTTAAAAGGTATATTAGGGTTGATCAAGGGCCATGGGGGCACTGCCCCACTTTGTCCATTAAAAGTTACGCCACTGGTACTAAATATATTTGTTTACATTTATATTCTATTGAATTCTGATCAGGGGCGTATACAGGGGGGGGGGCGTGTCCTTATCTGGACACGCGCCTGATTCTGATTCACCTTATAAAAAATGTTTAAGATGTAATTAATTTAATCCAGTTTAATACGATCATAGAAATTTTGTAAAATGGAATCATTTAAATCCTTTTTTGAACGTAAACATTGTCAGCATTTTAATTCTTTTGGGTTGTAATGAAAATTTAGCTAAATTCAGAACCCTTTTAATTCAAATCAATTTGTTTTTGGCCGTCCTCGCGAAACTTTTAATTCAATTAAGGATGTTTATCCAAAAAACCATTTTCTACAGATTCTTAAAAAATTTTAATGACATATTAAATACATTACTTTACATGTACTGTTACAATTTTATTGAATTTTACCGTTCTGTTTTTAAGATATAAATTTATAAAGTTGGGACTTTTACATGGAAAAAGTAACAAAACGCGCAAAATGACTATATTTTAATTAATTAAAAAAACACGGTTCTACAGATTTTTTTAAAAAACTAATATCCTATCCTAAAAAGTAGTACTAACGAGATATCGAGGACATTGTTGTCAAAAACCTGATTGGTCGTTAATGACGTGACCATAATTCTATATCTCTGAATGTAGTTTTGTTTGTTTTGTTTAATCTGAAATGTCAATGTTATTTTTTTAATATGTTATTATCTGAAATAATATAAAGGTTTTATTAATATAAAAAGATAAGCAAACAAGGTAGTAAAATTTACTTTTATACATATTATTATTATTATTATTATTCAAAAATAAAGTTAAAATTCTTGTAATTAGTTTAATTTAATTTTAAAAATGGTTATATTATTTTCTTGAAACGTAATTTTTTATTCAACTAATTTAAACTAAAAAAATATAAATAAACTGAAATAATTAATAAAAATTACTAAATAATAATAATAAACTAGCATATAACAAATAAGTTATCTGTAAACAAATTTTAGATTATGTTTAGTAATAGTTTTTCTGTGATAAAATCTTTCTTTTTGATTAAGTAACACAAAAATTATCATAGTTTCTATATGAAATATTTGAGCCAGTATCATTTTGACACATGACTTAATTTTAGATTGTTATATTGTACAGAATGGAATTGTTATTTTGTACAACTGCTAAATGATATTTTGTACAATTTTGAAAAATGAATTTGTTATTTTGTACAATTCTTTAAAAAAGCTAAAATATTGTACTTCCAATGTTTTATTGCTTTTTTAAAAAATTGTACAAAATAACAAATTCATTTTTCAAAACTGTACAAAATAACATTTAGCAGTTGTACAAAATAACATTTCCATTCTGTACAATATAACAATCTAAAATTAAGTCATGTGTCAAAATGATACTGGCTCAAATATTTTGGATGCAAGACTTAAAAATCAATGGTTTATATTAAGAGTTGATTTTCTTTTTATCTTTTCATTCAAAAAATCATAAACATAACCTAAAACTTGTTTGTGGATAAGGTCCCTTTTACCGTGGAGATATTCTTTTTTATATCTTTAATTTTTCTTTAAATTTTCATTAAAAGTCAAAATGAAATGCACTAAAAGATGGGTTGTCTTGACATGACCTCGGGTAAAGAGAGCTTGATTAATCGGGGCTCTACTGCATAATTTTTGAAATCTTACAACTAATTTTTATTGCACTATAAAATACCAATTTTTTAAATTCAGACTATGGTCGATTTCAAATAAATTTAACAGATTATTAATTAAATTAAATAGTTTAAAATTAAATTGAACTTCACTATGACTTTTATTGTAAAAGCTAATTGGAATTTTTTAAAATCTATAGTTATTTTATCTATAGTTATTAGTTTTAAACCACAATAACTTATTTAAATTACTTAAATTCTCTCAAAATATGAATTAGTTAAAACTAATTAATTTGAAAGCAAAAACTCAGTAACAAATTCAAATAGTTATGTTTTTACTAATGATTTAGTAAAAAATAACTAATTTTTAGTCAAGTTCATTTTTAGGTTATGTCAAAATAACTAATATTTTAGTAAAATTCTGTTTACAAACTCAATTAGTTAAATTTTAAATTTTTTTAGTTATTGTCACTAATTGATGAAACAAAAACTCAGCGATGATTTTACTCATAATTAGTTATTTTCAACTTTTGAATATTATTTAATTTTTTAATTACCTTTTAATTCACTTTGAATATTTACTTTCCAACTTTTGGACGTGGGAGGGTTATTATTTGGGTACGTATACATGAAAAGGGCCCAGGTTGTCGATTTTATTTACCGAGATATTCGCATTTTTCTAAAGAAGATTCAGATTTTCGAAATTTTTTTTATTGCTGAAAAACAAAATAAATAATGTCCAATGTCGAATCATGCATTTACAATAACTTTATAGTAATTAAAAACACAAAAAAATATTATTTTTAATTTTAAAAATGCATGGGCGCTAATGGAAATCTTGAACTTTAAACTCGTTTTTCTCAAAACTAGGATTTTTACTCTATTAACTTTGAATGCTTATAACTTTGAGAATTTTTCATCTAAAGGGGTCCAAGACCTCTCAAAATGTTCAAAATTTAATAAAGAATATGGTCATATAGATAAGTCCAATAGTGCCAAAGTGGGCCCTTTTCATATGGACGTACACATTTGATTAAAGTTTTATATTTTTATTTTGAGCATTTTTAATTTACTGATTCTTAATAACAAAATTAAAAGCAGATATGTTGACAAATTTTCATTAAAAAATTAATTGAACCATTATTTATTTTCATTACTTATAAAGGGTGCAATAAACTTTTTTTTTTATTTTTGGAGGCCAGTAAAATATTAATCAATTATAGACCATATTGGGAGCAAATCTTAATTAGACTTTGAAAGAATTCGTCACCAAGCTTAGTCTAATATTAGTCCATTATTGACTCATCAAATCTTGGAAAAGATGTAGATATCCCTTGTTTTAGCAATAAAAAAAAAAAATTAAAATTGGTTTGAAAATTGTAATGGAGGTTTTTACTTTAAAAAAAGAAAAAGTTTTTTATAGAAAATATTTACTTAGTAAATTTTTTGAGAAATAAAAATTGCAAAGAAAATTGAACAGTTTCGAGAATTGAAATCAAATTCAAGAAAAAGTTTTAAAAATAAAGGAAACAAAGAACTTTTTTCAATAAAATCCAGGTTATTTAAAATTTAAAAAAAACAATAAAAATTAAACTAAAATTAAAACTTTTCATTTACAGACTTTTAAATTTTGTTGGGACAAAAAAAATGTAATGACAAGAATTTAAACATTAATTTTAAATAACAGTAATTTTAAATTAAAGTTTTGTTTGTTCTTATTAAATTTAATACAACAAGAAAAATTTATATTTTGATCTTTTTTTTTAAATTAAAAAAATAAAACAAATAACTCAATTAGTATAAATCCCATTTGGTATAAAACTCATTTAACATAAAAACCATTTGGCATGAATCTCATTTGGCATAAAACTGAACAGGAAGAAATCTCATTTTTCATAAATCTCATTTGGCATAAAAACTCAAATGGCATAACATTTTCTCTATCTTAAAGAAAACTTACCCTATCTTAAAGAAAATTTTCTTTATCTTAATAAAAATTTTATGTCAAATGTGTTTTATGCCAAATGGGATATATGCCTATTGAGTTTTATGCCAACTGAAGTTTATACCAAATAAGACTTATGCCAAAAGAGATTTATGCTAAATGTTTTTTTATGTCAAATGGATTTTATGCCAAATGGGATATATGCCAAATGGAATTTATGCCTATTGAGTTTTATGCCAACTGAATTTTATACCAAATGAAACTTATGCCAATTGAGATTTATGTCAAATGGGATTTATCCCAAATCTGTTTTATGTCAAATAGGATTTATGCCAAATGGGATTTATCCCAAATGGGATTTATATCAAAAAGGCTTTGTGCTAAATGGAATCTATGTCAAATGGGTTTTATGGGTTATGGGTTTTATGGTTGATTTTGGAAAAAAATTATTAGGATAGAAATGTGCCTTTTTATGTGTAGAATTGAAAAAAAATATTTAGAATTATTATTAATTCTACATAGTATTAATAAATATTATGATTGTTAAAAATTCTTTAAAAATAAAATTATTTAGCAAGATACAAATTGTATATTTTTTTAATTAAAATATGGTGTACCCTATAAAATTTCTTTTTTATTTTTAATCGTTATAAAGGGAAAAATTTTTCATTATTATTATTATTTTTGTTATTATTATTTAAAACTCATTTCGTCTTACAACTTAAAAGAACCCCCCCCCCCCCTTTACCCCGAAGAATAGTCCGGTTATTATTTTATTATTAAATTATTAATTAAATTTTATTATTATTTAACCCCAATTAGGATTAAATTTAAGAATTTAAATTAAATTGATTAGTTAAGTATTAATTCTTTAATAATAATATTATTATACTTTTAGGAAAATATGACATTTAAATATAAAATTCTATAAAAATTTATCAAGGAATTTATTTCTTAACGTCTTTTAGGAAATTAAAATAGACATTTTTTTATTTGATAGTATTAACAACTTGGAATTAAAAAAAGAATTTTATCGAGTAAAACCTACCTTTTTAACAAGAACTAACAGAAGGCTCTTCATACTTCATATTTGTTTGTAAAACTTAAATATGTACTAATAATAACGCAGAAAATTAGTAGAAAAATTCTTAAGACTTATTAGAGTGTTAATAATAACAGTTAAATGAGAATTTATAAATGACACAGAAATTTCACAAAATTTTGTATGCATTGTGCCGATTTAGGAAACATGTTTAAATAATAATTTAATATAAATTAAAATACAATTTTTTAAGATTTCCAACAACCGAAAATCTACACGCGCGCATCGCGCGCGATTTTGTGTTCTAGTATTTTAAACTGTAATGGAATACAACTTTTACAATAATATTTAATTAATTTACCGTTCCGTTGTTAAGAAAATGTTATTTAAGGATAGTAATCCTTCACTTTTTTGAAATAATCAGAAAGAAAAAATTTTAAAAAGTTGGAATTTTCAACAGAAATTTTTTTTTTCAATAAAATTTGTTTGTGTAATGATTTTAACTACAAAATACTATTTAGAAACCAAATTATAAGACGAAATGAAATTAAAAAAATATTGACTAACATGGTCCGATAGAATGAGAACCGCTTGAGGGTATAAGCGTCCTTAAATCTACACATTCTTCCTGGGATTTTAAACAATTTTTAATGTGAATAAATATATTCGTACAAAAGAAATAAATTTATTGACGGTGAAAACGACATTCGTTTGAATTGAAATGGTTCAGAATTTAACCATGTTTGTAATTATTTTAATCTATTTTAACCTGCTTCATTTTAACATAAGAATTCTATCAAATATCAATTCATGAAAATTTAGTCAGAAATGTTTATTTGATAAACTGGATATCCAGGCATTAAAAATTCTTTGTACTTAAAATGATGTTAAATGAGAATTATACTCAATTAAAAATGTACTTTATTTCGATTTCTTTTATATAAAAAGTCGGTCAAACAGGAATTATGTAAAAGAATTTTCTGTTTAATTTGAATTCAGTGAACTAGAAATTCTGTTAATTAATAATAATTAGCAAAAATATTAGTTTAATGGAAACTTGGGTATATAGAAAATTAATTCAACTAATAAATTAGATAAATATAAATATTTTACAATATTTTCTCGTGCTAATAACAATTTCTGAGTCATAAAATTTCTACAAAAAGAAAATTAGAGCTAATAAATAAACAGTAAAATGAAAGTTAGATTAACAAAAACCTTTTAAGAACTTATGAATAAAACAGATTGAAATTTGTATAAAATAAATTTTGCGAATGCATTAAATTTGACCTTAATTATTTTTAGTAATGTTTTAAATGCAATCTTTCTCTTAATTTGAGATAAAAAAAAAACGTTAAAATATTCAACTAAATAATTTTTGTCTTATAAAATTTGAGTCTTCAATCAATTAATTTTATTTATTGTTAATGTTAAAAACTCGTTTTTAGTTCAATACAAATACTATATTAACTTGCATAATTGTCACTCTTATTCAAATTGCCTATGAAAATAGTGCGTACCTGAAGTTCCGGACGTCCGCAAAGACAAAATTTAAAAAAATATACTTTTCAACTTTTGCAGAAGGAATTTTGTTTAAGTACTTAAAAAATATGTTTTAAGTCCAAAATGTTATAAAATTTCTATTTGAAAGCACGACCAGAAAAATAATTTTCAAAAATATATAATTTCGTCCGTGCGGACGTCCGGATGCATAAAAATAGTAAATGTATAAAATACTTTGAAGACCGGAAGCTTAGCATAAACAGATATATAGCCGTACTGAAGATATACTTTGCATGGATTGACGATATTTGAATGTTGATGAATTCAATTTTAAAGAAAAGCAGATTTTCTGTGGGGAGGACATATTTTGAGTTTAGGATGTAATAGAAAGAGTGAATAGAATCCATAAAATTTCCATACGAGTAGTAAGAGCAAAAGATGTCGACCTCGGTAAGGTCGTTGTGCTCATCGGACTCAACTATATTTTCTCTATCCTACCTCTGTTGACGCGGTCTTACTCACGACCAAAGGTATGCATTAAAGATGAACAGCACAGAACACTTGACCAACTTTGAATGGTCCATGAAGATGCTGGTGAGATTTACAGAAAAATACAAGCAAAAGAGGAATCGAATATCGCTGCTGTAAAATGATATGAAGAAAGACTTGAATCCGCAAAAGGTCGCTTTTCTCCACAAACATGAATATCATCAAGATTTCCCTTTTACTTTCAAATCACTTCGAAAATCACATTTAAAATGCCGGAAAATTATGCAACGATAAAATAATAAATAAAATTAATTCGCAATTATTTTGTTCTATTTTTATGTTTTACGTTAAAACATGTTAATAGGTATTAAAAATATCACATGGAAAAGAATCTTGAACTTAATTAAAAACCTCTTTTAAATCACTGCCATTATCAGCTAAAGAACGAATTTTAAAAAATAAACACAAAATGAGTTTGTATTTAATTAAAATTTTCAAACGCTATTTCTAAAACTAACTCGTTTTAATGGAATCGCTTCGAAGCTGAAATCTGAAACTTTAGATTTGCGAATGGAAAGGAATACTCAACGGAAGAGGAATCTGGATACAATTTTAAAGAGATTAAAATCAGTTGTTTAAGTAAACACTTGTTTAAAATTAAATACGCAAAAAATAAAAAAAAAACACATCGATTTGAACTGAATTGAAGAAATAAAATTAGAAAAACTATTGTTAAATTAAAAAGATAGTCAATTTTATCATAATTAACAAATCATAATTGAATTCAAGAAACGATAATTTTAAAGACATAATATAAACAATAAATAAATATCAATAAAATACCAAAATGACAAATTTTTGTTCAAAAGAAAAATAAAGTAATAGTTTCATGAAATTCTCTTTTTTTTTTTTTTTTTTAAATTGCGACAAAATAAAAATAAACACGCTAAACAAAATAAAAAAAAAATCTTTTTTTTAAATCTAGTAACAAAAAATTGCCAGGATGGACAAAAACTGGTAATTGGAATAAAAGATGAGCTGAAAGAAAAGACATACGTTTGGAGAGCTTTTGCAGTTTATTGGGTCCTTAATTTTAAGGAACTTTTTAATCTTAAAATTAATCTTCTTCTTCCTCTACAGCTGCGCCACCACTTCCCTTGCGCATGTTCTTCCTCTTTACACGTCCAGGTCGGCCACCACCGAATGGCGACTTCAGAGAGAAGTCAATGTGTTTCTGCGAGTCCAATCGAACAATGAACGATGGAATGTTCACTACTTGTTTACGAACTCTGTAAAACAAATAAAAAAAAAATTATAAATCTTCCATAAATCTCTTTTCTGAACTTTTTAAATTTCCAGTTTACACTGTTCTAAATATTCATAAGCAACACATTTTTTTAATTTTCACTTTAAAATATACATAGAAACTTTTCTTAAATTTTGTATATTTAGAATATTTATGGGAACTATATTTCATTAACATAAATCTACTTTTAAACAAACTTATAAAAAAAGAAAAATTTTTACAAGCAATCAGTTTTGAAAATTGTACGATTTAAAAAACATTCAGTTAAAAAAAAAAAATTTAATTCCATCATTTGCCAGAAACTACAAATTTTTCAAAAATAACTATACCAATTGGTTTTAGGGTTAGCCGCCTTACTCAACCCTTTATCAGACGTTAAACGCAAAAGATTTACGTTTAAGTGGTCTTTTTGAAAAACAATTGTAAAAGTGATCATTTTCTGCTTTCAGCTTTTGGTCAGCGATCACTCGGACGGGAGAAGTTTCTAAATTATCAGAAAAAAAGTTCGTTCAATATAACGAAACTAAATTTTTTTGTTTATTAATTTAAAAGAAGAATTAATTTGCCTCATTTCTATCAATTTGACAATAATAATTTTTATCGATTTAGAAAAATGATAGTTCTAATTTTCTAATAATTATCATTCTTCCAAGTCAATAAAAACGAAATTCTTAATTTTTAAAATTAATAAAAACAGAAACGTAGCCATTTTCTTAAACATATAGTTTGTCTCCTGATTTGAAGTCAGACGAAGAAAAATCTTCGGCTGATGATTAACACAGGAATTTACTATTGCCTTGATGATTAGAAACAATCTACTAAGTCGTAGATATTTCTTGCCCAGTACAACAAGGCGTAATGATTTTCAATTTTCAATAAATACAAACCGAATGTGTCTTTGACGAATCAAAACACGGGCATGATGAATGGATTTGGCCAATCCAAGTTTGAAAACCTGTGTTTGCAGACGTCTCTCCAAGAAATCCTCAATTTTCAAGCCAAGGACGTAATCGAGTTTCATTCTAGTCTCGTCCAACACTCCGATTCTTACCAATCGACGAAGCAAGGCATTTCCTGAAAAACAATGATAAATGTTAGATTCTACTTCTAATTGTTTAAATAATTAGCTATTCGTTTTTAGGATTTTTCAGATTGATTTGATTCTATCAATGAAATTCAGACAAGAGGTGTCAGAATATACAAAAAAAAAACTCATCATTTTGTAAAACTATTATCGAGTATTGTTTATTAACTATCTGAAGATATTTTCTAATTTTTGTTAACAGTTGTTCAGTTTTTATTGAAAATGCGAAAATAACTCTACAGGTTTGAAAATATCTTCGGATTCTTATCCTAATGTAAAGAAATTAATTTGTAAAATTGTTTTAAAATAGAATATTTACCTTCAAAAAGACGTTTTTGGTCCTTCTCTTCAAGGGTCAGCAATTCTCGAGCCGCTTTACGGATTTTTGCCAAAGTGTATTTGACCCTCCATACTTCACGTTTATTACGAAGACCATATTCTCCGATAATACGTAATTCTTGATCAAGACGTGCCTTTTCGTAAGGCCTTCTTGGAGTAACATAAGTCTTTGAGAAGACCGAAGGAATTCTGCCGTTAACCATTTTGAATGTTCGTCGCCTGAAAAGAAATTCATCAATTATAGAAAACTATCAAGGCAAAAATCAAATTTAATTTGAGTCATTTTTCCGCTTTTATTTTCTAAACCCGGTATTAAGCAATTAACGCAAAAAGCAAATTTTCTGGCTCGGATATTTTAATCATGTATCGTCGAAATTTCACAACATTAAATACGAGACTGATTCGAAAAATTATAATAAAATTAACCGATTTACTAATTTTTGTAATGTTATGAACCAAAAACCGAATAACTTTAATTTCTAAATGTTGATTCGAAAAAGTAGCAGAACATATTCCATGAAACTAACAAGTACCTCCAAATAAAGTCAAATGATTTCAATTAAAAGAAAATACAAAAAATGTATTGTTTATAATTCACATCACAAGTTTATTAAAAAAAGGAATTCTACTTATTAACATTAAACAAAACTTTAGTAGACGCCACGTGTTGAATTTGAGGTTAAAACAGTTTTATATCAAGTATCGAAAAAGAAAAGAAATCAGAATGATCAAATCAATAATTTAATAATTCGGAGCTATAATTCTACAAAACAGAAATACAAAATAGAGAAAAAAAAGCATTATTTTAATTAAACTTACGCTTTTTCAGCAAGACGAACAACCTTTCACGAGAGCGTTCACGATACAAATGGCCGAGTTTTCTCTTTCCGGTTTATTTGAAGAAGTGACGATTGAAGCGCCCTCTGTCAATATTTTCAATCGGACCAATGAGAGTACAACTTCCTGTGAATCAGCCAATAACAAGTTTCCCGCTCAAACTTCAGTTATTTGAAAATTCGCAATTTAAAATTAGGTAAAATTGGTAAAATTGCATATCATTAATTAAAAAGATAATAATAATGAAAATCATTAAAAGTTATTCTGTAAATAAGTTTTTCTATAAAACTTAGTGTTCTTTTAATTTAGAAATCGTTAAAAAAGAAAACTTCTATATCGATCGTGTTTTATTAAGTTTGTGTGTGTATGTATTTGTATGCATTTCAAAGCATTTGGATGTGTATTTATAGTGTTCAAAGTTCAATAAATGTCATTGAACATTGTGAAACATTGTAAACATAAGGATTTAATTTAGATAAAATTACTTCGTCATTTATATTTCGTTTTCTCTGTATATCTTTGTAAATTTTATATTAACAATTTTAATAAAAATTCATCGATTGTTTATTTGGAGTGTTTATTAATCCTCTTCATATTTTTCAATTGTAGGTATTATAGGTTATGTTTATCAATAAAAACAAAAATAAACTTTACAAAAGTCAAATAAGTGTGAAAATTGTATAAAACTTAACAAACTTCAGACAAGTATAATTTAATAAAATGTTCACAAATTTTTAAAGTTGTAAAATAAAACGTAGTTTTTCCAAAAAAACAATTGAATAATAAATATTTATGCATGTTTTTTTTTCTTTAATGATATATTAATTCTGGAATGACACATTTTAACTATTTATATCAGTTTTTCATTTTTTAGCAACCTAATTTATTTATTTATTAAAAAAGAAAAAAAAAGTTCACAGGGCTAGAGTGATTACCTAATCAGATTTTTACGGAATTGAGCGTAAATTTTTACAATTTAATATTAAAATTTTCATTCAATTGTTATTTAAAAATACAAATTAAATAATACAGTTACAAGTGTTTTTATAAAAACTGATATATTAAACATTTTTTCCAGATCATAGAATTAATCAAGATTGGAGGAAAAGGACCTTATTGAAATAGAAGCCCAAATGTAACTTGTTTTTAAAAATGTTTGTCACTAGACGCTTTTTACAAAAACAATTAAATACCAAACACTACAGCGATTTTGTTAAAGTAGTTGAAGTCGGTCCTCGGGATGGTTTACAGAATGAAAAGAAAATCATTCCCACGCCCGTGAAAGTAGATTTAATCAACAGACTTTCAGAAACTGGTCTTAAAGTAATAGAAGTAACGAGTTTTGTATCACCAAAATGGATTCCTCAAATGGCCGATAATGCACAAGTATTTAAACAGATTAAAAAATATGAAGGTATTAGCTATCCAGTTTTAGTTCCAAATACAAAAGGACTGGAAAAAGCAATTGAAGTTGACGTTAAAGAAATAGCTATTTTTGGCACTCCTTCGGAAACTTTTTCTCAAAAAAATACCAACTGCTCAGTAAATGAAAGCATGCAGAAGATGAAAGAAATTATTGATATGGCTATAAAAAGTGATATAAAAATTAGAGGATATATTTCTTGTATTATTGCTTGTCCTTATGAAGGAGCAATGAAACCCTCTGCTGTTGCAAATTTAGCATCTGTTTTATTAGAACTTGGGTGTTATGAAATATCTCTGGGAGATACGATAGGGGTTGGAACCCCAAAGAAAGTTAAATCTCTTCTCAATGAGATAAAGGACGTTGGAGATTTGAGTAAATTTGCTCTTCATTTGCATGATACTTATGGCCAGGCTATTGGAAATACTTATACAGGTCTGGATTTTGGAATAAGAACCTTTGACTCTTCCGTTTCTGGATTAGGTGGCTGTCCATATGCGAAAGGTGCTTCTGGAAATCTAGCAACTGAAGATTTACTTTATTTCTTGCATGAACAAGGACTTGAAACTGGAGTCAGTTTAGACAAAGTGGCCAAAGTTGGTGAATTTATCAGCAATCAACTGGAAAGAAAAAATCAATCTAAAGTTGGAAATGCCTTATTGTCTAAAGAAAAGGCGCAAAATGTTTGTGTCTAATGAAAATATTCTAAATATACTCAACAGTTTACAAATGTTAAATACATTTGTATAATTACTGAATATTTTTAATTCCACGTTTTTTATTGAATAAATATTTTTTATTACATTTCAGTTCAGTTTTTTTTTTCAATAATAATTTGAACTCTTCAGTTTCAAATTAAAAACCAGGTTAGATAATTATTTTTTTGTAACATAGGATTTATTGACAATTTTCGAAAGAGTGATAATTTATCATACAAAAGATTCGATACGTATACAAATAGTTTTCACTCATAAAAATATTTAACAATTTTTATAACCGATTTGAAAAAATATTAGAGTCTATCAACAAAAGTACAATGAAGCAAACAATGAAACTTGTACAAAAGATCTTGAAACACAAACACAACATTACAAACAAGATATGAAAAAATCGTTGCAATGAAATGAGGGTAGAATATGTTTTTTCTTTTAATTCAAAAATATCTTGAAAATAGAGACTTAAGAAATAAAAGTCGCATACTCAGGTTCATAAAAATTAATACTCCAAGTATTAATAACAATACTAGGAATAAAGCATACCTTATCATAATATTAGATATTCTTTCTAATAAAAAATATTTATTATGACACTATATTTGTTTTTGGATGAGGCATTGAGTTTATCTGAATATGTTACGAAATATTTGAAAGCTCTTGTAAAATAGCTTGGGTGTCCAATGTAGTGAGATCAATGGAACCTCGAGTATCAATGACAACTCCTGTCACCTAAAAAATTAAATAAATTTCAAGAATTTTCCATTTTTAAACAATTTTAAAATGTAGTAGGGCCAAACCAATGACTTTTGACCAAAGGTAATAGCTGACATATTTTAAAAATAACGTTTTTAATGCATGTTTTACACACTTTTAATTGAAAAAAAAATTAAATTACCGTGCTATAAAGAAAATACTTTTTATCATTATTCAAATATTTATTTTCATTAATATAATTTTGCGTAAACTGAAAAAGTAAAAGTAATAAAATTAACTTAAAGTTGATAAAAAATCTGTCAATTTTCAAAGTGTATTTTTTAAAAATCTATTTAACAAATATTACCGAAAATTACCATAATTATTTATTTGTACACTTTAATCATGTTTTCACTAGAAAGAAGACGAATATTTATTTTGTTATTGAATAATTTCATTTTGAAATTTGAAATTTAACCACAAAACACACATTTTTGAACTTACACAACTATTTTCTGGATGGATTTAAAAAATTAACACTTTTGACATAATTAAGTTTTTATAAAATCTACAACATATTAAATTTTTGCGAAGGTGAGTTGTCCAGTTTATGAATTATTCAACTTTAAGGATGTTTATCCAAAAAACCATTTTCTACAGATTCTTAAAAAAGTTTTAATGACTTATTAAATACAGTACTTTACATGTACTGTTACAATTTTATTGAATTTTACCGTTCTGTTTTTAAGATATAAATTTATAAAGTTGGGACTTTTACATGGAAAAAGTAACAAAACGCGCAAAATTACTATATTTTAATTAATTAAAAAAACACGGTTCTACAGATTTTTTTAAAAAACTGATATATTTTAAACTGTAATGGAATACAACTTTTACAATAATATTTAATTAATTTACCGTTCCGTTGTTAAGAAAATGTTATTTAAGGGTAGTAATCCTTCACTTTTTTGAAATAATCAGGAAGAAAAAATTTTAAAAAGTTGGAATTTTCAACAGAAAATTTTTTTTTCAATAAAATTTGTTTGTGTAATGATTTTAACTATAAAATACTATTTAGAAACCAAATTATAAGACGAAATGAAATTAAAAAAATATTGACTAACATGGTCCGATAGAATGAGAACCGCTTGAGGGTATAAGCGTCCTTAACATTTAATGAAAAGAAGGTTATTTTTTATATTTTAAAATACACTCTGAAGTTTTACAATCGATCATTGTTTTTAAATTCAAAATTATTATTTATACTAGCAATATTAGCAAACTTTGCATTGATGTTGGTCATTTAAAACTATACAGTTTTGCGGATTCAAATAATGAAAATTACGAAATTAAAGAATATATCTGAAAAATGACGAAAATAAATTATAATTAAAAACAAAATTCAAAAAATGGCTAGATGGACGAACAAAATAATTTAAAAAATCAAAGAATAATTATAAAATTTTAAGAAAATAACTAAAAAATGAGAAAATTGTAGTAAACAATTGAAAAGTGCGGAAATTGACAACAAAATTCGAAAAATGACTATATTAATAGACAACTGAAAAAAAAAAATTGTAAAAGTTAAACAAGAAATATTTAATTTAAGGAAAATAATTGCAAATTGAAAAATCAAGAAAATTATAAGAATAATTGTTGAAAATAATTGCACATTTGACAACTGCATTAAAAATCGAAAAAAAAATTGGAACTGAAAAAAATGACTGAAAATTGAAGAAGGCAATTAAAAATTGAAGAATGGAATTGAAATTTAAAGAATATACTTAAAAGTTAAAAAAAAAGTAATTGAAAAAAGTCGAGAATTAATTAATTTAGAAGAAAACAATTAAAAACTGAAATATGGAATTAAAAATTAAAGAAAATAATTGAACAATTGTATTTAAAATTAAAGAAACTTTATGATAATCGAAAAAAATAATTGAAAAAAGGCGATTTTTTAATATTTAAAAAAATAATTGAAAATTAAAAAGTGGCATCTAAATATGAAGAAAATAACTTAGAATTGAAAAGAATAGTTCTAGAATTGAATAATTAAATTGAAATTTTAAAATAATTTTTTAAGTGAAAAAAATAATTAAAAGACAACAATTAATGAAAATTGGGTATTAATTGGACATATGACGAAAATAATTAAATATTGACGAAAATAATTAACAATTGAAACAAAATATCAAAAAATGGTGAGAATAATCGGCATTCGAAGAAACCATTTTTTAAAATTAATATTTTAACTTAAAAAAACAGTTGCTAATTGAAAGAAAACTTACAAAGTGACTAAAATAATTAAATATTAAAGAAAATAATTGAGAAATGAGGAAAATAATTGACAATTGAAATAGAATAATAGAGAATAATAATAATTTTTTTATAGAAAAAATTATAAATTTATTTATTAATGAAATTATAATTATTTGGACTGATATTTATTCAAATTTAAATGCATTTTTTAAAATATCTGATTTAAAACAAAAAATATCTATGATCTAAACTTCAGGCGTGGACAGAATGAAATAATGAATGAATCTTGTGGATTATGATTATAAATTTTATCAGTTTATAACGATTAATATTAATAAAAAAAATTTTAGTTTGTAAATTTATATTTTTACGATTTTCTAAATTAGGACCAAAGTGGTGTAAGAAAATATCAATATAATATAGAAATTTTACTGACTGGTGTGTTGATTTTTGTTAAATCTCAATTTATAATTAAGGACTGCAAATTGTACAACAACTAATGAAAAGAAACATTTTCAAATTAAAATGATAATTTGTTAAAATAATTAGGGAAAAAATTTTATTTATTTTTATTTTCAATTCTATATTTTTCTTTGTTAATTAATAATTTAATAAACCTTAACAATTATTAATAAAAATAATTGTGAATTTAAATAAAATCATAAATAAAATACAATGTTTTAAATATGTACTTTATCCATTATTATATAAATTATAAATAAATAATTAGAACAATTTAACCATAATTTCAAAAGAACTTTATTATTTTCCGATAATTACACGAAAGGTTGAAAAAATGTTGTTTTTTTTTTCTAAAAATTCTCATTGCACAAAAAAGCGACAGAACAACGCATATCAACGAATTATATATTTAAAACTAAGTTAATTAATTTTTTGATAAATAAGTTAAATTAATCGTTATAAACTGACTAAATATAAATATTAATTTTGAATTTAAAATCAATAATCGATTGTCAAACTTCAGAGTGTATTTTAAAATATAAAAAATAACCTTCTTTTCATTAAATTTTAAACTTGAATAATTCATAAACTGGACAACTTAGCTTCGCGAAAATTTAATGTCTTAGATTTTATAAAAACATGGTTATGTGGAAAGTATTAATTTTTTAAATCCATCCAGAAAAAAGTTGTCTAAGTTCAAAAATGTGTATTTTGTGGTTAAATTTGAAATTTCAAAATGAAATTATTCAATAACAGAATAAATATTTGTCTTCTTTCTAGCGAAAACATAATTAAAGTACACAAATAAATAATTATGATAATTTTCGTTAATATTTGTTAAGTAGATTTCTAAAAAATAGACTTTTAAAAGTGACAAAAATTAACAGATTTTTTATCAACTGTAAATTAATTTTACTACTATTATTTTTCATTTTACACAAAATTATATTAATAAAAAAAAATTTTGGATACTGATTAAACGTATTTTCTTTATAGCACAGGAATTAAATGTTTTTTTTAAATTAAAAGCGTGTAAAACATGCATTAAAAACGCCATTCTTTTTTTACACTTGATCCTTTAATTACAATTATTTACGGCTGAAAAATAAAAAATTTAGCTAAAACTACTTCAGAAATGGAATTTAGATACTTCAATAATACATATAAAATAGGTTTTAATATTTTTAAAAATATGTCAGCGACCATCTTTGGTTGAAAGTCAATGGTTTTACCCGTAGCTAATATTAATTTCAAATAAATTTAATATTAAATTTATTATCTAAAAATTTCTCACCATTTCCTCGAAAAAGGCCGTGTGATTAGGTTTCTCTGAATACCTTTCGTACTGATCTAAATTGTCTTGCAACTTAAGAGTCAGACTGTCATAGTTTTGTATAATGACTCCTAAAATTTGTTGTTCTGTTGGAGTGGATAAGCTTTCACTTGCCAACCATGCAGATATTTTTGGTGGAAAATGATTCACAATATCCCTCATATTCACCAGTGAATTTGTCAATTTAAGAGCATGTTCTTTGTACTCATACGCCTCCGTTGTAGAAAACCTCAATGCTAGTAACACAAAATGTAACGAGAAAAAATGTTATTTAAACTATTTAACTACCTGACTACATTTTGATCAATTTTAAAAAAACAAATTTTACCCATAGCATTTAAATTCGTGAAGATTAATCTCATCCTGATAATTTCGTAAAATAATTCGTCATAACTACTAGGACTCGATAAGAACGTATCTCCGTAAGTGATAAATAAATTTAAAATATTAACGACCTAAAAATAAATGTTGAAGTTTAAACTAATTTAATAAACAATTAATTATTCTTTACTTTGGTTTTGAATCAGCTCATAGATGAACTAAATTATTACAAAAATAGTTTTTACTAACTTGAATAGCAAGCGGGAAAATATTCATTTTCTTAACCAAATGATTTTCATGTGTTGTCAGAAATTTTAAAAGATTTATTAAAGCTGTCCAAAGATCCTTCCACTGGTATCCGAGTCTTATTCTACATCTTTTTTGATAGCATAGCAGTCTTTGCAAAACACCAATGCAATGATGGTACAATTCCAAAGGAAATTTTTTCATCATATGTGAGGTAATAAATTCGACCAACAAATCTAAAAGAAATTAATTACATTATGAAAACTAGATTAGATAAAAAAAAAAGAAAAAAATTAGTTTTGAACCAATAAAAATTTTTTAGTATCTGAATTCGAATGTTGAGATATAAAATTTTTAAAATTATAATTAACTGATAAAATGTCACGAATTACCTAAAAGTGTAGCTGCTAATGGTTGTGTAGGTGCGGCTTTGTCCTGAAGTTTTCTGTGATGCATTGGCATTCTGTGTAAATATACTTTAAAAGATAAATTGGCATCGTGCATTAAACTATTTGCATATTGATCTTCGGAAATACAGCTTAATATTAAAAAGCAGAGCTTTACATTGTTCGTTATGGCTTCTGTTCTAATCGCCTGCATAACTATTGAACTGAAAATAATTTAAATCAGAATCACAAAGAGATGACTAAAATTTTTAAGTTTTATTTTAAATGTAAATATTTATAAATAATAATAAAATGTTAAGGTACATCTCTCGGTTAAATACAGTCTATCAGAAAAAAATACCAATGTACTTTAAAGGATTTAAAACTTTTCGGAAACTATATTTTTGAGAAGGAAAAACGTCTATTTTTAGGGAAAAAATTGATGTTTTAAATATTTTTTATTTACACATTTTTCGGCAATCAAACTTTTTCCTCACATCGCTTTTTTACAAATTCTCAAACTGATGCGATTTTGATTCATAATAGGTGTTTGAGATTGGAAAATGACTGAGAAAAATAGAAAAAGATTGGCGTTTTGATAAAATGAAGCGTACTTAAATTATACAGAAAAAAAAAATTCAAGGTGGGACGCCTACAGTAAAAGATTAAGATAAAGGATAATTTGTTAAAAAAAAAAATAGAATGCAATATTTTCTTAGAAGGTTCTAAAATTACCTTAAGACATTTCTGATTATAAAAAAAATTGAGTGACTTATTTTCATTATAGGTTAATAGAAACTGCATTTTTGTTGAAAAAATACATATTTTGATGACAATGTTCAGTGGCTTTGTTTTTAGTAATCAGGGTTGCTACGTTTTTAAAATTTCAAAATTCCATGACTTTTCCAGGTTTTTCAGATTATTTTTCATCAAATTCGATGGCCAAATATGAAATAAGTAGCAACATTAAGAAACATTGCTCTGTTGTTGGTCATTTAAAACTATACATTTTTGCAAATGCAATTAATAAAGAAAATTACGAGAAGAATTACAAAATAAAAGAAAATATCTGAAAAATGACGAAAATAATGTATAATTGAAAACCAAATTCAAAAAATGGCTAGATTAATTCACAACGGAACAAAAAAATTGAAAAAATCAAAAAATAACTATAAAAATTGAAGAGAATAATTGAAAATTGACAAAATTTTAGGAAATAATTGAAAAATTTCGGAAAATTGAAGAACATTAGTAATAATTGTAAGAAATAATTGAAAAATGACGAGATTAATTGAAAAATTGAAGAAAATATCTGAAAAATGACCAAAAAAATTTACAATTAAAAACGAAATTCAAAAAATTATTAGATTAATAGACAACTAAAAAAAATAATTGAAATATTAATATTAATGGGTGATTCTTCAGAAAGTGGTTACTTTGGACAACATTAAATTTTCAAATTAAAAATCTTTCTTCTTGTATATTATTTATGTAGTACTTATTAACAATTACTAAAGTAAATAATTTTTTAAAAAATTTGAGCTTAAACTCATGGTTTTAGTCTTACATAGAAAATTTAAAGTTTTAATTTTTAAAGGTTAAAAAAATTAATTTAAAATGTTTAATTTTTTACCTTAACCGAACATCCCAAGAATGTTCTGTTAGTTGGAGGATGCGCTAAGATATCCAAGGTTTTTCTTGGAATATTTAATTATAAATTAAAATACACGTATTTAATTAAATAATTATATATACAAAAATCACGATATTTTGAATAGAAAACAAAACACTATTCCCATGCTTTTTTAATATAATGAATCGGAGTTTACAGAAACTGGAGTTTACAAATCAAAGAAAATAAATTATTATAGCCGTAAAACTTAATAAAATAAGAAGACCTTTGCAGAATACTGCATAGATTTGCCTACTTTACATCACTATTATTTTAATTTTATTTTAAATATAAGCAATTCAGTCATTTTTGGCGAACCGGAGTTTACATGTCATTAAAATACGCAGTAAATTAATAATACTTTTTCAATTTTAAAACTAAATATCCCATTTCTTCATGTAAGTATGTCCATATTTCAAAGTGTTCATCTTACTAGCATAAATAGTTAGTGAAAATTCACTATAAAAATGATTAAAATTGATGAAAAACAATGAAAATGTAAACTCCTGTTCCAAATAACGAAAAGGTGGAGAAAGGATTAAAACATGATTTACGCAAAACTTATTAATAAAATCTGGAAGATAATACAACAAAAACAAAGTTTTTGAGGTAAACTGTCGATTAGAATAGATAAAAACATTTTAAAAGTATGTTTTAAGTGAAATAAAATGCATTAAATCTCACGAGTCCTATGTGGAGAACCCAGAAAAGTGCAGATTTTGAGTCATTTTTAACAATTCTATATCTTTTGATGTTAAAAAAAATATTTTTCAGTTGTGATATTAATAAAAATAATAACAAAGAATAGATGTACAAAGTATTAAATATATTTTTAAATAATTTTGAAAGTTATTAAGTAGGGAAGTAAAAGTAACCACTCAGTGAAGAATTACCCTAATATTAATATTAAATAATATTAAATAATATTAATATTAAATTAAGAAAATTGTAGGAATAATTATTGGAAATAACTACAAATTGAACAACTGGATTGAAAATCGAAAAAAATTGAAAATTAAAGAATGGAATTTAAATTAAAAAAAACTAATTAAAAATTGAAAAAAGTAATTTAAAAAGCTGAGAATTATGAAATATAGAAGAAAATAAATGAAAACTGAAGAATGATCTTAAAATTTGAAGGAAATAATAAAAAAATGAGGAAATAAATTGAAAATTCAAAAATTAAATTCAAATTTGAAAAAATAATTGATAATTAAAAAAAGGTAAAAATTATTGAATATTGAGTAAAATAATTTAAAATTGAAGACTGCAATTTCAGAATTGAAAATAAGAACTGAGAAATGAAGAAAATAATTAAAAATTGAAGAATTAAATGAAAGATTAAGGAATTTAATTCAAATTTTGCGAAAATAATTGACAATTTTAAAAAAAAATTAATAAACTGTAGAGAATAATCAACAATAAAAGAAAATAATTTTAAAAATTAAAGAATTAATATAAAATTTAAGAAAAATAATTGTAAATTGAAAAATTTGTGGAAAATAATTGAAAATTGCTGGAAAAAATTAATAGTTGAAAGAAATAATTGAAAAATGGCGAAAATAAATGAAAAATTGAAAAAAAATGACGAAATCAATAGACATCAAAACAAAAAAATTGTAAAAATTGAAGAATAATTATAAAATTTTAAGAAAATTATTGAAAAAAATGCAGGATATAATAGTAAATTGTGGAAAATAATTAATAATTGAAAGAAATAATTAAAAAATGCCGAGAATAATAATTGGAGAAAATATTAAAAATTGAAGATTAAAGAATTTAATTGATATTGTAAGAAAATAATTGATAAATAATTTACAAAAAATTACTAAATGACTACAATAATTAAACATTAAGAAAAATACTTGACAAATGAAAAAAAAAAATAAAAAAAGTTAGAAAAATGACGAGAATAATCGATAATAGAACAAAATTATTGAAAAAATTAAAGAATAATTATAAAATTGAAGGAGAATATTAAGTTGTCAATTAAAAACAGGAAAAAATTTAGAAAATAAATTAAAATTGAAGAAGATAACTAAAGAATTGTATTGAAATTTCAAAAAAATAATTGATAATTGAAATAAGATGAGAATTATTGAACATTGAATAAAATAATTAAAAATTGAAAAAAATAATTGAGAATTGAGGAAAATAATTATAAATGGAGAAAATTATTGGAAAATTAAAGAATCAAATTGAAATGTGAAGAAAATAATTGAAAGAAAAATTACAAAATGACGAAAATAATTGAAAGTTAAAGAAAATAATTGAGAATTGAATAAAATAATTGATAATTGACAAAAAATGCGAAAGCTGGCGAGAATCCACTTATGATTTTAATCAATGAAATTTCACAGGAAAACAGTTTAAAACGACTAAATTGTCAGTAATTTTTTACTGATTGATACCTATAGATGAAAATAATTTTCAATTTCCCAGGTTTCCAGAACCGTAGCAACCCTGCTTTGTTTTAAATAATTTTAAATTAAAAAAAATTTTTTTTTCTTATTTATATAATTGTAGGCCTAAAAACAAAAAAAAATAGGACATTTATAAGTTAAATCTTATGAGAATAAATATAAAACACGAAAAAAAGGTGGTACGCTGAGCATCCCACCGCAAAGGATTAATCGAGAGATATATCTTAAACACAGTACAAAGAATGATAGAATTCGAAATAAAATAACTAGTAATAAACTGCTAAATAAAATACCAATATTGGAGAAATGTTGCAAGTAAGTTAAAGGGTTGAGCCATAACATCGGGATGATTAGCTCCAGGTGCAGTTGCATTTGGTCCCAACGTATTGTTTGGTGAAGGAGGTGCGCTTGTATCAGTCTGAGTGTAGGCCAAAGTTGTCACGAAATTTCTATTAAGATGTGTAGCTTCATACAAAGCTAAAAGTAATGCATTATTTGCACGAACTTGTTGGGTTTTTGCTTCTTCTTCACCAACAAACATGTTTCCTACGATACTTGTCAAGGAAGATAGCCAAGAAGCTTGTACCTCTAGGATAGAATTATTAATTTTGTAAATACACGAACTCAAACTAATTTTGAAGTAGATTAATATTAATTGTCATATTTTCTTAAGGACCAAATTTATGCCTACCTGCTTTTTGCTGAGAAAATTGACGACAAAACTCAGTTAAGGAACTTGAAATAACTTGCCCGTATCCATTCAAAGCAAGCTCATCATCTAGAATCGAAAGCTTCACAATATAAGGATTTGCACTTTCGTGCTTTCTGTAATTGACTAGAAGCGTCAAAAGTAAAACGACATCGTTTCCGTGTCGATTTCTCGCAGTGGTGTCTCTCAGTAACTACAAAATTGTTAAATTAAACAACAACTAAGAAATAGCTAAAGAAAAACAAACAAAAATTGTCAGAAAAAGCCAAAAAAAAGAAGAAAAGATATAAAAAATTTGAAGAATAATATTTCTTCACTTACTTGAATAAGAGATTCAAAAACACTATTCAGCATCACATATTCCAAAAGAGTATTTTGGCTTACATTATCCATTCCAGTAACAATTATTAACAAAAGTTTTAAGCACAGAGCCTTTAAACTATCAGGGTATTCACCTAAAAATAAAAATTTATTTATCTATAATAATAATCCACAAGATTCATTCATTCTTTCATTCAGTTCACATCTAAAGTTAGGCACATAGAATTTTTTGTTTTAAATTAGATACTTTTAAAAAATGCATTTAAATTGATTAAAATTTAAATGTATAAATATTAATGTAAATAATTTTAATTTCATTATTAAGTAATCTAAAATTTCTTCTATAATTTTCAACAGTTTCAATACACAAATTATTCTTTAATTTTTTAAAATTATTTTGTTCTGTTTTCGATTCTTCTCACCACTTTTTGAATTCTTCTTTTAAAATTGTCAATTATTTTCATTAATATTTAATTATTTTTAGTCATTTAGTAATTTTTCTTTCAATTATCAACTATTTTTTTAAAATTACAATCTAATTCTTTAATCTTCAATTTATTTCTTTAATTTTTAATTATTTCATTTAATTTTTAACTGCATTCTTCATTTTTCAATTATTTTATTCAATATTCAATAATTCTCGCATTTTTTCAATTATCAATTATTTTCTTAAAATTTCGATACAATTCTTCAATTTCCAATTAATTTCTTCAAGTTTCATTTATTTTCTACAATTTTTTCCATAATTTTCATCAAGTTTCAATTGAAAATTTATTATTCTCCTTCGATTTTATGATTATATGTCAGTTAAAAATTTCTTTTTTGTTCAAATGACGATTACTCTCAACATTTTTCGAATTTTGTTTTCAATTGTTACTTATTTTTTTTAATAGTTCTTAAAATATCCATTTAATTCTTTAATTTTTAACTTATTTCCTCAATTTTTAAATATTTTCCTCAATTCTCAATTATTTTTATCCATTTTCAATTAATTCCTCAATATTCAATAATTCTCGTATTTTTTCAATTATTTTTTTCACTCAAAAAAATTGTTTTAAGTTTTCAATTCGATTATTCAATTCTAAGTTATTGTCTTCATATTTAAATTCCACTTTTCAATTTTCAATTATTTTCTTTAAACTTAAAAAATGATATCCTTTTTTCTATTATTTTTTTTCGATTACCATTAAGTTTCTTTAATTTTAAAAACAATTGTTCAATTATTTTTTTTAATTTTTAATTCCATTCTTCAATTTTTATTTCCATTCTTAAGTTTTCAATTGCTTTCTTCTGTATTAATTAATTCTCGTCTTTTTTTAATTACTTTTTTCAATTTTTAAGTATATTCCATATATTTCAATTCCATTCTTCAATTTTTTTTATCGATACTAAACATACATCACACTTTTGAAATTCTTTAATTTTTAATTGTTTTCTTCAATTTTCAATTATTTTTTTTAATATTAATTATTTTTTTCAAATTATTTTTTTCAGTTTTCTATTAATCAAGTCATTTGTCAAATTTTGTTTTCAATTAACAATTATTTACGTCATTTTTCACATATTTTCTTCAATTTTTTAATTATTCTCGTCATTTTTCAACTATTTCCTTCAATTATTAATAATTTCCGCAATTTTCAATTATTCCTTAAAATTTTTTCAATTTTCAATTATTATCTTAAAATTCTATAATTGTTTTCCAATTTTTCAAATTATTTTGATCGGTTGTGAATTAATTTAGACATTTTTTTAATTTTGTTTTCAATTATCAATTATTTTCGTCATTTTGCAATTTTTATAAAATTTAAATTTAATTCTTAAATTTTTAATTTATTTCATCAATTTTTTATTATTTTCTTCAATTTCAATCATTTTTTTCGATTTTCAATCCAGTTGCTCAATTTGCAATTATTTCCAACAGTTATTCCTATAAATTTCAACTATTTTGTTTAAATGTTATATTTAGGTATTCTTTAATTGTTTAAACTCTTCTTTTTAGTTGTGTAATTATATCACCGTTTTACGATTTTTGTTTTCAACTGTCAATTATTTTCGTCTTTTTTCATATTTATATTCTCCAATTTCGTAATTTTCATTGTTTGAATTTGCAAAAATCTATATAGTTTTAAATTACCAACAATGCAAAGTTTATTGCATGTTACTAGTTTAAAATTAAATTTAGAAGGATTTAAAGTTGAATATCTGAAAAAATGTATTTTTTTAATAATTTAAAGTATAGCGTACCCACCGGTCAAAAAATTATTGCAGTGCTGCATCAGGGTTGTCATTCTTTGTTCCGCAGAGTCAAATCCAACTAAAATATCTATCAAATTGAAACCAAATTCATTTTGACTAGCTTTTTTGTACATAGATTGAATAACTGCAGCTAAAGTCTGAAGAGCATAAACTACTCGAAAAGGATGTTCGTCCACTAAAGTATCCACACAGTGGCTTACTAAAGAGTTTAAATTTTCCCGACTCGCACTTAGTTGTTCAGCCGTCATGTGCAGAATTTCATTTTCTATATGTGAAACCTAAAAAGAAACATTTCTTAAAATTGCTAATTTTTATTTAAGCATAAATTCGATTTTTTTTATTATTCGTAGTGTCTATATATATATATATATATATATATAAGTCTTAACAGTTAATAAAAAATATAAATAAAATTTTTAAATTAATTTACTATCCATATTACAGAATTAAAAATAAGATTAATAAAATATAATATCAAGTCATTTAATAAATTTATAAATAGGTATATATTTATTTTTAAAGTAATTGATTTAAAACAAAAAACGTCTAGTAAAATTCAAGTGTCAACAAAACGGAAGAATAATCATGATTATTATCCTAAAAGATGACAAACCATGGGCTTAATAAGGAATAATTCATTCCAAAAGTTCGGATGAGCTGATGTTAAATCCTCTCCCTTGAAAAAGCTTTCATAAATTGGAACCAATTTTCCTTTGTGCTGCCTTTTTGATCCCGAACCACTTCGTTTCCGCATAGCCATTGCCATTTAGAGGTATTATTTATTTCATTTGATAAAACTAAAATAAAAGCAAAATTAGAATAAAACTATCTAAATTATCGCTAGAAAAAAATGTGAGTTAACTAATCATATAACCTCTAAAAGGATTAAAAAGTCCTAAACATTTAAAGAAGTGGAATATAACTTAGAAATATATTCATATTAATTGCAATATATAAAAAGTACTAAAATACTGGTATTAAAAATAAAAAATTGTGAAAGTTTGACAGATGTAAATATGAAAAGTAAACATCGTAACCATAATACTTTACTAACCAAAAGTACTCCAATTCTTGTATTTGGTATCTAAATATGTTCAAAACGTAATCCAGTTCACATTATTTTTAATAATAGCACTTAATTTTAATTACTTTCTCTTTAAAACCACTTAAAAACGAAACGTGTTTAAGGAGACATAACCGAAAATAGCAGAAATCGCCATTATCTTCAGAATTATTTACGTGGAGCACGAGAGAGAAATTCATCCAATCGCAAATCATTCCCAAATAGACCGCCAATCAAAATTAGCCAGTTATTTAAAAAGCAAAAGCGGGAAAATTTCGAAATGATTGTTTGATTATTGTTGTGATTGTTTTTGTTTATAATAATCAGAACAGTGCTGAAAGGAAAACAATAACTGCTTAGATTAATATTTGTAACACGATTACAATATTAATTATCTTCTAAATTTAGTAAATTTATAGTCAAATTACAGATCAGAAAACTGTCCAATCAAAATCGTCCACAAACCACAATAAAATAGAGGTTATGTTTAGTGCAGAAACGTGCAGAAACTGCAGAAACTACACACGAACTGCACCAACTGTAGAAAAAGAGAAGCAAATCTATTTTCTGCAGACTCTGTGGTTTTCTTTTCTACTCTCTCTTGGCGGTGTGTACACGGAACAGTGTCATTTGGACACTCAAGCACTAAAATTTCCCAATCAAATTAATCAAACCTTGTATCAAACCCTGACAGATTGACAGCGGCAGTCACTCAGTAACAGCCTGGTGGGAAAGCGGAAGACAAAATGTCTCCATCAATATTTGAATCATCAAAGATGACACCCTTCAGCTCATCCATGGCAAATCTCAAAAGTCAAGGATCGAGTGAGAATTCTCAGGGAATTGTAAAAAATCGAGTTATCGCTGCTGCAAACGCCGAACCTGCTGGTGAGTTATTCATTCAATTTAATTTTTCCGCGAGTCAACATTTTTTTTTCATTTGCCTTTCGAAAAAAAAAATTCTCTAGGTCCACTTTACAGACTTAAGTTTCTCCATTATTCACTTATCTTTGAATAATTGAAATACTTGAATATTAGGAATAGTTTGTCCATTCAGAATCCTCGTGACTAAATCAACTTTTTGCAAGGTCAGAACATAGGGCTTCATTCATCTATTATATTATTATATAACCTAAAATATTTTGATCTATAACCGGAAATATTCAACTGGTACCCGATTAGATTAACTTGTTAATAATTAAAAGTTTAAAATAATTTTTTTTTTATCTTTTTGGAATTGTTCACGATTACAAAAATGATCGATTTTCATCTTTATTTCCAAGATATTGGGTCAGTGGATCAACAATGTGACAAACGTTGCATAATGGCTGCCATTTTGAATAAAAAGACTACAAAGTCGAAGTTACGATTTCCTTGATTAAAAATTTCAATTTCTTCCCGATTTCCTGTTTGAATTTGACAAATCTTAAGATTAGATTAGTCTCTATCTAAATGCTCGTTAAAAGTCCGTTTAAAGCTTCAAAAGTCAAGGTTGAACGCCTTGAACTGTTATCCAAGAACTAAGGTCACGGGACATTTTAAGGTAAAAATAGATGATTAGTTCTATAATGAAGGTGAAGGAACTAGAGTGTAGTTTGGTGCGTGAAGCAATTGTTAATTTGGAGCAAGGTCATGTTATTTGACGAATCTTGAACTTGCGCCAAAATTAAATAAAGTACACGGTCACACGTGTCCGACAGGTAATAGTCGTTTACAATTAGAATGAATGATTCTATATTTATAATCAAGAAAGAAAACAATTTTCAAACTGACCTTGCGAACTTATTGACAATCGACAGGATTCCGGAAGTTATTCAAATGATGTCTGAAATCAACTAAATTTATTTATTTATCTGAAATTATGATGGTCAAGTGCGCAACGTTTGTAAAAAACGAAAATAAAAAATAATGTTCTAAATTAAAATTTTCATTCTACAAAATAAAAATTGTACACTAAATCAACACTGAGTGAATTAATATTATCTAAAGTTACTCTTAATTTCAAGGGTTCGTCAAAACCATCCCTTTAAAAAAAATTGTTTTATCCTCGTTTTTTTGGCAACGTTGCGCACTTTACCATCATGAAATTACAAGATCCTAGGGCTAAACAGCCCTTCAAGAAACCAATGATAATATTATTTGAGTGGTTTACAACAACAATTAAATTAAATATAAAAATAATAAAATTTTAACAATACTGAGTAGAATGAATTAACTAAAAAGTAAAATTGAATAGAAAAAAATAACTCAAGAGCGTAATTGAGTAGAAGAATAGAGAAAATAAAAATAGCAAAATAAAATGAGAAATAATAATAATTTGTAGAAAAATAAAAATAAAATGGCAACTAAATAAAGCTCTAAACATTTCAGAAGCTACCAATAAGTTATCTCAAATAAATTGCTTCTGTATTTAGATAAGAAAATGAAAAGAAATCTTTTAAAGGACAATTGTGTAGAAACGTCTCTAAAAGAAGAGAGAATCTTATTCTATAAACGAGCTCCTCTTATAATAAAAAATCTTTGAAGTTTGCAGGTCCTATAAACTGGGACCATCGAAGCAGGTAATGAGGAACTTTATTTTGAAACTGGCAACATTGACGCGAGACAAACTTTGCATTGTTGCTGGTCATTTGAAACCATAAATTTTTGAAAAATTCAAACAATAAAAATTACGAAATTGAAGAATATATATGAAAAATGACGAAAGTTGAAAACAAGATTTGAAAAATGTCTGCATAATTACACAATTGAAAAGAATAGTTTAAAAAATAAAAAAAGTAATTATTAAATTTAAACAAAATAGTTGAAAAATTATAGGAATAACTAATAATAATTGAAAAGAATAATTGAAAATTGAACAACTGGATTAAAAATCGAAAAAAAATAATTGAAATTGAAGAAAATAATAAAAAAATGAGGAAATAAATTGAAAATTTAAGAATTATATTAAAATTTGAAAATAATTGCAAATTGAAAAATTAAGATTATAGGAATTATTGTTGGAAATAATTGCACATTAACAACTGGATTAAAAAATGAAAAAAATGATTAAAATAGAGAAAAATAATTAAAAATTTAAGAAAGCAATTCAAGATTGAGGAATGGAATTGAAATTTAAAGAATATTCTTAAAAATTGAGATGACTGGCGTAGATGGACAACTAATTGTAGCATAAAGGAAATAAATTCTAAATACCTAAAAATTGAAAAAAGTCGAGAATTAATGAATATAGAAAAAAACAATTGAAAACTGAAGAATGGAAATGAAAATTGCAGAATGGAATTAAGAATTAAAGGAAATAGTTGAACAATTGTATTTCAATTAAATAAACTTTTAATGATAATCGAAAAAAATAATAGAAATAAGGCGATAAGTTTTTAATATTAAAGAAAATAATTGAAAAGTGGAATTTAAATTTGAAGAAGATAACTAAGAATTGAAGAGAATAGTTATAGAATAACTGAACTGAAATTTAAAAACAGTTTTTATGAGTAAAAAAAAATAATTGAAAAAGTACGAGAATTATTGAATATTGAGGAATTAATTAAAAATCAATAAAAAAATTAATTGAGAATTGAAGAAAATAATGAAAAATTAAAGAAATAAACTGGTGATTAAAGAATTAAATGGAAATTTTAGGAATATAATTGATAATTAGAAGAAAAATTATAATAAGATGAAAATAATTAACTATTAAAAAAAATTCGAAAAATGATGAGAATAAACGTATAGGATCAAAAAATGTTTTAAAATTAATGAATAATCACAAAAATCAATGAGAATAATAAATTGTCAATTTAAAAAACTGATGAAAATTATAGAAAATAAATGAAAATTGAGGAATTTTATTGAAATTTCAAGAAAATAATTGATAAATGAGAAAAGGCGAGAATTACAGAATATTCAATAAAATAATTGAAAAGCGAAGAATGCAATTGAAAATTGAAGAATATAATTAAAAATTATTTAAATAAGTAGAAGATTGAAGATTTCAATTGAAATTTTAAAAAAATAGTATCTAGATTACAGGCTTCGCACTCCCCAACTATTTACTACTTTTTGCTACTTTTTTCATGAAAGGCTACTTTTTTGATACTTTTTTCGACTTAAAGCTACTAAAAGCTACTTTTTTAAAAATTATGGGAAAAAAGTATTCAGTTATTAGATTATCAATTTTATAAGTGCAAAAATTTATTAATTTACAGTCAAACTTCCATACTGCCGAAAGAAATTTGACGTTTCCGCGGTAGAAAGGTTCTTTAAAATGATATTAGTGAGTGAACGTTCAGGAATGTAACAACTATTTTAAATCATAGGATCTTTAAATATAAAATGTAAATTAAATTAATTATTAAACAATAATTTATCTATTAATTAAGGCTGCAGTGAGAAATAAAAAATTTATATAACAATTTGCACAAGTCAGACTTCTATCGTTAAAATCACATGTTTGAAATCACATTATTTTTATAATAAACTCTTCGAATTTTTCAATAGTGAAAAATTATAATTATTTTACAAATTTACTATAGGATTAGTTGGGATAATTTGGGACAAACTAGACCTTGTTGACAATAGACAATAAAAAAAATGGCAAATATACGTTTTTGACAATTATTTTTAAAAAATTTCTACAATTGCTTAGTAATTTGAATTATTTAGAAACTTGTGCTACAAGAAAAAGAGGTTATTTTGACAACTGGTAAGATGAAATAAAAAAGCGCATTAATGATTTAGATAACATAAATTTCCTTATTGGTATTTGTTAAAAACAGTCTTATTTACTTATTAATTAATTATTGAATTAATAAGAACAAAATGTTGCGTAAAAATTACTTTTAAAACTTCCTTGCAAAATGTCACAATTTTCAAAGTTCCAATTAAAGTTTTCTCTTAAGAATTCAAATACTTTAGTATTAAATATTATTTTATTTTTTGTCTTTTATAAGACGTACTAACTTTTTAATTTTATAATGGAGAAATATGAAAACTTTTAACTGAATTATTGAAATTTTGAGAAGAAGCAGTATTTTGAACTCTAATAACTCATCACTAGAGGCGTGAAAAAATCAAATTTTGGTTTTAAAATTCAAGTTTGACCCTCCTGTCCACAGTATCAAAATTTTGTGTTGGAGAATCAGCTACTTTTTTACTTTTTACAATTTGAAAAATGTGCTTTCCGAGGTGCTTTTAAATACGAATTTGGTGGTTAAAATGCAAGTAGTTTTGTAAAACTGAATTTAACTGCTGCCAGATTGTGAAATTTAAATTAAAATTTTGTTACTTTGAAAATTTTGACATTTTGCAAGTAAGTTTTAAAAGTAATTTTCACCTAACATTTTGTTTTCATTAATTCTAAAATATTAATTGATATATGTAAATGAGACTAAACGAACATCTAACACATTCATGTAAAACGAAAATAATAATTAATAGTAAAAATAAATTAAACTTATCTTATTTTCTATTTGGCTACTTTTTACTACTTTTTTTAATCATGCAAGCTACTTTTTCCTACTATTTTTGAACTCTCAAAACAGTGCGAAGCCTGTTTAAAAGAAAAATTATAACATGACTAAAATAATTAAAAATTAAAGAAAATAATTGACAATTGAAAGAAAAATTGAACAACTGGCGAGAATAATTGGCAACAGGACAAAATAATTTAAAAATATTAAAGAATAATTATAAACCTTAAAGAGAATAATTGTGTAGGTATTGAAAACAGTTGAAAATTATAGAAAAAATGATAGATTTATTTATTAATGAAATTTAAAATATTTGAACTGATATTTTTAAATTTTAATTTTAATCAATTTAAATGCCTTTTTAAAAAAGTATCTCATTTAAAACAAAAAATATTTATGTTCCGAACTTTACGTGTTGACAGAATGAATGAATGATGGAATCTTGTTAATTATATTATTATTACTCTATAAAGTTATGAATACATTTTTTTAAGAAATTGATAAAATATTCTGAGTTATAAATGATCACAAATCTAAAAATTTTGGAATTTAGAAAAATGTTTAAGATGCTTGTAAAATATTTAAATATGGTGTTTCTTTTCTTTTCAATGACATAATAATAAATGATATTTTCTTCTTTATTATTATGTGGGGGGGCAAATATCATGTTTGCCCCCCTCCAGAAATTTCACATTAAATGTACTGATATATATTTCTACACATATAAATTTAATATATATGTATATATATATATATACATGTCATATTTAGCTTTTTGCCCCTCCCCCAAAAAAGTCCTCTATTTAGAAAAACTTACCCTAAATTCCCCTATTTTTTACGAAAATAAGTTTAAAGTCAAGGCATCTACAGTTTTTCAATTATTTTTAATCTTGTTTAAATTTTTATTCTTTTTTAATCTTCAATTATTGCTATCATTCTCCAATTTTTAATTTATTAAATTATATTTCAGTGGATTTCCTGAATTTTCACTCCATCTCATATTTCAATTATTTTCTTAATTTACAATTACTTTTATCATTTTTTAATTTTTTCTTACAATTCATACTTATTTGTATTATTATTTCATTAATTTTAAAAATTTTTTGTAATTTTATCACTTATTTTTCATAAATTTTATTTATTTTCTTTAGTTTTAAAAAGTAGTTTTTCAATCACTTTCTACATTTTAAAATTTTTTATCTCAAATTTCAGTTATTTGTATTATCCTTCAATTATTTCCATTATTTTTAAACTGATTTCTTTAATTTTTCAATTTCTTTCTCCAAATTATAATTTTTAAAATTACTGATTCAACTGATTTACTAAACCTTGAATTATTTATTTCAAATTTCAGTTAATTAAACAAGTTTTTAATAAATTTAAAAATTTTTTAATTATTTATCTCAAATTTCAATGATTTTTGAACATTTATCATTATATTTTCCATTTTTCAATTATTTCCTTTAATTTGATATTTATTCTGTAATTTTTTTCGATTATTCTTCTCAATTCTTGATTGTTTTATTCAATTATTTCTATAATTTTGCAATTTTTTTCTAATTTTTAAAATATTTTTTTAATTTGAATCACTTAATCGTCAATTATTAATCTCAACTTTTTTTTCACTGTTCAATTTTTTTTATAAACTTTTCATTGATTTCTTCGATTTTAAATTACATTCATCATTTTTTAATTAGTTTCCTAAATTTTCAAATATTGTCTTCAATTTTAAGTTGTTTCTATAATTTTGCAATTATAGTAACAATTTTTAAGTTATTTTTAAATTGATTTATTAAATCTTCTATTATTTATCTCAAATTTGAATTTTTTCTTTTAATTTTTATTGGTTTTATAATCTTATAATTAATTTTTTCTTCCAATTTTTAATTGGAATTCTTCCGCTCTCTTTCAAAATATTTTTTAATCATTTTCCTCAATTTTTAATTATTCTCATCATTTATATTACAATTATTATCTTGAATTTTCAATTATTTCGAAAGTTCTGCATTCATTTTCTATAATTTTGAATGATTAATTATCAGTTTTAAATTACTTTCCACAATTTGTAGTTATTTTTTTTATTTTATTGATTTTAAAGTTTTGTGATTATATTCTCTAGTTATATACTTTTTATTTTACAATTTTGTAATTTTGTCCTACACAAATAAAGTAATTGAGGTTCTACTGTATACAATTCATTTATCTTTATTTATTAAGTTTTAAAGTACCCTAAAAGTTTCCTATTTTTGTATATTCAGCCCCCTATTTCCCCTAAAATATTCTTCATTGTCACTGTGAAGCCTGGATATTACTTATTATTCTACTTTTTTAATAAAAGGCAATTAATAATTAGATACTTAAAATAAACACTCGTATGATTTATATTAATTTAAAAATACATAATATGTACATTTTTTCAAATGCAACTAATTTAAAACAAAGAAATATCTAAGTGTCAAACTTCAGGTGGGGACAGAATGAATGAAAGAATAAATGAATCTTGTGGATTATTATTATATAAGATATGGAAAGTTAGATAAAATTACAGATATAAATTCAATTCTAGATGAGATTTGTGTAAAATTGTATTTAAATTTTTTTGTTATTGGTCGTTTTTTCCTAATAAATAAACTATTTTTTTTCATTTTACAGACAGTTGTGAATTTGGTTCAAATCACTACTTTGCACTATGTGGTCTTGGTGGTATTTTGTCTTGCGGTCTAACCCACACCATGGTGACTCCCCTGGATTTAGTCAAATGCCGCATCCAGGTTGATCCAGTAAAATATAAATCTGTCTTCAATGGATTTAGAGTAAGACATCCTTAGATAATAATTCAACAAATGACTATTTTACCTTATTGTTTAATTTAAAAAACACTTTTATCTTATCTCTTAATAATCAAACAAATGATGTATTTACATCATCAACAAAATGTATTTTACGCTAAACCTTAATGAAGTAGAAGAAGTAACAAAATTCGTTACTAATGTTTAAAACATTTTTCAGATGACTTTAGCAGAAGATGGAACTAAAGGATTAGTTAGAGGCTGGGCTCCTACATTCTTTGGTTACTGCATTCAAGGAATGTTCAAATTCGGACTCTATGAAGTTTTCAAAGTCCAGTATGCAGCAATTGCTGGAGAAGAACTGTCGTATGAATATAGAACAACTCTATATCTTGTTTCTTCTGCCTCCGCAGAATTCTTTGCTGACATTGGTCTGGCTCCTTTCGAAGCTGCCAAGGTATCATTCAAATCCTATAAAAACACATTAAAATCCAATGTGACCGAAGACTTTCCTAATTCCTGATCCTTTCTACCTCGTTGTTTGTAAGTTACACCACATATTACTATTTTTTTTCTTCAATTTTTTTTCCATTTTAATAAATAAGGTAAATGTGTCATTATGAATTAATTTCCACCTTGTCTTCTTTTTTTGTCCAATAGGTCAGAATCCAAACAATGCCTGGATACGCCAATACTCTACGTGAAGCTTTCCCAAAGATGCACGCTGATGAAGGTTTAGGTGGTTTCTACAAGGGTCTTGTGCCCTTGTGGCTTCGTCAAATTCCATACACCATGATGAAGTTCGCTTGCTTTGAGAGAACTGTCGAGCTTCTCTACAGCCATGTAGTGCCTAAACCACGAGCTGAATGCACCAAAGGCGAACAGCTCATCGTCACCTTCGCAGCTGGATACATCGCTGGTGTTTTCTGTGCTGTTGTCTCCCATCCCGCCGACTCTGTGAGTCCTTTGATTATTTTAACACCAAACAAATTTAACCCCCTACTCATTACAATGACCGCTATTGGAAATGGCAATCTATCCATAAAAAAATTCAAGGCCCCTGAAAAAAGTCCCGACTTTTACTTTGAATACCTCTGTCAAAAAAATTGCTAGAAAAAAACTGAAAGAATCATCAGAAAGATTGGAATGTTCTGTGGAAGTGTACAAAAAGTCGTTTTTTAACTAATATTTTTGTTCCGTACAGGCTTTGAAATATTCTATTTTTGGCCAGTTTGGAAAATGATCGACTTTGGAACCCGATTTTTTACAAAAACTAGAAAACAAACACGCGCTATTCGCGCGATTATTCATTGTCAGTTACTATATTATATAATTTTTTAAATACTATTTTTATCCTATTAATATCCAAAACATCTAAAATTACAACCTTAATTTGGAACAGCACTGAATGAAGAAAATTATTCTTCTAAAATTAAGAAATAGGATTTCTTTATGCTTTTGGGACCGTCTAACAAGATTCCGTGATTTTATTTTTAAACACCAAAAAATCCAATGTGGAGAATTTTTGATAAGATAGTATCAAAAATTTACAAATTATTCATCAAAATCATGATATTTAACCAAAGCTATTATTTATGCACGAAATAAAGTGGCACTAAATGGCATAAACTATATTATGAAGATTACAAATATACAGTTTGGTGAAATTTGAAGAAATAATAGATAATTTGGTACATATTGGACTAAACTTAATCTTTTTAATATAAATAATGGAACATGTTATATTACGGTTTTTTGAACCGCTGTTTAAGAACCTGTTAATGATTTTTCAAAATTTTAAACGGCGGATTCAATATGGCGGACAAAATACAAAATTTAGAAAATAAAATTTGAATGTATTCAACTTAGAATCAAATAAAATTTTCATCACTGTGAATTTCCACTTATAAAAATTAGTATTGATTGAAATTTGTAAAAATTAAAATTGGGCTAAATGGAAATTTGTCATTTAAATTAGTTCCAATTAAAAAAAAAAAAATAAAAAAAAAGAATAAAATTAATTATGATTAGATTACAAATATAAAATTAAAGTTTAAATCGATTTAAATTTGGAATAAGTAAAATTTTGATCAATAAAAATTGTGACATAATAAAATGTTAAATTTGGGATTGATAAAGCTTGGGAAAATTAAAAAACTGAAATGTTAATTAATTGAAAGTTAGATTAATCAAATTTTGAATAAATTTCCATTTTAATCATTCAGACTATTAAATTTTAAAATTTTGATCGCTTTTTTCGTTGAAACATTCTCTACAATTTTATTTGTTAGATTTTGTTAAATAATATTCTGTTTAAAAAATACGTACATAACAAATTTTATTTGTTTAATACAGTGCTGTTATTAATTTAAATCATGATTTAAATCATTGGAAAATTTGCATTAAAATCATGATTTAAATAAAAAAAAAACTATACAATTCTCCGGATGTCTACTATTGCATATGTAAAACATCGCAAACCATAAGCAAAACCCACAAATTTGTGGATAAATCTTAAAAATCTCAATTTTAATATTTTAATCTTTTTAAAATTTTAAAAATTGTGCTAATACAGATGATCGAAATACCTACGATTTACAAATTTTTTATATGAAGATAGCAAAAAATAGTATTACATTTTTATATTTTTAAGTAATTATAATTATATTATTCGTCAATTAAGAGATATTCCAATTTGTTCCAACTTTTAAATTTAAATGCATATTAATTAATGCAAAATAATGAAATAATATTAATTATTTTCCATATTTACAATAATCCTTTTTTTTTTAATATTCTTACAAGATTTCTAAGAGATTTCAATTTTTCGAAACTGTTTAATTTTTATCTTATAATTTCTTATTTTTACAAAATTTAAAGTTTTTTTCTACTTTTACTTTTGATATCTTTTTTTTATTTGTCTTTATTTTAGGATTTTCTTTAATTTTTCTCTTTTTATGCAAATTATTTAATATTATTTTACACAATTTCGTTACATATTACATATAACATTCACTAAACTTTTTATTTCGTTGATTTTCATAATTATTTCCATATTTTTAAAAATAAATACTCTCATTTTTCTTTTGTAATTTTATTCAATTTTTTTCAACCCTTGTCTATTTTTTGCGAGAATTTTTGCAAACTTACTTGTTCTTCCATAAAGTTTTTAGATTTTCTTTATTTTTCTAAATTTATTCTTGGACTTATTTTAAGTGTAATAATATAAAAATGTGTTTGGTTTAATTTGCTTAAAGTTTTTTATTTTTAAAGGATTTTTAAGTTTCTTTTTTGGACTTTCCTTTTATTTTTCTTGATATATACATTTTTCAATTTTATTTTTTGTACTTTTTACACTTTTTTAGTTTGTTAGATTATCATTTTTTAAATTTCCCAATTTTCTACTTTTTTAGCAGACTTTTATTCCTTTATTTTATGTTTTGAAAATTGAAGCTTCTCATTTGAACATCGTTCTTGTATTTTATATAGAATAAGTCTTTTAATTAAAATTAGTCTTTTAATTTTTTTTTACATTTTACAAAATTTTAGTCATTTTTTTTTATTCAATTTGTAAAATAATTCTCTAATTTTTCTAATTTTAAAATTGTGTTCTCTTTAGTAATATATTTTAACGTTTTTTTAATTATCTTCTTATTTATTTTTTTAATTTAAAAAAATTTCCGTGAACAGTTAAATTTTTTGAAAAGAGTTTCTACTTTTTTTATTTATTTTTATGTCACTGTTTCATTATTGTGTCGTTTTTTAAAAAATTTTCTTCATTTCTTTAATAAACTACTTACAAATAAACATTTGGAGATTCTATATACTGATTATATTTTTAAAAAATCATGATTTTTATCAGCTCTGGTTTAATAACTTCTAAACAAAATATTATTTAACAAAACCAAAGAAATAAAATTGTAGATAATGTTTCAATGAGAAAAATGAGCTATTATTTGTCAAAATTGAATGAACAGCTGTTCATTGAATTTGAAGAAGAAACATAAAATGTTAAATAATTATTATTTGAAAACAAATTTTAGCTAACCCTAATTTTTTCTGGAAAATGTACAACTGAATCTTTCAAAATTTTGTGAAATTAATTTTAATAATAGTTTTATTTGATCTTAACAGTCATTTTTTAGTTTTTAGGTTATGTCAATGAAGAAAACGTCCTTAAGCAATGATCAGCAGGTTTTTCAAATTTGCACAATAACTTTTTTCGTAAAAAAATCGGAACCCAAAGTCGATCATTTTCCAAACTGGCCAAAAATAGGTTACATTTTGTTTTATTTCAAAGCCTGTACGGAACAAAAAATTTTGTTGAAAAACGACTTTCCGTATACTTTCGTAGAACATTACTAGCTTTCTGGTTGCCGCGATTCTGAAATCGATTATCTATACCTCTATACTGTTGATTATCTACTGTTAGAATTTATACGGATTCATAGAAAGTGCTAAAATATTTATAAAAATAAAGAAAACTAACACTTGTCAATAGCCCACATTGTTTCTTAAGATTTCAATTTTGATAATAACGTGTTGGTGAGCACGGAAATTTTTTTTTCCCCTAAAAACGTAGAATATATGGCAAATCAAATTTTTTTTTTAATCTCAAAAAACGTTTTTTCCATTTATAAACGACAATTATTCATACTGTTTCAAAAAACCTTGGTTGGGTAACCTTATTTTATTCCTAAAATCTTAAAGAAACAATTTACGAAAATTTCCTAAAATCTTATTATGTTGAGTTGAATGAAAATTTTAAAACCGTTCTCTAGAAAATTATACTTATCTACTGTTGGACGGTCTTCCTACTTTGTTTAGACAATTCCAATCTAAGATTCAGCGTGTTTACTAACAGATCTAAATACCTTCTTTTCAGGTGGTTTCCAAGTTGAACCAGGAGAAAGGTGCAACGGCTGGAGATGTTTTGAAGAAGCTTGGATTTGCTGGAGTCTGGAAGGGTCTTGGACCTAGGATTGTTATGATTGGTACTCTGACTGCAGCTCAATGGTTCATCTATGATGCAGTTAAGGTTTGGCTCCGCATGCCACGTCCACCACCACCAGAGATGCCAGAATCTTTGAAAAAGAAACTTGGTCTAGCTTAAATTCTCATCACAATTAATTGCTTTGTTGAGTCCTCGAGTTGACAAAGCTAGGAACAAACTAGACGAATTTTAAAATTGCCTTCCTGAAGAACGCTGTTGAAAAACTAAGCTCCTTTATTTTCGATTGATTTTATTTAATAATAACTTGATTATCTCGTAAAATAACTTTTACTGCCCACGAGTCAGGAAGGCGATGTTGGTAATGCACATGCGGCAGTTGTTAGTTCTATCTGTACAATTCCGTATTGTCTATAATATTGTTAATAATCTTTTAAATTGAAAACAAATTGACATTGAGGAGCCTGTGATCTACGAAAATCTGTCGCAATGTAAATACGATATTCGTCGTCAATAAACGATGAAATTATATTTGATTGTTTTTATTCCATTCCTGTTCTAATTTTATTCCAAACTCGATATGATTTGATTAAAAGTAGGAAATAAAAGAGAGAATTTAAAATATATAAATTAGAACTAACCCTTTGCTCAATATTTAAATATAAGGAATATCTTTTCTGCTAATACAAATAACTGTTTTTGTAAATGGGGAATTTCTTTTTTGTAATTTAATGGGAAAAAAGAATGGTAAAATAAAAATATAACTGAAATCAGAAAATTAAGAATGGAATATCTGAAACATTCCATTTTTATTATGAAAATCATGATACTGAAGCAGACGATGTTTTTTTTTCTTTTAAAAATAACAGAAGAACAAATGTTTTGTTTCAAAACTTTACAAATTACTAATTATTTTTCGACCGAACTTTCTAAGAATGTGATAAATAATTATTAGAATAATGTTCAAGCAGTCGAAGTAAATAACATTTCTTTTCTAAATTTTCGTAAACTAAGAAAAAAAATTGTCATTGAAAGTTCTATTGCAATTGGAAAATAATAGAGAATTAAAAATTAATAGAATAAAGCGTACCAAATATAAAATTCTCTGAATTTTAAATTAACTTTTTCAGATCATGTTTTAATTAATATCTTTTATATTTTTCAGAGAAATAATTTTTTTAAAGCAAACATTTTCAAATTCCTCTGACCAAAAAAATTTCTTCACTTTTCCCTGATGAATCAGTTTTAAATTATCAATTTATAAAGAACCTTTTTTACACGTCATTTTATGATCCAAAAAAAGAAAAAACTTTGGAAAATAAAAAATAGATCATTAAAATAATTTAAAAAATAGAATGAGATTTCTAAGATGTTTTTGTAGTCCTAAATCAGTATGAAAATTGTATTAAAATCAGACATAAGAAAAAGAATTATAAGTAGAATTATAAATCAACATTTAAAAAAAAAAATAATAAGGAATAATCATTTGCTTCACACTTTTTTCTTAAAAATTGAAAGAATATGTACATTTTTCTCAAGATAAATAACGATTTTGTCAAAGAGAAAACATCAATATTAAAAATCTGAAATATACAACATTTATGAATTATTTTTCTTATAAATTAATTTACTTTTTAAAAAACCAGAGTTTGAAATCGTAAAAACTAAAAAAAAAATCGAGAAAGAAAATTTGATTTAGAAAGAAAAAAATGAGAAAATTAAGAATAGATTATTTTAAAAAATTAAAATTCGTTTAAAGCCTTTTTTTAAAATTAGTGACTTTTTTCTGATTTGCCTTGATAAAAAAATTCCCTCACTTGCGGTCACTGAACAAATAATTAACTCCATAATAAGAACAAATATTGTAAACGAATTAAAAACTTATGTTAATAAAATCAACATAAATATTAGCCAGTTAAACGTAAATAGGAAAGTAAAGATCAAAGGAATGTGTAGCTTCAAAAAGCTTAACATAAGAGAACTGTCCATCTGAAAACCTACAGTTCTAAATGTTAACACTTTCCTGCTACAAGAGTTTGATAAAATCCCTGAATGTCTTAAAAATTTTCGTACGATTTTAAAAGTACTTGTGCTATCACTAAAAACTGGGAACGGTACATTTATTGATAAAATACTTTAAGAATTATTCATATTACAGTCATTGCCTTTATTATTACATTTGCCGAGACTGGCAGCATCAGATGGACAGCTCTTTTGTGTGTAATTATTAAAGTCTGTAAAAATTAAGTCACTTTTGCCATCAAGAGTATAATTAAATATTATGTACAAATGAACATTACTCGTTAATTTATTACATCAAATATTTTGCATCCATTATCAGTATATATGTCAGTCTTGAATAGCTTTTACCAAAACTTTTTTCCTTTGTACAATCTGTACACTCTGAGGCTCAACGAGAATGTGTGCGCGAGAATGTAAAATTTGTGCTCGTGTACACACACACACATACACACACAGACACATACGTCTGAAAAAAGGATTTGTAGCTAACTAAAGAAACAAAATTATATTTAAAATGTCAAACATTATGTTTAAAATATCAAAAATTATATTTAAAATATCAAAAATTACACAAATATCGAAAATTATATGTATTTAAAACATTAGAAGCACATTAAAATTACATTTTGAGCAAGAATTCTATCCTAATTTGAATTTCCTTTTTCTTTTTTTTTTTAAATTTCAAATTAAAGGAAACATTAACAGCCATATGACAAAAGAGAGAAAAGTTAATGAATTTTATAATATTAGTCTAGTAACGAATATAACGTTATTAACGAAAGACAGAGGTAGTGAGAAAAAAAATATCCTTTTCTCAAACGCAATGTGCATGTTCAACTGCCACGCTTGTGTATTTAAAGCGACATTGAAACCATTTGAAAACTAGGTTCTACCTTATAAAATCCGATTTGATTCTCAGTTTCAATTCAAACTACGTTCACATTACGATAATTATAATAACGGAATGAATCGTGTTTTGCGACTAGTTTTGTCTGACAAAGTTCCGTCTACATTACCAATTCAGCAAAGTGACTACAATTCTAGGTTTGTTTTCTTTTTTAGCGCGATTCACCAAAAATCGACATGATGAAAAGAATGTACAGTAGTGTCGATAATTAATCAATAATTCTGAGAGCGAATCTCAATAACAATATTCGTATTAAAATTAAAATAATATTAATATTCATAATACACATTAAAAACATATTTACAATTTACCAACCCATTTTCAATTTTTAAGTATTCGTAAAATTCGCTTCATCACTGTTTATCTACTACTCAATATATTTTAATTGGAATAGTTAATTCATTTTAAATAGATTCTTTTTACAAAATTACATTACAAACTGGTAGATTAAAATATCTGAGCCTGTTACCAGCTACATAATCACATTTACAGCTGCCGAATTCATGGCTAGTACATGTTAACCACGTTGAAAATAAGATTAGCAGTAAGCAAAATAAAATCAGCTGCCGTACTGTTGAAATTAAAATTTTCAACCTTTGCTGTTATTTGAGTTAAAACTCAGCATTCTTATCAAAAAATTGTCCATTAAAAAAAAAAAAAAAAAATGCATTCTTACATTTCATTAAAAACTGTTCCTCTCTTTTGACGTTTCTACAAAAATTTTTTTACAGTCATTGCTTACTACTCATCTTTGCGCATTTGACCGATGCAAAAATTAATTTTTAAAATAAATATGATGGCGTCACCAGATACAGTTTTATTAAAACTGTAATAACATAAATAATTATTCACCTAACAAAAAAAAATTTTGTTTTGAATTATCAGCCACAAAAATAAGTGATGCCATCCATCCGTCAACTCTCGGGAAAAATCAATTTCGCCTAAGAGATGCAAAGCTCCTTTATTTCAAAAAAGTCCGCGAATCGTTTTTTTTTTTTTTTTTGTTAAAAAATATAAATAAAAGCATGAATTAAGAATAAACCATTCGCGTTCTCTTCGTCAAAGATGTAAAATATTTTGTACAATTTGTACTCTTGTTTCAATCAGATATTATTATTTACTAATATTCTGTTTCTTTTCTATAGAAATACGATTTAGGGTTCTTAAGAACACAAGAAATTCAACACATGTCTTAACATTTGAATGTTTTTAAAACTGGAAAATAACACCAAAATTATCTTACAGTAATCTTGCCTTAATAATAGAGAAATCGTTTTTTATTTCAGAGATTCAACCTCTTGGTATAACCTCAAACTAAAATTGATTTTCAACAATAAATAAAAATATAATGGGTAAATACAAAATTTAATTTCAGCAAATTTTGAAGGATCCAGAGTTGTACGATTTTTAGAAACAATTACATCAAGTTCAAACTTGTTATCAAATAATTCTTATTATTTAAATTTTTGTGTTTTCTATTACCCCCTCGAGCCTGGAACAAAAACTTTTTGAAAATCAAAAATTTAAAAACCAATTTTTAGTTTGATATTATTTCAAGGTGTTGAGCTTCCTTAAATAATGTTTTGAAGGATTAATTACATCGTCAATTAAATTACTTTTCAATTAATTTTTAACTGAATTATTTTGCAATAAATTATTATGAATTAAATTAATGTTTAACTAAATTACATTTGGATTATATTATTTTTCAAATAAATTAATTTTGAGTTTAATAATTTTTAATTAAAGAAGTTGGATACCTTGAATATTTTTTCCTTTGAACCTAAAAAACTTAAACATTTTGAAAGTGAAAAAGATCCCCTTTTTGAGAAAAAATTGTCTTTCTTTTTGTTTTCTTTTTAATCGATTTATTGTTATCGTTTATAAATATGTATCACTTTTTACGATGTATTTTAGACATGAATAAAAAATTAAATGAACTGCAGAAGTAATTGCAAAACTTGAAGAACAAAAAAAATGAAGTATGAAAATTGAAAAAAATACATGTCTCTTTGTTTGTGGAACAGAGAAACGTTTTATCGTGAAATTAATTGTCAATATACGGTTAAAAAGCGAACGTGATTTTTAAACTTTTTTTTTTATTTGAAATTACCTCAAAGTTACCCAACCTCCTTAAATTTGTTTGTATTTAATTAAATTAATGTCGAATTAAATAATTTTTTAATTAAATTACGTATAATTAAAATTAATTTTGAATTAAATTACATTTGAACTAAACTATCTGCAATCAAATTACTTAAATAATCTCCAATTAAATTATTTTTAAATTAAATTATAAACAAATCACTGCTTTTATTAAATTAAAGGCCTTTAAATCACTCTTTATAATTACATTATATTGAATAAAATCACTTTTTTGAATTAAATTATTTTCAATTTAATTACGTTTATCATTAAATTATCAAAATAACTCTACAATCTTCTGAATAAACTTTAATCCTGAATTTGATTTTTTTTTTTTAGGATCGAGTAGTCGTGCATAAAAATTTGACAACTGCGACTTAGTCACAATTTATTTTGCAGTTTGCCGTATACTGATATGCTTAGCGTATGAACATCATTCTCTTAAACTCTAATTGAAATATTGATGTTATTTAGAAAGTCTGGAACGATGGATCAATGTGACCCAGTGACAGATAAAACGTTCAAGTTCAAAAACTGAACACAATAAAACTTTTTTAAGTTTTCGTGAAAAAACTTTGAAGGCTTTACATCTCTTGGCAAATTTGTCATTCACAAAAGAGTTTCTTTTTAGTTTTCATGCAAACGGTAGATAAGTGTTTTAAACACTATTCAACTGGATTACAGAGAGATTCGCAGCCTGATGATTATTTCGCTACTGAGTGCCCTTTTAACTCTTTAACAAACTTTGTTGAAGGAGGGTCACGAGCCTAAGATACTACGAACGGCTTGGTCAAGCATCGCGTCCTTTGTTTCAGAAGGTTGTGGCACAGGATTCGCGCTGCTGGTAGGAACCGTATTTGTGGGTCGTTTCTTAAGATTAAGAATGCTGTTTATGGCTGATTGAACCTGGGCGGTGATGTCATCATTCTCGCTTGGATTTCCAGATTCGCTGGAAATATCAAGCGAGGGTGGACACTGAGATTGTGAATAAAGAGCGAGTCCGTCCAGACTCTCAGTGTCCTCGAGAAGATCACGTTCAAGTTCAGTGGCACTGCTGAGTCGTCTCACGGGAGCTGGAGTAACACTTTGACCTGGTTCGAAGGTGTCTTTCGACGTACTCCCAGCACTCGAGGAACCACTCGCGACACTTGTTTCACTAACGCGATATTCACCATTTGCTCGCGTTCTTTCAACTTTAGGCCTCACATTGGCCGAGGTCACTGTATTATTGTTTTTACACTTTGAAGACTCCGTTGACGGCGCATAAACACCAAGCTCCTTTTGAATCTCGAGCCATTCGTCGTAGTCACCACTGGTACAACTCGCAGATTTAGCATGAGCTTTAGATTCAGTCTCCGCGTCAGGAAAATCATCCTCAAGCTCCTGCTTCACTGTAGGCATTAAATTATCAGTGTCACCCAAATCAGACTCGATCTTCGGTATAAGGAGTTTCATTTCTTTCTTAAACTCTTCTACAAAAGAAATCACATTATATTAACATTATTTTGATTTTAAATTCAAAACAAAAGTTATGAGGGTGAACGCGCTAGATTCAGTTTATCAACTTCTGTGACATTTTACTGATTTTACAACGAAATTCCCTGACACGATTTTTTTTGTTCAGAGCAAAGGCAAAAATCTGCCGACAACTCAAAAATGAACCAATTTTAATGTTCTTTTTTTTTAAATACTCATAACTGAAATGTTTATTAAATAACAAACATTAATAAAACTGTTTAATCCAGTTATTTAAGTTTTTAAGATAAATAACCAGCTGATTAAAAGTGTAAGGAGTTACCCCACCTGTGCGAAGTTACTCTACTTGATGGTATTTTCTGAGAAAGTTATTTCAAGGTATTTTGATATAAGAAAATTTACATACACCAAAGTAAATTATATATTTTATACACAAAACCTATTTCAACTATTTTCAAAAAACTCTAGTTACTAACCAACAATTTTAATTTGTTTAAACAATCTAGTTAAACAAATAAATAACTTCAAAGGTTTTCCTTACTTATATTTCGTTCCTTTTGTGAAATTAATTAATTACTATTAGCATAGAGTTATAATACAGTTTAGAATGCGTTTACAAACCATTTTTAAATTGTTTAAACAATCTTAGTTAACAATCAAATAACTTCAAAAGTTTTCATTACTTGAAATTCGTTTCTTTGGTAAAATTAACCCATCACTATTGACCTAGAGTCCTTATACGATTTAGAATGTTTACAAACAATTTTTGGATTGTTTAAATAATCTTAGTCTACAAGTAAATAACTTTGAAAATTTTTATTACTTAAATTTTATTTCTTTTGTAAAATTAATTGATATACTTAACAACTGCTTTTAACTCGTTTAAACAATTTTAGTTAACAAATAAATAACCTCAAAAGATTTCTTAATTATTAGTAATTAACAGGACTGATAAAAAAAATTAATTTTTTTAAAATCTAATCAGTTAATAAAATCTACAAATGTTTATTTGTAAGTACTTTATTAAAGAAATGAAGAAAAAATTTAAGAAACAACACAACATAAAAATATATAAAATAGTATTTACGGACATTTTTTTTATATTAAAATAATAAATAAAGATGATAATTAAGAAAACGTTCAAATTACGTCGACTTAAGACCCAAGCAGTATTTACCGGAGTCCCAAGTTGCGTTAACTCGAGTTCTACTACCGGAGTCACTCAGGCAATTCCTACTTGTGTTCTCCGTTGTAGTAACCTTTTTTTTCTCTCAGTGTACAGAGAACAAAATTTTAAAATTAGAAAAATGAGAGAATTATTTGACAAATTGAATAAAAAAAGAATGAATAAAATTTTGGAAAATTTAAAAACAATTAAAAAAAAAATCTATGAAATAGAAGAACAATGTTCAAATCAGAATATTTAGTACAAGATTCAATTTACATTTAATATAAAATTAAAGTATAAAAGCTTTCAAAAAAGTTGAAAATTGAGAAATTTAAAAAATGTAGATAGAAGCATCAAATAAATTTTTTCAAAAATTCGTAATTATAAGATAAAAACTAAACAATTGAAAAAAAGGAAAAATGTTTCTAAGAAATTTATTTATTTATTTATTTGAAAAAATATACGGGTTACAAACCCATTACATACTAAAACTACGGAAAACAAAAAGTGTATGTTGTAGCAAAAAATTACTTTCAATTGCCAGGCCTAGGTAAAAATAACAATGTTTTTTAAAGATGCAATGAATAAAGATAAATTATCATAAAAAAAATTTATGTATTAATTAAAGAATAAATAATCAAGCAAGGACTAAAAAAATAGTGAAACATCAAGAAAATAAATAATTAATAAACTAAAAAATGTATAAAGTATAAAAAAAATCAAATTTGGTTAGAATCGACTAAAAAATTATAGAATCAATAAATAGAAATATTGCAAGAATTAAAAAAAGGATTATTGTGAATGCGGAAAATAATTAATATTATTTAATTATTTTGCATTAATGAATATGCATTTAAATTTGAATTAATTGGAATTTAAATATTGGAGCAAATTGGAATACGAGTTAATTAACGTTTAGAGTTTATTTAAATTATAATGACTTAAAAATATAAAAATTTAATACTATTTTTTTGCTATCTTCATACCAAAAATTTGTAAATCATAGGTATTTCATCTGTATTAGCAGAATTTTTAAAATTTTATAGAGATTAAAATATTAATAAGATTAAAATATTAAAATTGAAATTTTTAAGATTTATCCACAAATTTGTGGGTCTTTTTATGGTTTGCGATGTTTTACATGCAGCATTTGACATCAGGAGAATTCTAAAATTTTTGTTTATTTAAATCATGATTTTAATGCAAATTCCCCAATGATTTAAATCATAATTTAAATCAAAGTGATTGAAATCCATAACAGCCCTGGTAATTAATTAATTCATCATTAATTTAAAAAAAACGAAATCAATGTAAGGAAAGCTTTTGAAGTTATTCATTTTAACTAAAATTGTTGGTTAGTAACTAGAATTATTTAAAAATAGTTTAGATAAGTTTTTTGTATAAAATGTATAGGTAATTTACTTTAGTGTATATAAAGGTTCTGATATCAAAATACCTTGAAATAACTTTCTCAGAAAATCGGTAATTTTTTACATTTTTAAAAGTTATTAACGTTTTTTTAGTTACTAATAAAAGTCTTGATTTTTTAGTAATTAAGCAATATAGTACAAATATTTATGAGTATTTAAAAAAAAGACAGAATCGGTTCATTTTTGAGTTGTCGGCAGATTTGTGTCAAATAATAGTAACTTTGGCTGCACTGTGGGTCGTCTCAATTTCTTTAATTTTCCTGACATATCCCTGACTTTACTGGCAAAAAATTGTTCCCCTGACATTTCTCTGACTTTACTGACGCGTGGCCACTCTGATTATTGTTTGAAGCTAGTTATTGAGAAAAAATTCATTCACTTACCAGTCACTTTTGTTTCTTGATCACGTAGCCTATTTAACATATTTTGCTCCTCAGCAACAAAAGACCGATCGATCATCATTAGTTCCGATGTCCTTACTTCACGCTATGAAAAATAGAAATAAATATAAATGACTAGCTTCTAAACTGCAAGAAATAGAACATTTAATTTTTATATTCCTCGTTAAATGCTCGAGCTTGAAATTGCCGATTCTAAATGTCGGTTTCCAAAAAAATTAAAATTACTTGCATTTTTTTGAAGATGTTTCATCGTTTTACACATTAGTTTTAATATTATAGAATGTCAGGATGTTTGACAATAAAATAAAAAATAAATACCTACTATCTTAACAACAATGATTAGAAACAAACTTACCATACTTTCCATAAGAAGTAGATAGGTATATTTATTCATCATGGAATTGAATTTGCTTAGTAAGTGTTTAGCTGTTTCCTCGAAGATCTCATCAGCTTTGGCTAAATCTTTCGGACTTAGCACCTGGTCATTGTAACAATGATATCTAACAAGTCTTTTGCAAGCGTCTCTCTTACACGCAAATGGAGTGTTTACGTCCGGATTCGTTGCACCATTTTGGTCCATCTTCAGCTGTTGCTCCATTCTGCAGAAAAAAGTCATTTTTAATTATTTTCCCCGTTTTATATTAACAATTTAAAATAACATTGTAGAATTGAATTCATGTAAAAAAAACTTAAACTGGAACAATGAAACTTTTGCCAAAAAAAAGCATGATGTCTAGCGAGTGATTAATTAATTTTTTCAATTATTTTTTTCAGTTGTCTATTAATCTAGTCATTTTTCGAATTTTGTTTTCAATTGACAATTATTTTTATCATTTTTACATATTTTCTTCAATTTTTTAATTATTCTCGTCATTTTTCAACTTTTTCCTTCAATTATTAATTATTTTCCGCAATTTTCAATTATTTCCTACAAGTTTTTCAATTTTTAATTATTATCTTAAAATTTTATAATTATTCTATTGTTGTTTATTAATTAATCCATTCATTTTTCGAATTTGTTTTCAATTGACAATTATGTTCGTCATTTTCCACACATTTTCTTCAATTTTTCAATTATTCTCGTAATTTTTCAACTTTTTCCTTCAATTATTAATTATTTTCCGCAATTTTCAATTATTTTCTACAGCTTTTTCAATTTTCAATTCTGGTCTTAAAATTTTATAATTATTCTTTGATTTTTTAAATTATTTTGTCCGATTGTGTATTAATCTAGACATTTTTTTAATTTTGTTTTCAATTGTCAATTATTTTCGTTATTTTGTCATTTTTTTCAATTATCAGTTATTTTTCATATTTTAATTTAATTCTTAAACTTTTAATTTGTTTCTTAAATTTTCAATTTATTTCCTCAATTTTTTATTCCTCAATCTTATAATTTTTAACTATTTTGTTTAAATTTAATATTATTCAATTTTTTAAACTATTCTCTTTAATTGTGTAATTATGTAGCCATTTTTCGAATTTTGTTTTCAACTGTTATAATAAAAATTTTAAGCTTTAATTATAATTAATAAGATTATAAGAATGTGTAAAATTTAAATTGAAGTATAAAGTTATGTTTTAAATATAAAGGCGAATTTTGCCAAATTAAAAATACCGTTTTAATTGTTCTAAAATTTGTGACCGGAAAATCCAAAAAATTCACCGGGAATTTAATTTTTAAAAAAAGTGCCTCTGAAAACATAATTTTTAAACTGCTATTTTTTTCATTCAAATGTATGAAGTGGAAAAAATTATTGCTCTTTTTTTGCAGTAAATTAAACGGTCTTATTTATTTATTTATTCAAGAAATAAACAGGTCTTTAATGTGATGGGTGTGATTTTTAAATTTAAATTAATTTTCTTCGAGAGAAGTGAAAATGGAAGATTTAAGATCATTTTTCATGACCACAGACCACTTAAGAATTTTCTTACAATGGCTTAAAAAAATTTTACACTTTTATAAGTGGAACATTCTAAAAGTCTAGAATATTGTATATATAAAAAACTAACTAAAGTTAAGAATTTTGAGTGATACTTACAATTCAGATCGATTGTTATTAGGCCTACAAATAGGACTGGATGAAGGTCTTTTAACGCCTTGCCTTGGACAGACGGGTGGAATTGAAGCGTTTCCAGGACTCGTCATCTGTTTAATAGTATTACTAGCAATATTTACAGAACTCTGAGTGTTTTGTGTGCCCTTAGGAACAATCCTCGGAGAAGTTGCCTGACAGACAGGTGATACATTCTGTGCCTGCACTTGACCAGGTGAAGGCAACTCTTGTTTCACAGGACTTGGTATTTGAATGTTTGGCTTAACATCCAAAGGATCTGTTTGGCACTGTGTCGATTGTTGACTCTGGGTTTGTGGTAAAAGTTGCGATGTACTGCTTTGTGTAAAATTTGTCGAGCTGCTCGTTGATGACAAACTTGGCTCTGTCATGCTGGACGGACTTAACCTTTGATTATCGTGGCTTTGGTAACATTTTTGCTGTTTATTATGCACTTGATGAACGCTCGCTGGTGGAATACTAGGCCCAAGTTGTTGTGTTTGCATGAATTGCTAAAAAAAAAACACGAAAAATAAATAAGTCAATAACTGATTATTAATAAATTTATAAAACTTCGTATCCAAGGCTTTTTCCGATCGCTGATTACGAATCTGAAGTCAGTTTTTAAAAATCCAAGATGGCTGATGAATTTTAAAAAAATTATTCAATTTTTATGAAACTTGATATTTAAGCGTTTTTGAGAACTCTGATTAAGAATCTGAAGGTAGTTTCAAAAATTAAGACTGTAAAAAAATAGTTGGTTTTGCAAAACGGACAAATATGGGTATACTTTTTTCAGCTCTCCTTTCCGAAAATACTTGATTTTGTCATGGATGCAAAATTGTGTCGAACGGTGTTTTATATGGAATATGAAGTTTTTAAAAATGTAACAAATTAAAAGGTGTTACGAATTTTTTAATAGATAAACTTACCATGCATTCACCCAAATTATCACTTGACAGTCTCGAGACTTTCTGTAAAGATTGAAATTTGAAATTCTCCGAATTAGTAGTTGTAGTGGTCGTAGTAGGTGGTGTTTGGGTTTGAACGGTTGTCGTTTGATTCTTGCAAGTACTTTGGGTAAGTGAACAAGCAGAGAATGTCGATACTACGTTAATATTGGTTGGTGCCTCAGATTCCTAATAAAATAGTAAAATCGTGATATAATTTATAAATTCTATTAAAATTAATTAATCGTAATAAATTAATAGCAATAGTTGACAAATTAATATCAATATTCCTCATTAGAAGTTCATTTCAAAATCCACTGAAAAATACTTACGCAGCCAACTGGATGAGGTGAACTGCTGATGATTTTTCCACTTGCCAGAATTTTTGCCTGTTCTTGATAAAGTTTCGCAAGAATAACCTGTTCAGATTGTGTGCTCGTTTTGCGAGTCAAGATAGTTTGTATTTGCGCTTGAATATTTTTGAGCATTTGTTGTTTTTGTGCAGGTAACTGAATGGTCTGGAATCTCTGAACAACTTGGGCAGTCGATGATGATGACGACGACAATTGTGGCATCTGACATTGTGAAGTCAATGGACCATTAACTTGCATAGGTTCACTTTTAATCTGATCACTGATTGGTGTTGTAAAACCAATTGGTTTTGTGACATTCTCTAATTTTTGTTGTACTGAGGCTGCAGTTACAACCGTTGGCTTCGTAACATTAACGGTTTTCGTTGCCTTCAAGAACACAAAAAAACAGATTAGTATTTGAATTAAAATGCTTGAAAAAAACAAACAAACAAATGTAACAAAGATTAGTCCAAATCCATATTTTTATTGGATTAACCATTGATTTCAGGGCTGTAATTGATTTAAATCACTTTGATTTATTGGGAAATTTGTACTGAAATCATAAAAAATATTTACAATTCTCCGGATGTCTAATACTATTTATAAAAAATATCGAACATTAAAAAATAACAGAAATTTGTGGTTAAATGTTGAAAAGTTTAATTTTAATATTTTCTTCTATATAAAATTTAAAAAATTGTGCTAATACATATGATCAAAATACCTACAATCTACAAATTTTTTAGATGAAAATAGCAGAAAATAGTATTACATTTTTATATGTTTAAGTCATTATAATTTAAATAAATACCAAACGACAATCTACTCATATTCCAATTTGTTCGAACTTTTGAATTAATTCAAATTTAAACGAATATTAATTAATGCATAATAATGAAAAAATATTAATTATTTTAAATATTTATAATAATCCTTTTTTTAATTCTCACAATATTTCTAAGGGATTTTACTTTTTTGAAACTGTTTAATTTTTATCTTATAATAATTTCTTATTTTTATAAAATTTTAAGATTTTTTTGTTTTGTTTTACTTTTGATATTTTTTGCTTTTTTATTTTAAGACTTTCTTAAATTCTCTTTTCTTTTTGCAAATTATTTAATATTATTTTACACAATTTTGTTATTTTATAACATTCACTAAACTTTTTCTTTCGTTAATTTTCTTAATTATTTCTATATTTTTACAAATAAATACGCTAATTTTTTGGTAAATTTATTCAGTTTGTCTTTTTTTTTTTTGCAAACTTACTTATTCTTTCATAAAATTGTTGAATTTTCTTTATTTTCCTAAATTCATTGTTGGAATTGTTTTAAGTCTAATATTATAAAAATGTTTTTGGTTTAATTTGCTTAGACTTTTTTATTTTTTAAGGATTTTTAAATTTCTTTTCTGCACTTTTTATTTATCTTTACATAGGTACAATTTTTATTTTATTTTTATTAATTCGAATTTTTTAGTAGATTCTTACCAAATTTTTTTACTTTTTGTACTTCTTGCATTTTTTTATACGGTTTATTAGATTATGAAAAAAAAAAACATTTTTCCATATTCATCCTATTTATTTAATTTTCTTGTTGATTCGCAATTTTTTCAGTCCTTCCTTGCATTTTAAATGATTCTTCAATTTTTGTCATAATTTTTCTATTTCTTAGAAACACTTTTCCTTTTTTTTCAATTGTTTAGTTTTTATCTTGTAATAACGAGTTTTTGAAAAAACATTTATTTGATGGTTTTATCTACATTTTTTAAAAATCTCAATTTTCTACTTTTTTGAAAGTTTTTATTCTTTTATTTTATATTATGTAAATTTAATCTTGTACCAAATATTCTCATTATAACATCATTATCCTATTTCATAGAATTTTTTCTTCTAAAATTTTTTAAAATTTTTATAAACCTTATTCATTATTTTTTTATTTAGTTTGTAAAATAATTAAAGCATGTCCACGGAATTTTTTATTTAAAAGAGTTTTCTCATTTTTTTTACGCTTTTCTGTTGTTTTTTTTTATAATTTATTATTTTTTCGTTGCTTTTACCTAAGTTCCTTAATTTTGCGATCATATTAATTTGAAGAAATCTTTTGAAATTTTCTTATTTTTACGACACAATTTATATGATTTTTATTTAATATTTTATTCTTAATTATCTCTTATTAAATGTTCTCAGTTTAAAAAATAAACTAGTTAAAAATAAACATTTAGAAATTTTATTTACTAATTATCTTTAATGTATATCTCTCGAATAAATACAAGCTATCAGCAAAAAATTTAGAGTGTTTTCTAAAGAATTCAAAAATTTTCCAAAACTATATTTTATATTTATTTATATTTTTTTGTAAATTTTTTCAATTTGTTTTCACATCTTGTCTAATTTTTGCGAGATTTTTTTGCAAATTTACTTATTCTTCCATAACATTTTTAGACTTCCTTTTTTTTTCTAAATTTATTGTTGGACTCGTTTTAAGTTTAATATTATAAATATGTTTTTGTTTTAATTTGCTTATCCTTTATTTTTAAAGGATTTTTAATTTTCTGTTGTGGACTTTTTATTTATCTTGATATATGCCTACATTTTTTTATTTTATTTTTATTAATTCTAATTGTTTAGTAGATTCTAACCAAATTTTGTTTTTGTGCTTTTTACATTTTTTTACAGTTTGTTAGATTAAGGAAAAAAACATTTCTCCATTTTCTTCTTATTTATTTAATTCTATTGATGTTTCAAAATTTTTTTAGTTCTTCCTTGCATTTTAATTAATTATTTAATTTTTGTCATCATTTTTCTATTTCTTAGAACCATTTTTTCTTCTTTAAAATTGTTTAGTTTTTATCTTGTAATAACGAGTTTAAAAAAAAAAAAAAAAAAACATTTGTTCGGCGCTTTTATCTACATTTCTTAAATATCTCAATTTTCTACTTTTTTGAAAGCTTTTATTCTTTAATTTTATATTATGTAAATTTAATCTTGTATTAAATATTCTCATTTGAATATCGTTCTTCTATTATTTTCATAGAGTTTTTTTTTCTTTTTATATTGTCTTTAAATTTTCCAAAATTTTAATCATTCTTTTTTTATTCAATTTGTCAAATAATTCTCTAATTTTTCTAATTTTAAAATTGTGTTCTTTTTAGTAATATATTTGAACGATTTATTAATTATCTTTTTATTTATTTTTGAATTTAAAAAATGTCCGTAAATAGTTTACTTCTTTGAATAGATTTTCTACTTTTTTATATATTTTTATGTTGTGTTTTTTTTTAAATCTTCTCTTCATTTCTTTAATAAACTACTTACAAATAAACATTTAGAGATTTTATCTAATGATTAAATTTTAAAAAAATCATGATTTTTATCAACCCTGCAAATAATCATATTTGAAAACAGTGCTTTTTTGTGAAAATTCGTTTCCGTGAATTTGTAGATAATCTATTTCTGAAGAAAATGAGCTATTATAAATCAAAAACGCATCAATTTTTAAAATTTGTAAAGAAGCGATGTGAGAGCAAAGTTTGATTGCCTAAAATTGTGTGTAAATAAACAATTTTTAACATTGCACTTTTTTTTCTAAAAAAGGACTTTCTTCCTTCTCAAAAATATAGTTTCTGCAAAATTTTGAATCTTTTAATGTACACTGGGATTTTTTTCCCAATAGCCTGTATGTAACCGAGAAATATACATTTAAAACACCAATTTTTTATTTTCATAAAAAAAATCATGATTTTTATCAGCCCTGCATGATTTATTTGTTTATTCGTTACTTCTTTAATCAACAAAGAATATTCAAAAAATTACCTGCGCATTTACTGTGACAACCTTCGCCCTCTTAACGACTTTAGCTTTCTTCGGCACAGGACACGGATTCGACTGCTGACTATTCCCCAAATTTCGAATCTGTTGCTGATTCAAGTTATCAAGGAATTGACTTGGGAATCCAGAATTCTGTATCTGAATTTGATGTGGCATCTGTGATGGTGCAGCCTGGACGACAATGTTCTGAATATTATTTTGGATAGTTGGTGCTCCACCGGAGCTATTGACAATAATTTGGCTGGTGGGAGTATTAATCTGTAATCCTTGCAGATTCTGATTACTCGAATCTGGTTCACCAATGACAATTTTCTGCGTTTGATTTTGATTTGGCTGTTGCGTTGCATTTAATTGGCCTGAGAGAAACTGTTGCAGCAATTGCTGACTAATTACCTGCATCTGACCATTCGCATTTGCAATAAGTAACTGATCATTAGGATTTAGATTACTCAAGGCACTCAGAATCTCCGGACTGATCTTTGGAGCACTGTTTAAAATATTGCTCGAATTGGTGGAAATAAAAGGATCATGCTTTTGTTCATTACTGTTTGAAATCAAGATATTTTGCTGCTGGAGATTCTGGTGTTGATGTTGCTGCTGCTGTTGCTGCTGCTGTTGCTGCTGCTGCTGTTGTGGATGCTGGCTTTCAAATTGTTGCACATTAACAGAAGTATTCGATTTTTTTCGTTGATTGATATTCTGATGCACCGTTTGTTGCTGGTGGATATTTTGATTCTGATGTATTGTCTGATTTTGATGAACACTCTGATTTTGATTTTGATTTTGATGCACACCATGATTCTGAATTATACTCTGGTTCTGCAGTAAATTTGGACTTTGAAGCACATTCTGTCCTTGAATTACAGTCTGTCCCTGAATCACACTTTGCCCTTGAACTACATTCTGTCCTTGAATTACACTCTGGCCTTGAAGTACACTCTGTCCTTGAACTAAATTCTGTCCTTGAATTACACTCTGGGCTTGAACTATATTCTGCCCTTGAATCACACTATGTCCTTGAACCACATTCTGTCCTTGAATCACACTCTGCCCTTGAACTACATTCTGTCCTTGAATCACACTCTGTCCTTGAATCACATTCTGTCCTTGAATCACACTCTGCCCTTGAATCACATTCTGCCCTTGAATCAAGTTATGACCTTGAATCACACTTTGACCGTGAATCAAATTTTGTCCTTGAATCACATTCTGCCCTTGATGTATATCAAATTGCAAATTCTGATCTACATTTTGTATACAGCTAAGATCTTGCTGCAGGACATTGATTGCTTGTTGTTGAATGGATCTGGCATTCTTTTGCAGCACATTCACCGAGTCTATTTGCATGCCTTCAGTGGAATTCTGCTGCAAAGTTTGACTGCCAGTTCCTATATTTTGTTCAAAAATGTGCTGGACATTTTGGGTTTGCACGGTATGGGTGGCAATTTGCTGCGAGACATTTTGATGATGAGGAGAGGTTTGAGGTGGGTGTTGATCTTCCTGAATGTTGATCTGCTGTACGTTCTGACTGTTTTTGACAAGTCTCTGCAGAGTAGCACCGCATTGTAAAGTTTTCTGGGTCTGGATATTCTGTTGAGTGACTTTGAGATGATTTTGCCTGGGTGACGTGGCCACACAGGTATTTCGGATTCTCACCTGACTGCACTTCACATGCTGAACATTCTGATTGAGAATAGTCTGATTGAGAGGTGATTTGACACTTGTGCTTGATTTTGAAGAGGGAGTTTTTACGTCAGCAGCAGCTGGAGCTGCATTTTTGCAAAACTGAACATTCAAACCAGAAACTTTATTAGTTTGAGAAACAGTGTGAGGATGAAGATTTGTAGTTTGAAGACAATTGACAGAAGTATTTACCGAGCTCTGAGAGCTTGGAATTGAGGTCACTTGAATATTGCTGGGACTCGAATTGACATGAATGAATTGTGGAGTTGAGGTGATTGTTGAAGAAGTTATGGGACTTGTGATTCTACTAGGTTGAACTCCGCTGAGAGAAGGCGACCTGGCGCACTTCTGCCTGTTTGGAATTGTGGTTTGTTGTGCGGGTTGTAGGGTTGTTTGTTGGGTGGTCTGAACAACCTGAGTCTGACCAAGTAGCTGAGAAATAATTTGTGAATTCTGCCCACCGCCTTGGGTTAAAGATCGAATCAAGGCTTGAGCAGTGGCTTGATCAATTTCAGGTTGATTTGGTTCTGGGGTATGATGAAGTACGACTCTCCCATCTTCTCCGACTGCTAGTCGTAGTTGGCCGGAGATGGTGTTTTGCACGGGCATTTCAAGCTGAGCTATCAGATGACTGTTAATAGAATGTTGCGATGATTGCGATGTATTCGATGCAGGTACGTGTATCACATTTTGAGAAGACGTGATCGGAACAGCGGGACTCGATTCTGTCTGTATATGAGAGGCCGTTTCCGATTCAGTCGTGAGATCATTTTCGAAAATATCATCATCGTCGTTAATGCCGGATATTTTTATGATGCTCGCCAAGTCCAGTCTCGTTGGTTCTTCATCCTTTTTCTTCGGTTTCCTTTTCTTCTTGGCTTTCTTCTTTGGAGGAGGAAGTAAACTCTGATCGATGATGGTCTGTGCACTTTGAACATTAGCCGTATTGTTTGCAGGAGTTGCTTGCGTTAACTGGGTCTGGGGATTCTGAACCATCGCGTTCTGAATTACTATTGAGTTGTTGCCGGAATTTGCTGCAAAAACATCATCAATTAACTCACTTGTTTATTTACTTAAAAACACAAAGAAGATGAGTTTATTTACCTGGTGCAGGACTAGAAGGTGTATGTCTTATAACTGGAGGACTTTGTGAAGGAAACCCGTTTGGAACGGCGAAGAAAGTTGGAGTAAGGCCTTGCAACTGCATACCTTGAGCAGTAACAACCCTCACCAATTGTTGTTGTGTTAACTGTAATATTTTACATGAATTTAGAAACTAAACATATGGAAAGAATTTTTTTTTTAAATACTTCAAGTGTCAATAAAATAATATTTATTATTAATACATATAAAAGATATAATAACCAATATAATTTTGTCAGAGACAAACAAATTTAAGATGCATGAAATTAAACCAAACCTGAATTTCTTTTAATGATTGTTAAAAATAAACGCGATGAAGTAACGATATTGACATGTAGGCGATAATTTACAAATTTGATGATTTGATAAAAAAAAAAAATCTAGCTTCCCAGAATGAGTTTTTAAAATTGTGAATCAATGATAGTGTGCGAATGGGTGAAACCGTCACCTGTGCAGTATGCGTTTGTTGTTGAGAAGTTGTTGGTGCTCGAAGAATCAGCTGAACGCCACCCGGTTGCTGTTGAACGATTACTGGTCCGGTCGACGGCAGGACCTATGTACCAAACCCAGTGAAAAAAACGATTAAGAGGTCCTCTCGACAAATTTCGAGCTTAACACCTCTCAGTCATTTTGTTTTAAGGAGAAAGGAAGATTAGCAAAGAGAATGTGAGCAAGTATTTTTAAGTGATAGCACAAGTACCAAAAATATAAAATTTGTTAATTAATTTATCTTTGAATTTAGGAGCAGTGCTTAAATTATTTGAGAAAAAAACTGTGCAATTATAATAAAATTCTTGAAAATTAAACTTTTTGATCAATATTAAGGTAGTTGTCGCGTGGATGCTACATGGTGAAAACCGATCGAAAAAAAGGACAATAAATAAACTTGTATATCAACTCATTTGCTTCCTTATGATCTCTTCTAACGTCACGTAAATACTTTTCATAATTTTAACCCATGTACTATAAGTTCTCGTCATGTGATGTTGACACGTTTTACACATTTTTCAATGAAACTACATAAAACTTAAAAATGTTGGATTTTAAACTTAATGTATTTTCTATGCTGTACGGTCAATAAAGTTCACTTTTTTTTAAAGCATTTGTTTTATCTCAATGTGCAACTTACTGGTTTTATTTGAAAATCTGACGAATCGTGTTCATATAAATGAATATGAGAGACTTAAATTACGTGCATTAAGCGCTGGCGTATGTAAAAGATATCAACTTTGGATTTATATTTTGAAGCTCAGAAACGGTCAAAATTAATGGGATAGGTCTTATTACATACATAAATACTTCTGAAATACTGATGCAAAGTTTAAAAAAAATCTGACGAAAGTCATTCTACGCGACAAATACCTTAAGGTAAAATGCGGTTTTAATTTTAAATATTTCAAGGAAACATCGAAATAGTAACCTGTATAGTCAAAATAAAAATTAATCCAAGTGAAGTGCGTATTTTCTTATTTTTGAAATAGAAAAAAACTATTTGAATCTAATGTTTTTTATTAAAAGTGGGGATGTTATTTTCAACAAAATGAACTACTAAAGACATTTACTTATAAGACATACAAATTTGTTATACTCCAAAACAATTCTGTTAATCTAACAAAAAAAATAAAAAATTGCTTGCAAAGATACAAAATTTTTATTTAAAAATAAAGGAAGGACAAACAAAACAGGAAAACTATTAAAAAATGACAGCATTAAAAATATTATTAAATTTGATAAGAAACTGCTAAGGAAGTAGGCAGTAGTAAAAATAAAATAAAAAGATATTAACGAAGCCTACAAAAGAGTAAAAAATAATAAAGTTTAAGACCTCTAAACGAAAAAAATTTTATACATTAAATGAATTTTTAAAACAATTCTAAAAACAAATAGCTTTGAAAAATCAAGAATAAAGCTTTAAAAAAACATGTTTTAGTCTACGAAAAATGGTTAATTTGACCATCTCAAGTTTCCAGATTTATTTACGAATTCCTGGTACTTTTGGCAAGTTCCCGGTTTTTTCTAAATTTACTAAATTACCCGGATTACTAAACGTAACTTTTAATGTTTCATTTTGTTATAAATATCATTGCCCACATTTTTACTGAAAAAACGCAAAATAAGACACTTTGATTCATTTTCTTGTACGATTTCTCCTTAACTAAATGCAAGTTCAAATGTATGTAAAATTAAAACAACACCTTTGACAAGACATTAAACAGAAAATCTAAAATTTTTGAAATTTATAATTTCAAAAATCAATACAGAAGCAAGCCATTTCAAAATGAAGAGAAGCGTATTGTATGAGAGTGAATGCTCGATGATTGAAACGATTTGTTATAAGCAATTAAATAATATGAAGTCATAATAAAGATAAAGACCTGATTCAACAGAAGACCCTGAGCAGTGGGAATCATTGTTGCGGTTGCAGGACTTTGTTGAGGACCAGCTAAGACAATCTGTGGCTGCGACTGTTGCGTAACCTTTGACAAATATTAGCAATTAATTATATTAATTATTATTTTAATATAATAATCATTATTAATGTAATTAATTTAAAAACAAGTTATCTATCTAAATCAAAGTTAAATCTTTTTCCAAAATTAAAATCGTTCCAAATATTTACAATAATATTTTTAAAAAATATTATTTGATTCATCATTTTAAACAAACAACAGTTTTGTTATTACACAATTGTGAACGATTTTAAAATTGTTTAAATGTCTCTTGAGTATGTCAGTGAAATCCACAACGCTTATGATCAACGATCGGAAGGAAAATTTTTCTTTCACGCGGAAAATAATAAAATTCTTTGCTTAAACATTTTCTGTTTATAAATTGTTGATCGATAAATGTTTAATACAATTTTTCAGACCAAAATTTATAATAGTTTGCATAGAAAAATATTTTTTCGTTTGAATCATTGATCATAAACGTTGTGAATTACACCAACGTTCTTGAGTACATACTTGGCTCACTTGATTTGTAATAGTTGTTGTAACCCGTTGTTTTTGCTGAGAAACACCAACCTGCTGATGTGGTGGCTTAGGTAGTATTTGCGGCGGTTGTTTTGCTGGTTTTGCAGTAGCAATTTGAATTTGCTGATTGCCGAAGAGATGAGTCCTCGTCACAAGCTGAGCTGGAGTCGATTGATATCCCTGCGGAGTTCCGTGTATAATTTGCAGAACTTGCATTCCTTGCTGAATTATTGGAGTATTAGATCTCACCTTAAAAGTGAAAACAATAGTATTTATATTTGTTGTAAAACATTCTATATAATATGATTAAATTGAAATACCACTGATAAATTTAATGTAATAATAGTTTCAATTATTAATTTTCATCATGTATGAAAAGGGCCCACTTGGTCACTATTGGACTTTTATCTATATAATCGTATTATTCTTCATTAAATTTCGAAAATTTTGAGAGGTCTTGGACCCTTTTAGATGAAAAATTCACTAAGTTACAAACATTCAAAGTTAGAAATGTCAAAACCCCAGTTTTGAGAAAAACGAGTTTAAAGTTCAAGATTATCATTAGGGCCCATGCATTTTAAAAATTAAAAATAAGATTATTTTGTGTTTTTAATTACGATAAAGTTATGATAAATTCATCGTTCAATGGGACATTACGTAGTTTGTGTTTCAGCAATATAAAAATATTCGAAAATCTGAACCTCCTTTAAAAAAATGCGAATATCTCGGAAAATAAAATCGACAAAGTGGGCACTTTTCATGCGGACATAGTTTAATTACTGAGAGATAAATTGAAAATAATCAGGGTGATGATAATTGTTATGATTCTAAATTCCCGGTTTCCATTTTATTAGAATTTCATTAGGTAGGATTTTCTTTTAGTCGAATTTTCATTCTTTAAATTTGTTTTTAATCGAATTTAAATGAGTCTGCATTTTTTCTTAATAGGATTTTTAGGTTCCCAAATTCTTATTTTACAGAAGTTTTGTTCAAACAAATTTTTTATTTTAAAAAATGCCAACTCAACCAAATTTGAATTGAGCAGAATTTTTTATTAGGTGAATCGAATTACTAAAAGTGCTAGAATATATTTTTTTTTGACAACTCTTCATCTATTAAATGATGTTTGATAGAATTTTTAAAACATCGAATTTTTATGTCTTCAAAATTGAAAATGTCCAAACAAACATCTGATATCCAGCCATTTGTAATTTCAGTCAAATGAAAATTCGGAGTTTTAAGAATTCTATTAAATAACAATTCGTGCAAATAAAATTTTGGACAAATGAGGATTTGGTGAAATGGATATTCTGACATTTAAAAATTCGACTCACTTAAAATTCTGCTCAATGAGAATTCTGCTATAAATAAAAAATCGGTTAAATTGAAATTCTTTTAAACAAACTGTAGATTAAAAATAAATTGAGTAAAATGAAAATATAATTAATTGTAAATTTTTGAGGCCCTATATAGAACTATATATGTTTTTTAATAATTTTTTTTCTCAGAAGTTTTAATATGTAATGAAGTAAAAGTTTATACATGTTTTCAAGTATATAGATAATCCATTTCAGAATCGTGGCACAACTGACAGAAGTTGAGGTTATGTTTTGAAGGCATTTTTTCTATTCAAAAAACTTTTTAATTTAGCTTGAATTCTTGCATATAAAATGACCAGAATCAATTTATTATCAATAAAAAAAATTAGAAAACACTTGTATAAATAAATTAGTTGCTACACAAGAGATACAAGAATTTATGTGATATTTAGTTTTCTTAGTTTCAAATTTGCCGCTCTTTTAAGCTCTTAGGTTTGGTAGGCGTGTTTCAGAGAAGTGAAAATTTCTCGTATTTCAGTTAAATACTCAAGAATAAACAAATTTTATGCGGAAAAATTGATTTAATTTTGAAGAAGTCCATGAAGAAGTCTTTTTAAGGAATTGTATTATTCAAAAGAAACTGTTTGTTTTCTTTATATAGGAGCTGATTATCTACTGTTGGCAGGAGGTTCCTTTTTAAGTGATTCTTTATCCTGTTAATAAAGTATTTAAAATGAAGAAGAGATTAATTTTAGGCTCTTTTTTCTTTCTGCATTACTTACTTGAACATATTAGCTTCATTTTAGCGTTAAGCATTCTATTAATAACTTTAGCCTGAAATAATTACTCCTATCAGAAATTTTAACGATCTACTGTTGGGCGGTCTCCCCTAGTTACTTTTTTTGCCACCGGGTTAAAAAATAGAATAATCTGCTTTTAGTAGGTTCAAATAGTCTTACCGGAGACTAAGTTATTTAATATTTATTATATTTAATTCAATAATGTGAATTCGGAAAGAGTGTATTCGACCTGTGCCTCTCTTATAGTCTTTTTTTAATTTAAAAAAATTTTTTTTTAATGTTCTTGCTTTTTGCCGCGTCATTTGTGATGTTTTGTGAATTTATGTGCATAGTTTTTGACGGAGCTCTAGTTTTTGCAACTGACTGTTAATATAAAGGATTTTAATTTGATATAAATCTATATGTTTTTGAAAATGGATTTATTCACAAGATATCCCAAGTTTAAATTATTTAAGTGCAATTAGGGTCTGTACACAAATTACGTAGGCCATTTTCTAGAACTTTTTCACCCCCTCCCACCCCATTGTAAGACACCGTAAGATTTTTCTTGACCCCCCTTCTTCCCCCTAAAATCTTACTAAGATCTATTTTTTCTTAATTTTACACGGAGAAAAAAAACTAACTTTTCTAGCATGAAACAGCTTCTTACTTTTAAAGCAGTAATCTTTGCTTACCTATTAAAGCAAGAAATCACGTATTTATAGCAAAAGAAGTGTCCATAGTTAATAGGTAAGAACGTCATACTGCAAAGGCAAGAACATCATGCCTTTTCGTGCTGAAGCGGGTGCAATGAAAGATTTGGCCACGCCTACTTATCCCCTCTACCTATCTCATTGCACCCGCTTCAGCACCAAAAGGCATGATGTTCTTGCTTTTGCAGTATGACGTTCTTACCTATTTACTATGGACACTTCTTTTGCTATAAATGCGTGATTTCTTGCTTTAATGGGTAAGCGAAGATTACTGCTTTAAAAGTAAAAAGTTGTTTCATGCTAGAAAAGCTAGTTTTTTTTCTCCGTGTAGTTTAAAAACTTTTTTTAAAAACATTTTCTTAATCTAATTAAAGTAAAATTTTTATTAGATGATAAAATATTTACAGTATTTTTAAAAGTAGATAACATAGATTATTAATTTATAGTAACTTTCATTACAGTCTTAAAAGATTTTAATAAATATGTAACTTTTACTATCAGGGTTTGTAATCTAGGATAATCGTGTAAAACAAAAATTTTTCCTATGGAAGATAGTAAATTTTCAACGCATGAAAGGAAAATATTCTAAAAAAAAATTGGGTGAAGTTCCGAAAGCGAGGTACCTCCGATTTTTTTGACACTACGTATACTTACGTATTTTGATGCGCTGATTACGAATATGATAATGAAAATTGGCGCAAATTTGATTTTCATGGTAAAAATAAAAAAAAACTCATAAAAATTCGGTTTTTTGCAATTATTTCAATTAATATTAAAAATTTTGAAAAAATTTTTTAACAAAAGTTGTAGGTCTTCCAAAAATACATATTTTGTGTCGAGTGCATTTTTTACTAAAACCAATTAGTTTACGATATAATTGCAAAAAACATAAATTAACCTAAATGTGACGAAATACCCACATTATATCAATATTAAATGGTAATTCTTTACAAGTCTTACTTTGACAGCTGTAAATATTATCCGGGTTGTGCAGAGATGGGTAAATGTAGAAAACTCGAGGTTTTCTACGTATAATACATGGTTTTCTACATTATGTAAAATACGTATTATTCTGACTTACGACTTTGGTCCATTATATATATAATATATAATATATAATAGGACCAAAATACGGGGGGGTTGGGGTGCCACTAACAGTGGCACCCCACTGTCAGTGGCACCCCACTGTCAGTGGCACCCCAATCCCCCGGCATGTTGGTCCTTGCGCGGCCGCAGGCCGCGCAACATGTGGTCTTCATGTCGTGTAATATATAATACGGGGGGTTGGAGGTTACCCCCTCCCCCACCCCTCTGACGGGGCTAGGGGCGAAGCCCCTAGCCTTTATTGTTATTATTATTATTGATTTTCAGTTTGTTGCATTAATGTCATAATGTCCGCTCTTTCTGGTGAACCAGCAACTTCACCAACGATTTTCTCCCAAACTATTAGAGATATAAAAAAAAATCAAATAACTTAAAATATGTATTTTTGGAATGCCTACAACTTTTGTTAAAAAAATATTTCAAAATTTTTAATATTAATTGAAATAATTGCAAAAAACCGAATTTTTATGGGTTTTTTATGGTTTTTACCATAAAAATCAAATTTGCGCCAATTTTCATTATCATATTCGTAATCAGCGCATCAAAATACGTAAGTATACGTAGTGTCAAAAAAATCGGAGGTACCTCGCTTTCGGAACTATATCCAAAAAATGTCAACATTCCAATCCTGGATTGAAACGTTACTATCTTTGCTGAGAAAAATTTTCTTTTTGTAAGATTATTCCAGATTAATAGTTTTTGTAGTAAAAATTAATGGATAAACTATAATAATTAATGTCTAAAGTCTTTAAGTGTATCAGTTAAATGCCTCTTCAAATCTTGTTCAAAAAAAGTATTTTCTTTTAATTAAAAATATATCACGTAAGATTTCGCAGGAACCCCCCACCCCTTTATGTAAGACGTTGTAAAATTTTATCAAACCCTCCCCCAACACCTAATGGCTTACGTAATTTGTGTACGACCCCTTATTAATTTCTGAAAATTTAATTTTAAATTAGTTGAATTTTGTTCTGATGAACACTTTATTTGGGATCATTATCATTCGCTTTGTTAAGTGTTTTTGAAGGTCATTTGGATGTCGCATTTTCGTGACTCCTGCTAATTGAAAATCTAACTCATAATTGACTGTTTATTTCCTACTGTGAAAACAAGGTCATTTGTGTTTTAAACCGCAATTGTATTATTGTCATCCGCCGGTTTGCATTCTTATCGCATGTTCTAATTGCCTTACTGCGCCATCTTTATGCTTAAGGAGGATTTAAGGAGGAATTGTTTACTGATTCAGTGATTATTCATTTCATTTGGAATTGTTCATGGATATGAGTTTTGAAACCAACCGTAACACTGCTATCAACAACCTTAAAAAGAAATATTATAAAATGACCAAAATGACAATGTTTGGCATCTTTTGAGGAAGCTTAACCTTATTCCGTCAAAAAAAGGTGAGTCTCACGACTCAAATCTCTCTACGCGGGAACTTCTTGAAAATTTCTCTACGAAACCTCTTTTAAACGTTCCTACAAAATTTTCATCCTTGAATTCATTTGACGACACTAAATTCTATTTTTCCGATATTTCCCCTGATACTCTTATTGAAACAATTGCAGAAATAAAAACTAATGAGTTAGTCCCGGATGGTATTTCTATTAAAATGATCATTTTAGCTCTTTCTATTATCTTTCCAATTCTCCTCCATATTTATAATTTCTCACTATAAGCTGGAATATTTCCTGATCCTTGGAAAAAAAGTTTAATACGTCCTATTCCTAAAGTACCAAACCCATGTAGGGTATCTGATTTTCGACCCATTTCTATTCTGTGAGCCTTATCTAAACCCTTGGAAAAAATAATTTGTAAACAAATTACTGAATACCCTAGTATAAATAGTTTATGGGATTCACTTCAGTCTGGATTTCGTACTAAACATAGTACTTGTACAGTCTCCTTAAAATTCACCAATGATATCAAAACTGCTATGGACAAGAAAGAAATTACAATTGCTGTTTTTTTTTATTTTTCCAAAGCTTTTGATCTGGTTGACCAAAATTTGCTATTATATAAGCTACAACTATTTAAGATATCCAATTCCGTCTGTTCCTGGTTCCAGTATTTTCTTAGCCTCCGGACTCAAAGGGTAATTAATGGAAAAGGAGAGTGGTCAGAGTGGGGAAGGGTCAAGTGTGGTGTTTCTCAGGGCTCATTGCTCGCGCCCTTGCTATTTAACCTGTATGTTGCAAGACTACAAGAATTGCTTCTACAGACTCAGTCAGATATTAATAATATTGCTCTTTGGTCTTTTAACAATGGGCTTGTGCTTAATCCAAGTAAAACTAGGGCCATTGTTTTTGGTCCAACTTGCGGCCCATCTATGGAAACTTTTTCGTCTCTCCCTCCACTTAAAATAGGAGGAATGCCTATTTACTATCATGAGTCAGTCAAGGATTTGGGTCTAATACTCGATCGTTCACTGTCTTGGAAAGAGCACGTATCCGATATTTCGCGAAAAACTTTTACAGTCCTTCGTCACTTGAATAAGAAAAAGGATTCCTTACCTACTTCAATTAGGCTTCTCGTAGTTAAGTCTCTTATACTGCCTTTCTACGATTACTGTTGTGTAGTTTATGATAATATTTCGAATGAAATGAATAGCAAACTTGAGAGATCTTTTAATGCCTGAATTCGGTTTATTAATAACATGCCTAATTTTGAGCATATTTCTCAATTTTTAAGGATATTATTTTTGTTAATACTTAATAATCATATTTTTATTTGCCGAATGGTTATGTTTGTACTTATTTAGTTTCTTGGAGGGCTATGTAGCCCTAGAAACTAGTATATGAATAAATAAATATATATAAATCTGAAAAATCTGTTTATAAGGAATTTTTGTCTATATTTAATGGGTATTAAACCATCGGGGCCCTACGGCCAAAACCAACTCAACTCAAAATAACTTACCACAGGTGGACCAGGACTACTTCCAGGTGCAGGACTTCTATTACTGATAGAGCCTCCTCCAGCAGCAACTCCTCCGCCAGCATTTGCAGCTCCTCCGCCCAGATGATGAGGGCTTTTGGAATTAGGATACGGACTAGGAGCAGGACTCTGAATTTGACCAACACTAATGGGACTCTGCATCGGGCTGTGAAGTTGCATTCCAAAGGAGTTAGGCGTCGACGAGGACACCGGACTCGGACTGTTTCTATTTCCTTGCATTGAATTTGAGGCCGGACTCCTGAGCAAGAATCTGTTAGGACTCGGGCTGGGCGTTGGTGGGGCAATATTGGAGGCCGGACTCTTCATTGGTATCGAAAATGGACTGCCAGGTGAGCCGGTATTCTGATTTTGTATGGTTTGCATCGACTTGATATTTGGAATAGTGTTCGAGGTTGGATTGCCGGCAGTCAAAGTTGCCGTTGAACCTAACGGCGAGCTTGGGATGTGGGAGAATTGTCTTTGGAATCCTCCAGGATGTGAGACGTGATTAGACTCGTTGGATGTCATGTGAGATGTCACAACACTGGATAGATTTGAAGTCATAATTCCAAATTGCGCTACATTAATGGGATGAGTGACATTAGAGGCATGGCTGGTATTTGTCGTGGTGGCAAGAATGGGTCCGCTGCATGTACTCGTGAAAGTACTGCCGCTTGACGTTGCTCCTGTGGAGATCTGAGAGCTGGTAATATTTGTGCTTTGGTGTTGTGATATGGCTGAGCTTGGAACGGAAGCAATATTAGATCCAACAATGTGAGGAGCAATGCTTTGGATACTCTGTATAGTTTGAAACGGAAATTGTGAAGCGGTACTGAAATTGCTGGTAGCAAGACCGGACGTAAGTGCATTTAACGATCGATTTGCACCTTGGCTCAAACTTCCCGCGGTGAGATTTGCATTTAAATTGGTATTGAGAGTATTTAAACTAGAGGCAGCAGAATTTGTCCCGCTCAGATTTGCATTGAGAGTGGCAAGATTTTGATTAAGTGTTTGACTCAAGTTGGTCAAGCTCGGATTGACACTTGAGACGCCAGGATTCAGGCTTGTTGAATTTAAGCTGCTGAGGCGACTTAAGCCGGAATTCAGTTCCTGGCCTAGATTCGATATTCCATTGGTAATACTGTCGGATGGTAAGTTTGTGTTAAGATTAGAATTTAGAGCGTTTAAATGATTTATACTAGGATTAATTGCCGTTAGGCCTGAATTTAAACTCGGGAGACTTAGATTGAGCAAAGGATTCGAAGTTGTGATTACGTTCGAAGTAAGCGACGTAAGGCTAGTATTTAATAGCGATAGAGGCAGTCCCATATTCAGGCCCACCCCAAAAGTGGGGGTGGCCGGGGGTAGGCCCATACCAGTCCCAGATGAAGTAATGGGACTCTGATTTAACTGATTCAGCTGGTTTAAGTAAACTATGTGACTTCCACTTGTTGATCCATTGGGCTGCTCCTGATTCTAAAAATTAATTAATAAATTGTATAATTTATTATTATATAGGGTAACGGGTACAGTAACCGACACCTTCATCATGCATTTTCAGGGTTGCCACAAGAATTTCATTTTCATTTTCCCTGACTTCCAGATAATATTTTGTGTTTTTCCCTGACAGTTTTGTACCTAGTTTTTTTCTATTAAGGGAATCTTTCTCCTAACATACTAAATATTTTGACACTAAACTATGTGGAATTACTAAATACATCATTAGGAAGGTCTCTCAAATCCAAGTTTGTTTGAATTTTACTGTAAAATCAACTTTTTAACATTTTAAAAAATCAGCGAACTTTGTTAAAAATTAATTTTAAGGCAAATTCAAACAAGTTTGGATTAGAGAGACCTTCCCAATGATATTTTAAGTAAATCTACAAAGTTTGGTGTCAAAATATTTATTATTTTAAGAAAAAGTTTACGGTCAAATTTTGCTTATACTAGTGACGCCATTCTTCATTACATACCCTTAAATAAGAATTGTACAAAAGAAATTTTGCCAAACGAAATTTCAATCAAATAAAGTTATGTTAAATAGAAGTTTTACAAAAAATATATTAAATAGTTATTTTGTTACGTTATTTACTTAAAAATACATAAACTATGCCAAGGTAACGGTAATTCTTATGATTGTAAATTCCTGGTCGTTTTTTTGTTATTTAAATTTTTATTTTGTTTGAAAAAGCAAAGAAATTAGGACGCAAAAATAAATTATAAAACTGATTAGTTTGTTATTATTTTAATTTTTTAGAATTTTATGAGATAGAATTTTCTTCTATACAATTCTTGGAATTGGTTTTTAATCGAATTTAAATAGTTTTAATTTAATATAATTTTCTTTTAACAGAATATTATGTAAAACTAATTATTAAATATGCCAGAATATAAATTTCACCAACTCTTTATTTATCCGAATTAATATTTGATAGGATTCTTAAAACCTCGGATTTTTATATCTTCAAAATTGCAAACGGCCAAACAAACATCCGACATCCAACCATTTGTGATTAAAGAGTAAAATTAAAAAAAAACAAAAAAAAACAAGCTAATGTAGCTGAAATTGTTAAAATCTAATATTTCTGACTTTATTTTTACCCATAATTTTTAGATCGTACTCTGAACCATTTCCAATTCAATTTTTCAAGTAAGTGAAGAATACAAGATTAAAATTAAATTTTCTGTATATTTATATACGAATTCCTGGAATTTCTTAAAAAATTTCGGACCACTTAAAAAATTGTCTAATCTTTTCATAAATTCCCAGTTTATATCTTGATGTTCTAAATTGACACCAATTTCTTGAATCACTAGATACCCTAACTTAGATAGATTTTTGTGAAAAATAGGGGATATTAGAGGGAATTTTTCCAATTAGGGGGCTTTTAGGGATAATAGGGGACACGTCTGTGAATCCTGTTATTTAAGGTTTGCACTAAGTTTACATTTTTCCAGCACTTTTTATTAAATTCCCTGACATTTCCCTAATTTCACTGACACGTGGCAACCCTGAATTTTAAACCGATTTATAATTACAGAGTAAATATTAAAGATTACCGTTATTAAAGTTATTTTTCTTGTAATTCAAATATTATAGAAAATATAAACTGATTAATTAAAACAACAATTTTATCAGTTGCTATGAATTGCATTTTATACAATTTTACCTGGAAATATATTTTAATATCGTTAGTTTTATATTTATTACGTATTTAATAATTAGGTGTCAGTCACTGTACCCTTTACCCTATGAAAAACATACTTTGTAAGAACGTTTTAAGAGAAAAATCTAGAGTTTAATTAATTTTACAGTTATTAATTAGCATGTACTGTTTTAGGTGCATTGCTTCTCACAAAATATAGCAATTTATTGACTGTTGAACAAAATAATACTCACGTTATTCGAAGGATGTTGCAATGTGAATGTTACTGCCTGAGCAGTTGAGTTGTGACTTTGAAGCTGCTGTAATTGTTGAAGCTGAAAGACAATAAAAATCCATATATTTGTTTATTTCAGAAAGAAAAATAAGGTTGTCCACTAATTTTGAATTCTCGTTTTTTTTCTAGTTGTACCAGTTTATCTATTAAAAAAATGAAATTACCTGCTGCTGTGTGAGGACTGCAACCGGGTTGTTTCGGCGTGTATTTGGGGATGTTGTAGAGGATACAGAATCCCCGAGAAGAGGGCGTGACTGAGGCTGCTGCATGCCCACGCAGCACCTCGCGACTATGGGTAGCGTTTGGCTACCTTTTCTTCTCCTTATATCCAAATTGGCACAAGTTTAATTCTAAAAAAATGTATAAAATCTTATTTCTTATTCTAGTATTTTTATATTGTCATCATATCTACCGAATGAGCACTAGTAATTATTTAAGGCTCACTAATAATTTCTCAAGTTCCCTAGGCTTCATCCATAAATTACTTTACACGATTTTAGACTCTCTTATTTCTTTACTTTTTATCAAAATTTTTTAAGGACAAAATTAACTTGATCCTTTCATTTAAAGAACAACTTAATTTATAGATAAAGCAGGCTTCACAGTGAAAATGAAGAATATTTTAGGGGAAATAGGGTACTGAATATATAAAAATAGGGGATCTTTAGGGTACTTTAAAAATTTAATAAATAAAGATAAATAAATTACATATCCTAATTAGTTTGCAAAACAAAAATATTTTCTAGCCCAAATTTTAAAAGAGTTGTGATATTTCTTCTAATACTACTAAATTAACTTTTATGATAAAAAATGTTTTATTTATAAATATGTACATGAAACAATAAGACTGCATAGTCAAAATTGAGGGACTATTTTATATTAAATGAATAAAAACGTTTTTAAATGTAAGAAGTATGAAAACATTTTTTTTTTTGCTTATTTTTAAAAGGTAAACAATTCTATGTATCTGAAGTTCCGGACGACCGTAATGATGAAATTTAAAAAAATTCTTTTAATTATTTTTCCAGGGGTGCTTTCATCCCCTAGAAATACAAAATTAATAATATTTTATACTGAAAACATATTTTTCAAGTATTTTAAAAAAAAATTGCGTCGGCCAAAGTTAAAAATATTTGTTTATAATTTCGTCCGTTCGGACATCTGAAACTTCAGGTACATAACAATTCTCAAAAGATTGAGAATTTGAATCGACTCAAATTTGAATGTAATAAAATTTGTATAAAAAAAAATTTAGAAAATTATTCACAAATTGAAGAAAATTTAAAAAGGAATATGTAAATGAATTTAAAAAATAAAAGAAACAAATTTTTAGACAATTTTAACAATAAACATTTGTTTAAAAAATCTTAGAATCTACCATGTTATGAAAGGGTAAATAAATTTGCGATAAAATAGACAAAATGTCAAGAAAATTGATTAAATTTACATAAAAAACACAGTAATCTAAAAGTAATCAGAGAAATAAAAAAAAAATTTAACTTCCCTCCTCCCTTAAATTATAAAATTAAATAAGAAAATCAATAAAAGAAATTAATTTTTCGAAATATTATAAAACCAAAATTATGTAAAATAACCTGAAATACTTTGTGTAAAAAGAAGAAAATCTATACAACACAACAAAAAATATTAGAAGCAAATAAAATAAAAATCTTCAAAAAGTGATTAGCATTAAGAAATTGTATAAAAATACAAAAGAAAGAATGATAATAAAATACTGACATTTTTTTGTAAGAATAAGAAATTATAAGAGAAAAATTTAATTCTTTGATAAAATGATATATACTTTAAATTTCAAAGAAATAGAAACATGATTATTAAATTAGAAAATTCATTAAGTAAAAGAAAATTATCAATGAAGGAAAGAATTTAAATTAAGGAGGTTCTCTTCATTGACATAACCTCAAAATAGAAAATTACATTTCCCAACAAATAAAACTATTATTAAAATTAATTTCACCAAATTTTGAAAGATCCGGTTGTACATTTAAAAAAAATTAGTTTGAGCTAAAATTTTTCAAATAATTATTTAATATTTTATGTTTTTTCTTTAAATTCAATGAACTGCAATTTTCTTCCAATTCTGACAAATAATTGCTCATTTTTCTCGTTGAAACATTCTCTACAATTTTATTTCTTAGATCATGTTAAGTAATATTCTGTTAAAAAAATACGTAAACAACCATTTTATTTATTTAATAACTTTTAAATAAAATATTATTGAACAAAACCCAACAAATAAAATTGTAAAGAATGTTTCAGCGTGAAAAATGAGCTATTATTTTTCAGAATTGGATAAAAATTGCAATTGTTCATTAAATTTAAACAAAAAACATTAAATGTTAAATAATTTTTATATTATCAACAAATTTTAGCTGGCTTAATTTTGTCTGAAAAATGTACAACGAGATCTTTAAAAATTTGGTGAAATTAATTTTAATAATAGTTTTATTTATTGGGAACAGTCAATTTTTAGTTTGAGGTTATGTCAATGGAGACAACCTCCTTAAGTTAAAATGAATCACAAAATAATTAATTTTTTAATTTTAACTGTCAAGTTTTGAAATAATTGTAATTTAAAACTTTGAATAAATTAAAGTTTGTGATCGAAAGTTTTTAAAAGTTTTTTTTTTTAATTCACAGTTTTCGTGAAAAATAGGAAGAATTAGGAACTAATTTCAAAATAGGCCTGTGAAGCCTGATAAAGTCCTAATAATTGTTAATGTTGATTTATTTAACTTTAAATTGACCATAATTTTATTAAAAGTCTAAGACTCTAAGAAAAATCACGAAATTACAACTTCTATGTTTTAAAATGATACTGAATTTCATAGCTTTTTTTTCCATTTAACAAAAAAGACTAAAACAAGAAAAGAAATACTAAGAAACAATTTTTTTTTTAACTTGGACATTATTTTAGTAATTATTTACCAAATTCTTAGAAGTGAAAACTTTATAATTTGCAAATAAATATTGCAAAAAATTTTCAAGATCTGACTGGTCAGAGTATATTTAACTTAAAAATTAATTTAGTGCCATTCTCATAAATTAGACTCTCTAGGCGATATCTTCTGGGAGATTTTCTTAACTTTATAACAACAATTTAACTAAACATAAAATTAGGAATTAACAGAATTTGTATACCTTAAAACGAGATTGGATATTGATGTAATTGACAAATTGATATTGGCGTTGCGACGCCATTCAACGCGTTTTCGACCAACGTCGCCTGATCCTGACATGCATGTAATTTCTGATTCCACGAAAATTTAATTTAATATGACAACATTTTGATAAATTCCTTGGACTGTCTTCCACAGCTCTTTGTAGATTTTAAACACGCTCGCATATTATTAATTTTATTATGTCGAACGTCTTCCTCCATCAAGTACATTATCCGTTAAAAAACAAGTGTACAATTGAGTTTCGAACATTTTCTAATTTCTTTCTGAAGTGCATTTGCTCAAAGACTTGTTCCATTTATGAATGGTAAATTTTCAAGCTCTCTTGACAATTTTTTATTATTCCACAGTATTATGCTTGGGTTGCTTTTTCCTGGATTGTGATTTATCCCAAGTCCAGGAGCCAGAAATAATTGGCTGGCATTGTTTATATTTTTAAATCAGAAAATTAAATTGAAACATAACTGCTGTCAATATTGTAGTTGCCTTCGTTTTCGTTTCTTCTTTCTGCAAAAAAAAGAATGCTCATTATTAAATACTAAGAAATAAATTAATAATTATTTTACTTATTGATTTATTCCGCAGACAATTTGTAATTCATAACATTTACCACTTTTCTCTTATGTCAGACTCATTTTTCGTTACAAGATTATTTTTCTTTTTTATAAAATTATTGACATATTAGTAAGTAAAATTCTGTTGCTAGCATTTGAGATAAAAAATACAATTAGGTTGACAGATTTATTATATGAACTTGTCAGGTATTTAGGGTTGGATTAACATAGAAATAGATAGCTGTAATTATTGGTTTTTCTGATGAAATCAAATGCAAATAAAAAGAAAAAAACGAAAAATCATAAAAAAAAGAACCCTGTAAATTATTCATTAAAATAAAATAAGAAATATTTACAGGTAGCTGAGAAAAATACTTCGTTATATTAATTAAATAATGAGAGTTTTAAAATTACTAAAATATTAAGATTGGAAATATGAATAGACAATTGAGACAATTGATTTTCGATGACTGAGAATAAAAACCATGTAAAATTAATGGAAAGTTCTGCATTTTTTACATTCTAATTTTAGTAAAAATTTGATTAAAATTTATCAGTAAAATATAAAAACCAAGTTTCAACGAATATTTTTTTAACCTTCATACTTTATTTAAATCATAGGCATAAAATAAAATGAATATATCTATTGTTTAAAAACTTCTCTTTTATTGACTTGCTGATAATTTTGACCATGAAATTACTATCAGTAAAAAATAAATGCGAATTATTAAAAAGTAAATATCAGAAAATAAAAACTTGCAAAAAGATAAATTCACTACGCCGTTAGCTAGAAATCCTTTTTATTTTCTACTATTTACGACTATTGCAAAATTTCAACAACAAAAAAAAGTATTTAAACATTTATTTATGTTTGTACATAAGAAAGCAAAGTTTCGAATTTGAACTAACTTTTCAAAAATTTAGTGCATTCTCATTTATAAATAAACAAAACCTTTTTTGATCTAAAAACGTTAGAAACTTCATTAGAAATCATTTACAAAAACGTCATTCAAATTTGTAACATTAAATTGAAAAATTATACCAATATCTCACTATTTTCACGTAAACTATTCATTTTCACTAACATATCAACAATTTGCAAGCAATGCATCTAATTTCACTCAGTAATATGCATCTCCATTTTAATACTGTGCGACTTTAATTCACATTTACAAAAACGGACCAGCCATCAATGAAAAAAAGACCTAGCATTTGTCATTTTAGAATCACAATGCGTGGCAAAATAAACTTTATCAACGAAACTGTCTTCTACAAAAACAAAGTCAGAAAACACAAGTTTTTTTGAAAGTCATGAAAGAAATGATACTATTTAGACATTACCGAACTATCTGATGCATCGAAAATAAAATATTTGGCGTTTAAATAACGATATAAACTATCAAAAATCTGAAAGCTACGCACTGAGTTTCTAAAGTATATTTTTTCTTACAGAGTTTTGAGATGAGAACTGTGATTGAGAAAAGTGATATTATATTATTTAAAGAAGCCTAGATCTTATTAAAGTTACCTTTTATCTACTAGACAGCTGGAAGCTGGATTATTTTGAGGTTATAAGTTTCACGCGCGCTCGAGCGCGCCCTTAAAGCGTACGTCTTTGAGTCACATATACAGACAAATCATTTCACACTGACATTGCCTGCACAAACACTAAAGCAACCGCGCACGGTTGCACACAACAAAAACACAAGTGACAAGGCGTAAACAAAAGAAAAAGGAGCTTTCGCCAGGATATCTGGCTGTTGGAATTCTAGAAACCAACTAGGAGGCACTTAGACACTCTAGATTTTAGGCCTTATAACCAAATGAGCTAAGCGTCTCGATCAAAAATCGTCGATATTACCTCGGTGAACGCGGTTTAGCAACCCGTGTTGTCCAGACACTTTAGGCAGTTTATCCTTACTTTTCACCCCGTGAATCACAATTGTCTTTCAATACTTTATCCTTGAATTACGAATCACAATGCACTCAACACGTGTATTTCGAGATTTGTTACAATAAACAGTAAAAGGGTCTGTATGAACGATAATCCAGTGGTACGCGTTTTCTGATCGGTGGCAACGGCCATCATCAAATGTCATTGCTGCCATTAGTGCAGCTCATAAATTCCCGCAAGACGATTCCCCGATTGTCAAGAAGAAAAGAAAATAATCATTAACCTCTTATATAAATCACTTGAGTCAATAGTGCGCAATTAAAAAAGAAAATTTAGCCTAAATTTAATGATAATTAGTTGAAATTAGCTTTCTTTTTGTAAATTATATGTCGTAAAATGTTTTTATGAAGCTGTAAATGATGCCATTTAATGCCAATATCTTAGAGAAAAATTACTATAAAAATCCAGAAGTTTATAGTAGAGTGCGCTCGCATCAGTGTAAAGGGTGATTTTATCGAAGTCATTCAGATGTTTAGGGGTTTTAATTTAATTATCTGTTACCTTGAACTTTATCTGGAGAACCTATCAGGATAATTTTTAGAATCGATTTAATCTCATAAGAAAAGAATGGAGACTATTGTATTAAAGATTAACGTTAGATTATGAAATTAAAAGTCAAAGGAACAATTCTATACATACATTATAAAGTTTTTTATTGATAAATTATTATTATCATTTTTTTTAATGTTATACTGCAGAAAATATTTTAATTTTGTACTGGATTTCTATTTCAAAGAAAATGTTGGAAAAGTTAATTAAACTATGTCAATTAAAATAATATTATTAATACATAAACAAAAGTTTAAATCTTCCGCTTGTAAATGTTGTCCAATCATGCATTAGCGTGATGACGTGGTTACCAGAAAATTTGTCTTTTTATTGGTTGACATTTAAGGCGCGTTATATTTAAATATTGATTATCAAATAATTTATATTATATTATGTAAATTATTACAAATTTTGTCGGCATAAAAAGGTCCGACTTTTAGCACTGTTAAAATTACTTTCTTGAACGAATTTCTGATTAAATTGGGATCAAATTACATTTTATAATTGAGATAAATGTACTAAAACTGAGATAAAAAAATATAAGTAAAAAAACTAAAAACAAAAAAAAATTCTTAAACATTAAGAAATTTATTTAAAAAGAAGGTAAATCAACCGTCCTACAAGAAATCTTTGAATTAAAATTACATAAAAAGTTAGAAAGATTTTTTAAAATTAAAAAAAAGTTTGAAAAAATAAAAAAACTAAATTTAGAAGGTCAAAGAACATTTTTAAAATTCAAAAATAATTATCATTTAAGTAATTATTTCTTATTGCAAATTAATGTAACGTTTTTTCTTATTATAGTATTGTCCTGGGTTTCTAATAAATAAAATTTCTTCTTTTATTTTTCTTGTAAGTTTAAAGGACAATTTTTTTTTGTTTATTATTCTACTAGCAACATTAACTTTGCATTGTTTATTTAAAACTACAAATTTTTGCAAATTCAAATAATAAAGATTACGAAATTGGAGAATATGTCGAAAAATGAAGAAAATAACTGACAGTTGAAAACAAAATTCAAAAAATGGGTACATAATTACTCAATTGAAAAAAATAATTTAAAAAATTAAACAATAAATATCAAATTTAAACAAAATAGTTAAAAAATTATAGAAATAACTGTTGCAAATAATTGAAAATTGAACAACTGGATTGAAAATTTAAAAAAATAATTGAAATTGAAGAAAATAATAAAAATATGTAGGTATAAGGAAATAAATTAAAAATTTAAGAATTTAATTAAATTTGAAAAAAACAATTGATAATTGAAAAAAAAATTACAAAATGACAAAAATTATTGACGAATGAAAACAAAATTCAAAAAATGGCTAGATTAATACACAACAGAACAAAATAATTTAAAAAAATCAGAGAATAATTATAAAATTTTAAGATAATCATTAAAAATTGAAAAAATTGTAGCAAATAATTGAAAATTATGAAAAATAATTAATAATTGAAGGAAATAGTTAAAAAATTGAAAAAAAAAGTAATTGAATAAAGCCAAGAATTAATAAATATAGAAGAAAACAATTGTAAACTGAAGAACAAAAATAAAGATTGAGAGAATATAGAATTAAAAATTAAAGAAAATAATTAAAGAATTGTATTTAAAATTAAAGAAGCTTAATGATAATTGAAAAAAATAATAGAAAAAAGGCAGTTTTTTTTTAATATTAAAGAAAATAATTGAAAATTGAAAAGTGGAATTTAAATATGAGGAAAATAACTTCGAATTGAAGAGGATAATTCTAGAATTGAATAATTGTATTAGAATATTAAAACAATTTTTATGAGTGAAAAAAAGAATGAATATGAGAAATTAATTGAAAATCGATAAAAATAATTGTAAATTTAAGATAATGTTTGAGAATGTAAGAAAATAATTAAAAATTGAAGAATTAAAATAGAAATTAAAAAATTAAATGAAAATTTTCAAGAAAAAAATTGATAATCACAAGATAAATTACAATATGACGAAAATAATTAACTATTAAAAAAAAAAAATTTTAATGTTGAAAATAATCGGCATTTGAATTTTTTTTTAAATTAATGAATAATCATAAAATTGGAGGAGAATAATAAATTGTCAATTAAAAACTGATGAAAATTATGGAGAAAATTGTAGAAAATAAATGAGTATTTAAAATTGAAGAATTGTATTCAAATTTCATGAAAATAATTGGTAATTGAAAAAATGCGAGAATTATTGAATTTTCAATAAAATAATTGGAAAACGAAGAATGGAATTGAAAATTGAAGTAAATAATTAAACAATTAAAGAAATAAATTGAAGATTAAAGATACAAATTGAAAATTTAAAAAAATAGTACCTGGATAATTAAAAGAAAATTTATAACATGACTAAAATAATTAAATATTAGAGAAAATAATTGACAGTTGGAAGAAAAATTCGACAACTACCAAGAATAATTGAAAACAGAACAAAATAATGTTAAAAAATTAAAGAATAATTATAAAATTTAAAGAGAATAATTGTGTAGGTATTGAAAACTGTTGAAAATAATAGAAAAAATTATAGATTTATTTATTAATGAAATGTGGATTATATTATTATTATTCTATAAATTTTTGAATACATTTTTTTAAAAAAATGATAAAATATTCTGAGTTATAAAAGAATATAAATCTAAAAATTTTGGGATGATTCTACAAATTCTCGTATCTTAATGCAAATTTTCAGATTCTCCGCCCACAATTGCCTGAAAATGCCATGGAATTTTTAAAGGAATTTTCATGCTACAATATGATAAACAGAAAAATAAATTAATAAACTCTGAAATATAATTATTTTTTTTTTATTTAAATTTTTATTTTGTGCATAAAAATACATTTATCAACATTAAGATTTAAGTAACAAAAATCGAATTCGTAGTTGTTAATCAGTATGTTGTATTTTTCATTTAAAATGAAAAAATCAAGCAAATATGAATGTTACATAGGATGGAAAATTAAAATATGTATGAACTTATTAAAAAATGCAGAATCAGGAAATGTAATAATAAATTCTTAAATTATGTACAATTACAAAATCAAGTTATATATTGACATTGTTTCACTTAAATAAATACAATACATATATATTATTTAGAACAACAAGATATTTTACAATAATCTTACAATCTGCAACCAGTGCAGGTACATTTCGTATTTTGTCGACTTAGATTTAATTAAACAGAAGTTTCTCCCAGTCATTGTGATATTTTAATAAACAAAATTTAACACCAGAAGTTAAAACAAATTGGGAGTCTGACAGTTTTTCAACCTTTAACTTCCGTTTTACATGCAGCGTCTTAATTATTAAAACTTATTTAAATATCCGTTGTCGTTTATTTTTTTAAACAAATCTAGAGTTACAAAAATATATATAAATATGACAAGTAAAACTAAAGTTGCCAATATTTGTATAATCGAATTAAATCAGTTTTCTGTCAAGTTTAAAACTGATCGATATTTTTCACAAACATTTGAAAATTATTTTTGTCATTTTATAAAGATTTTCAAGTTTACTTGTAAATGCGTCATTATGACGAAAAATAAGTGCAGATTTATAAAATTATTAAAGAATTTGTCGTCTAGATTTTTTATAAATCGAAAAAAAAAACTCGAATAGTTTTTCTAGATAAACGTCGAGAACATTTAAACAACATACAATAAATAATACTAATTTTTACAGGGTGATTAATAATACTATTTGTGCAGTTCTAGGAACTTTTACACTTTGGGACAGAAATTAAAAGTCTTAATCTTATAAAGGCGCTTGGGTGACATTCAAATCCAGTTTTTCTAAAATTTGTTTAAAAACAAGTCTCAAACAAATTTATGAATTTAAGAAAATATAAAAAGAATTTGTTAATTTGTAATTACATAAAGAAAAAATTAACTGGATTTAAATGCGTACGATGCGTTTATAACATAAGAAACGAAATTCTTGTTTTTAAAAAAAATCTCACAGTTTACATTTAAATAATAATGAAATAACATTCGCTTAAAATAAAATTCAAATTTGTAACCTATACACGTCGAATTTTATTGCACCTTGATAACTCATTAAAGTCGTTTCGTGATAATGGTCTCAATGATAGGGTGTACTTATGTTCACGTTGATCAAATCGTTGACGCTAAAACAATTATTGAATTTGTGAGAAAAGTAGAAAAAACTAACTGGAGTAGTAATATAATAAAATAATAATAATGTAAATCAACATGCACTGCTGAAATCAAGTTATAATATTATTTTCTACTTTCTACTCAAATCTTGAAATTAACATTATTAGTAATCATAGTTTTAAATGTTATTAATTATCATATAAAAATTTGATTGGAAAACTTATAAAAAGTAATTTTCTCAAATAGAATAGATAACACATTAAAGCCCTAATTACAAAATAAAATCATTCATGCAATTTCTTCACAGATTGTTTGTACATTTGGATTATTAAACAAAAGAATTACCTAAGAATTTCGTCAATTTAAATGTAAACAATAAATAATTACATCATGCACACTCACGAATTATAAACATCAATTTTTGTTGAGCAATTAAAGTGGGAAACTGTTTTATTCAGAAAAGCAAAAGCTCGTAGTAAAAATCAATCATGCCTATTCATGCCTGAACTAAAATAATCTACGTAAATAGATAAAGGAAAAGAAAATAAAAAAGGCACGGGAGTCATTAACTGATAAAAGAAATACTTTCATTTTTACAATTAAGGGAAAAAGTATAATGCGGAAAATTATTAAATAGCAACTGGAAAAGATGCAGAAAATAATAATTAAATATCAGTTTTAGAAGATGCAGAAAATATAGCAAATAAGTTATTGGCTCCAAAAGTTATGAAAATCTTGGCTCAAATTATAAAAGTTACATTTAATCTAATTTAATATTTTGTAAAATGCAAACGAGCTGTTCTCATAACAGGTTTTCAACCAATTGTTTACAATGCCAACTTCATTTTGAATTATTTATCAATGTTTATATTAGCATTCAGCATTAACTATTGTACATACAGTTTTGTTTCAGATATTATTTTCCTCGTATCTAACTACTTAATATTTATAGATTTGTTAAATTTGTAATAAAAAATACCAAATAAATTAATATTAAGAGTAGAATAATTTTCATTGAGTATCAAATTATTAAAAAATATAAAAATTGTCATTATTTTGAATGGCTTCTTGGATTTAAAAGATTTTTAATTAGAACATTTGAAGTACCTACAAAGTATACTAAAAATATTAAGCGCCTAATATTAAATAAACAAACAGTAACTTAGATTAAAAAAAATTAAAAACAATTTGTTCCCGATTTCTTGATAAATTAATTTAAAAGGGTTTTTCTGCATCTGCTGGAACCAAAATACACGAAAGTTTTTAGCATAAATCAAAAACTGAACGTAACTGTATATTGAAACACTTACAGAAAAAATTAGACAGACCTAATCATACTTCCTCTGCACTTCTTTAGATTAGTTTGCTAAATAACATACGCATGTGTATGTACGTTAATAACTGACAAAATATTTTATTTAAAAATGTCTAAACCTTCTGGAAATTGGCACTTTTAAAATAAATTATCTAATTATTAACTAAGAAAGAAAACGAGTTTTTAAACAATTTCGTAGAAAACATTTTTACACTATATTTAAATGTGAATTAGAGGAACCAGAATAAACGTTTCAAACTTTTTTGTATCTAAATTATTTTTTAACGGGACTTTTCTTCGTGTATATTAAATTAATTTGCAAAAAATAAAAAAAAAATAAATTATAATACTCAAATACTTTTGCGAAGAAACGTATTTCTCTTCTAGGTTTTAAATTAAAAATACTGAATTTAGAGAAATATATCATACACAATTTATGAATTATCATAAGAGACAAATGCTCTTTTTCAAAATTATCAGACAATATAGATGCAAGCTTTTTAAGTCCACTCAACATTTCACTTTGCATGTCACTAATTTAGTACCTATTTACAATGTACAAGTAACTTTCCACTCATCCCTGTACAAAAAATTCTATAAAATTTTAAATAACTTTAATTTATTTAAATAAAAAAAAACTGTCTTACCTCTTTGAACACTTAATATGAATGATAAGTAAAGCCAGACCCATAACTAGACAAATGCAGCCTACGACTATGTAGGCAATTCCAAGGAAGGGATTTTTCCCACCCAAAAGAGAAGTGGTACTCAAAATCATTCGTTTTGATCCTTCGAATGCAGACACGGAAAATGCTAAAAATAATTACAATTAGATAGTTTTTTTTTTAAAATGGATCTAAAGTTAAATTTATCCACTACATATTTATCTGAATTTCAATTAATCCAAAATTTCAGTCGTTTTAAATTTTCATTTATCTAAACTTTATTTCATACAAATTGCAATAGATAAAAATTTGAGTTAATTAAGATTCCAATTCTTTTTTCGAGAAAAAATGAATTTTTCCTATATTTACCCTAAATATCAATTTTCTCACATTTTAATCAACCCAGACTTTCATTTTTCTAAATTTTAGTGAATTTAAACTTCAATTCATCTTAATTATAATAAATTCAAATTTTAATACATTATAATTTCTGAATTTTCATACTTCCAACCACTTTTTTCAAAGTAGATCCCATTTTTCAATTATGCAAGTTTTTCGTTAAAATATTTAAAAAAGTGAATTATTTCACGAAAATAGTTTTAAAAAATTTGATTTTTTTGCAACTTTAATTACGTTAATTCGGTTGGATTTAAATGTATATCACTAAAAAGTTAAATGAATTAATTTAGAATCGAGTAAAATAATATTTAATGTTTTTTTCAATAAAAATTAGAATTGATGAAAACAAGAATAATTCAAAAATTATTCAAATGACTTTAGTTAATGTGCAGGAAGTTAGAACCGTAAAGTTCAAATTTCAAAAAAACAAAAGTTGTGCTGAAATGTGCTCAATTTGTGCTCTTTTGTGCTAAAATTCATTTTTCGAAAAATCAAAAATTAGACCAGTAAAAACCAAAAAACTTTTTTTTTCCAGAACCGTAATTATCTCTAAACCCAAAAGTAAACCTTGTGCTGTGCAGCTTTAAGAGAGTTGCAAATTGTGCTGCAAACCAAAATTCAAAAAAAAAAAAATTTTTTTAAAAAAAAACTAAATTAAAAAAATTGTTTAATTTTCAAAAAATTAAAAAGAAACGTTATTTTTAAGAAAACAATAACTGACATACATTGCGCTTACAGAAACAAACATTTTTGTTCCGTAAAAAAAATTTGTAGCACCAACCATTTTCAAATAAAAACTCAAAAACTTTGCCCAAAAAAGTCAAAATCAAAATATCATATTTTTGATAAACCCAAACTTGTGCTACATTGTGCTAAAAAAAACAAACATTTTTGCTCCTTAGAAAAAGTTTGTATCTCCAACCGTTTCCAAAATAAAACTCAAAAACTTTAACAAAAAAAAGTCAAAATCAAAAACATAATATTTTTGAAAAAACAAAACTTGTGCTAAATTGTGCTCTGAAAAACAAACATTTGTGTTCCTTATAAAATTTTTTGTATCTCCAATTGTTTCCAAAATAAAACTCAAAAACTTTAACAAAAAAAAGTCAAAATCAAAATATAATATTTTTGATAAAACAATACATGTGCTAAATTGTTCTCTGAAAAACAAACATTTTTGCTTCTTAGAAAAAGTTTGTATCTCCAACCGCTTCCAAATTAAAACTCAAAAACTTTAACAAAAAAAGCTCAAAGTCAAAAACATAATATTTTTGAAAAAACAAAACTTATGCTAAATTGTGCTCTGAAATTCAAACAGTTTTGTTCCTCACAAAAATTGTGTATCTTCAATCGTTTACAAAATAAAACTTAAAAACTTTACCAAAAAAAGTCAGATTCAAAAAAAGTAGTAACACAGTAATTTACTAATTAATAAAAAAATAGTATTACTAATTAAAATTATTAAATGTTTAAATATTATAAAATTAACATGGGACTACATTTATTTCATGGTTTAAATATATAAAATTATAATCTCAATTAAAAAAATTTATATAAAAAATGTGTTAAGACAGGATGACATTTAATAAATTTAAATTTGCGGACAGGAAAAAAATGTATTGTACTTTACATTTGGTTTTTCAGAAACACTTACAACGTTTCCTACTCTATAAATCATAAAAAGTCAAAAGTCTTCTACACACTTCACACACTCCACACAGTCATCAGGCTAAAACACAAAAACTGTATGTCTGTTCCCAAATAAGCAAAAAAATATGACCCAACTTTTTTTGGACAAACTTTTTCAGTTTTAATTTGGAAACGGTTGGAAATACAAAATTTTTGTAAGGAACAAAAATGTTTGTTTTTCAGAGCACAATGCAGCACAAGTTTTGTTTTATCAAAAATATTATGTTTTTGATTTTGAGCTTTTTTTGGTAAAGTTTTTGAGTTTTATTTTGGAAGCGGTTGGAGATACAAACTTTTTCTAAGGAGCAAAAATGTTTGTTTTTTTTTTAGCACAATGTAGCACAAGTTTTGTTTTATCAAAAATATGATATTTTGATTTTGACTTTTTTTTGTTAAAGTTTTTGAGTTTTATTTTGGAAACGGTTGGAGATACAAAATTTTTGTAAGGAACAAAAATGTTTGTTTTTCAGATCACAATTTAGCACAAGTTTTGTTTTTTCAAAAATATTATATTTTGATTTTGACTTTTTTTTATTAAAGTTTTTGAGTTTTATTTTGGAAACGGTTGGAGATACAAACTTTTTCTGAGGAGCAAAAATGTTTGTTTTTTTTTAGCACAATGTAGCACAAGTTTTGTTTTATCAAAAATATTATGTTTTTGATTTTGAGCTTTTTTTGGTAAAGTTTTTGAGTTTTATTTTGGAAACGGTTAGAGATACAAAGTTTTTCTAAGAATCAAAAATGTTTGTTTCTTTGAACACTATGTAGCACAATTTTTGTTTTTTCAAAAATATTATGTTTTTGATTTTGAGCTTTTTTTGGTAAAGTTTTTGAGTTTTATTTTGGAAACGGTTGGAGATACAAACTTTTTCTAAGGAGCAAAAATGTTTGTTTTTTTTTAGCACAATGTAGCACAAGTTTTGTTTTATCAAAAATATGATATTTTGATTTTGACTTTTTTTTGTTAAAGTTTTTGAGTTTTATTTTGGAAACGGTTGGAGATACAAAATTTTTGTAAGGAACAAAAATGTTTGTTTTTCAGATCACAATTTAGCACAAGTTTTGTTTTTTCAAAAATATTATATTTTGATTTTGACTTTTTTTTGTTAAAGTTTTTGAGTTTTATTTTGGAAACGGTTGGAGATACAAACTTTTTCTAAGGAGCAAAAATGTTTGTTTTTTTTTAGGACAATGTAGCACAAGTTTTGTTTTATCAAAAATATTATGTTTTTGATTTTGAGCTTTTTTTGGTAAAGTTTTTGAGTTTTATTTTGGAAACGGTTAGAGATACAAAGTTTTTCTAAGAATCAAAAATGTTTGTTTCTTTGAACACTATGTAGCACAATTTTTGTTTTTTCAAAAATATTATGTTTTTGATTTTGAGCTTTTTTTGGTAAAGTTTTTGAGTTTTATTTTGGAAACGGTTGGAGATACAAACTTTTTCTAAGGAGCAAAAATGTTTGTTTTTTTTTAGCACAATGTAGCACAAGTTTTGTTTTATCAAAAATATGATATTTTGATTTTGACTTTTTTTGGGCAAAGTTTTTGAGTTTTATTTTGGAAATGGTTGGTGCTACAAATTTTTTTTACGGAACAAAAATGTTTGTTTCTGTAAGCGCAATGTATGTCAGTTATTGTTTTCTTAAAAATAACGTTTCTTTTTAATTGTTTGAAAATTTAAAAATTTTTTTAATTTAGTTTTTTTCAAAAAATTTTTTTTTTTTTTTGAATTTTGGTTTGCAGCACAATTTGCAACTCTCTTAAAGCTGCACAGCACAAGGTTTACTTTTGGGTTTAGAGATAATTACGGTTCTGGAAAAAAAAAAGTTTTTTGGTTTTTACTGGTCTAATTTTTGATTTTTCGAAAAATGAATTTTAGCACAAAAGAGCACAAATTGAGCACAATTCAGCACAACTTTTGTTTTTTTGAAATTTGAACTTTACGGTTCTAACTTCCTGCACATCTTTAGTTAAGGTTTCTTTTCTTTAAAGTTTTAAATAAATATTTAAAGACGAATAACATTTAAAAAAATGTGAAAAGTACTTCAGTGAAATTTAAAATAATAAATAGATGCTAATCTATGATGCCTAAAATCTTTGAAACTAAATCATTAAAATCTTAAATCCCTCAAAATTGAATAGCACCTAATTTTGAAACAGGTAACTTACAATACTTGATAATCAAAGTGTAATTTCCAGAAACTAATCCATCAGTAAATGTAGCCTTCGAATGATCAATTCGTCTATAAAGTTTCCTGAAAGTAGGTAAAGCAGCAGTTCTCATCCAAACAATAAGATCCTCATTTTGAAAGCCATTGTTATCTTCGTTTTCAAGATCAAGTTCATAAATGTGTTTGTTCCAGTTTTTCGGTTTAGGATAGTCTTTTAAAACTTCAGCAAGATTTCCTTCTGGATTTCGAAATTTGATTTTTTTATCAGACGGCCATGCGATTCCAGTTCTTAGTAGTGGTACAGATTCGTTATCTTTTTTGCGATATAACCAAAATTCATCACTGAAAAGAGAATTGGCAATTGCACCACAAGGAACGATCGGACGTTTTGTACTATTTTTTTCTTCATAAGCGAATGGCTCACAATCAGTGGAGACCAATTCGGTTATTTCTCCAAGAAGTTGATTGTCGTCTCGAGATTTAACATAACGACGATGATTTTGATAGAAATTAGTGAGACCGTAATACATGTAAACATTGCCAAAAAAGTCCATTGGTAATTCAATATTCAATTCACAAAAGCATGGTAGTGTTGGATCTTTAGTAATTACGTCGGCACACTTGACACCATTGTCTCGGAAGGTGTTGTTTGAAATGCAATTTGTGTAATCTTTGGAAACTTCTCGAACTTCATTTGAAAAGTATAATAATCCGATTCCAACTGGGATAAAAGCAATGCCTATTACGAAGAAGGTAGGCAAGACAGTACCTGCTGTAAGGATCGGCTGCCATGCTGGTAATCGTTGCTGTTTAAAAGCACTATCTAGAATTGTAAAAAAATAATTATTGATCAAAAGAGTAAAACCACTGACTTACGACTAAAGGTGGTCTCTGACATATTTTAAAAAAAATATTGAAACTTATATTATTTGTATTATTGAAGTATCAAAATTTAAATTCAGAAGTTGTTTTAATTCCAGTGCTATAAATAAAATACGTTTAATCAGTATCCAAGTATTTATTTTCATTAATATCATTTTGTGTAAAATGAAAAATAATAGTAATAAAATTAACTTAAAGTAGATAGAAAAGCTGTCAATTTTTGTCACTTTCAAAAGTCTTTAGAAATTTACTTAACAAATATTAACGAAAATTACCATAATTATTTATTTGTGCACTTTAATCGTGTTTTCACTAGAAAGAAAACGAAAATTTATTTTGTTATTGAATAATTTCATTTTGAAATTTAAAATTTAACCACAAAACTTCCATTTTTGAACTTATACAACTTTTTTCTGGATGGATTTAAAGAATTAACACTTTCCACATCTACAATCGAACTATAATTATTAAATTCAAAGAATATAATTAAAAATTGGTCAACTAGATAGAAAATAAAAAAATAAAATTTTAAATTTAAGTTAGTAATTCAAAATTGAAGAAATAAATTGAAAATTAAATAATAAAATTGAAATCAGAAAAACAGAATTATTGAATATTAAAAAAAAACAATTGAAAATTGAGAAATAAAATTGAAATTCGAATACAATAACTGAGAATTAAAGAAAATTACTGAACAATTGAATTAAAAAAAGAAGAAAATAATTTATAATTAAAAAAAAAATGGAAAATGACAGGAATTATTTAATATTGAAGATAACATTAAAAATTGAAGAATAGAATTCATATTTAAAGAAATTAATTGAGAAAAATAATTGAACAATTGAAAAATTAAATTGAAAGTAGAAGAAAATTATTGAAAATTGAAGGAGGTTTTGAAACATGAAATAAATAACTGATAATTGAAAAAAAAATAATTGAAAAAAGTCGAGATTACTGAATATTGAAGCAAACAATTAAAAATTAAACAATATAATTAAAAATTAAAGAAAATAATTGAAAATTGAAGAAAGTACTTAAAAATTAAGGCAATATTTGAAAACAGCAGAAAAATTTAGAAATCGACGGAAATAATTGCGAATTGATGAAAATAATTTAAAAATTATCAATTTAAATAAAAAATGAAAGAAAAACATAATTTAAAAAAGCTGAGAATTCTTAAGTATTGAAGAAAATTGAGAAAAAATTGAGAATTGAAAAAAATTGAAAGAAATATGAAAAAATAATTGTAAATTGAAGAAAATAATTGAAATTGAAAAAAATAATTAAAAATTGATGAAAATAATTATTGAGAATTTAAAAAAAAATCATTGTAAAAAGCCTAGCGTTATTGAATATTGAAAAAAATAGAAAATTAAAGAATGGAATTGAATGTCAAAAATTATAATTGAGAATTAAAGAAAATAATTCAAGAATTGAACAATGTGATTGAAAGTAGAAGAAAATAAGTGTTAATTGAAGAAAAAAGAAATTGAACAACCCAGGAATTTTAGAATTTAATGAAAACATAAAAAATGATGAATGTAATTCTAGTTTGAAGAAATTAATTAAAAATTGTAGAAAATAATATTAAATCTAAGAAAATGTGATTTTATGAAAATTGTTGAATAATAATTGATGAATTGAATTGAAGTTTCAAAAACATAATTGATAATTGAAAAAGAATATTGAAAGAAGCCGAGAATTATTGATTATAGAAGAAAATAATTGAAAATTGGAGGAGTTATTGAGATGTGAAATAAATAAATGATAATTGAAAAAAATAGTTGCAAAAAGTCGAGAATTATTGAATATTAAATTAAATAATTAAAAATTGAAGAAAATAATTGAGATCTGAAGAAAATAATTAAAAATTGATGGAAATAATTGAAAATTGAAGAAAATAATTGAAAATTGAATCAAATAATTGGCATTTGAAAAAAATAATTTAGAGTTGAAGAAAATAATTAAAAATTGATTAAAATAATTGAAAATCGTAGAAAATATTTCAGAATTAAAGAAATTAATTAGAAATTGATGAAAATAATTGAAATTTGAAGAAAATAATTGGCAATTGAAGAAAATAGTAGAAAATCGAAGAAAATAATTGAGAAATGAAAAAATAATTTGAAATTAATGAAAATAATTCAAAATGGAAGAAAATAATTGGAAACTGAAGAAAATAATTGAGAGTTGAAGAATATAATTGAAAATTGAAAAGAACAATTGTCAATTATAGAAAATAATTGTAAATTTCTGAAAATAGTTGAATAATTGAAGAATTGAATTGAAGCTTCAAGAACGTAATCGATAATTGAAAAAAAATATTGAAAAAAGCTGAGAATTATGGAATATCGTAGAAAATAATTGAAAACTGAAGAATGTATTGAAATTTAAAAAAAATAATACAAAAATTAAGAAATAAATTGAAAATTTAAGAAGTAAATTCATATTTGAAAAAATAATTGACAATTAAAAAAAGATGATAATTATTGAATATTGAACAAAATAATTTAAAATTGAAGACTTTAATTTCAAATTAAAAATAATAATTGAGAAGTAAAGAAAATAATTAAAAATTGAAGAATCAAATTAAAGATTAAAAAATTGAGTTAAAATTTTGAAAAAATAATTGACAATTGAAAAAAAATTAGAAAACTGTTGAAAATAATCGACAACAAAGCAAAATAGTTTTAAAAATTTAAGAAAAATATAAAATTTAAGAAAAACAAATGTAAATTGAAAATTTGTAGAAAATAATTGAAAATTGCGGAAAAAAATTAATAGTTGAAAGAAATAATTGAAAAATGATGAGAATAAATGGAAAATTTAAGAAACTATCTTAAAAATGATGAAAATAATAGACAATTGAAAATAAAATTGTAAAAATGGCTAGATTTAATAGGCAACAAAACAAAAAAATTGTAAAAATTAAAGAATAACTATAAAATTTTAAAAGAATAATTGAAAAAATTGTAGAAAATAATTGTAAATTGTGGAAAATAATTAACAATTGAAAGAAGTAATTGAAAAATGACGAGTTAATTTCTAATTATTTATAATTTATATAATAATACATATAGTACATATTTAAAACTTTGTATTTTATTTATGATTTTACTTAAATTCATATTTATTTTAATTATTAATTGTTAAGGTTGATCAAATTGTTAATTAACAGGGAAAAATATAGAATAATAAAATATAGAAAGATAAATTAAAAATAAAAATACATACAATTTTTTACCTAATTATTTGGACAAATTATCATTTCAAATTGAAAATGTTTCTTATCATTAGTTGTTGAGATTTATTTTATTAATTATTAGAAACTAAAATACAATTAACAAAGAAAAATACATCCGCTTTTCAATGATTTTTAAAAATTTATTATTGTAATAAAGTGGAAGTCAAGATGGAAAATTATTAATTAATAAAAATTAAATACTTTCTCTATGAGAATAAAAAAAAAAATCTCTAAAAATATGTACAATTTGTATTCCTTAATTATAAATTGAAATTTAACAAAAATCAATCCGCACCAGTCAGTAAATTTTATATATTTTATTGATATTTTCTTACACCACTTTGGTCCTAATTGAGAAAATTGTAAAAATATAAATTTACAAATTTACATTTTTTTTATTAATATTAATCGTTATAAACTCTGATCAAATATAAATAAAAATTTTAAATTTAAAATCAATAATCGATTTTCAAACTACAGTGTGTATTTTAAAATATAAAAAATATTCTTCTATTCATTCAATTTTAAATTTAAATAATTTATAAACTGGACAACTTACCTTCGCGAAAATGTAATATGTTGTAGATTTTATAAAAACTTAGTTATGTGAAATGTGTTAATTTTTTAAATCCACCCAGAAAAAAGTTGCGGAAGTTCAAAATTTTGTGTTTTGTGGTTAAATTTAAAATTTCAAAATGAAATTATTCAATAACAAAATAAATATTCGTCTTTTTTCTAGTGAAAATATGATTAAAGTTCACAAATAAATAATTGTGGTAATTTTCGTTAATATTTGTTAAGTAGATTTCTAAAAAATAAACTTTTAAAAGTAACAAAAATTGACAGATTTTCTATCTACTTTAAGTTAATTTTATTATTATTTTTTTTCATTTTACACAACATTATATTAATGAAAATAAATATTTGGATACTGATTAAACGTAGTTTCTTTATAGCACTGGAATTAAATTTTTTTTTTCTGAATTAAAAGCGTGTAAAACATGCATTAAAAACGCCTTTTTTTCTTGACACTTGCTCCTTTAATTACAATTTACGACTGAAAAATAAGAAATTTAGCTTAAAAAAAACTTCAGAAGTAGAATTTAGATACTTCAATAATACATATATGTAATATAGGTTTTAATATTTTTAAAAATATTTTAAAAGATTTAAAAAGATTACTCTTTTCTTGAAACAATAAAGATGTTTCTAACAAAATTAGTCGTTATTCTTTATCAGAATTTCCTGTTAAGTGTCCCTTTTCTTTAGTTTATTATATTTTTTTTTATTTTCAAAATTCCCTGACCTGACTAACTAATTTTTAAATTATGTAAATTCTTGCATAATACAGTTTAAATTTCATTGTTTTTAAAACATAATTTGATACATAAAAATACAATTGACATAAAATAATAAGCTTAATTTTCTTAATGTGCTTTAATTCTATTAAGTTTCGTATCTATGGTTATTATCTTAAAAGTACACAACATTAGTAGAAAATTACGACACAGTTTTTGTATTATGATAACATCAAGGTCAAAAATAGATTAGATCAATAAGATTACTGAGTAATTGTAGAACTTTGGACAGTATTAGATCATCGTTTTTTAAATTCAATGAAAATGTGAAAATTAAGAAACAAATAAATAATAAGCAGTTAAATGTATTTTGAAAATTGATAATAATAATAAAACAATTATAAGATGGCTGTGTATCACACAATGATTTTTTAAACCACTCTTTCTGTGGATAGAAATGACTAACCTGCAGGTTTTTTTGTTTTTGTTGGAGAACTGTTTATGTCGTTAGTGCTCGTTGACATTTTTTACAAAAATAAACGAAAGTTTTGTACAATCAATGATTAAAAATGTTAGAAATGGGTCTTTTCGATAAAACCTAAATTGTAGAACGTTCCTCAAATTTAAGGATATAAATTCTATTAATAGTAGAAGAAGATCTTCTATCTATATTTATCCAATTGTATGCACACAACACTTCTGATTGACATTTCCACACCCCATATTTCACCTAGATCAAGGATGTTTTGGAACTTTAAAAGTCAACCACCACAAGAATGACAAGAATTACAAATTGTCTTTCTAACCTTAAAAATGTTGAAGTTAGAAGTTTCCGTTACAGTACGCGAGTAGCGCTACTATCGCCGATTATTGTTTACATCAAATGTCAAAGCTGTCAAATTTTATCAACAAAGTTATTTAAAACTAATACGAATAAAAGTCAATAAATACATATATGAAATATATTTAATAGACAGAAATAACTCTTAACATAATTTTAAAAATAATGAATTAAAGGTGAGTTTTTCTGAGACTTGATTTGAATTTTCTGAATTATTGTTATTATTTTATATATTTTCTGAGCTATATGAATCTTTTTATGTTTATAAATAATGTAAGCTACTTTTATATTTTATATTATTGCATCAAATAAAACTGAGATAAATTTAGCAAAACTATATTGTTTTTTGAACAATCAATATTAACCTCAAAACTATATAGGTATTTTCATTATTTTTTCCTTATTAAACAAAAGTTTATTATTTCTTTAGAATAGTTTTTTTTTAAATAGATGGAAAGATGAATAGTACTTGAAAAATTTACAACAAAAAGGTGTCAAAAAACGTTACACAAAATAAATTAATATGTAAAAATGCAAATTATTTACCATTGTTGCATTAATATCTCTATATAATGAAATTTTGATTAACTTGTAAATCGCACTAAATTAAGGATTTAAATAAATTGAAATTGAAATTTATTAAACTCAAAGGTTGATTCAATTTGTAATGAATCAAAATGAAAGTCAATTAGTCGATCTTTTATTCAATTGGAAATTCGAATAAATTAGATTGATCCATTGAAATTTACTCCATTTTAAATAATGATTGAAATTTGGTATAACTTAAATAAAAATTAATTGACATTAGTATTTATTGTAATAAAAACTAGAATCGATTTCAATTTTAAATTTACATAAATTGAAGTTTAGCTCTGTTGGAATTAAAATGGTAAAAAAATGAGAATTAATCGTTTAAAATTTGAACAAATCAATGCAAAAATGATTCCGAGGTAAACTGAAATTTTGTCAAATTGAATTTTGTAGTTGATTAAAATCATAAGAAATAAAATTACCACTAATTTAATGATTCAACTGATTGAACTTTAATGACTAAACTGATTAAATTTCTCACTAAGAAATAAAAGAAACATAAAATAAAAATTAGATTTGATATTAATAAAAATTTTTTAATTTGGTTAATTAATGATTGATTCGATTAAATAATTAAAATAGTTTGAAATGTTGATTCGAATTGATTAAATTGAGAACTAAACAAAATTCCTTTTAATATAATTACCACAAAATAATAATAATAATAATAAATTATTATTCAGTTTAAAATTGACAAAAATTTCCATTAAAAAAAAGTTCTAGTTTAAATTTTATAGAAATTCAAATGTATTTAAATTTCAACAAATTGAAATTTGAAATATTTAAATGTTTTAACTTTTAATTTAGAAATTAAGATCAAATTGTTTAGATATGCTAAATCTTAGATTAAAATTTTGAATAAATTAAAGTTTTGATAGTTTGAATTAAGTTTATAAAAAAGGGGAAAGATTAACGAAATAGGTCGCAAAAATTTAAAAATATGAAAAGATGAAAATCTGTCATCCCTGCAAAAGAAAGAAATTAAAATACGAATTTTTGTTTCAGGAAGAAATTGAAATGGAACCAATTTATTAAATTAAATAAACGACTAATGTGAATCGATAGCAGAGTTTTCAAATCCTTGAAGCAAAAATGACCTCGTACGTTATGGCTTTTACGTCCTCAGGAGGAATTCCTTTATTTTCCCGAAAAAGAGGAGATGGTGAAGCCCTACCATTTTCGAAAATGGCTTCTTTAAACGGAGTGCATATGTTTCTAAAATCTCAGAATATTAAATTATTAGATACCGAAGCAGAGGACACAACCTTTATATGGAAGGAATTCGAAGAGACCGTTCTAATAATCGTGATGGCAACCGGAATAACGAAAATTATCTTAAATAAATTCCTCGATGCTGTTTTTAATGCAATGGTCCTTGTAGTTGGAATCGACGACATTAAAAATCCAAGAAGTATCGAGAGATTAAAAAAAGATTTACGAGTCTGCAATGCCATAATTGACAAATTGTTGGAGTGCCTAGACACAGCTGATAAAATCTGTATGAAAACTGATTTCATCGATATGACGAGTTGCAATTTTTACTCCGAGAATCATCTACTTCAAATTTGTCTGGACGCCTATATGGAATCACTCGATTCAATGTATGGATGTGTTTTGGTTCACGGCTGTTTGGCTGTTGCCACAGAAAACTGGTGGATTTTAGACCCAATAGAGAGGAAATTACTAATTTTGGCAATCACACCCGATAGCGAATCTACCGTGAAAGAACTTCCGGTATTTCTGCCAAATAAAAGTCCAAGTGTCGCTTTCAGATTGATTTCGGTTTCTTTGGGAAATAATGTCGAAGTTCTTTCTCTTTGTGGACCAACTCCTAGTTTAGTGGAAATTGAGAGATTGTCGGTGCAGACCTGGAGGAGTCACATTGATGTTTTGAAAGATGCTGAGCAAACATTTTCAAGAAACTGTTTTACAGGAATGCCACTTGATCCGGGAATTTTTGCAATTCTTTTAGTCAAGTACAAGGTAGGAAAATTTATTCTGTCTCGAAATCCCCAGCAGGCTAAGAATCGAACAACTGGGACTCATCGTTTGGATTTATTACGAAACTTTTATCATCATGCGGTAGAGATGTTTTTAGTACCAGAAGATTTAGGTAGTAATGAAGCGAAGAAAGACTCTGCAGGTGTTGTGGAAGGGAAAGAGACTTATTGGTGTTTAGATAATTATAAATGTCACGCATTAAAGGAGGATGATAATATTTTTTGTGTATTGTATCCGTCTAATATACCTATTCATACGATTCGACTGATAACTCAGAAAACGTTGAAGACACTTTTAGCAGAAAAACAATTTTCTTGGTAAGAATTGTTTGATCTAGAAGATTTAGAGTACTTAATTATGTAACTACTTTTTATAAAATAATTAAACATTTTTTACAAACATGTTATTCTTACATACAATAAAGTATATATTTTGCTTAACAAACTTAAATGTAAATTGTTTTATTTGAATTATTTTAAATTTTATACTTTATTGTAGATACTTTAATTAAAATTTATTGTTCTTCTAATTAAACAAAATCCTAGTTCTTAACAATTGGAATTTGATAAAAAAGGAACATTTAGAGAATTTGGATAATCAAATTTCAAGAAACAAAATAGTTAATTTATTGGACTTTTTTTTAAAACTGTCTTTCCTACTCCTGGTTGATTTATTAATTTAGAAATTATTTCGCATAAACTGAAAGAAAAATTGCGAAAAAAATATTAAGGATAAAATTAATCTTTTGTTTAGAATGAAATCCTGTAAAGAAAAGTCGATTAAAAATAATAATATTTATTAGAAAATATACTGAAAGTAAATGAAATTTAATTTCACCTTTTAAAAATTTTACCTGCAATTAAAAATATTAAAAATATAAATAATATATTTTAATAAATGACAAAATAAAAATTTGTAATAAACGCTTACCTTTAATTAGAAAATCACGTTCAACTGCAATTTTTATTTCCTTTTTCACTAACACGATTTCCAAATGCGTAAAATCTTTAAAAACTGAAATTTATACGATTTAAAAGAACCAGAGTTTGGATTTAACAAATCCATTTATCAAAATTTATGTCAATTAAAAATGTATCATTATAATTTATATTAAAAATATAAATATTATATTAAAAAATTGTATATTTAAAACTCACCAATCTGGGTATCAGACCAGACCTGCCGTTTGCAGCGGAACCTGAAATAAAAATAGAATTTAAATAAAAAAAACTAAAATAAATACAAAGTAAATAATATCTTAATGCTCATTAAATTAAATCATTCAAGTTAAAAAATATAATTTATATAAAAATTAAATTTTAGCATATAAATATAATTTAATATAAGTTAGCATATAATATAAATCGGCATATAATTGAATTATTCGTTTTGATCTGAGATTAAGAAAAGAATGTTTATTTTATTTTAATTGGAAATTCAATCTCACCTGAATCCAGATGCTGCTCAAATCCCTCTCTGCATTTATTTGATATTCAAAGTCCAAGATTTGGCGCCACACACATGCACTCACACAAGCACTGGTTTGTTATGATTTTTCTATAACCTCTACTCAAGTTTTCACAAATACCGCACTGGAAGTACATGTAACAAAAAGAGTTAAAACAATGATTAAAATACAATAATTATGGATTTATTAATGTTATATACATAAACGGAAATATATATAACCTGAAGTAATGTCATATTTCGTAAACTAATATGTATATTTCAAGAAATTTCTTTCTAAATTCCTAATGAAAGTGAAAATCAGAACTCTCGGAATGTAGTATAGGTATTAATAATAAAATCGAATCTATAAAATTGATCTTCTATTCTTCTGATCTTTACCTAATTAACCTAATTTCTCCAATAATTTGTTATTTTGTAGACTGCTTAATATGCTGGTAGTGTTAAAAAAACTTTTAAAAAAGTAAATAAGACATTATGACGAAGATGAACGGAAGAAAAATAGAAGCAGCTTATTTAGAAACTGAGTGGAGTGATGAAGTTTTAGAAAACTTAGCAGAGTCTATAAAATTTCCAAAAGAAGTTTACGATAGACAAGAAGTGAAATCGATAATTTCCAGATTTTTCTATTTTTATTTTACGGGAAAAGTAACATCTGATTGTTCAGTGCCATGCACTATTTATTCCGCTATTTCTTTGTTAAATACATATAATTCAAAAGGATTTTCACGTATTTTTGATGCAAGGAATTATATGAGTATTGGAGACACTATTCCTTTCTTTAAAGTTCATCTACATGAATCAGACGAGTTGAAGAAATATTTCAAAGATCTTGACAATGAGGTACGTATGTGAAATTATAAAATTGTTTATTTAAATTACAGAAATGATAATTTATCTACGATTCCTAACAATATTTTACAAATTATAATTTAGAAGAAACCCAAATCTATTTTTTAAATTGCAGAAACAGGATTTCAAAGCTGAAATTGGTAAAATTCTATTAAATTGGGACACTATAAAAACTTATAACAAGGAAAAATCTAAATTAATGCGACTTTCTGCTTTTCTGGCATTAAAATTGTGCTGTGTTGCTTCTAGAAGTAAACAAAAAATAATTCAAAGTTTTTTTCCCGAAGTTATTAAAAGTACTCTACAGGAAATCGTGGGATGGGATTCTAAGATTAAATTTTACTACTTGCCACCAAATTTAGAAACCATCGATGAATGTATTACCGAATTAGCCGGAGATGATATTAGTCGCTATTCGTTGAAATCGCTTTTTACTATCGTGGTATACGAGTGGATAAAAAATGTGAAATACAATCCAAAAAATGAGATTGTTTCCTCACTTCTATTTGATTCTTTGCTGGAAGATACAGCAGGAAATGGCATTGCATTTATAACATTAATGATAGCAGTTAAGTACTGTGAAAATGTAACTTATGATCAGTTATTAAATGCCTTAGAAAAAGAAAAATCATCATTCTCAAAATATGAAGATTCATTTGAAAATTTACTGGAATTCAAGTCTAAATTTCTAGATAAAAAGAACCTTCAACTGGGTTATGCTTGGGCCCGAATAATTGAGAGTAAATACTTGATTAAGTACTCTTCTAAAAAGAATACATTTTTTTGTGCTATCTTCGCCACCATTGTGGAGATTTACGAGGGTTCTGAAGTTTGGAAGGCCGAGTGGGCTAAATTAATAAATCCTCAATGTTTAAAAGAAGCTAAAATTGTGGGTAAACGGATTCACGATCATTTGAATAACCTGTAATGTTGGTTTAAACATTTCAATGTAAGATTTATTTATGTTTATAAAAAGTACATTTACTTTTTTCTTTGGTGATATAAAAAAGTTATAATTTTCAAGAATATCATTAAGACTGAAATTATAATGTTAATTAAAAATAATGAATCTTATTTATTATGTAAATTACTAAGAAAAGCATGAATGTTTATTTTTTATGAGTGTTATGAACGAATTTTTTTGTCTATTTTATATGTATTTAATTGTAGCTCAAAAGTATTTTGAAAAAGAAATGTATATACTTTCATATAATTATAAAATATTATTTATATGTAAGTAATAATTATGATTCGGTTATACAAACCTTGCACAAGTTTTGATGAAGCCCATTTCTTCTATCATCTAAACGAAGAACTTATTCTCACTCACTTTCTTTAAAAAATAAATTGTATCAAATGCATAGTTTCTTATTAAAAATCTTGGAAAATTTTTTTATTTATTATCACCTGCCGAATTCACAGATTAAGTGTTAAAATTTTTTAACCTTCAGTTTGACACTATTTTCAATGTTAAAATTGAAATTAATAAAAATTTTTAAGAATAAATAATAAATATTGTCATTTAAAGATACAAAAAGAAAATAAATTATTTAATTTTTCAACCAAAATTCTTGTCAAAGTTGATGTCATAAAATTGGAGATAAATATTTGTTGATATAATTTAACAAATCTTATGCAATTTTCCAAAATTTTGGATTCCAACAATAATTACAAAAAAAAAATTTATTATTATGTTATTTTATTAAAACTAGACGCTGTTCTTTAAATAAAACGATTAAAACGTATGACTTTCGTCTTCCTAATTTTTTTCTAATGAAAAATAAATAGCAGACAATTGAAAATAATTATTTAAGGGGTTATAATTACCAAATTTCTTAAAATGATCTCAATTTATGTTTCGCGCCTGATTATTAAATTATTATTTAAGCTATTTAATTATTTTAAAGGATTTTTAATAAATTAGAAAGATTAAGCCACGAAAGCGACAAAAGAAGATTATTATTTTGGCGCGCAAAATTCTTAACAATGATTGTTAACCTTTTGAAAATTGTCGATAAATATTTTATTGATTATTCAATGAATTTTAGACTTTTTATCAAAATTTTATTATATGGCACTCACGAATCACTTTTAATATGTAATTTTACTGAATACAGGCACTAAATCGATCAAATATACGAGTTTTGAAGAAAAATTTCGGAGCTCGAATTGTTCTTAACAAAGAATGGCGGTTAACTAATTTTTGGTGCAGGGGGTAAAAAATAGTTGCTTATAAAATTTGTTTAGAAATCGATTTTTTTCCATATTAGCAAACAACTTTTATAATAATTCCTATTCAATATGTAAGTTATTATTTTTAAAAAATATTTACTGAAATAATTGCCAAGTTTAAAATTCAAAAATATAATTTGTCTTTTTTAAATGCCCGCGCTTTCTGCAAAAAATTCAAATTTCATTGCTGTATTTAATTTCGGTTTTTTTCTGATATTCCTTTAGTTTTTGTAAGTTATATAAAACAATTGTTTTAAAACAAAAAAACATTGTTAAAAGTTGTTTGAATGATTTATATATTTATTTATAATTATGGTATGTATATAAATATAATTAAAAAATATTTTCAATTTTTATTCGTTATTCATCTTGTGACTGCGTAGATGGCGCTTTGACTTCCCGTTTCTTGAATTTCTGTGGTTTTATTTAAATTTTTGTCAGATTTTTACTACACTTATTATATAGTTTTTAATATTTATTTCGACATTTAATATTTTAATACATGATTATTTTAATTAATATATTTATATAAAATTTTACTTTAAAATATGCATTATAATTTATGAATAGATCTGAAAATTTAAGAGTAAAAATTTTATAATAGGAATAAATCTTAGTCAAATATTTATATTCAAAATGAAACGCGTAAAAAATAAATATTATGCTAAGAATAAGTGAGTATTTAACAAAATAAATTTTTAAAAGACAGTAAATAAATACAAACTTGTAACATTTCCAATTATTTTTATTTATTAAAGTATAAAAACAAAAACTTTCTTAAATTTAACATTTGATTTTGCATTAAAATTCCCACTTCAACAGAACATATTTCACAAGCAAGGTACAATAAAATACCTTAAAGTAAAAATTACTTCTATAATAATAAAAAAAAATCACCGGTAAATAATATTTTATGAAATTAAGTCAATTACATTATAAAAACAATAAATAATATAAATCCCTTCCAAGGCACGTAAATTTACAGCCAATCGAGTCTATTTTTACAATTATTGTCGTTTTTTTTTGTGCACAAGATGATGTTCCAAACATTTAATAAACCTAGGTACATATATAATTTAATTATTTTCAATATTTTTTAAAAAACACTTTCTAATTGAAAAACCTTTGTTTATTTTCTTTGTTAATTTTCATTTCTCCTTTGTCAGTCAATTCAATTTCTAGTTTAAGGAACTCCTACATTTTCTTCAGAAAATCACCTTGTACTTGCGCTTAATAAACGAAATTTGTTAATAAATAAAAAATAATTCAGTTACCGTAGTTTTTTCGCGACAGCTCTAAACCAGCTGCTAAAAATTGAAATTTTTTTGAAAAACAAAAGACCAAATTCATTTTAAATCAGATAGGCAGGACATGGTCGAAACTGTAAATTAATTTTATCTACAAAAATTTGTTTTTTAAAAAATTTTAGATGACTTGGATTTGTAAACATTTTAATTTTTAAAGTCGGAACTCTCGTTTATTTAAAATTAAACAAAAAAACCCTTACAAGTGTAAAAACTTTTTAAGTAATTGGGATATCTTATTCCTCTTCTACTGCCTGAAAGAAGTGTTAATCCTCTTTAAAAATTCATTGAAAAATTTTAAAAATGTTCTAAAATAAGAAAATAGCATCCGTTTTTCTAAAAAATTTTGAATTGCAATTACTTAATAACCCCATTGTTTTTTTGGTTGAAATTTTTTTTGGAAATCGTTGTCATAGTAAAAATTATTTTCCATAAGAATTTAACTTGTACCCGATTTTGGTAGAAGAGAAAAAAATTATTTTTTATTTTTTTAAAGGAAAATTTTATTTTCCTCTTCAAAAAATATAAAATAAGTTTTTTTTTGATATTTTTCTCTATTTCTCGTGTTTTCAAAACATTTCATCAAAATTCGCTTAAAAGCTAATTTTTAGAAAAAATTTTGCAGTGTATTTGAATACAAATAATTGATAGAAAACTTGTAATTTATCAGAAGCGATTATATTTCAAACATATCACATTTTTAGTTGAATTGAATTTTTTTATACAGTTTTAACTCATTTCATTAGAAAATTCAAATTAAAAAATGGTTTTTTAGCTAAATAAAAATAATATTAAAGTTAATTTCACCAAATTCTTATCAAGTTTCACATTTCTAAAAAAAAAAATTAGGTTGGGTGAAATTTTGTTGTCAAATAATAATTATTTAACATTTTATGTTTTTTCTTTGAATCAAGAGAAATTATTTTATTTTTAGCCAATCTTGACAAATAATAGCTCATTTTTCTCTTTACAATTTTATTTGTTGGCTTTTATTAAATAAAACTTTGTTTAAAAATATATCTAAATTAAGTTTTATTTATTTAATAACTTTTGAATAAAATATTTTAAAAAACCCAACCAATAAAATTGTAGAAAATGTTTTAACAAGTAAAATGAGCTATTGTTTATCAAAATAGGATGATAATTTAACTAGAATTAAATTAAAAAACACGAAACGTTAAATTATTATTTGACAACAAATTTTAGCACAACCTAATTTTTTACGAAAAATGTACACTTGTATATTTGGTAAAACAGGGTGGCCACAAGATTCAGTTTATCCATTTCCCTGACATTTTACTGACTTTACAACGAAATTCCCTGACAAAAATTTGTTTATTCAGAGTAAAGACAAAAATCTGTCAACAACTCAAAAATAAACCAATTTTAATGTCATTTTTTTTAAAAATACTCATAAATGTTTCTACTATAACGCTTAAGTTGGTAATAAAAAATCAAGACTTTTAATATTAACTAAAAAAAAATGTTAATAACTTCATAAAATATAAAAAATTATTTTTTTAGAGTGATTTCAAGGGATTTCGATATAATCACTTCAAAAATTTTTATTACAAACTTAGAATTCGTTTCTTTTGTAAAATTAATTCGCCACTATTGGCCTAGAGTCCTAATACAATTTAGAATGTTAACAAAAAATTTTTATATTGTCTAAACAATAGTTAAGCTTAAGTTAGTTTAGTAGTTAAGCATTATTGTACAAACATTAATAAGTATTTTCGAAAAAAAAGAATCGATTCATTTTTGAGTTTGTCTAAAGATTTTTGTCAAAAATAGTAACTTTGACCGCACTATGGTCCGTCTCAATTTATTTATTTTCCCTGACAAAAAACTTTTTTCCCTGTCATATCCCTGACTTTACTGACAAAAAATTTTTTTCCTGTCATTTCCCTGACTTTACTGACACGTGGCCACCCTGTAAAATCAATTATAATTACATTTTTATTTCATGTGAAAAGAAAAACCATTTTTTAGTTTAAGGTTATGTCAATGGCGAAAACCTCCTTAAGCTCAAAATATGATATGTTTAAAATATAAATGCTTATGATAAATTACACGTTTTCGAACAATTATTTGCTTATTTGCATCCAAAAAGACTGCAAAGTTTTCGAAACATTAGCTTTTAATCGAATTTTAATTTTAGAATAAACAATAATTTTTTTCTCTTCTACCAAAATCGGGCAAAATTTAAATTCTTATAGAAAATAATCTTTACAATAACGACGATTTCCAAAAAAAAAATTTCAACCAAAAAAACAATGGATTTTTTGAGTAATTGCAATTCAAAATTTTTTAGTAAAATAGCCGCTATTTTGTTATTTTAAAACATTTTCAATTGATTCATAAAGAGGACTAACAACTCTTTCAGGCCATAGAAAAGGAATAAGATATCCCAGTTACCTACTCAAAAAGTTATTTCACTTGTAAGGTTTTTTTTTCTTAAATTTTAAATAAATGAGAGTTCCAACTTTAAAATTTATAATCTTTATAACTTCATAAAATTTTTTTTCTAGTTAAACAAAAACATACGTGTCTTCTAAAATTAATTGAAAAACAACTTATTGGAGATAAAATTGATTTTTAGTTCCGACCATATCGAGTCTGCCTGATTTGAAATGAATTTGGGCTATATATGAATTTTTTGTTTATTCATTCTTATAAAAAGTCTTGATTAGCAGACAAATAAAAATAAAAATTTAAGAACCATAATTAAAAAACAAAATTTTAACATCCTCCATCATTTAATAACAATAAATATATATATAATTAAAATACTTTCTCTATGAGGAAGTAATTTAAGTTAAATATTTCAATTTCCAGCAGCAAATTTTGTCAAGAATTGCCGCGGTAAAAACTACCTTAAGAATATCTGTTCTCATCAACTGGAGAATCCAGGATTTGTGTGCTCGATGACGCACCTTCTGCAGTATTGTTTAACTGCTCGGTATCCCATCCACGTGATTCGCGGACATTCGCCAATATTGAGTTGCTGAAGCCCTCTGACATAATAAGCGAGAGCCTCAAGTCCAGAGTCTGAGACACGTTCGCAGCCACAGAGCGAGAGTTTCTTCAAATTTGGACAGCCTGTCGACAGAGCCTCTAGAGTAGCATCTCCAATGTCACATTTTCCTAAATCCAGTGCTCTAATTCTTGGACAGCCACGAGCAAGAGCAACAGTGGCACTATCGCTGAGAGCCTCGCAACCACGTGCATTCAGATACCTCAACTTATAACAATGCCGAGCAACAACTAAAAGCCCAGCGTCCGAAACCCGATCACACTTCCCCACTGAAAAGTAACGTAAAGATGGCCCTAAACACGCAGCAAGCTCTCGCACTCCAAAATCCGTTATTCTCGTGCAATCAGAGACAGATAATTGTCGCAGTCCTCCACAACAGGAAGCGATAGCGATTAGACTCGTGTCAGTAATTCGAAAACATCTGCGCAGATAAAGGCAAGAGAGATGAGGCATCCTCGAAAGACTTAGAACCAGTCCGGAATCATCAATTTCGTGACAATCACTGAGATCGAGAGTCTGCAGCTGAAGAGTCGCAACCCTCGAGTAAGCTTTAGTTATTCGACTGCAATCAGTCATGTCGAGTTCCTTCAAATGAATGCAATTGTCCAGAATAATAGTTACATTAGCGTCGTTAACACGCTTGGAATGTGTGAGTGTTAAGGACGTTAAACTGGAGAATGGAAGAGAATCAAAGATTCCAGAGAGACCGGTTGCTCCGTCCAGGACAAGTCGACGAATTGTCGTGTAAAGACCTCGTCGAGCAAGTGTATTCAGAGCGATTGTCGCATTCTGGGGATGACGGACTTGAACTTCTCTCCAGAGAGAAGGATGCCACGCGATTTCCCAAAGACGTCTGCATGTCTGGGCAAGAGAGCAACGATCTCTGGTGGACAGCCATCTGAAAATTTTTATAAGCAGGGTGTCGTCGAGATCGCATAGTCCGAGGACATACAGGTGTCTTTGCTGGAAAAGTTGCTTTCTGACTGGTAAGGCAATGGAGGGCGATGATGATAATCGGCACACATTATTGTCTAGAGTGTGATAACCAAGATCTACGGTGTCCGAGCTGGGTCGAAAAAGAGCCAGCTTCTGCGAGTGATGACTTCCTTCTCGACTTGAAATACTTTGATCCCCGTACCGATGGTAGAGTGGACTCGAACCATCCATTCCATCGTCTTTTCTGCAAAAATTGAACAAATTAGTTTTATCATTAAAGTTTTGGGGCATTAGAATGTCTGTAAATATTTATCCTGACAAAATTCATTTTAAATCAGGCAGTCTAGACAGGGTCGGAACTGAAAATCAAATTTATATCCAAAAAGGTGTTTGTTAAAGAATTTTATACGACACGTATTTTTTGTTTAGCTGAAAAAAATGTGTATGAAGTTATAAAGACAGGGTTGCTACGTTTCTGGAAAGCCTGGAATTATCATGGAATTTTTTTGTAGACGGGGAAAATCTAGAAAAGTCAGGGAATTTTATAAAATGTTGTTTTAAAAAATGAATTTAATTAAACTTCACTTTTTATGATTTCAATCAGTTATATTTCATTTAAAATAAGTTGAAAACTGCTGTATTGTCGATGACTTTTACGTAATTGATCAATAGAAAATAATTGAAATTTTTAATGCTGTTACTGAAATCGAAAATTATTTTCATCTGTATCAATCAGTGAATCAATTATTGTTTTGAAATTTCAATAAAATTCTTTAACTATTTTCTTCAATTTTCATTTATTTTCTAAAAATTTTTCTATCATTTTCTACAGTTTTTAATTGACAACTTAATATTCTCCTTCAATTTTATAAGTATTATTTAATATTTTCAATAATTTTGTTCTATTATCGATTATTCTCGACATTTCTCGAACTGTTTTTTCTTTTATTTTCAATTGTTAAGTATTTTTCGTAATGTTTAACTATTTTAGTCATTTAGTAATTTTTCTTTTAATTATCAATTATCAATTATTACAATTTCAATTTAATTCTTTAATCTTCAATTTATTTCTTCCATTTTAAATATTTTCTTCAATTATTATTCTCGTCATTTTTCAATTATTTTTTTCAATTATTAATTATTTTCCACAATTCACAATTATTTCCTACAATTTTTTTAATTACTTTATTAAAACTTTATAATTAATCTTTCATTTTTACTTTTTTTTATGTCTATTAATCTAATCATTTTTCGAATTTTCTTTTCAATTGTCTATTATTTTCGTCATTTTTCAGATATTTTCTTCAGTTTTTCATTTATTCTCGTCATTTTTCAATTATTTCTTTAAACTTTTAATTTTTTTCCGCAATTTTCAATTATTTCCTACAAATTTTTCAATTTACAATTATTCTCCTTAAATTTTATATTTTTCTTTAATTTTAAAAATTATTTTATTTTGTTGTCAATTATTCTCGACAGTTTCCTAATTTTTTTTCAATTGTCAATTATTTTCTCAAAATTTTAATTCAATTTCTTAATTTTTAATTTAATTTTTCAATTTTTAATTATTTTCTTCTTTTCTCAATTATTATTTTCAATTTGAAATTACAGTTAATATTTCTAGTTTAATTTTTTCAATTATTTTTTTTTAGTTGTCTATTAATCCAATCACTTTTTGAATTCTGTTTTTAATTCTCAATTTTTGTTGTCATTTTTTTAGATATTTTTTTAAATTTTTTCAATTATTCTATTCGTTTTTCAATTATTTTTTACAATTATTAATCATTTTATTTATTTTTTATTTCAGTTCCTAAACGGGTAAAAAACCCTGTGTAGTTCATAAAAAATATTTTCTTCAATTTTCAATTGTTTTCCGAAAATTTTCAATTATTTCCTAAAATAATTAAAATCCTAAAATTTTTAGTCATTCACTTAAAATTGTATAATTATTCTTTGATTTTTTTAATTTTTTTGTTCGGTTGTGTATTAATCTAACCATTTTTTTCAAATTTAATCAACAATCAACAAATATAAAAAAAACGTTTTTCTTGCTATTTTTCTCTATTTCTCGTTTCTTCAACAAATTTTGTCAAAATTCGATAAAAAGCTTATTTTCAGAAAATTTTGCAGTGTATTTGGATGCAAATAAGCAAATAATTTTTCGAAAATGATCAAATATCAAGTTTCACGTAACTCAGAAAAAATTAGGTTGGGTCAAAATTTGTTGTCAAATAATAATTATTTAACATTTTATGTCTCTTCATTTAATCTAGTGGAAATATGTTATTTTTATGCAATCTTGACGAATAATAGCTCATTTTTCTCTTTATAAAATTATTTATAATTTTATTTGACATTTGTTAAATAAAATTTTCTTAAAAAATATATCTAAATCACATTTTATTGATTCAATAACTTTTAAATAAAATATTTTGAAAAACCTAATCAATAAAATTGTAGAGAATATTTCAACAAGTAAGATGAGCTATTATTTATCGAAATAAAATAAAATTTTAACTAGATTTTAAAAAAAAAAAAAAAATGTTAAATTGACAACAAATTTTAGCTTAACGTAATTTTTTATCAAAAATGTACACTTTTATATTTTCAAATTTGGTGATATTAATTATAAATAACATTTTTATTTGTTGTGAAAAGCCTTTTTTAGTTTGAGGATATGAGAGAACCTCCTAAAACTAAAAATCTGATATGTTTAAAATATAAGCGCTTCTGATAAATTACACGTTTTCAAACAATTATTTGCTTATTTGCATCCAAAAAGACTACTAAGTTTTTAAAATATTAGCTTTTAATCGGATTGTGACGAAAGTTGTTGAAAAAACAATAAATAGAGAAAAATAGCAAGAAAACTTTTTTTATATTCTTTGAAGAGGAATAACTTTTATTTTGGAGATTTTTTAATAACTAGTATATTTTTTGAGAAAATTTAAATTTTCCTTTTAAAAAATAAAAAATAATTTTTTTCTTTTCTACTAAAATCGGGCACAAATTAAGTTTTTATAGAAAATAATCTTCATTATGACGATGATTTCTGAATACAGTTTCAACCCAAAAAAAAAACGTTGCGGTTTTTGACTAATTGCAATTAAATTTTTTTTATTAAAACGTTCGCCATTTTGTTATTTTAGAACATTTTTAAAAAATTTTAATGGATTTTTAAAGAGGACAAACAACTCTTTCAGTCCGTAGAAAAGGAATAAGATATCCCAATTACTTAAAAAATTATTATACTTCCAAAGTTTTTTTCCTTAATTTTTAAATAAACGAGAGTTCCGACTTTAAAAATTAAAATATTTATACCTCCATGAAAATTCTGTTTTCAGCTAAACAAAAAAATACGTGTCGTTTATAATTCTTTGAAAAGCAATATTTTGGAGATAAATTTGATTTTCAGTTCCCACCATGTCCAGCCTGCCTGAATTGAAATGATTTTTGTCTCCTGAAATTATAAACATTTCATTTTAGATTAATTTCTTAAAATCTCTTTTGGGACAAAAGTGTATTTTCCTTGACACCCTAAATAAAGGAAAGTTTGTTTATTATGAATTAAAAATTACATTTTTCATTAACATTTAGAAAAATAAAATTTCGATTTACAGAAAATTTGGAAAAACGAACCAAAATATATCATTATTGTATTTAATTGCTTTATTATTGTTTTTTAATTTTTGGTAATTAAATGTTAAAATCTGCAAATGTTTATTTTTATTTAAATAATTAAGAAATTGGGTATAATTACAATTTGAATAATTTTCATTCAAAAGTATCAATTATCAATTTAATACACTTAATTCCCAAACATTAACAACATTATTTACACTCTTTTTTGTTAATCTTTCTTCTCATTTCAACATGACATGAATTCAATCTGAATTAAATTACTTTTAAAAACTTACTCCAAAAATACTTTTTAACCAACTTTACCTGAATCTTAAGATCTTTATAATTTATTCTCTGCGGCAGTTAATAAAAAAAAACTATTATTAAATTAACGAAACCTGTGTAACACTTGAATATGGCCAAAAGTTTAACAATCAACAGCAGGCAAGAAACAATTAAAAAAAATTGTCGGAATTTGTTTTACAGTTACGGTTGAGTACCCGATTGAAATATTTAGATCCTTCGAAGATAAAGACCACAAATCTGGATAAGTCTGTGAAAAACCTGAAGGTGTGCCTAGAATTCCTACCTAGATGACGATGACGCAATGAGGAATCAACGACCCTGTGCAACATCAAGGAGTTCAACAGATTTGTTTGTCGCCATTTTCATCCAACTTGATTCCACATCGATCCTTGTATCGACAAATCAGCAGCAGAAGGTTAAAACGATTTCCTTTTTGCAATTCTTGGCACACAAATAACACTTAAAACAATAACTATTATTTTGAAAGTTTATTACACTATTTACAATACATTAAACTATCTATAAAAATCCATTTTTGTAAGAAAAGTTAAAAAACATGTCAATCGGGATGGAAAGGTATTTGTCAATTTTGCTTTCATATGGATGTCGTTTTGTGATTGGTTGACGGTCACGTGATGCTCTCAAAGCCGCGCTTTTTAAACAGGAAAAATTTGTTAAACATATAGCATAATAGTTTTAAATTATACATTTATATTACACATAAAACTTTATGATAATAATAATAATTTAAGACATTATTTTTAATAAATTTGTGAGTTCCTCGGAAATAAAAACCTATTCACTTTTTCTGAATCGGTCACGAGCTCAAGTGAATCTGCTTCCTTAAAAAGAAATTTCCGATTTATTCTGATTCAAATCATTTTAATTTTCCAAGTGTTTTTTATTTTTTAGAAATATTTTCAACAAAAATTTTATATATTCTAAAATGTATGTAAAATATGACGATCTAACCTCAAAGTTTCCAAACCAATTCATAATTGTCAAAACCGATTAAATAAATTTTGTATTAATAGAAAATCACTTATTAAAAATAACTCCGATTCAAAACTATATTCAGAATGTCAATCATTAATCTGCTTTTTTAAAAACTCTGATTCACTAGAGGTTTTAATCAATAAGTTTTTTTATGGGGTTATGAAAAATAAGAAAATAAATAAATTACAATAAGTTTAGATTAAAAATTAATATTATTAAGATGTCAAATTTGTGTTTTACTCTACTTTTTTGTAAAATTTATTTAGGATTTATCAAATTTTGTAAACTAAAATTGTATTTACCCGCAGAAAGATGTTTATTATTCGTAAGGAATGTTTTCTTTAAATATTTATTAATATTATAAATAATCACACTATAAAAATTATTTTCTTGGATTAATAATGAATGGAACATGTTGGAAATCATTTTCATTAAACAATAAATTTAACAACTTTTACCAGAAATAAAAATAAATCATTTAGAGATAATTTATTGGGAAAAAAAGGTGTTAATTTTATTACATGTGTTGCAATAATAGAATAAAAAGTTGTTTTAAAATTCTTACACTGACTAAGCGTTTATTAAAAACTTATTGTCGAAGAAATCAATTATAGGTGAAGAACATCATGATAAAATTCTGCAATCGTCCATCTGATGACGCATTTCTTATAATAAACATTCAAATAGCAATTCTTCGAAAATTTCAAATTACCTGATGCCTAATAATAATTATAGAACCAAATGGTGTTAATTTAGTATCTTCAAAAATCTACATCAAAATGTGAAATATTTAAAAATCATTTAATTTAATCTCATGTGTTCAAATTTAAATGCTTCTAAAATTGGAATTGACATGCATTTAATTTTGGCCTTGAAAATTGACTACAATCAAATATATAAACGTCAAAATATAAATATATTCATCTTTGGAAACATTCAAATAATTTAATATTACCTTTAAAATTGAAAACATTTTTGATACATGCTTTAAGGATGTTTGACCTTATGACATAACCTCATACCAAAAATTAGTTTCTATCATGAAAATAAAGAGAATCAAAAGTTGTCCTTAATAAATTTTAAAATATCTACTTCTAAAATTTTCAAGTCAAATTATTTTGGATTAAAATATTTTGTCATTTACGCATTATTTAACATTTTGTGTCTTTTCTTCAAATCTAAAGAAATATTGCAATTTTTATCCACTTATGTTAAATAATGGCTCATTTTGTTCTTTGAAACATTTTATATATAAATTTAGAATTTTATTAAAAATGTTTAATTCAAAAATAATGAAAAAAATGTATCTTTCATGTTTTTTATATAATGGTTTCTGAACAATACATTTTTAATAAAATTCTATGAGTAGAATTGTAGAGAATGTTTTAAAGAATAAAATGAGCCATTATTTGACATAGAATTAAAATTGAAATTTTTCATTAGATTTTAAGATAAAACACAAAATATTCAATACCTATAATGCGTGAATGGAAAAATATTTTAATCCAAAATAATTTTATTTGAAAATTGTATAAGTAGATCTTTTAAAACTTGTTAAAAACAATTTTAATTTTATTTTATTTTCATGTTAAAAATACTTTTTAGTTTGAGGTTATGTCGCAGGGTCAAACATCTTAAAAAATCCCAAAAATAAAAGTTTAAAATTTATAAACCTTCCAATGTCGTAAAACAATTCATTGTTTCTTTAATTTTTAAAATAAATAAATCTTTAGAAAATTCTTTTACGCTTGATTCGAAATAAATCACAATTGAGTTAATTCGATTAAAAAAATCGAGACAGTTCCAATACTCATAAAATAAGAATTTGTTCTAGGCAATTTTTCAAAAATATGAAATTTACGATTCATTTCTTTGTTTACAGCAAGCTACTCATTATAAATTCCTTTTTTTTTCTCTCACAATTCTTCGGCGTGTCTTCTTCACGGGTGCACATGCAGAAGAAAGAGAAAACGACAGGATGAACCGGTATGTGGACGAGCTGAAATGTCTGCATAAAATATGGGCCGAGAATATTGCTTGAGACAGACTTCGTATCGGTTAAGGACTTTGAAAGATCTTCGTCTAAAATTAAATTTTAGTCAGTCCACTTTTTCTTCTTTCTGATGCTTCGAAAGAATCCACTCGTCTCAGATTTAATGTCCTGGAAAACAGCAATCCCGATTATTTATTAACATTTACAAATATTTACGAGAGTAAAAGATTACAAAATTGTAATTAAAATTAATTCAATTATTAAAACTTCTTTTAATTTATTAAAATAACTATTATTACGTTTATTAAAACAAATTTTATTTATTAAAATAACTATTATTACGTTTATTAAAACAAATTTTATTTATTAAAAAAAATATGCATACTTTGAAATAACTCAAAGAGAAAGTTCATTTAGAAAAATTATGACACTAGAATTTTCTCTGAAGAATTTGAAATTCAAAAATATACATATTTTGTCTAAATCTGATTTTTGATAAAAACTAAATGAAATTTTATAGCGTGAAATTTAATTATTTTTCTTACAATAGATAAATTAGTTTTAGAAAATAATCGACGAAAAATTTATTAAGATATAAAAAAATCGGTAATTTAGAATTACATTTACTGAAATTCGATTTAGTAAATATTTTGAGATTTTAATCGATTTAAATTTAGATAGAATTAAATTTGAAATTAATTGGAATTCTGTCCGAGATAAATTTTAAGTAATTCAATTTTAAATTACTTGAAAAAATAGACTAAAAATTAAATTAGATTGAAAATTGGCCAAATTAAAGTTTATATCAATTGAAATTTAAATTAATTTATATTTAAAATAAAAATTATTCAATTAAAACTTTCAAATTTATATTTCATAAAATTCGAATCGATAAAAATTCAACTAGATTGACAGTTGGATAAATTGAAGTGTGGATTAATTGAAATTTGAAGAGATGGAAATTAAAATCGATTAAAATTAAAATTTGATAGGATCATTTGAATTGATTCAAGTTCAGACAGACAGACATTGCTTAAAATTATGATTTGAAATTGACAAAATTGCAAATCAATAAATATTTTTTTAAATAGAAATTTTACCAGTTTTTATTTTTTTTGAAATTTTGATAGATTGAAGTTTGAATCGATTAAAAGAAAAAAAAAAATTAAATTTTTGAAGTTTTGATCTATTTGAATTTAAATAAATTAAATTTTTGATCCAGTGAATGTTAAATTATTAAAAAATGTAAATCGATTAAAATTTCAATAATTTGAAAATTCGTTAAATTGAAGTTTTGATCTTATTGAAAATTCAATTAGTCCAAATTTTAATTTTGTATCGATGGAAATTTGAATCGATTAAAATAAAAGGACAATTAGGAAATTAGTATCTTGTAGAATTTGAAAATTTTGCCGAATTGAATTTTTCGTCCATTCTTCAAAATCAAACAATTTCTGAACAATTTTGAAGATTATTTTGAATTTTTGCAACATTTTACGAATGGATTTTACAAAACTGATTTTTTTCAAATGTATTTATCCAAAAATAGATTTTCTCTCTCATTTGTCTTCTAATGGCTTCATAATTATTGAAAGTGACGAAATCTAATCTTCCGAAAACAAAACATTCCAAATCAGAAAGAAATTTTAGTTGAATCCTTTCTCGAAATGATTGAATTACTTCGACAATTTAGCATAACTTTCTATTTCTACGAGAAACTCTTTTCTCACCAAACAGCCTTGTCAATGCCAACAATATTTTACTTAGAAACTCGACACGGGTAACTAGCGGTGAACAAATTTTTTTTTAATTTTAGAAATAATGCTTCTAATAATAATAAAAATGCTTATTCAGCTTCTGGTTTACAATGAATTGCAGAATTTACTTCTTGTTTTGCGGCAATTAGAAGACAACTTTACAAAATTTATGGCTCAGATGGTTCAAGAGATAGGTAATCTTTTGCTCATTAAACATTCTTTTCTTCTTAGATAAATGTCGAAACCACATTTTCTTTTATCGTGTATTTTTGAATAGAATTCACATTCAAATGTGCATAAATAGAAAATAAATTATTTGATTTTTTTGCAGATGAATTTTTGCATCTGGAAAATGGAATAAAGTTGTTTTTAGTTGGAAACTTTGTCATCGAGTATTGCTCACCTTATATGCGATAAAGAAAAAGAGGGACAATACCAATTGAGAAAAAGTTTCATCAAGGCCTTTCACGTCAGACACAAACACAGACAAAATTAACATTATTGTATGGTGTTCTCGATTCATCTCACAAAATTTGTCCAGAAGATGAAAATCCTCCTCCTTGTTCTTCCGTATTTCTGAAAAATTCACATAAATATCAATATTTGCAAAAAATTACAAATTTTTAATATAATCTATAATTACAAGAAAGGAAATTTATTTAACTAAATATATTTAATCGAGGCGCAAGTTTTCAAAAGTAGATACCTAAATCCATTTTTCAAAAAAATAGAAAAAAACAAAAATTTAGCACCTAAAAAATCTGTCAAGTTGATTTAAATTTTTTACTGTAAACAAAAATTACAAAATCGTTTAAATTCCCTAATTTTTATAGACTTTAATTAAAATCAAATCATCCCAAGTTCAAATAACATTCTTATATAAATTTTCTAATTTATATAATTAACTTTAGAGGTTATGTGTAAAGCTGAATTTATTTAAATTTCTCGAAATAACAAAATATGGATTATTTATCATCTTTTGAAAACTTGCTTCTTTCAATTGTTAAAATACTTTCTCTATGAGATTATAAAAGAAACTCAGGCAAAATAAGATTTTTTTTTATAAAAATTGAGTTGGCTAGAAATACAAGTAAGAAATTTTTGATGAAATTGTTGAATAAAAAATCAATTTAGTGGGCTCACCTTTTTCTCAATGTAAAAATTACGAAATACAGCTGTAAACCCTAGTGAAAGTTGCTGGAGGCTCTTGACTAAAGAATCATTTTTCTGGGTATGTATAAATTAATTACGAGTTTCCTAAGTAATTTAGGAATTAAGCAACTTTTTGATAAGTTCAATTTGCGAAATGAGTATTGTGAGTCATCTACTTAAAAAGTGAATCTTCTATTTCATAATCCACTATAGTATATAGTTTTTGTTAGCCATTTAATGATCCTTCTTGAGCAGTTCCACCGAAATAATGACAGTAATTACGTTCGTTTTATAAATGATTATTCAAGGGCGCCTTCAAAACTCGCCAAGGAGAAATCGAAAACAGACAGAAAAAAAAAACAGTTCACAGTAAATCAAAATTTTTTTCTGTCCTTAAAATACCTTACGATTTTTTTCTTTCACAAAACAGTTTTTTTATTAGCCTCGGCTAAGTAAATTTGAAATTATATTTCTGCTGATTCAATATTTACGGGAAAATAAAATAAAGCAAAAAAAAAAAAAAGAATGAGAGTTAAAAGCAGAATTCTAGTGACTTTTAATTTCGTTTTGTCAGGAAATAAAAAAATGGCAAAAATTCTTGCTCGGTTTTTAAAAGATCACAGGTCAAATTGAAAAATAGTTGATTTTGATGAAAAAAGGAAATATAACTGAAAGAGATAAAAAATATTTTTACAATACGAATATTTTAAATGTAAAACTTAATTTTATTTATTGTATTAAATAATAATTAAGGTGTGATTTTATTCGAATAATTAAATTATTTAAAACATACAGGAAATTTTCCTTTTGCGTCAAGATTAATCGGAGAGTTGTATATATTATAGATTAAGATAGAGTTAAGTGGAAATTTAGCATCTTTTTATTATAAAAAGGACATAATTAATACAACTTATGATTTCGATTTTCCTTTTGCAAAGGTCGAGTACGGAAAATTAATTATGTAATATTATTTCCGGCGACGAGTATTAAAAACATTAATTATTCGATAACCGGATTTACATTAATATTGAATAAATGTTTTTAATTAAATCTCTGTCTGAACCCTTGATTACATTCCAACAAGTTAATACGCTTCATTTTACAAAATCATTTAGATTTTTCCTCCTTATTTGGTAACGGCAATTTTTCACCTTCTCTTACTTAATTAATTTTGTATTATTTTATAATACTTTAAAATTTTATTTACTTGTCGCCAACTTATTTGTTACTTTAAATTCTGTTATTAATTGATCGTAAACTCCAGACATTGGGGTCAAAATTCTTCTAAAATTTTAAAAATGTAAAAAGGGCCTATCAAATCAAGATTTTTCTATTTTGAATTAAAAAAAACCTGTTTTCTTAACGGAATAAAAACTCGTAAATCACGAAATTCCAATCACAGCGGGTCTATTATTCAAACGATTATTTTTTTCTAACTGACCGTACTAATTAGAAGGGATAAATAATTTGTTTTTTTTTTACTGTACTGTAATATTTGATTTTATGAAATTTTATTTATTTTAAGAATTCAATTTCTTGTAATTTTTACTGTTTTTAAACTTTTATGTAAGAAATTTATATATCCCTTGAACTGACATTCGCAACCCTAGCCTGGACGCCTTATAAATAATTTTTTTTTAATCTTGTAGGAGACATCGCATCATTCCGGTTTTATAACGGTTTAGCTTCCCTTATTGCGTGAGAATGAAACCAGAATCAATACAGTGCAAGTATCAGAGCACAATTATTGATGGATAAAGTAACCAACTTTCACCCATCTTGAATTTCCTAAATACAAAATTAATTTTTAAAAACTAAATAAATCGATAAAGTAGAATCAGGTGAGCAATTCTCTTTTTTCTACAACGCAAAAAAAAATGTAAGTCCTGATTACAAAACGATTAATACATTTTAAAACAAATAATAAAATGCACAAAAAAAATTCTTTTATGATTCTCCATAAATTTGATTAAACAAATCGTGCCAAACTTATAAACATATATCTTTTATCAGGAAACTCAGAAAAAGCTGCTGAAGATATTTAATACTTAAAAAACATTTAATATTTTAAATATATGCGTGTATTTTATATTTTAAACGAGATTTTAAATATGAGATTTAAGGGGCGTATGATTATATCTACCATTTAAAAATATTTAACTCGAATTTTCAATATTTCGAAATCAAGTGCGACAGTTCTGTTACATAAACATATTCTATGAAATAAAAGTTCGTTAAATTCAAGGTTAAATTATACATTTTATTACTATGTTAATATTTGACTAAATTGAAATTCTGTCGAGTGTAAATTTAAATTATTAACATTTGTACTAATATGAAAATTCGACGTTTTGAACAATCTATCTGATGGAAGATATACTTCAAATTTATGAAATTTATTAAAAAGCATTTCTATCTAATACAATTTACATAACCTCAAATTTCTGTTAATTAATTATTATTTTTAATAAAAAGTATCCTTAAATAAATTTTTTACAAGTTAAATGTCTGCGAAATAAAACTTCACTACATTTGCCATTCTTTTAACAGCAGAGTCGAAAAAATAGAATTCATTCAGCAAATGATTATTATTATGAATAAAATTACGAATGAATTAAAATTTGAATAAATGAATATTTGAGTAAATAGAAATTCTTTGCGATAAAAATCCTTCTACAATTTTGTTCGAATAATCTGTTTCTGTAAAATAACAGTTCTCAGCTTTGGATTTCGAAATATTGAAAATTTGGGTTAAATATTTTTATTGTATAATCGCCCCAGATTTAATATTTTTAACAATGTACATTTTTGGTCAAATTTACAATACCCTCCCGTTTTTTTTAATACTATAAAAACACTTTCCCTCAGTTCAAATTGCAGGAATATTTATCTTTTTTTCATTCCGTGTGGCAAAATTAAAAATTTTAACAATATTAAATATCTTTTTCTATTGTGGACATATTTTCTTTGTAGTCGGCCATGTTGAATTTATGAATTTTACCATTTTGTACGAAATTTATAATACATAAAATATTATTGAATAATAAATAATATTAAACAAATCAAGTCTGGTCTTTTGTTACTAAACAATACTAAAATAAAAAAATAAAATATATTAAAATATTCAATATCAATAATATTATTAAATATATTTAAATTTAAATACGTTCAGTTAACGCAAAAGAGCAATGTTTGGAATTTCTAGTTGTAATTACAGAGATGCTTCAAGAGAATTTCATAATATCCACCATAAATTTGTCCTATAGTCATTATTTCAGACGCCTTTAATCTACCTAATTCACAAAGTGATTACATTCATTAGAAGATTGCGAGTGGAACATTGGAAGCGTTGGTGTTTTAAAGAGCACGTTTGAAATATTTGTATTTAATTACTTTTTCTTTCGCAAACAGTACTGTTATTTACCGAATATTGCACGTTCAAAAACATAAAACACAATCAACTACACTTTTTTATCAGTATAAAAATCATTTTTAAATTTAATAACTTCTTCACCATTATCTTACTCAATCCTTTGCACCTCATATATATATATGTACTATAAAATCCAAACAATTTGTTCTAATATCGAGTTTTAACACTATTTTTTTTTTTAATAAAAAATTGGGCACACTTAAAATTTTACACATTTAAACTGTACAATGATAAACTCTACAAGTTAAATTCTACAATTAAAAGTTCCAAATTTTGTGTATAGGAAATAACTTATTACAAAATATTTAATTTGGGGGTGAAAAACGACTTTTTAGTTTGAGGTTATGTAAAGGGAGAGAATCCCCTTAATATTAATCTTTTATAAAAAACCCTATATTGCAATATAGTTTAAATGTGTAGAATTTATCTCTGTAGGGGTTAAAATTAATGTTTTATAAAAAATCTTATTGTAGAGTTTTAATGTGTAGAATTTAAATGTGTAGAATTTTAGCCGCGCCAAAATTTGTTATATTTTTGTTAAATTCGGAGGTTCGTTAGTAAATAAAAAGCAAGATATTTGATAATTTACGTATGTATTATAAGTAATTCAAAAACTTCTACAAGCAAATCGTGTGCATATCAACCTTCGCTCAAGCACAATTTTTCTACTTCCTTTTTTGAAATCTTAAAAACAATCTCAGTCGTTTGAGCTTAGGTTGTAAATTAAAATTAGAATATAATATAAAAATAAACACAAGTCGACGATACAAGTTATGAACGCAGATATGTAAATAAATATCGACTTGTCACATGGTCATTGTCAAGAACAATTATTATCGTATAATTATTACATGTAACGTCAACTTTAAATAGATTACATGATATACGCATTATGCAATAAAATACTGATTACCGCTAAGTACTTACAGTTTATCTGTGATATTTAAAAAAATTTAATTCACAGTGCAACAATGACTCGTGTTTAAATTACAATATTTACACAATCTCAAACGAGACATTATTTTATTTTCAATTTTACCTAAGGCATTCGCATTTCCCAGTAACAAGGCTTGAATTAGATATAATTAAATATTTCAGAGTTATAATGAAAATGTGATCTTTTTGTATTTAATTTAATTCCTGATTTGAATCCAAAGCTCAATTACTGCTTTGGTTCTATTCCACTGACAGCAATAGATAAAAATTTTCTCCAATTACATCCAATTCTTTTAATAGAAAAATGCAGTACAGTGCTAATTAAAATTAAGAAAATTAAATATTGTTTGTTTTTTAAGCTAAAATTTTGATTTTTTGAAATTCTAAATCTAAAAGTCCTAACAATTATGGATATCTAAAAATTTTTGAAAAAGACTTAGAATTAAAGAAATAGCAGCTTATCTCGTAAACAGTCACAGATATTACAAATCTGACATCAATTTTGAGTTTGGGTAATAAGTATATAAACCGAATTTATAAATCATGAAAAACAAGTATAATATTAAAATACTAAATATAAATTATTTATACATTGTAAAAAGGAATAATTTCTAAATGTTGAGTAGCTGGAATTAAAACGAATAGGATACTCTTGTTTTTCTTTGCTGATTTGGAAATTAAGCTTTGGATTCAAATCAGGAATTCAGTCGGATTAAAATTTCCAATTACATTCTATTCCAGCCTTCTTGCCGGGTTCTCATCTTTAACAGACAAAATACAGTAAAAATAAAAACGAAAATCTGTTGCATTCACTTATACAAGGAAAAATTAATTAAAAACTTTCAAGGATTAAGCAAAAAATTGTGAATTTTTCTTTAAATTAGTAAACAATTGGAATTTATACAATAAATTAATCAAAAAAAAATTTGATTACTTTAATTTAAATGATCCTAAATTTGATTTAAATTGATTTTAAAGAATGCTTGATCCTTGTTTAAAAAAACTCAACATAAATTCGCAAATAGACTAAAACTTGAGCAAAATGTTGGAAAATATTACCAGTTAACTTAATTTTTTTAATTACAATTCTACTGTTGAGTGTGTTTTCTAAATTAAATTTACAAATTGAATTTCTTCTAAATTTCGTTTTGGCATGTTGAAAAAATCAACAGTATACACATACAATATATGAATCTAGTTAATTCGAAGCATTAAAATATATAGGAACACACATGTTCGTTTTTAAAAGATATATCGCATATTTATGGTTACGTATTTTATGGCACCGCGACTCCCTAAAACAATGATAGTCTGTTAAAACAAATCTGAAAACTTAATTGCAAGAGTTTTTCGCCTGAAGTATCGACTATTTTTCGTATAGGAGGTACAATTGAGCGACAATATTATATAAAGATTTACAAGATAAATTGAGTAACAATTATCTAGGCACTGACTAGATAATAATTATATGAGTACATTTATCCACAATTAAAAAAAAAAATTAAAGTGTTTGATAATAATTGGAGAAGAAAATTTAATAAATCCACTGTTCAATAATAATTTTAATTTGGTAATAAAATTTTTTTAAATATTCAAAATTAGACAGCTAATAACAAATAAAACGCATTACTTTGGCAAAATTCAAGACTTTAATTTTCGTAATTAAAAAATTAAAAAATTTTGAAAACAAAAACAAATACATCACTTTTTAAAATTCTTCCATTCAAAAAATAAAAATATCGAGACATTTAAATTAATTAGTCACTTAAATTAATTTTGATTCTAACAAAAATGGAGAAAAGAATGTAATACACTTGAAGAAAAGTTCAAAAATAAAAATCCGTCAGACTGAAAAAATATATTTGGTCCCAAGAAGCACATTGTAAAAAATTAATGACAATTATATTTTTAAAGTCTGAGAGTTTAAGAAGATATATTTAAAAAGTAAATTAAAATACATTTTTTTTTTTAAATTGCTCAATAAACACTTTTTTATGATAAAATATCTGATTTGCGCTTCTTCTCCAAACATTATTCTATCATAACCTACAATTTCATTTGAAAAAAATATATTAAAAAAAAATGTCTTGTGCCTTATTAACGAAAGAATAAAAAAGAAAAATACGTGCACTTGAGAAATAAATAAAGAACAAAAACACTTGGATAAAAATTGAATTCGACCTAAAAAACAATTTTGTATTAAAAATAAAAATTAATAATTTATAAATTGTCTTTAGATGAAAAAAGTAAATTTCATTAGTTCATTATTATTGAATGATATTGCAAATTTTATAATACTGAGAAATTAAGTACGGGGCTCTTATCTTCTATTCAATTATATTGTGGTTTTTTTTTGTCTTTTTTTTTTAATCGAGGCACTCAATCAGACACTTAGTCTGTTACATTTTATTTCTAAATTATTATTATTTTTTTTTTTTGACAAGAAATTTGTAGATCCTTGAATAACCGCTTTTAAAATCGACACATTTTGCCTTTCACCTTATTTTTCTTTAAAGCTTAATTTTGTTACTTATCTTTAAAAAATAATGATCACGATTAAAATGCAGTTAACACTAACTACAAATGGTCTTGAGTTAATAAATTATATTTTTGTGCCATTGCGTAAAATTGACATTAAAATTACATTTTCCTACAGTTTTCCTACAATTTTGAACGTTCAAGCTGAAATTTATTTGTTTATTCATGTAAATAATTTTCGCCTCTTTTTTTTCTGTAAATTTTGTAACTTGAAATATTTTATTTATATTTCTATTAAGATTGGAAAATTTTACACGTTATATTATATATACATATATAAAATTTATTTTTATTCATTTATTTTTATTGAAATGAAAATTAATGATTAAATACGTAAATAATTAGAATAAACAACCATTAAAAATAATAAGATAAAAACAGTCTACTTGAACGTTCGAAAGTTTACGACTTTTCTGTGCGTTTCAACAATATTGAAAAAACTTGCAACAAAATATCAGTGTCACATTTTTAATGGTATTGGAGTTCGTATTTCTTAATCAAAGCAAAATGAAACAAAGTTTTTAAACATTAATTTACAATTCGCGAAAATTCTGATCTGAATTTTAAATAAGTTGATAAATTTTAAATTTGATAAAAGAAAACTTTTAAAATGCGGTACGTAATTTAGTAAATTAAAAACTTACTTCGTTGATAAGAAACACGGCCGATATCACTTAATTTTGTTTTTAAATTAAACAGTAGTTCGTTAATGAAATGACATTTGACTATTAAAAATTTTATCATAAATAAATTTTGTTTCTGAAGACTACAACTAGAACAGTTTTAAAATAAAATTCTTCAAGTTCTGAGCGTTAACTTACATGAAATTTAATTAATAATTCGAGTCAAATATTACATTAAAAATATTAATTTTTAAGTAGAGAATAAAAAAACCCACAATTTAGTTATATTGAAAATTTGAACTTTGATAAAATTCTTTTATAAAACCGTTTTGAGGTCCCGTAAAAAAATTTATTTATAAAAATTTGAACTTGACAGTTAATTATTATAACCAACATTTAACTCTGTTCTCAAATTTTGTTTTACATAAATTTAAAAAAATTAGACTTTTTATTACAGTATTGTAAGATCTATTCTAATCTAATCAATAAATTGAAATTTAATTCATAAGATTAGAATCTGAAGTCAAATAAAGGTTTCAGAACTTGGGAAAAAGTTTAAATGCTCTAAATAGGCCAAATTATCTAAAGGTAATTATGAAACAAATATTTATTTTTTCTAAGAAAGTCAATACTTAAAAATTAAAATGACAAACTACAGTAAAATATGTGTTTCTTTGGTAGAAATAAAAAAAATAAGTGAGAATGGGAGATAACGATTTAAGTTCTTTAAGAAATGAAAAAAATAGTTGGAACTCCTAGATATAAGAGAGGTCAGCTTAAGGTCATGTGATGGAGAATGACGTCACTGATGTAGACAAAAATTGTCCGTAACTAGTCTCTTAAAATATTAAATATTTTGTCATAAAAACTTGGTATAATTACCTAAAATATCATTAGGAAGATCTCTCTGATCCAAGTATGCTTAAATTTTGGCTCAAAATTGATTTTAAAAAAATGTCCTGGTTTTCGAAAATTTTCCAAAATTAATTTTGAGCCAAAATTCCAAACAAACTCGAGTCTTTTTCAGATATTTTGTATATTTTCTAAAATTAGTTCGTCATAACCTGTACTTAAAGTGTTGACATTTTGAAAATATGACAACATTTTTTTTAATTTTTCGTATCAAAATCATAGTGTTAAAACATTTTTGTCACAGAAATTGAAAGAGGGTATTGAATAGAATCTATTTTTTTATTTAGTTAAAATTTAACAAAATGTGAGATAGGTCCCTCTTTCACTCGCGGCTTTAATTATAAAATTTGAAGAGAATAATTGAAAATTGAAAAAATTGTAGGAAATAATTGAAAAATTTCGGAAAGCAATTGAAAATTGAAGAAAATTATTAATAATTGTAAGAAATAATTGAAAAATGACGAGAATAATTGAAAAATTGAAGAAAATATCTAAAAAATGACAAAAAAAATAGACAATTAAAAACAAAATTCGAAAAATGTTTAGATTAATAGACAACTGAAAAAAATATTTGAAAAAATTAAACAAGAAATATTAAATCAAGAAATTAAGAAAATTATAGGAATAATTGTTGGAAATAATTACAAATTAAACAACTGGATTGAAAATCGAAAAAAATTAAAGAATTAAATTTAAATTAAAAAATTTCTTTAAGGAGGATGGTGACCAAAACAAAAAAAAATGATAAGATCATTCTAAAATTCATAAAAATAAGTTTTTGAGAATATTTGGAAGCTAGAACAATTTTTTTTATTTATTCACTGTCCCGTTTTTTAGAAATTAAATAACAAAGTTGCAGGTATTTACATGGGCTCTTATGGATAAGACTTAGTCAAGTTCTTTATTTTAATTATAACTTGTGATAAACTATTTTTCAAAAACTTACGGTCGTAAAGTTTAAAACTTCTGGAATTATCAGCGAAAAAAATTAATTGAGTCTTCTGTTTCATTTTGGAGAAATAAAATAAAATCTGACTATGAAATAATGATTTTCCAACCTTTTTTGAATCATAACAAATTCTATGAAATGTGACAACGTCGCAAGTTCACGTCATGTGATTTCGAATCTGCGCATATAAATTCATGTGTGAATTGATTGCGCGGGAATCAAACTACCTATCAAATTCAAATCCGAAACTGTGTAACCAACATTGTATTACTATAATTTCTAACCTCACAAACAAATTCTCTAACAACATTTTTCAGACAATTCAATGATTTTCTTTAAATATATTTATAAAAAAAAATAAATGTAAGATATTAAAAAATAATTTTTGATACCCAAGATGTTAAATATTTGATTTTTCATTAATGAAGTTAATATTTAAACAGTTGGTGACAGTTGTAATAATCTCATGTAAAAGCATCGAAAAATCCCTCTTACCGCCTGCCCCTCAAAGACAGTCGTCATCCTCCTTAAAAAAGCTGAGAATTATGGAATATAGAAGAAAATAATTGAAAGCTGAAGAATGGTATTGAAATTTAAAGAAAATAATAAAAGAATGAAGAAATAAATTGAAAATTTAAGAATTAAATTCATATTTGTAAAAATAATTGATAATTAAAAAAAGGTTAGAATTATTAAATATTGAACAAAATAATTTAAAATTGAAGACTGCAATTTAAAAAAATAATAATTGAAAAGTGAAAAAAATAATGAGAAATAATAAGAAAATAATAGGGCCATTTTATTTCAAACCGTAGCACTGTCAAAAGACGATCGCGCATAAAGCTCTTTCAACATACAATTTACTTTATCAAAAGTACTCTAAATATAAAATATAATAAATGCGTTGGAAAGATAATTTCTTTAGCTTTAAAATGGTACCTACTAAGCTTTTTGTAAAACTTTTTTTTTTTCATGGTGTATTTTGTGTTTAAAAACTTCAAATCCAAATATCCCAAAACACGTCGACTTCAATTTTGTTGAAAGTTGTATAAAAATAAAGCTTAAATTCTTTTTTTTTTACCACCTAAATATTATCATGGCCTTTTCACTGGTTCTAAAGAAAAAAAATTAAAATACAAAGTAATTTTATTAAATTTGACATAGAACACAAAACAAAAGCATCACTTTTGTTAAGAGGGTTACGTTCTGAATTCGTGCTCTATATCAAATTCATTTACTTTGTACTTTAATTTTTTTCTCCAGAACTACTGAAAAGGCCATTATAATATTTAGGTGGTAAAAAATAAAGAATTGAAGCTTTGTTTTCATACAACTTTCAACAAAATTGAAATCGACGTGTTTTGAGGTATTTGGATTTGAAGTTTTTAAATACAAAATACACCATTGAAAAAAAATATATTTTACGAAAAGCTTAGTACCATTTTAAAGCTTAAGAAATTATCTTTCCAACGCATTTAGTATATTTTATATTTAGATTAGTTTTGATAAAGCGTCAAACCACTGACTTCAACTGTTTTCAACTTATTTCAAATGAATATACCTGATTGAAACCATAAAAAGAGAAATTAATTAAATTAAATTTTTAAAACAACATTTTATAAAATTCCCCGACTTTTCCAGGTTTTTCCTGACTACCAAAAAAATTCCATGACAATTCCAGGTTTCCCAGGGTCAAATTTGGCCTATATCAGTGACGTCATTATCCATCACATGATCTTAAAGACGGACCTTATGGCGCACTTAACTTTAGACAATTCGAATTTTAGTAATTACTCATTAAATAACAATTAGTTTTCCGTGTAGCAGATCAGAACAAAAAAACAATTGACAAATACTAATCTTCTACAGAAAATTAATATAAATAATTCATTTAAGTAAAATTCGAACTATCTTAGAGTTCCGACTTTCATAAAAATGAAATAATTCACTGTCTCCCATTCCCCTATTTGTAAATAAGTTTAGCAATCTGATTCTTAAGAATCATATTTTAAATAATCAGATCCAAGTCATAAGAACTTAACAATTAAATCAAGATAATCAAACCTATAAGCAGTCAGATTATAGGAATCGAATTAAAACCGTCAATTTTAAGGGTGTTTGAAATGGCGTCCAACATGACAGTCATCAATGTACTGAAACGTTAATCGTATAAAATACCGCGAGTTAAAACTTTGAATTGAGAAAATAAACAAAATTTTCTTTTCCTTGAGATGTGACAAATACAAGTAAAAGGCCAAATTTTTGTAAAAGTATTTGAAATTTGAGAAAAAAATTGTTATACAAACTGTTGGAAAACTATCATGTCAATGTTTAAATTTGGCTCTCTCCAACGCCCTCAAGGAATCTAATAAAAAATGTTCAAGGCGGAAAACAATAGACGATAAAAACTTAACTATAGCAATATCAACTTAGAATATGTTTCATGTCTAGGGGCACAAAGTTAATGAGATTCATGTTAGGGCTCACGTTTAGAACCCTTTTCAGTGGTTATCATTTGCAGTTGCTTTTACCATCGAGCAATTTTTTCCAGAGATCAAATTGCTCGCTGTATTTGACCATATGGATGCTGATGCCCCTCTGAACATTGCATGGAGTATATGAGATCTTCCTATTGAGAAATTCATTAGCTTGAACCCTTTTGACACTGAGTTTTTGAGCAACAATTCCTGTGACGAATACATCTTCAAGCTTAAAATAAGTGTGATTTAGCGCCTCTTGATAAAGACCGTGTACAATATCACTGGACAGAAGATAAGCTGGACCAGTGGTGAAGTCTGGAAACATTGGTAACTTGTATTGTTCCACGGAAACATGATATTTACTTTTTTTGTTTCGAATTGGTTTCCACTTTCTTGCCAATCTGCCAAATATAACATTCTTGTCTTTTTTGTGATTATTTGAAAACAAGAGCAAACGCGGCACATTAATAAACATATCGTCATCAGTCTTTAAAAGAAATTTCACCTTCGAACAATGAAGATCTACCCACTCTAAAATAGAGATTGTCTTAAGTGTTAAATTTGAATAAGAGTCTATAAAATTTCCACGTATAATATCACCGTACATGTCTTGTTCATCCTGGAGATTTTTTTCAATTTGTTTATTGAGAGTTGCACCAAGAATGAATAGTATGCTGGTGTCCTTCCTTTGACCATAATGTCCCCAAGTTTGTCTTATTGCTGTTCTAGCTTCGTTGTTTTTTGGTGCTGACATTATTATTATGACTAAATTCATATCACGGCCAAAATAAGGACATTTCTCGGGAATTGATACTGAATGGCCTGCTTCGTATATGGCACGCGTCAAATCCACTTTCATAATTGTTGAACTATTGTTTATTGTGCTTGAATTTTTTACAATGTCTGGTGTCTTTTTTAACCTGGCATTACCCTCTTTTAAACTGATTAAAGAATTCGAGGAAGACGGAAATTGAGAATTGCTGGATGACGTCGAAACCATTGTTATGGGGGTTGAAAAATTGCTCGGATTGTGCGACACATTAGAATTTAGGCCACTTGGTTCTAAGCTCACACTTTTTAATGCCGCAGAAACTGGAGAATCGACCCGGTTGCTGTTTTCGTGAATTTGAGTTCCTTCTGGAGCCGTTAACTGACCTGAAAAGAATATGCCAAATTTTTTATAAGGCATATTCTCAACTGATAAATTTATTCACATTTTTATCTCTTTAAATTTGAATTAGTTAAAAATAACTAATTTGAAAGCAAAAACTCAGTCAGTTATTATTAGTCAAATTGATTTTTAGGTTATGTCAAAAATAACTATTATTTAAGTAAAATCTTGTTTACTAATTCAATTAGTCCAATTTTAACTATTTTTTAGTAATTTTTTTTACTGATAATTAGTCATATTTTACTAATAACACAGACCCCATAAAAAAATAGAGTTCTCGGATCTGGGTATGAGACGAATATTTTCCTATGTATTTTGATGCGCTGAATCCGAATCCACCATAAAAATTAATCCAGCGGGTCTGGTCTTGGACCTAACCTCAAAATCAATAAAATGGTACTCTTTTTCAAGAGAGTCTGAACCCGACTTAATATTTATACAAGTCTAGGATCAATAGAAAGCTTGATTTATGACCTTTAAAATACTTTTTTAAAAATTGTTCTACGATTATTTTTAACGAAGTTATGATGTTTTACTTAAAATCAATTTTTTTCCATAGCTTACAATTTATGTATTTTTAACATTTGGAAAAAGTCATATTTTAAGTAAAACATCATAACTTCGTTAAAAATCATCGTAGAACAATTTTTAAAAAAGAGTTTTAAAGGTCATAAATCAAGCTTTCTATTGATCTTAGACTTGTATAAATTTTAAGTCGGGTTCAGACGCTATCGAACAAAAAGTACCATTTTATTGATTTTGAGGTTAGGTCCATAATCAAACCAGCTGGACCAATTTTGATAGTCGATTCGGATTAAGCTCATCAAAATACATAGGAAAATATTGGTCTCATACTCAGATACCAGAACCTTTTTTTTTGGGGGGGGGGGGGGGGGCTATGTAATTAGTTATTTTTCAATAATTGCTGAAACAAAAACTCAGCCACGATTTTACTAATAATTAGTTATTTTTAACTAATTCAAATTTAGAAAGTAGTTTACTGAAACCTTTATTTTGTGAGTGGTATTATTATTATTTTTATTATTATTATGGGATGTATGATTAAGTTCTAAAATCAATTATTTAGAATAAGTATTTCATAGAATTTCATTAGGAAGAATCATCTTTTAGTCGAAATTTCACATTTTCGAATATGTTTTCAATCGAACATAAATTAACCCGAATTTTGACCTAACAGAATTTTTAGTTCATCGAATTCATATTTAACAGAAAAATTATCCAAAATTCGGATAAATTAATGTTCGATTGAAAAAATATTCGAAAATGTGAAATTTCGACTAAAATCCTACTTGTATTTATTAGATGATTCTTAAACTCTAAAAATTATCTTAGCATTGCAAAAATGCATAAAAATTAAACAACAGACAAAATTATCACCATTATCACGAAAACGACATTTTTTGATGATTTGTGGTCTATATTTTCATTAATTTAAATGATAATAAAAAAATTTTTATACAGCTTGGAAGCGTGTATTTTAAGCTTTAAAAAAAACTTTTTGATTCGGATAAACACGAACGAAGTTTCAAGATATGATTCACTTTAATCTACCTGAAAATAAGAAGTTTTTTTTCACTATCACACAGTGTAATATTTTGTTTAAAAATTATTTAACAAATAACATTTTTTCTTTACGTATTTTTTAAACAGAATATTATTTTAAAAAATCTAACAAATTAAATTATAGAGAATGTTTTAACGAGAAAAATGAGCTATTATTAGTCAAAATTAGATGAAAACTACAAATTTTTACTAGATTTAAAGAAAAAACACAAAGTGTTAAATAATTATTATTTGACCACAAATTTTAGCTCAACCTAATTTTTTCTAAAAATGTACAACTGGATCTTTTAAATTTTTTTGAAACTAATTTGAATAATATTTTAATTTGGGGTGAAAAACGACTTTCTAGTTTGAGGTTATGTAAATGGAGAGAACCTCCTTAAATAATCGTTCATAATCATCAACAAAAGTATTCAACATGCATAAACATTTCAAAGAACTTTTATTTAACATAATTTATATGTAACAGAATTTTCATCAGAACTGATAAAAAGCATAATTAAAATTTTTATTAAAAACGGGTAATGAAACTTGTTTAATACAGTAAGACTAATGTATAACGTAAATGTTAGGTAATGTTATTTATCAATTTTCGAGATTTCCAATAATGATAATAAATGTTTATTGTTTTCTGATTTATCAGTTACATTAAAGTTAATAGTTTTTAAAAATATTGCAAGGAAAATGTAAGAAATAATTGTATTTCAAAACAATTATATATAATTAATTTTTTTTTTAATTCATTTAAATTTAACAAGCAGAAACGTTTTATGTTTTATAAAAGTTCTCTTTTACACAATTTGGTTAAACAGATATTTGACATTATAAAAATCAATCCACTGAAAATTCAAACTAATGAATTTTAGGGAATATTTATGTTTCACAATAAATTTATTTTTACAGTTATATTCGTCGTGATAAATTAGTATAATCAATAATAAAAACAGTTAGTTTTCAGTTAGTTTCTGTTTAAAACCCAAACGTAAGTTTTAAAAAAATCTGTTTTTCTGTGAATAAAAAAGTTACTTTTATTTTATGAACATTGAATACCTTGCAAAAAATTGCTGTAAAAAAAATTTGTGGCTTTCTGTAAAAATAAAAACCAAATGTTTGGCAAATAAAATTAGCAATAAATAAGTGAATAAATAATGAATTAAAAAACACATAAAATTTTAAGTAGTCATTATTGTTTTTACTCTTTTTTTAAAACTTTTTTATTTTCTCCTATTGATAACATTGTACATATAAAATAGGTATAGATAAAAATTATCTTATTGAACTGCTTTAAAAGAAATTTTTCTAAAGACTGAATAAATTAAAAATGTTAAATATTGGATTTTTTATCAAAAATTATAATTGAAAAGAAGTCTAAAAATTGTGTTCATACTTTTTAATGTATGACTACTAAATTACTTGCGAAAAATTAATGTATAGATAATTCTACTGGTGATTTAGAAAATAAATTTAACACAATTCTTTTTTTATTGAAAGTTATTCCTGCACAAATAATAATAATAATAATAATAATAATAATAATAATAATAATAATGACACTCACAAAACCTTCAACTTTATCATTTCAAACATAACATTTTATTTTTTTTCAAAATAGTCACAAAAAATACCAATAAAACTGTTAATAAACTCCTAATCTACTTCTGAAAAAAAAACATAATTTCTTAAAATTTATTTGTAACTTAAAATTATTTTCGAAAAATTTCCTAAACACATAATTTTGTGTCCTCTGAAATTAAAACTCAGTTAAAACTCGATTAAAATATGGAACACAAAATAGAGCTTTTACGTTGTATTTTATTATTTTACTAATTAAATCTTTTTAATCTATATTGGAAAATTTATTTTAAAAGTAGCTACTGACCTTATTTTTATATTGTATACACTAAATTATTACAGTCTCTCTCTTACTGGTATTTTCAATTTAAAAAATTTTAAAATAGCGCAAAGTTCTAAGTGAAAAATAATAGAATTGTCGTTTTTTATTTGGGGGGGGGGGGGGGGTACAGATTTTAAAAAAAGTTGATGTAAATTCTTTACAGTAATGTGCCTTTATGGATTAATTTTATTGTGAAGATTATGTTTCTTATTTTTTAATAAAATAATGTAAAAAAAGTTTCAAGATATGATTCACTTTAATCTACCTGAAAATAAGAAGTTTTTTTTCACTATCACACAGTGTAATATTTTGTTTAAAAATTATTTAACAAATAACATTTTTTCTTTATTATTATTATTTTCTTTATTTTATTCTTTAATTGCGAATTAAAAGTTTAATTATGTTCAAAAACATTTAGTTATGTTTTATAAATGATAAATTCTTTAAAAGTTTTATGGTCTTTTTGACAATTTTATAAAAAGAAATAAAATGAAAAATGTCATAAAACTAGAATTAATAGGTTAATTGGAACGTGAATGTGACAAGTGTTATTTTCCTTATTTTAGAAAATCTTCAATCTCAGAAAAATCCTTATTTATTTTTTTGCCATAATAAAATAAAAATGCTGTTTTATTTGATGTGCTAAAGAAATCACAAATGCTACTTTTTGTATTTATGAAATCATAAATACAGTTTTTTTTTGTTCGTATAAAATGATAAATCAGTGGATATAATTACTCATTTTATATAAATCAATTCTAACGCAAATTATAAAGTAAGAGAAGATTTCTCGTTTTGTTGTAGTGAATTTTTTTACTGGATGTTTTTGTTACTTATTTGTTTTCTTACGTTTCCTTTCAGACATATAATAATGTTTTTACGTGTTGTTTTTGAACTTATTTAGAAAATCAATCCTCATTTACAGCATTTCACAATATTTCATTTTTCTAGATAGAACATACACTTAATTTACTAAAAAAAATTATTAAGTACACTTCTTGTACTGTCATTATGGTAATTATTTTTCTGGAAAAATCAAGGCCCTTTTATCATTACTTTGAAAGACGTTTATTACATTTATACTACTGAACATTTTAAAAATAAATAATTTAATTGATTTCTTTGCTTATAACAATAATTATTCTTTTAAAAATTTTTTTATTTTTACAATTAGCATTTATAACTCTTGGTTCGTGTATAAAAAAGCATTTTTTAAAGTATTATTTGGTGCAAACAAAAAACGCCCAGGAAGGAAAAGAGTGAAATATTTATAAAATAATTATAATATAAAACAAAAAAATAAACGTATTTGGATTCATTATAAGTTTCTTTATTAATAATAAAAAAAAAAGAAATCAGGTTTGTTGCTAACTCCCGCTAAAACAAAAAAATTCAAACCTGTTGGATAAAAAAAAAAGGATTTATAGTTCAAAAGGTTAAATCTTCTGGCTCAGTGGGCTTAATATAAAATTGAGAGGTTATGTTGACAAAAAGACCATACGCATATAAAGGAGAAAATAATGTTAATTTTAATTAAAACGACAATAAAATAATTGTATATTTTGATGTGTATAATAATGAATGATTGAAAAATACAATTATTCAGTAAAATACTCACCATTATTGTGAAAAAGAGTAAATTGATGCACTTGGTCGATGGTGGTCCAGTAGTAGGCGTAGAATGTAAAAAGGACCAAACCGAGGACAGAAATTTTCACGAGTCGACTACGAAAATTTAAAAAATTGTACATGACGAATAATCGACATCGACTAATTTCTCAGATGTCGAAAAAATACACATTTAGATCATCGTAAGTGTCTTGATGTAGATGATGTTGCTGCAGATGTAACCATGTGGTCTTCATTACCAGCTTCACTAGTTATACAAGTAACAAATTGAAAATTTATTCTCATACTGTAAGATTTTTATTTGGATCTTTATTATCCCTTTTCTGTTGCCTCGTTATTAGTTATAATGACCCTGGTTGACAACGATGATCATACTACTTCTTGGAATGCGCAAGACGGTTCTCTCATCCTGTTAACAATCCAACACTTGCTACCTACGTCCTACGAACACGTCATTTCATTGCCCGCGCAAACACTGATTTTATTTCCACTTGCTCACAATCTTTATTCAAGTGACAGGTGCAATGCAATCCCCTAACCCCTACTTGCTTGCGCTACCTGTCCTGAGTCCAGACCATTATCTGATATCGACAGTAAAAATCATTCAAAAGCGTTCAGAAGTTGATGATGTCTTGAGGTAGGTGGCGCCAAATTATTGTTTTAGTTTTATCAATTTAAGGGCATGTGGCCGTTATATTTTAGCTATACTTTTCAGTGGCGTAACTGTTTAGAGGCAAAGTGGGGTGGTACCCCGGAGCCCTTGATCAACCCTAATAGACCTTAAAAATAAATTGCAAAAAATAATTGAAATTAAACAAAATAATTCAAAAGTTTGCAAATAAATTGAAAACAAATAATGAAATCAATTAAAAAGTTGGGGAATGTAATTTAAAGAATTATAGAAAACGTTTTAAAAATAAATGAAAACAATTGAATAATGAAAAATTAAAGAAAATAATTGTAAATTAAAAAATAAATGATTGAAAATAAAAAAAAATAAAATACAATTTGAGAAAATAATTGAAAAAATTGCATAATATATCTTAAATAAAGGAAAGTTAAAAAAAATTTCAGAAAAATACTTAAAACTTTCAGAAGTTCCTTGAAAAGAAAAAAAATAATAATTTAAACTTAGAGAAAATAAATAAAAAAAGATAAACGTAATTTAAAATTTAAGAGAACAATTTTTAATCAAAAATATACAATTTAAAACTTTTTGGAAATTATGAAACAGAACGAAAGTAATTCAAAATTTAAGAAAATATTATAAATAATGAAAAATTGAATGAAATAATTGAAATGTCAGATAAATAGTTTAAAATGTTGAAAATTATAAAACAAATGAAAAAAATTGGAAAAGATAAATTTTGGAAAATAATTGAAAAATGATTTTAAAATTTGAAACTTGCAGAAAATATTTGAAATATGATAAAAACAATGATAAATTGTAAAAAATAAATGACATTCAAGAAAAATAATTAAGAAAATTACGAAAATTTTTTTAAATAAAAAAAAATTAAAGAAAACATGAAAAAATACATGAAGATCTTAAAAATTAATTGAAAAAAATGAGAATAATTAAAAATTGGATAAAAGAATTGAAGAGAACTAAGAATAATTGAAATTTATGATAATTAATCAAAAAATTTGGAAATTAAGAAAACAAATAAAAATAATTAAAAATTGAAGAAAATATTAGAAATTTTAGAAAAATACTTAAAAATCTTAAAAAATAATTTTAGAAAATGAGTATAATAATTAACAATCGAGGAAAATAATTGAAAAATGATAAAATTACTTCAAAATTGAAAAAAAAAAATTGAAATATGCTGAATATAATTTAAGATTGAGAAAAATAATTGAAATATGACAAATTGAAGAAATTAATAAAATTTTATACATACTTTTTTTTATTTATCTATTTACATAAACGGGCAAAAAAACAAAGAACAGCACTTTCGTACACTGAAAATAATTGAAAAAACCGAGGCGCATGAATATTCCCTAAATCTCATTTAGCATAAATCCCATTAAGCCTAAAATCAAAAAGCCTAAAATGCATTCAGCCAAAATTCCATTTAACCTAAATTGAATTTAACCTAAATTTCATTTAACCTAAATCGCGTTTAACTTAAATTCCATTAAACCTAAATTTCATTTTACCTAAATCCCATTCAATCTAAATTCCATTTAACCTAAATCTCATTTAACCTAAATCTCATTTTACCGAAATTCCATTTAACCTAAATTCCATTTAACCTAAATTCCATTTAACCTAAATCCCATTTAACCTAAATCCCATTTAACCTAAATTCCGTTTAACCTAATTCTCATTTAACCTAAATTCCATTTAACCTAAATCCCATTTAACCTAAAACACATTTAGTATAAATTCCATTTAACCCAAAATGCATTCAGCCTAAATCTCACTACACCTAAATCCCATTTAACCTAAATCTCATTTAACCTAAATTCCACTTAACCGAAATCCCATTTAACCTAAAACGCATTTAGTCTAAATTCCATTTAACCTAAAATACATTCAGCCTAAATCCCATTTAACCTAAATTCCGTTTAACCTAAATCTCATTTAACCTAAATTCCACTTAACCTAAATCCCATTTAACCTAAAACGCATTTAGTCTAAATTCCATTTAACCTAAAATGCATTCAGCCTAAATCTCACTTCACCTAAATCCCATTTAACCTAAATCTCATTTAACATAAATTCCACTTAACCTAAATCCCATTGAACCTAAATTCCATTTAACCTAAATCCCATTAAACCTATATTCCATTTAACCTAAAAGGCATTCAGCCTAAATCTCACTTCACCTAAATCCCATTTAATCTAAGTCTCATTTAACCTAAATTCCATTTAACCTCAATCCCATTTAACCTAAAACGCATTTAGTCTAAATTCCATTTAACCTAAAATGCATTCAGCCTAAATCTCACTTCACCTAAATCCCATTTAACCTAAATCTCATTTAACCTAAATTCCACTTAATCTAAATCCCATTTAACCTAAAACGCATTTAGTCTAAATTCCATTTAATCTAAATACCATTTAACCTAAAACGCATTGAGCCTAAATCTCACTTCACCTAAATCCCATTGAACCTAAAAATTTTTTTAATTTAAGAATAAATATCGTTGAATCAAGTAAAGTTTTAGGTTCAATGGGATTTAGATGAAGTGAGATTTAGGCTCAATGCGTTTTAGGTTAAATGGAATTTAGGTTAAATGGAATTTAGACTAAATGCGTTTTAGGTTAAATGGGATTTAGATTAAGTAGAATTTATGTTAAATGAGATTTAGGTTAAATGGGATTTATGTGAAGTGAGATTTAGGCTGAATGCATTTTAGGTTAAATGGAATTTAGACTAAATGCGTTTTAGGTTAAATGGGATTTAGGTTAAGTGGAATTTAGGTTTAATGAGATTTAGGTTAAATGGGATTTAGGTGAAGTGAGATTTAGGCTGAATGCGTTTTAGGTTAAATGGAATTTAGGTTAAATGGGATTTAGGTTAAATGCAATTTAGGTTAAATGGGATTTAGGTTAAGTGGAATTTATGTTAAATGAGATTTAGGTTAAATGGGATTCAGGTGAAGTGAGATTTAGGCTGAATGCATTTTAGGTTAAATGGAATTTAGACTAAATGCGTTTTAGGTTAAATGGGATTTAGGTTAAGTGTTATTTAGGTTAAATGAGATTTAGGTTAAACGGAATTTAGGTTAAATGGGATTTAGGCTGAATGCATTTTAGGTTAAATGGAATTTAGACTAAATGCGTTTTAGGTTAAATGGGATTTAGGTTAAGTGGAATTTAGGTTAAATGAGATTTAGGTTAAATGGGATTTAGGTGATGTGAGATTTAGGCTGAATGCATTTTAGGTTAAATCGAATTTATACTAAATGCGTTTTAGGTTAAATGGGATTTAGGTTAAATGGAATTTAGGTTAAATGAGATTTAGGTTAAACGGAATTTAGGTTAAATGGGATTTAGGTTAAATGGGATTTAGGTTAAATGGAATTTAGGTTAAATGGAATTTAGGTTAAATGGAATTTCGGTAAAATGAGATTTAGGTTAAATGTGATTTAGGTTAAATGGAATTTAGATTGAATGGGATTTAGGTAAAATGAAATTTAGGTTTAAAGGAATTTAGGTTAAACGCGATTTAGGTTAAATGAAATTTTGGTTAAATGCAATTTAGGTTAAATGGAATTTTGGCTGAATGCATTTTAGGCTTTTTGATTTTAGGCTTAATGGGATTTAAGCTAAATGAGATTTAGGGAATATTCATGCGCCTCAAAAAACCATAGTATATATATGTTTAAAAAAAGAAAATAATTACGAAATTACTTAAAATTTTTTAGTTAAATAGAATAATTAAAAAATCGCAGAAATAATCGAAAATTGATGACATTAATAATAATTGAAATTTCAGATAAATAATAGAAATTTCTGATAATATTGCTAAAATAATGAAAATAATTAAAAATTAAAGAAAATTTTAAAAATTTTAGAAAAATACTTAAAAAAGTTAAGAAAAAATTTTAGAAAATGAGAATAATAATTAAGAAACGAGAAAAATAAATGAAAAATGATAAAATTAATTCAAAATTGAAAAAAAAAAAATGAAATATGCTGAATATAATTTAAGATTGAAAAAAATAATTCAAATATGATAAATTGAAAAAAAGTAAATAAAATTTGAGAAAAATAATTGAAAAAATCATAGAATACATGTTTAAAAAAAAAATAATTACAAAATAACTTAAAATTTTTTATTTAAATAGAATAATTAAAATATCTCAGAAATAATCGAAAATTGATGACATTAATAATGGAGATTTCAGATAAATAATAGAAATTTCTGAAAATTTTGCCAAATTTAAGAAAATAATTAAAAATTGAAGAAAATAATTGAATTTTTGGAAAAATACTTATAAATCTTAGAAAATAATCTTAATAGAAAATAATTTTAGAAAATGAGAATAATAATTAACAATCGAGAGAAATAATTGAAAAATGATAAAATTAATTAAAATTTGAAAAAAATAATTGAAATATGCTGAAAATAACTTAAGATTGAGAAAAAAATTGAAATATGATGAAAATAAGTTAAATATGAAAAATTGATAGCAGTAAATAAAATTTGAGGGAAATAATTGAAATGATCAAAAAATATATATTTAAAGAAATAAAATAAATAAAAAATTACTTAAAAATTTTTAATTAAAAAGAAGTATTAAAAAAATTGCAGAGATAATGGAAAATTGATGAAAATAATTGAAATTTCATATAAATAATTGAAATTTTTAAATGTTATACCAAAATAATAAAAATAATTAGAAATTGAAGAAAATAATAGAAAAAATTGCAAAATTTATTTTTAAGCAAAAGAAAATATAGAAAATTGATGACAATAATCTAAATTTGTAAAAATAACTTCATATTTTGGAAATTAATTGAAAAATAATGAAAATATTACAAGATGGAGAAAATCATTGCAAAACAATGAAATGAAAATTGAACAAAACAATTAGTTGAATTATTTAAAAGTTCAGGAAATTAATTTAGAAATTATGAAAATGATTAAAAATTGAAGGTAATAATTGCAAAATGACATAAATAATGATAAATGAAAATAAATAATTAAATTGATTTAATGTCAAGGGAAAAATAATTAAAATTGAAAAAGTGTATGAAAAAACTAAACAAAATTATTAAAATTTAAGGAAGGCAAATTTAAGCTTTTGGGAACCAATTGAAGATAATTAAAAGCATTAAAAATTGCAGAAAATAATTAAAAAATGATAAAAATAATTCAAAATTCAAATTTAGTATAGTTGAAACGTGGTTTAATTGAACTTTTAATCAATGCAATATGTAAATTCACATTAACTGAAATTAAAATTGCTATAATTTAAAAATTTTAAATCATTTTAAAAAAGTGAAATATGATTTAAAATTTTAAAAGAAAAAAACATCTATTTAAAAAATCATATATAAGTGGGGCCCCATTTTCCTCTTTGCCCCAGGGCTCTTGCCCTCCCAGTTACGCCACTGATAACATTAACGGTTTTTAGATACGGATTAAATAAATTTTTCTTGTGGATGTAAAAGTAAAGTTCTTAAAATTTATATACAGTTACGCAAAAATTTAAGGCTAAATTCACAGACATCACATATATATCCTTATAATGTCAATGACACGTGAGTATGAGAAAAGAGCTATAAGAATACGTTATTTTGATGAAACAGAAAACAGTCATGTTGTCGATAGGTCGTATAGAGAAAGAGATAACCTTTCTAACTTCCGGAACGAAGATTGAATTCTGACATATCTGCTCCCTTTTGCTCTCAAAATTCGATAATGGAAAATATAAATAACCTCAATCGTGCGTTTTTTACGCTTATTAAAATAGTTGTAACTGTAATATTTTTAAAAAAATATATTAAATTTTTGTAAAAAATGGTGTCTCAGGTTTTTTGGGTTATCAATTTTTTGAAATTCAAAATGTCGGATCCAGTATGGCGCCGAAGGGTATTAAATAAACTATTGCATTTCTATGAAATACAACATCTCTGGTGTTGTTAATTACAGAAAAAGTTTTTTAAAAATGTCGGTCAAATTTGATTTTCTAATTTCAAGCAATTTCAAACTAATACATAAATGAAATATTTCATTACATTTTAGAAATTAAACAACTATTGTCAATATTATGTATAATGCACGTGTATTTTTGAAACTGAAACTTGATTAAAAGTAACATAAGTTAAAAGATCGTTATTTAATAATAATTAGTTAATCCTACATAATAATAGACATAAATTGAACGAAACAATTTTCGAATACACACTGGAAATTGTTTTCATATTTAATTATTTTTGTTATTACTTCTGCTCTCAAAATTGGGATCCGGCGTCGGAAAAAAGTCATAAGAAAAAATTGGTCTGCTTGTAATAATTATAATTTCCTGAACAATTTCGTGATGAATGCATTTAACTTATTAGTCCTCTCTTCCAGGCTCCAGCTGCATATTACCAAGTTAAGGGATTGATCGATAACCTATTTTTCCACAGTTGGCACCAAGCCAGAATTCCTGGCAAATGCTGATTCTTTGACATCATAGTGCCCTCGGGCTAGGTCACGAATGTTTTCGAAAATTTGGAGACATCTGAATGACACGTCAGACTGAAAAGTGAACTGATTATATCTAGGTCTCATACTGAAAAAATCAAAATTTTAACCCTTTATTCTCCTGGATATTGGTAAATTTACTAGGTATAGACAATACCGCGAAAAATTATGCGGACATTTGTTTCTTTATCTCAGGAAAAAATCTTATTTTACAATTTTTTTCTATTATTTCTTTTTTGTATTTTGTATTTTTTGTATTATCCGTGACTTTAGACAAAAGTTATTGGCCAAAATGAATAAAATTGAATAAATTTGCCTTACCACATCAAGTTTTTCTGTACATCTTCCTGGTAAGAATAATTCATTTAAATTAAGCGGGATAAAAATTTTTGTCTAAAATCACGTCCATGGGATGCGCATAAGATTATGAGATGACCGTGATTTTAGACAAATATTTTCAAAAACGGATTTTTCAAAAACTGCGAAATAGAATTTATTTTTTATATCAGAGAGACGTAAAGGTATACAAAATAAACCTCCCTCTGGTATGGAAAATAAAATCAATTTTGTAGTTTTTGAATAATCTTTTTGAAAATATTGGTCTAAAGTCACGGACATCACTACCGCTGGTTATAATGTACAAAAATATCTTAGACGATTCTTATTTTATACTTAATCATTATCTAATTTTTTGTTATAAACAGCAGTAAATTATCCGTTAACAAGGTGCTGCCTACTAGTAGGCATCAAATTATTTTTAAGTGTTTTTAATGAGTTAGTTGTTAAAAAAGAGTTGTCTAAAGTTACGCCTTTTACACAAGCTCTGAATAATAGTAAGTTAATTAGAATTAAATGACTAAAAATTATATTTTTTAAAGTTCTGGAAGTTGATTTTCAGTTTCCAATTTTTTAGTTTCGAAAAATAGTCTTCAGACTTAATAAATTTAAAGAAAGTACCAATTTAAAAAGTAAATAAAACCACTTGCCAAATGACGATAATTCATCGGTCAAAGACTGGAATGACAACGGAACATAAACTTGGCGCCAATAAAAAGAATGTCGTTTTTATGAAATTGGATACATTAACTATAATATTTAGAAAGAATACAATATTTTAATTTAATTCATAATTTTTAAAATTCTACTTTTTTTATGTTTATTATTAAACGCTATTTGATTAAGTTCAATAAAAAGGTTCTGAAAAAGAATTTTTAGTTATTTCCGCGGAGTTAACTTAAAATTTTTAAGGGAATGTGGAAGACGTGACTTCAGACAATTCGAATTGTCTACAGTCACGGACGTCACATAACCTCAAAAAGAAAATAAAATAAAAACCTTAAGACGTGACTTTAGACAAATAGTATTTTACAATTTACTCGTTATCGTTAAATTATAATTAAAAATACTTTTCCGTAATGTAACAGAATAACGAAAAAAAAAAATTTTGTTCTACGGAAAATTTATTTTAATTATTATTTAACAAGTAAACATGAAAATATGAATTGTCTAAAGTTACTTCTTCCACACGCCCTCGAGAAAATTAGTATAATATTATTAATGGAATATTAACATTTCTCATTATATTTAAAATATTATTTTAGATATCATTAACGTGGATATTATAATTAATCACAGTATATATAAAGAATCAACTCTAAATAAAAAACAAATGACCGAGAATCTTTATCTGGAGCACTTTTAAATATATATATATAACTTTAGATTCCACACAATTCTTGAAAATATCGATCTTGCAAGATTTGTCTCAAAATAATTTGCTTCTTCAGTATTGTCTCGATTTTATTGTAGATTTTAAGAAAATCAAAAAACCTACTTCTCAAATATAATACATTCCTAAAAAAGTATATCTTTTTGTTTTATTTATAGAAAGCATTTCTCGCCAGGTCGGATAAATAAGCAACAATAATTACGAGATTACCAAAAATAGTAAAAAATCAATGCTCACATTTGAGGGAAATGAAACATGCATCCGCCCTCGTGAAAGAAAATTAAAATGCATCACTCTATTTCGAATCAAGAACAAACTTCATTAAGGAAGGAGAAAATAACGAAAGAAAAACTGGAATGTCAATAAATGGATTTCCTGCTCTATTCAGATATTTTTTTTTAGACAATTTCTTCCTCCTCTTGTTCAGTTAAAAAAAGAAAAAAAAAACAGAGAATCAATAGGGAGAATGTTTGCGATAAGAAGAAGAATTGTCTGCTTTCAAAAGGGTCACTTGTGTGTCTAAAAATGTTTCTTTTTATTGGTCAAAAAAAGTATCCGAATGAAATTGTGTGGGAGATTTGATGATAAGGATGGATAAAGCCTATCTCGTTGCTCCGGTAACGTGGTCCTGAACTTTAAAGGGCAATGAGGTCGTGGGGAAACGTTTAATAAAAAGAATCGACGTGTCCAGCATTGAGACTAAGTCAGTGACCGTAATTTTGAATATCAGGCCTTTTGTCTAATATTGATAAATTCATATATAAATGTGTATTTCAAGCTGCGTGTGCAGAACGGTCAGCTGCTATAGCAGCCGCGCACCCGATCGATGGCACACTGCCACTATGTGCAGGTACATTCTCGTCCTTTTGCTTACTCAACGGCATATATTTTATATTGTATATATGCCACATCTTTCCTTCTTCCCCTTCTCTATTTCACCCTCTTATTTCAACCCTATTTCTCTTTCTTTCCCTTGATTTTCCAGAAAAAACCACAGTGGCGGATTATTTTCGGGGCTCCGCGGTAAATTCTAAAAATTTCCCAAGTACCAAAAATTCTATTTTGACAAGTTTACAAAAGTTTGGGCAAAATAGTGCCATGCAATGTTGTCTTAATAATAAAATTAAGGGTCGTCCATATCAGCCAAAATTGTGGGACAACTTACAAAAATGGGATTAAAAACATGACCGTCTTAAAATGTTGATAACTCTGTCAAATATTAGCAAAATAAAAATTGTCATAGTCTATTGGAAAGCTTATAAAATTTCCCGTTAAATGGTCCTATTTTGAAGCTTTTTTGATTAATAGGAACGGAGATTTAATGTGATAAAAACTGTCGAATTTCTCGTTTTTCGTGAATTTCAATTGTTCAAGTTTGGTGGGCTGCATTTTCTAGAAAAGTAATTGGAAAATTTTGAAATTAAGCTAAATTGAACCTAGAACTCTTAGCTTTAAAATAAGCCGAAGAAAATTAAAATATCTTGATTGGTTCAAAAGTTATAAGTAAATGTGTATAAAGAAGAAAACGCAACAATTCCTTTGTTTCCTCCCCTCTCGGCCTATTTGCGCCAACAGTGGAGTAGCACTAGATTCTTTGGAATCACTAGAACTTTTGAACCAGTCAAGATATTTTAATTGTCTTTGGCTTATTTTAAAGCTAAAAGTTCAAGGTTCAATTTAGCTTAATTTCAAAATTTTCCAATTATTTTCCTAGAAAATGCAGCCCACCAAATTTGAACAATAAAAATTCACGAAAAACGAGAAATTCGCCTGTCTTTATCACATTAAATCTCCGTTTCTATTAATCAATAAAGCTTCAAAATAGGACTATTTAACGGAGGATTTTATAAGCTTTCCAATGGTTTATGAAAATTTTCATTTTGCTAATATTTGGCAGAGTTATCAACGTTTCAAGACGGTCATGTTTTTAATCCCATTTTTGTAAGTGGTCCCACAATTTTGTCCGTATTTGTATTAAAATAACTGCTATCATAAGTTATAAATTCATCTTAATAATAATATTACTCGTTTTTTATTGTAAAATTAAAAAAATGGCAAAAGCTACGTTCCGTAAGAAAAATTTATATATTAAGTTTAATTTTATAAATTAATCTAAATTATAAATTAAATTTAATGTAATTTAAATTATAACTATAAATTTATTTAAATTATTTTTATAATGAAATTATAATGTTTTACTTAAACTATATATTTATATTTATATTTATTTATTAATAAATTTTATTTTTATAAATAAAAATATTTTTTCATTAAAAAAAGTTTTTAGAATAATTTTTTCTTAATATTCCCGGTTATGATTTTCGGGGTTTTTGACCCCCACCACCCGTTCTAAATAGAACGTTCAAAAAATGTGTATACCCCTCGTCAAAAATCGAAAATCAAAAATTTTTTTCTTATACATTAATTAAAATAAATTGTTTTTGCATATATTTATCATTAGTAGTAATTAACACGATTATAAAAATGTATTTCAAAGTTGAGAAACAATATTAGAAGAAGAATATAAAAATACGAACGTTCTAAATTTAAACAACCCCTCCTCGCCCTTGTTACAAATGGTTGCATTTTTCGACCCCAGCCCTCCCCCTAACAGTGGAACGTTCTTTATGGATACCCCTTACATGAAATTGATTTTCAGAAATGTTTCTAATGGCGTATTTTCAAGCTAAGGGCTCAAAGATGAAAAAGAATATTGGAATAAGAATATAAAAATACCAAAAAATACGAACGTTCTAAATTTAATCTACCCCTCCCCCTTCGCCCTTTATTGCAAATTGTTGAATTTTTTTACCCCCCCCCCTTCCCCTAACAGTGAAATTATGGATGATGAAATTATAGTTCTTTATGGATGACCCTACACATTTTTTCAACAAATTTTCAAGAAAAGTTTACGGAAAGGAAATATTTTAGTAATATTTCCTAAGAAAATTTCCATGAATTTTGCAAAAGGAAGTTATCAAGGAATTTTTTCTGGAAGTTTCCAGGATTTTTTAAAGGAAAGTTACTAGGAAGTTTTAAAGAATTTCCAAGGGAAGTTTCTTTTAGTAACTTCTAAGTTTCTAAGTGTTTTTTTAAGAGTTTCTCTCATTTTCGCGGGAAGTTTCCAGGAAGTATTTAAAGGAAAGTTCCAGGAAGTTTTTTAGGGAAACTTCCAGAAAATTTTAATGTGGAAAATCTGGGAAGTTTGCAGTGGAAACATTTACGAAATTTCCAGGATCTTCCGGGAGAAGTTACTAGGAAGTTTCCAAGGAAAATTTCAGTAAATTTCTCAGGAGAATTTCTAGAAAGTGTCCAAGAGAAAATTGCAGAAGGTTTCTAAGGAAAAATTCTAGAAAGATTCCTATGTAGTTATCCAAAGAGAAAGATAATTACAGAAAGTTTTCAAGGGAACACTCCTGGAAACTTCTAGTGGAATATTCCAGAAGGTTCTAAAAAAAAACAGTCCAGGAAGTTTCCAAATGAGAATTTTAAAAAGTTTCCAAGGGAAAGTTTCAGTAAGTTTCTTAGGAGCAATTTCAGAAAGTGTCCAGGGGAAAATTCGAGGAAGTTTCCAATGGAAGCATTTACGAAATTTCCAGGATTTTTCGTGTAAAGTTATCAGAAAGTTTCCATAAAAGTTTCAGTAAGTGTCTCAGGAGAAATTCAGGGTGTCTACTAATTTCGTCCTACAAAATTCCCGGTTTTCTTCCTATTTTTGCCGGTTTTTTCTCTTGTTAATTTAAATTTTATTTTAAGTATAAATAGACCTACAAATGGCTACAAAAATTGAAAATAACAGTTGATAATTATTGAAGAAAATAATTGAAATTCAAAGAAAATAATTGAAAATTGAAGAATTAAATATTAAACTTGACAAAAAATAATAATTAAGAATTGAAAGAAACAATTAATAATGAAAAGAAATAATTAATAATGGAAAGAAATAATTGAACAGTGACAAAGATATTTGACAATTAGAAACAAAATTAAAAAAAAAAGTAAATATTAATCTACAATGGAACAATAATTGAAAAAATTGAACAATGGTTATTAAATCCAAAGAATATAATTGAAAATTGGTCAACTAGATAGAAAATCCAAAAAAAAAATTTAAAATTTAAGTTAATAATTCAAAATTGAAGAAATAAATTGAAAATTAAATAATGAAATTGAAATCAGAAAAACACAGAATTATTGAATATTAAAAAAAAACAATTGAAAATTGAGAAATAGAATTGAAATTCGAATACAATAATTGAGAATTAAAGAAAATTACTGAACAATAGGATTGAAAAAGAAGAAAATAATTTATAATTAAAAAAAAAATGGTAAATGACAGGAATTATTTAATATTGAAGAAAACATTGAAAATTGAAGAATAGAATTGTTATTTAAAGAAATTAATTGCGAATTGAAAAAAAATAATTGAACAATTAAATTGTAAATAGAAGAAAATTATTGAAACTTGATGGAGGTTTTGAAACATGAAATAAATAACTAATAATTAAAAAAAAATAATTGAAAAAATTTGAGATTACTGAATATTCAAACAAACAATTTAAAATTGAACAAAATAATTAAAAATTAAAGAAAATAATTGAAAATTGAAGAAAGTACTTAAAAATTAAAGACAATATTTGAAAACAGCAGAAAAATTTAGAAATTGACGAAAATAATTGCGAATTGATGAAAATAATTTAAAAGTTATCAATTTAGATAAAAATTGAAAGAAAAACATAATTTAAAAAAGCTGAGAATTGTTAAATATTGAAGAAAATTGAGAAGAAGTTGAAAATTGAAAGAAATTGAGAAATTGAAAGAAATATGAAAAAATAATTGGAAATTGAAGAAAATAATTGAGAATTTAAAAAAAAATCATTGTAAAAAGCCTAGAGTTATTGAATATTGAAAAAAAACAATTAAAAATTAAAGAATGGAATTGAATGTCGAAAATTATAATTGATAATTAAAGAAAATTATTCAAGAATTGAACAATGGGATTGAAAGTAGAAGAAAATAAGTGATAATTAAAGAAAAAAGAAGTTGAACAACCCAGGAATTATAGAATTTGAAGAAATGAATAAAAAATGAAAAATGTAATTGTAATTTGAAGAAATTAATTAAAAATTGTAGAAAATAATTTGAAATTGAAGAAAATGTGATTTTATGAAAATTGTTGAATAATAATTGATGAATTGAATTGAATCAAAAACATAATTGATAATTGAAAAAAAAATTGAAAAAAGCCGAAAATGATTGATTATAGAAGAAAATAATTGAAAGTTGAATGTGTTATTGAGATGTGAAATAAATAAATGATAATTGAAAAAAATAGGTGAAAAAAGTCGAAAATTATTGAATGTTGAATTAAATAATTAAGAATTGAAGGGAATAATTGAGATCTAAAGAAAATAATTGAAAATTGATGAAAATAATTGAAAATTGAAGAGAATAATTGAAAATTGAATCAAATAATTGTCAATTGAAAAAAATAATTTAGAGCTGAAGAAAATAATTGGAAATTGATTAAAATTATTAAAATAATTGAAAATCGTAGAAAATATTTCAGAATTAAAGAAATTAATTAGAAATTAATGAAAATAATTGAAAATTGAAGAAAACAATTGGCAATTGAAGAAAATAGTAGAAAATCGAAGAAAATAATTGAGAAATGAAGAAATAATTTGAAATTAATGAAAATAATTCAAAATGGAAGAAAATAATTGAGAATTTTAGAAAATAATTGGAAATTGAAGAAAATAATTGAAAATTGAAAAGAATAATTGTCAGTTGAAGAAAATAATTGTGAATTTCTGAAAATAGTTCTATCTACATTTTTTCATAATAATTTGAGTTTTTTATGTTTAATGTCCTTCATTGTTTCTGCGGTATTGTTAGCGTTAAGAAAAAAATATTGTAGACATAAACATCTATATTTCATCAGAATACATTATATTATATTTTAATTTTTAATGTATATTTTTTATTTTTTAATTGCATAATTGTCGCAAAAATTACACAAAATTTAAACGTATAATCAGATTGGTTCAAAATGCATAAAGTTATTATCTTTATTTATAAAACAAATTGATATATTAGTCAAATTTATTAGCCCAGAAAGAAAATTCCCGGTTTGACAGAAAATTCCCGGTTAATTCCCGGTTATTTCCCGGTTTTCCCGGTTAGTAGACACCCTGGAAATTTTAGAAAGTGTCCAAGAGAAAATTGCAGATGGTTTCCAAAAAAAAAATTCTAGGAAGATTCCAGGGGAAAATTCTAGGAAGTTTTCAAGGAGAAAGGGAATTACAGAAAGTTGTCAAGGGAAAATTCCTGGAAGTTTCGAACGGAATATTCCAGCAGGTTTTCAACAAAAAATCCTAGGAAGTTTCCAAACGAGAATTCTGAAAAGTTTCCAAGGAAAAATTGTAGGAAGTTTTTAAAGGAATAATCTGGGTAGTTTCCAATAGAAATATTTACGAAATTTTCAGGATTTTCTGAGAGAAGTTACCAAAAAGTTTCCAAAGAAAATTCCAGAAAATTTCCAAATGAGAATTCCAAAAAGTTTCCAAGGGAAAATTTCAGTAAGTTTCTCAGGAGAAATTCCTGAAATTGTCCAAGGAAAAATTCCAGAAGGTTTTCAAGGAAAAATTCTAGAAAGTTTTTAGGCATTTTTCGTGTAAAGTTATCAGGAAGTTTTCAAGGGATGTTTTTGGTTAGGAGAAAAATGCTTGAAAATTCTTGTTCTGTATAGAGAATTTTTTTTAACATTCGAATTATTTTAAAAACAGTAATTTTTCTGTTTCTGAACCTTGAAATTTTATTGTGATTTTTATCAGCATAATTATCATTACTACTCTGAATAAACAGAAACTCTCTGGTTTTCCCTGTTTTTATGAGGAAACATTTGCTCACAAAGAATTTATGCGTTAGTACGTAAGATGTGCAGTATATAGAGGCGAGAGAAAATTCTTGTTTCTTGAAGTAAATCTGTTTATTGGCTAGAGTAAGAAATCTCAAAATGAGGCTCTTAATGATTCTTTCTATTTTTTTGATTTGTGTTACTTTTTCTGAACAAGTCGCAAAATTCAGTAAGTAAAATCATTTTCTAATTTTATTTCTTTTTAAAACTTTATCTTCTTTTATAAAATTATTTTTGATTTCTTTTTGTTGTTGTTGTTATATATTTTTTCCTTTGTTTTTGTTTGTTTTTGTTATTTTACCTTTTTTTCGTTGGTTCTTATAAAATTCCAATTTAGATTGATAATCAGAGAATATATTTTTTTTTAGTAAACTGCCCATTGGGACTACCCAGACAGCGTGAAATATATAAGAAAGAGTGCATAGAAGTAACTTGCCTTCCTGCACATGCTATAGAAATTGTGGGGTAAGTTAAAAAAATAATAGCCAGAGTTTTAAAAGAATAAAAAATAAATGTAGTGGTACAATAGAAAAAAAATGATTGCTCTTAAAGAAACATATATTTTTGTTCTAATGAAAAATGCAGTGGATTGAGAATAAATTTCTATTTGAATTGGACCTTAAATATAAATAATTTATTATTAATGTTAACTCGAATATCACTCTAATATTAATTCTAAAATTATTCTAGTATTAATATATTTAATTTTTAATTTAATTCAATACTGAATATGTAATTTCGATATCTAATATTAATATTTAATATGATTCAACAATCCTTACTGTAAACCTAATAATTTATTCTTCTATTAAATAAAGAATATTATCTTCTATATTCTAAGAATTTTAATTCATCATCGAAAAACACGTCTTTTTTCGTAATTTTATCTCTCAGTAGTTTTAATAACAAAGAAAACACTTCTGAGTAACGCACTTTTTTGAAATCTTGATAACTTTTAATTTACAATTTTAAACAAATTTTCCTCATATACAAGCTGTAGGGAACAAAAAGATTTTTATTTTTTTAAGATGGTTGTAAAAAGCTTTTTAATAATTTCAGATGTCCTGTAGATGATTGCAGAAGAGTGATTGGGTTTGAAAGAGGAGACCCTAATAAAGAATATCCAGGTTGCTGTAATCGAACTATCTGTTCCAATAATTAATGATAGGCTTATTAAATTCAGATTTATCAAATTAAAATAAAATTTTAATAAGATAAACGTCTCCTATTTTCTCTAAAAACTGTTTCTTCGTAATTTTGTTAATTTTTTACTCAATTTTATATATTTTGTGCATTTAAAATAAATTTTGAATTTGATTAGAATTCAATAAAATAAATTCAGTCAAATAAATTATATTAAAACTAAACTAAAATAAACTCAAGATTAAATTAAAATGAAATGCAATTAATTAAAAATAAATATAAAATAAAATAAATTACTAATAGGGACTTTTTTTTAAGATTGTTTAATTTGTTCTTTTCATTAAAAACAGCTTTCTGTAAGTTTAATATTTTAGTAAGTTAAGTTATCAAAAGTTTTTTTCTTATATTTGTCCAAAAGTCTGTCTTTAAGTGGCCTATTTCTTCACCCCAGTAGTATTCGAAAAATGGATCAAAAGAAGGGATGTCTGATAAAAACCTAGGGTGAAAAAATCGGTAAATTCGTTTCACAGTAAACCGATTATGACGTTGATTTATATCATCAGATATGGAATTATTTTTCTATTTTAGAAGAAAATTGTAAGCTTTTTAGGTCAATGTCTGATAATATCAGCGACAGAAATTAATAATAATAATTATTATTAAGTAGAAAAATGGAACAAGAAAATGAACAATATGCTGATTAATGTTAAATAAACTGTTAAATGATAAAGAAATTGCAGGTTGTTTGAATTTAAAAACAAATGTTTTTTTATCGGATTTCTCACTTGCATTTAATAAAACAAATTATTAGAGTTTATTTTTATTTTATTTAACTTATCCATGCATTTTTCTACATTATACACATTATATTTATTTATTTAGATAAGTTATTTTATATAAATTTTGTATAACATTAATAATAAAATCAAAATCAATATTTTTATTTTTTAAAAGAATGTACATTTTTCAAATAATTAAATTTTCATAATTTTGCGCTTTTAATGCAGTTTTGGAGAAAAAAATGTTTTAAATATTCGGCTGTATAAAATAATCACTAACTTAATCACATATTGGTCCTCCGCAGCATTCTGGATAAGGTTTTCTAACATCTTCAGCTATGTAACCCTTTGGATTTTTACAATTGTACGTTCCGCATCTTAAAAAAAATATATGAAATTTCACTAGAATTTTACGCTATAATTGTAACAGAATTTTCTACATCTCGATACAGAAAATAATTTCTGACACCGGGCCGCAAAAAAAAAAAAAACTGCTGTCACAGGTGACAAAAAATATTTTGGGGTAAATTTAGTTAAAAATAACTAATTTGAAAGAAAAAACTCAGTCCTTATTCAAATAGTTATATTTTTATTAATTATTTAGTAAAACTAGGTGTGAATTCTGTCCATTTCATAGACACTTCGCTTCCAAGAAAGCAAAATAATTTGCTTCCTCATAGAGGAAGCAATAAATTTATTTATAACATAAAAAATAATAATTCAATTTTAAATTAATTATTATTTACTTTTATGCAAATAAGTAATAATAATAAAATAATAATAAATCAATATATATATTTTTTTTCTATATTCCAAAACTTTATTTATTTATTTATTATAAATAAATAAAGTCAATTATTAGTCAATTATTTTTAGTCAATTCGTTTTGAGACAAGGAATATGATTCTTTTAATTCATGTGTTTGAATTTTTTGCAAGAAATTTTTTTTTGGCAAAACACGAGATTTTTCAATAAAAAAAAATTAAAAATTATGAATTAATACGTGAGTTTTTAGTCAAATATAAAATTTATATAGGTCACTCGATTTGTTTTGAGACAAGGAATATGATTTTGTAATTCGTTTGGTTGGTTTTTTAGCATGAAAATTTTTTTTGGCAAATCGCGAGATTTTTCGATGAAAAAAAATGAAAAATCATGAATTATTACGTGGGTTTTTAGTCAATTATATATTTTATATAGGTCAATCAATTCGTTTTGAGACAAGGAATATGATTTTGTTTGGTTGAATTTTTAGCATGAAAAATTTTTTTTTTTTAAAAAATTTCCAAAAACGAGATTTTTTGATGAAAAAAACTGAAAAATCATGAATTATTACGTGAGTTTTTGGTCAATTATATACTTTATATAGGTCAATCGATTCGTTTTGAAACAAGGAACATGATTTTTTCATTCATTTGTCTGAATTTTTAGCATGAAAAAAGTTTTTGCCAAAAAACGATATTTTTGATGAAAAAAGGTGCTCAAAAAAATTTGATTGGGTATTTTCAAAAATCCCTGTGTCCAAATTTAGATATTTGTGAGCTTCATATGTCATCCAAATTTTATTAAAATCCGTTGAAGCGTTCTCGAGATATTCTGGCGACAAAAAATTTACCACATACACACACACATACACACACACACACACACACATCTGGACATTTTCTCAGGAATGAAAATTTGAACTTTTCAGATGAAACTGAGTCGATTTACACTATTTTTGGAAAATCGAAAATCTTAACGATCACAACGCTTCCTCTATGAGGAAGCAAAATAATTAATTATTAGTCAAATTCATTTTTAGTTTATGTCAAGATAACTAATATTTTGGTAAAATTCTGTTTACTAATTCAATCAGTCAAATTTTAACTATTTTTATGTTATTTTTTTATTGATATTTTACTAATAATTAGTTATTTTTCACTAATTCAGATAAAAGCGAATAGCACTATTTTTTCAAACAACTTTACAACTGTTAAATTAAGTGTCAAATTGAAATATTTTTGATAAATTAGAAATTTTAAAAAATCAGCTAACCCTTTTCCTGCAGCGCTTCCACCGGGCAAACATTTTGTTACTCCACAGCTCAATTCATTTTTAAGATTCTTGTAAAGTGGATGATCGGGTGAACAATTTTCTGAAAATTGAAAAATAATTTTTAATAGTTGAAAATAAAAAAATTAATTTGTTATATTAAAGGGGGGGCATCGGTAAAATTTCAACAAATCATAAAAAATTTTTTGCCTCATTTTAGGTGCAAATACTACCTTGCCAAATAAAATTTTTTCAAAAAAGTTGATGGATTTTAGAATTTTTACTTTTGAAAAAAAATTATAAATTTCTGGAACCAATGCCTAATGTTGATCGGAATTGTAAAAAAACCGAGTACAAAAATTGTCGATTAAAAATAGATAAAAAATAGGCACCCCTGGGTGTCATTAATTTCGACGGGCTAAATTTCACGGTGGCTCCCCTCAAAAAAATAATTTTTAAATTTACTTAGTTATATTAGGTAAAATTGATTAACTTAAATTATTATTAATTTTCGCTTACCCAATTTTAGTAGTTGGTATGAGTAGACAAAGCAAAGAAAAAGTATAAAAAAAGAAGCTAAAAACTTCATCTTGTCGTTTTTAAAGTTTGAATGAAACTAACAAAACAGGCAAATTTCGATTTAATAAATATGCTACTCGCATCTATGAATTATTAATTAATTCATAATCATTCAGTTTCTCCAGTCATTCCTGGAATAATTGAGCAATTCTTATTTCTCAACTTTATATTTTTATTTTTAATTATAGAGGCGGAGTATATTAATTTACTAAGTTTTAAAATCATCAAATCTATTATAAAATTTTTATAATTTTTCAAGTTTGATATTTTTTAAATAAATATTGATCTTAATTCTAACATTGAAATTTGGGAATTTTAAAAATTTAAGAAACTAGGTTTATTTGAACCATGTCGCTAAGAAAACGTTGATTTATTTGGAATTATGATATAAAAATAAAAAATTACAAAATATATTTCATTCTTAATTATTTGAAAGTTTTGATTTTTCTGAAAATTATTCATAGTTTTACTTATTTATAATTTGTTAAAGTAAGTATATTGTAAGATTTTTTACAATTATAAAAAAAAACTTGTATTTTTAACATCGCTGGAGATGGAAATCCAAACTTTTATTTAAAAATAATAATAATAATAAAATACTTAATAATAAAATAATAATATTAATAACAATTCATTATTTTTTATTTTCTATATCTACATCGAGTTGTTTAACAATATTAGTAACATTATTTTTAAATTTTCACACTTTTAAACTAATTTTGGAAAAAATTAATGTTTTAAATATCTGTCAGTGTTAAATTTAACTTAAAGACATATTGGCCCTCCGCAGCATTCTGGAAATGGTTTTGTATCATCGTCTTCTTTATAACCCTTTTGATTTTCACAAGCTTCTAGTGGGCATCTGAAAATTTTGAAAAACTTCTCTTTAAATTCTTATAAAAAGGAGAACAATTTTAAAAGTATTATTTTTCACGCATTTGTTACAATTCGCGGTTTATAGAAAACTCTGCAATATCAAGTAAAAAAAAATTGTTATAATTATAAACGATAAATTCTATGATAAATCTAAATATATATGGATATGATATGATTTATGATAAAGAAGATTTTAAAATTATTAAATAATTAATGTCTGTATTATAATGTTAAAAATTTTAACTTGACAAAGAAAAAATTACCCTTTCATTGAAAATCCATCTCCATTGAGAGAACAAGATATTGTCCCACATCCTATTTCTTTTAGAGCGGGATGATTAGGAGGACAATTTTCTAAAAATTTTAAAATAATTTTTAATATGCAGGTAGATAAAAAGAAACAAGTTATTATATCAACAAATGTATGTTTCTTTATTAGTTTAGTTCTATTAATATGTAAAAGTTTATCAACTTAAATAAGCATTGGATTTTTCTTACCATTTTTATACAATTGATAGGAGTAAGAAATGCAGAGGAGAAATACAAAAAAAGAAGCTAAAAATTTCATCTTGAAGATTTGAGCGAAACTAACTGGATAGGAAAATTTCGAGTTAATATATATACTACACGTCTATTATAAATACTTGTTTATTACCTCATTTGCGTATTTAAAATTAAGCAATTTCTATTTGGAAACTTTTTTCATTTTTAGTTATCGATTCATTAAATATCAATTTACTGACGCAAGTTTTATAATATTTCTTAATTTTGTAATCCTGCGCGTCATTATTTTATACACTTTGATTCTATGAACGTGTTTCTTAAATTATTCTTTTTTCGTAAGCATATTGACATCAATTATATTATTATTATTATTATTATTATTATTGGAATATTAAATATTCGAAAAATTGAATTTTTTAACCTTTTGTTACTAGATTTGATTAAGGAAAAGTTTATTTATTTATTTCTCTGCTAAATCTGAATCCAAAGTCAAAATGATCAGATTAGCAAACATTTTTTTTTCCAGGACAAAAATTTTTTTTTCTTGTAGGCTGTTATAATAGGTTTGATCCTAAGAATAATTTGTCTTTGATCCAATGCTAAAATGTATTTATATAAAAATAATTTTCTCTCAGTGCCATTCCAATTATTTTTTAACAACAATTTATTCAATTTTTATTCTTAACAAAACATTATATATTCTTAATAATGACAACAGTATTTTTTTATTTAAACTCTCGGTTTCGATAAAATTTCTGTAAAACAGTTAAGGACATATTGGTCCTCCACAGCACTCTGGATATGGTTTTGAAGCATCTCCTTCTAAGTAACCCTTCGGATTAACACAACTATATGTTGGGCATCTGAAATAGAAACAATATTACTTTAAAATTACAACAAATTAAATGGTATCAAAATTGTTTATTCAAGCTAAAACGAGTCAAAGGTAAACAATTATTATTTTAAAGTTTGCTTTTTTAATAAATATACAATATGTACATCATTTATTGCTTACTAACATTTAAATTATATGCTTACTTTAGAACGTCATTTATTTTTATCCTGTAACTATTTTTTACCATATAAAGGTAGTTTAGAACATAAAAACATTTTACCATTCAAAAATTAAATAAAGTTAAAGAAACTATTTTTCAAAATATACTTCTCAAAAAAGATATTTTTCTTTGTGATAATGTTAAAACCTACAGAAGTAAAAATAGCTCAAGTTTAATATACCTTCTCATTAAAGACGGTATTGTAAAGCATTGAAAAATTATTTTCACATTTAAAATAAATTTAAAAACTCGTTGATTTTCATTGATAATAACGAATAAGTGAAAAATAAGTAAAAGAATAAATAAGTAATTCAGAAAATACTGAATTTAAATATAATATTAAAATTATGTTTGGAAATTATTATAAATAGTTTTAAGTTAACATTCAGTTGATATTTTATTTTGAAACATTAATAATTGTTATTTTCAAAACAATATTTACCCCATTGCATGAACTTTTCCATTTCCCAAACATTCTAACACACCACAGTCTAATTCTTCTCTGTGTTGAAGAGCAGGATCATCAGCTGCGCAATTTTCTGAAATTAAAATATAAATTTTCATTTCAATTCTTGAAGGGAACTTTAACATTCTGAAATAAATTTTTGTACAATAATGTTTTTTTAATTTTGATTCTTAAAAAATTTGTTTTTCAATTTGAATAGTTGTTAATCCTAATTAAATATTTAATTAAAAATAAAAAAAATCATATTTTATAATTGGCATTTAGATTGCTGATGAATAAAAAACAAAATTAAATCAATGTACTTGCATAAAAATTTTGATTAATTTAATTTTATAGATATTGTATTGATTGGATTGTTTAATTTTAATTTTAATTAAATATAGCTTACCATACTTCCATAATTGATGGGAGTAAACGACGCAAAGAAGTAGTACGAAAAAAGATGTGAAGAACTTCATCTTGAGATTTCAACTAATAACAAAATAAGCCAAATTTTGCTATAAATACTATTCAGCCTCGTTTAATTTATTATCATTATACTTATAAATTATTTAATTACGTTTGCTTACGGGTTTTACAAGTTTAAAAAATATATAATAGCTAATTACATTTATAGATTGTCTATTCGGAAGAATCATAAATTTATCTTAACTGTTAATGATAAGAAACTATATACTTTTGTTAAAAAGAATTCAGAAAAATAGTGTTATTGTAAAAAAAGAAATTTGTTTTTACGAATATAAGTGAAACTTATTTCGATGATTTGATATCAAATCTATCTTTGTCTGAACACATATAACTCAAGTAAATAGAATGAATCATTTTTATTAAGCGCATTTTGTAAAACGAATTTAAAAACACAAATTTAGAAGTTCAATAAAAATTTCCCAATATTTGAACATAGATAATGTAGACAATTATAACAATTTTTAGCATTAAATCTGCTTGTTTCAATTTATGCCACAATAACTTTTGGTTCAATGACTCCCGTTTTTGTTATGATGAAGAAAATTAAAAGTTTCAAATGTAAATTTTAAAAAATTTACTTTAATATTTTCACATGTTTCCTCTAGATGAAAGCAAATAAGGATTTTGAATACAATTTTATGAAAAGAAAAACTTTATTGGATAAGAGAAGTATTTCTACTTTTTCTAGGAGTAGTAAATTCTTCCAGGATAATTTTCTTATTTATCTTGTAAAAAAACACTATTAGAGAACACATAAATTTTATTTTATTTTTATATTTACAATGTTTAACACAGACATGTTTATTTTCATAACTGTTTTGAAGTAACAGAATCCATTTTCACAATCTTAAAACAATTTCTATTTAAAAAATGATCCTCAAATATCAGGCAGTGTTTAATTTTATTCAATCACATATTGGTCCACCACAGCAATCTGGATATGGTTTTGAAGGATCTTCGTCTTTATAACCCTTGGCATTTTCACATTGGTATGTTCCGCATCTAAAAATCCACCAATTTTTTTAAAATTTTTCGAATTTAATGAGAAACACATTTTTTGTTAATTGAGAAAACTCTGACAAGAATATATTCTTAGAATTGGGTACAGCAAAATTGAAAATAGTTCGGTACTCATTGCACGAGCAAATATACTTGAATCAGGAATAAATATTGTTAATAAAATAATAAATATTCTCAAATCTATAATAATTACTCTATACTTTCGATTTATAAAATAAACATTCTTGATTAAAAATTAAATTTAAAATATAAATAACAAAAAAGATTAAAACTAAATACAAATGTTTTATTATTTGAACATAATGAATTTTTGAAAAATGAAAAAATTGAATTGTTAGGTCGTCTGAAAAAAATTTAACATAAAATTTACCCTTTTCCTTGGCCAGTTCCATCTTTCATACAGGTCATCACTCCACAGGCTAATTCTTTTTCACTATCCTTCATAATTGGATGATCAGGTGTACAATTTTCTAAAATAAAAAAATATTTATTAACTGGCTATGGCTACATAAATATACACAATTGCACTGAGAAAAATGGATGTTTAGAATTAGATGTTTAAAACAAGATAGTAACGCTTAACCTCAAAATATTAAAGGTTAATATCTAAGATATTAAATTTTAACATCTAGATATTAAAGTTTAATATGTAGATGTTAACCCTGAACATCTAGATAGCTGTCCCTATGTTAAGTGATAAATATGTTAAGCGTTAACATCCAGATGTTAAGGGTAAACATCCATTTTTCTCAGTGTGAAAAGTAAAGTTTAAAAAAATAAACAATAAATATTAAATTTAAACAAAATAGTTGAAAAAATATAGAACTAACTGTCGAAACTAATTGCAAATTGAACAACTAGATTGAAAATCGAAAAAAATAATTCAAATTGAAGAAAATAATAAAAAATTGAGGAAATAAAATAAAAATTTAAGAATTAAATTAAAATTTAAAAAAAATTACAAAATGGCGAAAATAATTGAGAATTGAAAAAAAAATTAAAAATGGCTACATTAATACACAACCGAACAAAATAATTTAAAAAATCAAAGAATAAATTATATAATTTTAAGATAAAAGTTAAAATTGAAAAAATTGCAGGAAATAATTGAAATTTGTGAAAAAAAATTAATAATTGAAGGAAATAGTTGGAAAATGACAAGAATAATTGAAAAATTAAGGAAAATATGTGAAAAATAACGAAAATAATTGTCAATTGAAAACAAAATTCCAAAAATGACTAGATTAATAAACAACTGAAAAAAATAATTGAAATTCAAGGAAATATTAAAAAATTGAGGAAATCAAATAAAATTTTAAGAAATAAATAGAAAATTAAAAAATTAAATTAAAATTTAAAAAGATAATTGATAATTAAAAAAAAAAAATTACAAATTGGCGAAAATAATTGACAAAAAAAAATGGCTACATTAATACACAACCGAACAAAATAATTTAAAAAATCAAAGAATAATTATAAAATTTTAAGATAATAATTAAAAATTGAAAAAATTGCCGGAAATAATAGAAAATTGAGAAAAAAAATAATTGAAGGAAATAGTTGAAAAATGACGAAAATAATTGTGAATTAAAAACAAAATTCCAAAAATGACTAGATTAATAAACAACTAAAAAAAATAATTGAAAAATTTAAACAAGGAATATTAAATTAAAAGAATATCCATAATTGCAAATTGAAAAATTAAGAAAATAATAAGAATAATTTTTGGAAATAATTGCACATTTAACAACTGGATTGAAAATAAAAAAAAATAATTGAAATTAAAGAAAATAATTGAAAATTGAAGAATATAATTAAAATTTAAATATACTTAAAAAATGAAAAAAAAGTAATTGGAAAAAGCCAAGAATTAATAAATATAGAAGAAAATAATTGAAAACTGAAGAATGGAAAAAAAAATTCCAAAATGGAAAATTGAAGAATGGAATTAGAAAGTAAAGAAAATAATTGAATAATTGTATTTAAAATTAAAGAAACTTAATGATAATAAAAAAAATAATAGAAAAAAGTCGATAAATTTTTTAATATTAAATAAAATAATTGAAAATTAAAAAGTGAAATTGAAATTAGAAGAAAATAACTAAGAATTTATTGAAAAAAATAGTTAAAAATCTAAGAATAAATATAAAATTTGAAGACAATAATGAAAAATTATAAAAATTGCCAGGAAATAATTGAAAATTGCGGAAAATAGCAATTGAAGGAAATAGTTAGAAAATGACGGGAACAATTGAAAAATTGAAGGAAATATGTGAAAAATGACGAACAAAATTTTTAATTGAAAATAAAATTCGAAAAATGACTAAATTAATAGACAACTGAAAAAAGTAATTGAAAAAAATAAACAATAAAAAAATTAAATTGAAAAAAAATAATTGCAAATTTAAAAATTAAGAAAATTATAGGAATAATTGTTGGAAATAATTGCACATTTAACTAGTGGATTAAAAATCGAAAAAAATAATTAAAATTGAAAAAAAATTATTGAAAATTTAAAAAAGAAATTTAAAATTGAAGTATGCAACTGAAATTTAAAGAATATATTAAAAAATTGGAAAAATTCATTAAAAAAAACCGAGAAATAGTGAATATAAAAGAAAACAACTGAAAACTAAAGAATGGATATAGAAATTGAAAAATGGAATTAAAAATTAAAGAAAATAATTTAATAATTGTATTTTTAATATTAAAGAAACATAAATATAATTGAAAAAATAATAGAAAAAAGGCGATAATTTTTTAATTTTAAAGAAAATAATTGAAATTTAAATTTGAAGAAAATAACTGAGAATTGAAAAGAATAGTTGTAGAATAGAATAATTATTAAATTGATATTAAAAAACAATGTTTATGAGTGAAAAAAATATTGGATAAAATCCATAATTATTGAATATTGAGGAATTAATTATTGAAAACCGAAAAAATAATTTAAACTTCAAGAGAATAATTGAGAATTGAAGAAAATAAGTAAAAATTGAAGAAATAAATTGGAAATTAAAGAGTTAAATTGAATTTTCAAGGAAATAATTGGCATTTGAGCAAAAAAAATTTTTAAATTAATGAATAATCATAAAATTGAAGGAGATTAAAAAATTGTCAATTGAAAACTAATGAAAATTATGGAAAAAATTGTAGAAAATAAATAAAAAAGGAATTTATTATTTATTATTGAATTTATTTATAAAATTGTAATTTGCAGAAAATAATATACAACATTCATTTAAAGAAATTTAATTTAGTAGGTTTGTTTTAATACAAATAAAGTAGGAAGATTTGAAAACAAAATTTAAACATTATGTAAATGAAAAAATTATGTTTGAAAGATGTTTAAGGCACTTATAAAATATTTAAACACGGTGCTTGTTTTCTATTCAATGATAATATAATTTACGATATTTCCTTTTTTATTATTATATTACTTATTATTTTAAAGAAAATACATATATATTTTTATTTTTTTGTCCTAATGGCTTTATTTATAATATTAATTAATATGCATGACGCGTTTCGATACAGAATTCTGTATCCTCATCAGATAAACTTTAATTGTAAATAAACTTAATATTAATAAAATTCATGCTTTAACAGTATAGGTTTTTTAACCTTTTAAAAATAATAACATTATTAAAAAATGCACTTTTATGAAGCACATGTTTAAGACACGTGTTTTATTACTTATTATTCTACTTTATAATAAAAATCAATTAATAATTAGATATATAAAATAAAAACTCATACGATTTATAATTAATTTAATGATACATTTTTTTTAAACGTAACTGATTTAAAATCAAAAAAATATCTAAGGTGCGAAAACTTCAGGTGCGAACAGAATGAAAGAATGAAAGAATCTGGTGGATTATTATTATTATTATAGATTTCAATTATTAAAGGTAATTTTGTAATTTATCGATTATTTGTAATTATTATGAACTTTATGCTAAAACTTTGAATAAAATGTTGATTGATTTAAATCGATGACTGTCACTTTAAAATTACTGTATTTAATCACTTAATTTTTAAACTTGACCATAGGTATAATTTATTTCTAATATAATTGATTATATTTAAAAAAAAATTGTTTAATTTCAATTTTCGTGAAAAATGGCTTACCAAACTTCCACAATTGATGTGAATAAACGACACAGAGAAGCAGTATGAAGAAAGATGCAAAAAACTTCATCTTGAGATTGATGCTTGGACGAAACTAACAAAACGTTAACAAATTTTGCGTTAATATACTACTCAGCCATGTTAATTTTATAACCATTACATTAATGAATTATTTATAATTGTTTGACTCACCGGTTTTTCAAGTTTAAAAAAGGCCTAGCTAATTGCAAACTTCAAGGTTGTCAACTTCCAGAAAAATCTGTCGTTTACTTTATGTGATAATGATGAGTACACTTTGGAAAAATTTGCAATAAGAGGTGTCTCGCACTTTAACTAATTGTATAAAAGAACTTTTTTTTAAATGAAAAAATGAAAAATTAACGTCCTGAGATGAAAATATCAGAAAAATAATCTTTTTTTTTCTTGAACCCGAGTTAATTTATTATTGAATGTTGAAGATTCAAATTCAGAATCGTAATCAAAACTCAATTTTCATAAAAATCATATAACTTTTTAAAAATTTGTCTGACAGATTGGATTTGTCATTTTGATTTTTTAAAAGATTGAACAAAGCTAGTTTCTCTTATATGCACTGTTAGTTTTTTTTTATATATAGAATCATTAAATTACCCAACCAAATTTGTCGTCAAGAAAACCTTAACATTGTTGGTCATTTATTATTATAGAATGGCTATTGTTTAAGTTTTATTAATAAATATACAGGAAAAAAAAAAATGCATACAGTTTTTATATTCAAACCAAACTTGAGTTGACAAAGCATTTTTTTATCGTAGGGGAGAGTCGGGCAAAATGCCTAATTGGGTAAATTGGCAATCGTTAATAACTTGGCGAAAACTAAATATTAATCATAATTGTTGTTATTAATGAAGTATATACGGTAAAGATAATTTCTATAAAGTTTCATGTTTCTCAGTTTATTATTAAAGAATTTATTAAAGAATTGTGAAAATGATGCTTTCCAACAATAATTTTTTCATTTTTAAATTTTAGCAAATATGCACTTTTATCTCACAGACGTACATAATTTTTTTTTTAAATTAATCCTTAAACATTTAGCTATCTAAACACTTTGATTTAATTTATAAAAATGAGTCATAAAATGAAAAAAATTAGTTTAATTACATCGTGTGTTTTTGGGCAAATTGCCTTGGTTAAATTGCCTATATGCTGTAAAACTTCTAAGCAAGATACGTAATATACGTAAAATCTCTCGGCTTACGTATATTTTGATGTAGAAACTAACTATCAAGTTGTTACTGCTTTTGTATAAAAAATCAGTGTTTAAACAAATTAATTATATTAATTATTGCATTTATATTAATAATAATAATTATAATAAATGTGCATTGAAGAATCATTTTTAATATATTTTAAAACATGATTGTAAATTAGCGCGGGATAAATCAAAAGAAGTGCGCATGCGCAGAAAAAATACATACGATTGCGAAAGTTACGTGAGTCACGTGACTATAAAGAATCATGGCGGATTAACCTGTCACATTTGTCATTGAATGTCAAAATTTTGTTTTTCTTTCTAAAACTCACGCTGTTTTCAAGCAAACAGGTATTTTTGTAATTTAATACAGTGCTTAATTTACTTTTGTAAGATATTTTATAGTTGTAGAAGCTTTATGGGCATATCTCTGGAACCTTTAACTTTTCAATAAGAAAACATATTTTATTTTTTTTTGTAGCACAGTACTGAAACTTTGTCTACATAAACTTCAATTGCTAAGCTTTCAAATTATACAAATGGACAGATAAATCTAATTTTCTTCAAAAAGTTATAAATTATTTAAAATTACAAATAATTTTTAACCTGTAACAAAAAAATATTCAACAGGTGGTTGCTTTTTAGGATAAAAAACAGTTGAAATGAATTGCTTGAGGGGTTATCATTTTTAAAAAACGATAAGTTTGTTTAATATTTTCAATATTTATAAGAATAGTAAAATACTAATAATAATACACTAGGAATAAAGGAATAAAGTTCCATTTTTGTGTGAAAATCAATCTCGAAATAAAAATTAAAACTTAACCTTCAGGTTTTAATTAATGACAATTTCTGTCGAAAACATTAAAATCGGCAACTTCGGACTTGACAATTTTATTCTAAAAAATTTCGGTCGATTACGGTCGACCGTAATTGATAAATATTTTCACATTATCATGGCAATAAAGTATTTTTTTTTCAAAGCACATTCACACAATGGTAAATGGTACTCGTAAAAATATATGTAAGTACTTTTTGAATACTTTTATTTGATTTTCGTGGAGTATCACTCGTATTACGGTCGTTGTCAAATTTTGTACACACGTGTTTTCTGTTATTTAAATTAGAATAGTTTTTTGAAGACATGAAGCACATCAATTTAGTATGTCTCAAAATAATTCTAATTATTTAAACTTTTATTTCCCATAAACTATTTTGGTGTGCCAATAGTCTTATTCAAGAAAAATGATAAATATGACAATTCCCAATGGGAAACTAACGATTGGCGCATTAATGGACCTGTATTGGGAGCCAATGGTGCCAATATTGGCGCATTAATGGAAACCAATATTGGACCACAGTTGGTCAATCCTTGGGATGATAACGGGTTTGCCAGTCATTGGCAGCCATCATTGGTTCAATATTGGTTGCCAATGATAATGCCAATAAATAAAAATTTTTAAATTAACAATATTAAAATCTATATTTTTATATTGTTAATTTATTTATTGTTTAAAAAAAATTTTTTTTTTAATAAATATTTTAATTTATTTATTAATGCATGTCAAGTATTGGTACAATAATTGGCTTTCAATATTGGTCCATCCTTGGGAGCCAATGAATAACCAACAATCTTATTTTTACAACTCTATATGGAAACAGAGTTGTTAATTTAATCTTCAGCCAATATTTGACAATGAAGATTTGAGTGTTGGACACATTAGAAATGTATTTTCAGAGGTACGGGATCAGGCCTTATATAAAAGAGCTGAAGAAACTCGATCGTGAGAGAGGCTGACCGATGCGCGCCCTATGCCAGTTTCCGAAACCACAAATGCGTGAGAATCCTCGGCGCGCAGACGCGGCATAGATGCGGCGGGAAACTCCCACTATTTGAATTTCAATTTTTTATGCATTTAATCAAAAACAAGAAAAGAAATATAATAATACAAAAATTATACAAATTCTTAAATTTGTATAGTTTTCTGATTGTTATTAAAAAGTAATACGCTTAATTATAAAGAAATACTTATAATAAATATCCTCCATAAATAATTGTTCAATTCTTGAAGATTTGAAAAACTCTTAAAGGTGTGTCCTAAGGTTAAAAATTATTGTTCTAAATCTACTTTAATCGATTTTCATGTTATAGAAATTATTTAAATAAATTAATTAGTTTTAAAGAAATCAGAAAGAAATTAAATTGATGAAAAAATAAACATTTAATATTAAAAATAATATTAATAAAAATAATCACATTAAAACTTTGCTTGTAAAATAAACAGAACGAAAAATTTTAATTTAAAAAATTAATGAACAATTACAAAATATTACAGAAGACTTTAATTTTATTAAAATGTAAACTTAAGTCACATAAATACAAATATTCATGTAAGTATTTAAATTTTAAATTCACCATTTTTTCTGTTTAAATTTAAAGTAAAATTTAACTAATTGTAAAGAATGATAGTTAATAAATATTTAACTTTATTTGTTATTCTTTTCGTTTTTCACATGCAAAAAATAATCATTTTTTTTTATAAAACTAAGAAACAGATTCTCTAAATTTGAATACAAATTAAAAATGAAAAAAATTTAATATATGTAAAAACATTTTAAATTTGTATCATTTAATTACATAATTTATTTTAACAAAATGACTTTCTAAATATAACTATCCAGAATATATAAAAAATATGAGCAAAAAAAATCAAAATTGGTTTTTAAAAATAAAAAAATAAACTTTTTAAAGTTCAAAATAAATTAATTTTTTTTTAAATTTTGTTATTCTAAAATTAATATTAAACTTGAATAATAATTTTCAATACAATTACTTAAAGTTAGTTTTCAAAAAATTCAATTATCATTAAAATGAATCTTTCCAAATAATAAAACTTAAACAGAAAGAATTAATGGTTTCTTTTAAATTAAAGAAATAATAGAGCATTAAACATAGTTAATTTAATATTTTGAATACTATTAAAAAAAATTTAACTTTAAAAAAATTAATGATATCAAAAATATTATTTTTCGATCGTAATTTAAAAAAAAATTCATTTTAATTTAGCTTTATTGAACAGTGTTGATTTTTAAATTTTAAAATTTGTGTCTAGGTATTAAGCTTTAAATTAGATTACATCTTATTTTTTTTCATGTCCATATCTTTTATTAAAATTAAATTGAAATTTGTTTTTAAAAATAAAATATAAACATTTTAAAGTTTAAAGTTGAATTGAAAATTTTTTAAAATTCGTTATATTAAAATTATAATAGTAATCTTAAATAATAATTTCAAATATAATTACTTAAAGTTAGTTTCCAAAAACTTGAATTAATTTTAAAACGAATCTTTACAAATAGTAAAACTTGAACAGAAAAAATTAAAGGTTTCTTTAAAATTAAAGAAATAATAAAGCATTAAACATGGTAAATTTATTGTTTTGAATATTATTAAAAAAAAATTAAGTTTAAAAAATTTAATGACATCAAAAATATTATTTTTTATCTTAATTTTAAAAAAAAATTCATATTAATTTAACTTTATAAAACAGTGTTGATTTTTAAATTTAAAATTTTTAAATTTGAGTCTAGGTATTAAGCTTTAAATTAGTTTACATCTTATTTTCTTTTTTGTCCATATCTTTTATTAAAATTAAATTAAAATTTGTTTTTAAAAATAAAATATAAACTTTTTAAAGTTTAAAGTTGAATTGAAAATTATATAAAATTCGTTATATTAAAATTAAGATTAATCTTAAATAATAATTTCAAATATAATTACTTAAAGTTAGTTTCCAAAAACTTGAATTTATTTTAAAATTACGAATCTTTACAAATAGTAAAACTTGAACAGAAAAAATTAAAGGTTTTAAATACTATTAAAAAAAATTTAAGTTTAAAAAAATTAATGACATCAGAAATATTATTTTTCGATCTTAATTTAAAAAAAAATTCATATTAATTTAGCTTTATAAAACAGTATTGATTTTTAAATTTAAAATTTTAAAATTTGTGTCTAGGTATTAAGCTTTAAATTAGTTTACATCCTATTTTCTTTTATGTCCATATCTTTTATTAAAATTAAATTAAAATTTGTTTTTAAAAATAAAATATAAACTTTTTAAAGTTTAAAGTTGAATTAAAAATATTTTAAAATTCGTTATATTAAAATTAATATTAATATTAATCTTAAATAATATTTTCAAATATAATTACTTAAAGTTAGTTTCCAAAAACTTAAATTAATTTTAAAACGAATCTTTACAAATAGTAAAACTTAAACAGAAAAAATTAAAGGTTTCTTTTAAATTAAAGAAATAATAGAGCATTAAACATGGTTAATTAAAATTTTGGAATAAAATTAAAAAAAAATTAAGTTTAAAAAAATTAATGATATCAAAAATTTTAAAATTTTAAAGTAAACATTTTGAATATTATTAAAAATGTGCTCAGAAAGTAAAAACTTTGTTTAAAATTTTTTAAACTTTTAAGTTAAACTGGAAATAAGATGTGAACTAAATTAAACCTTTCTATACAAATTTAAATTTTAAAACTCAATGCCGTTTTGTAATAGCTAAATTGAAATAAGTCACATTTTTTAATTAGGATCGAAAAATAATATTTTTGATATCATTCATTTTTTTAAAGTTAAATTTTTTTTAATAGTATTCAAAATATTAAATTAACTATGTTTAATGCTCTATTATTTCTTTAATTTAAAAGAAACCATTAATTCTTTCTGTTTAAGTTTTATTATTTGGAAAGATTCATTTTAATGATAATTGAATTTTTTGAAAACTAACTTTAAGTAATTGTATTGAAAATTATTATTCAAGTTTAATATTAATTTTAGAATAACAAAATTTAAAAAAATTTAATTTATTTTGAACTTTAAAAAGTTTATTTTTTTATTTTTAAAAACCAATTTTGATTTTTTTTGCTCATATTTTTTATATATTCTGGATAGTTATATTTAGAAAGTCATTTTGTTAAAATAAATTATGTAATTAAATGATACAAATTTAAAATGTTTTTACATATATTAAATTTTTTTCATTTTTAATTTGTATTCAAATTTAGAGAATCTGTTTCTTAGTTTTATAAAAAAAAATGATTATTTTTTGCATGTGAAAAACGAAAAGAATAACAAATAAAGTTAAATATTTATTAACTATCATTCTTTACAATTTGTTAAATTTTACTTTAAATTTAAACAGAAAAAATGGTGAATTTAAAATTTAAATACTTACATGAATATTTGTATTTATGTGACTTAAGTTTACATTTTAATAAAATTAAAGTCTTCTGTAATATTTTGTAATTGTTCATTAATTTTTTAAATTAAAATTTTTCGTTCTGTTTATTTTACAAGCAAAGTTTTAATGTGATTATTTTTATTAATATTATTTTTAATATTAAATGTTTATTTTTTCATCAATTTAATTTCTTTCTGATTTCTTTAAAACTAATTAATTTATTTAAATAATTTCTATAACATGAAAATCGATTAAAGTAGATTTAGAACAATAATTTTTAACCTTAGGACACACCTTTAAGAGTTTTTCAAATCTTCAAGAATTGAACAATTATTTATGGAGGATATTTATTATAAGTATTTCTTTATAATTAAGCGTATTACTTTTTAATAACAATCAGAAAACTATACAAATTTAAGAATTTGTATAATTTTTGTATTATTATATTTCTTTTCTTGTTTTTGATTAAATGCATAAAAAATTGAAATTCAAATAGTGGGAGTTTCCCGCCGCATCTATGCCGCGTCTGCGCGCCGAGGATTCTCACGCATTTGTGGTTTCGGAAACTGGCATAGGGCGCGCATCGGTCAGCCTCTCTCACGATCGAGTTTCTTCAGCTCTTTTATATAAGGCCTGATCCCGTACCTCTGAAAATACATTTCTAATGTGTCCAACACTCAAATCTTCATTGTCAAATATTGGCTGAAGATTAAATTAACAACTCTGTTTCCATATAGAGTTGTAAAAATAAGATTGTTGGTTATTTATTGGCTCCCAAGGATGGACTAATATTGAAAGCCAATTATTGTACCAATACTTGACATGCATTAATAAATAAATTAAAATATTTATTAAAAAAAAAAATTTTTTTAAACAATAAATAAATTAACAATATAAAAATATAGATTTTAATATTGTTAATTTAAAAATTTTTATTTATTGGCATTATCATTGGCAACCAATATTGAACCAATGATGGCTGCCAATGACTGGCAAACCCGTTATCATCCCAAGGATTGACCAACTGTGGTCCAATATTGGTTGCCAATAGTTTGCCAAGAAAAAACTGTTGGCCGCCAATCATGGGACCATTATTTAGCCAATGGTGATCATTGTCAATTTCCCATTGGGTAGTGTTATCTCTTTCTCTCTCATTTCTAACCTCCCCCAAAACCTTGTCTGGACACGCCCCTGGCTATTTTTTATAGAGCTATAAACAACCCACATAAATGCAAAAAATGACAATTTTATTTAAATTACAAATTAATAGTTTCTTTAGGATTTTTCAATAAAATACCACTGGGTGTCATTAATTTCGACGGGCTAAATTTCACCGGTGGCTCCCCTGAAAAGAATATTTTATAAATTTACTTAGTTATAATAGATAAAATTGTTTAATTTAAAATTTTATTAATTTTTGCTTACCCAATTTTAGTAATTTGTAGGAGTAGACAAAGTAAAGAGTCATTCCTGGAATAATTGAGCAATACTTATTTCTCAACTTTATATTTTTATTTTTAATTATAGAGGCGGAGCATATTAATTTACTAAGTTTTAAAATCTTAAAATCTATGATAAAATTTTTATAATTTTTCAAGTTTGATATTTTTTAAATAAATATTGATCTTAATTCTAAGATTGAAATTTGGGAATTTTAAAAATTTGAGAAACTAGGTTTATTTAAACCATGTCGCTAGGAAAACGTTGATTTATTTGGAATCATGATATAAAAATAAAAAATAAAAAATTTATTTCATTCTTAATTATTTGAAAGTTTTGATTTTTCTGGAAATTATTCATAGTTTTACTAATTTATAATTTGTTAAAGTAAGTATATTGTAAGATTTTTTACAATTATGAAAAAACTTGTATTTTTAACATCGCTGGAGATGGAATCCAAAGTTTTATTAAAAAAAAAATAATAATAATAAAATAATAATATTAATAACAATTCATTATTTTTTATTTATTTATTTTTTTTATTACTTTCTATATCTACATCGAGTTGTTTAACAATACTAGTAACATTATTTTTAAATTTTCACACTTTTAAACTAATTTTGGAAAAAATTAATGTTTTAAATATCTGTCAGCGTTAAATTTAACTTAAAGACATATTGGCCCTCCGCAGCATTCTGGAAATGGTTTTGAATCATCGTCTTCTTTATAACCCTTTTGATTTTCACAAGCTTCTAGTGGGCATCTAAAAATTTTAAAAAATTTCTCTTAAAATTCTCATAAAAAGTGAAGCGAACAATTTTAAAAATATTATTTTTCACGTTTTTGTTACAATTCGCAGTTTATAGAAAACTCTGCAACATCAAGTAAAAAAAAATTTTTATAATTTGCTACAAAGAAGTAAGTAAAAAATCTTGATTTACGAAAACTAGACTTTGTCGTTCTAAATTCAACAAGAACAATAAATAAATCAAGGAGTATCTTATTATAATTTAAAAACTTAAAACTATAAACGATAAATTCTATGATAAATCTAAATATATACAGTAGTGGATATGATATATGATTTATGATATAGAAGATTTTAAAAAAAATTAAATAATTAATGTCTGTATTATAATGTTAAAAATGTTAACTTCAGAAACAAAAAATTACCCTTTCATAGAAAAACCATCTTCATTGAGAGAACAAGATATTGTCCCACATCCTATTTCTTTTAGAGCGGGATGATTAGGAGGACAATTTTCTAAAAATTTAAAAATAATTTTTAATATGCATGTAGATAAAAATAAGTTATTATATCAACAAATGTATGTTTTTTTATTAGTTTAATTCTCTTTATAAGTAAAAGTTTATCAACTTAAATAAGCATTGGATTTTTCTTACCATTTTTATACAATTGATAGGAGTAAGAAATGCAGAGGAGAAATACAAAAAAAGAAGCTAAAAATTTCATCTTGAAGATTTGAGCGAAACTAACTGGATAGGAAAATTTCGAGTTTATCTATTATAAATAGTTGTTTATTACCTCATTTGCGTATTTAAAATTAAGCAATTTCTATTTGGAAACTTTTTTCATTTTTAGTTATCGATTCATTAAATATCAATTTACTGACGCAAGTTTTATAATATTTCTTAATTTTGTAATCCTGCGCGTCATTATTTTATACACTTTGATTCTATGAACGTGTTTCTTAAATTATTCTTTTTTCGTAAGCATATTGACATCAATTATATTATTATTATTATTATTATTATTGGAATATTAAATATTTATTTATTTGTTCATATATACGGGCTAACAATAAAATGCCCTTTCGTACAGAGTACTGTGTGAAAAAAAAATAAAATAAAAATAAAAATAAAACAAAATAAAAATATCATGAAAATTATTAAAATAAGAAAAAATTCAATTCAATTCAATTCAATTTGCCGCATTTGACAAGTCCTGTGAAAATAAGGTTCTTCTTAATTTACATATGAAAGCAGAAATTCTATCGTTAAAATCTAAATTTAAACGCAAGTCATTTGCCTCATTACACAGTCTCATTAGAACAGAGTTTTGTAAATATCTCGTTTTACATAAGGGCACATCAAAAATATTAGGCATACTCCGTGTCCTAACTTGACTGTCATTTTCTGAAGTAAACAAAGAGGAAAAACTATTCACTAATTCTGAACAGCACACTGCACCATTCAAAATTTTATACAAAAACAACATGTCCGCAAACAAAAATCTTAGCTTAATTTCAGGAATACTAAAAGTTCTACGTAATGAACTGTAGTCGTGGGAAAATCTGTCATAACTAGTGTGGGTCTGATAAGCCAAGAAACGCAGAAAACGGTTTTGAACGCGTTCAAGTCTAATAATGTCATTTTCCTGGTAAGGAGACCAAATAACCGAGGCAAACTCAAGGCTAGATCTAACAAAAGCAAAATAAAGTGCTTTAATTGCTGATGGATTTTTAAAACTATTAGCATTTCTAACAATATATCCGAGAGATTTAAAAGCTTTATTAACTATAAATGACAAATGCTCATCAAAAACCAAATTGCTTTGGAAAATGATACCAAGGTCACGCACCTGAGATTTCCTGCTGATATAAACATCCCCTATTGCATAAGAAAATTCAATGGGGGATTTTTTTTTTGAAAAAGAAATAACTGAACATTTATCTACATTAAAAAACATACCATTGAGTTTACACCACTCATGCAAACGATCCAAGTCATCTTGTAATTTAAAACAATCATAAAGTGACAAAATTCTAGTAAAAATCTTTAGATCGTCCGCAAAAAGTAGAATAGTACAAAATTTGACAAAAAGTTTTATGTCGTTAATAAATAATATAAACAGGAGGGGCCCAAGGTGCGATCCCTGTGGAACACCTGAGGAAGCAACATACTCATATGAGTAATTTTGACCAATGCGGACACACTGAATCCTGCATGATAAATAACTGAAAATCCAATCAACTAAGGGAGGTGCAACTCCCATCACCCTAAGTTTGCATAACAGTATATTATGGTCTACCTTATCAAAGGCTTTAGCGAGATCAGTATAAACTGAGTCAATCTGAAAGCCCAAATCGGCATCGATCAATAAATTATTACTATAAACCGATAAATTAGTAACGACAGACCTTCCCCTTACAAATCCATGCTGCTCCTCAATAATTGAATTAAATGATGCATCATATAAGTAATCAAAAAATATACTCTCAAATAATTTAGGTATGGTTCCCAGAATAGTTATTGGTCTATAATTTTTTATATCATTTCTATCACCACCTTTGTGAACCGGAATCACTATCCCTTTTTTCCAATCACATGGAAAAACAGAGGTAGAAATCGATTTATTAAAAATTATTAACAAAGGTTCAACTAAAGAGGATCCGCATGTTTTTACGAAAACGGGAGGAATACCATCGAAACCAGCACCCTTTTTGACATCAAGCTTATTGATTTTTTTTATAATATCACTTGCAGTGATTAAAACAGATTTAAAATCTATTGTGCTACATACAGATAAATTAAGATTATTATTGGAGCAGGGTTGAGAATAAACAGAGTGAAAAAACTGTGCATAAAGGTTAGCAATTTCCTGAGGATTATTAGCTTTAACATTGTCTAAGAACATGCTGTTTGGAATTCTATTGTCTTTACGTGTTGAATTAATAAATTTCCAAAAAAATTTTGGATTAGAGATAACAGAATATTCAGCTGCTTTAATATAAGAATTATAGCATTGCCTAGATAACAATTTACATTTTGATCTAAGAAATGAAAATCTAGTATAATCTGACAAATTACCTGATTGCTTAAAAATCTGATGTGCCCTTTTTTTTTCATAAATAAGATTGCGCAATTGAACACTAAACCATGGCTCAAAACCAGATTCACGAATAAACCTTAATGGTACAAAAAGCTCAAAAGCTCTATAAATATATGTGTAGAAAATATCAACAGCTTCATTAACATCAGTGACATTCAGAATATTTTCCCAATCAACGTTATTAAGAAAATTCAATATTGCTGAATAATTTGCCCGAGTAAAATCATACTTAGCAAAAATTATGCTATCATTATTATTGTTATTAACATCGGTAAAAATCTCAAGCAACAATGGAGGATGATAACTGTCCACCATTAACAATATTCGAAATATTCGAAAAATTGAATTTTTTAACCTTTTGTTACTAGATTTGATTAAGGAAAAGTTTATTTATTTATTTCTCTGCTAAATCTGAATCCAAAGTCAAAATTATCAGATTAGCAAACATTTTTTTTTCCAGGACAAAAATTTTTTTTTCTTGTAGGCTGTTATAATAGGTTTGATCCTAAGAATAATTTGTCTTTGATCCAATGCTAAAATGTATTTATATAAAAATAATTTTCTCTCAGTGCCATTCCAATTATTTTTTAACAACAATTTATTCAATTTTTATTCTTAACAAAACATTATATATTCTTAATAATGACAACAGTATTTTTTTATTTAAACTCTCGGTTTCGATAAAATTACTGTAAAACAGTTAAGGACATATTGGTCCTCCACAGCACTCTGGATATGGTTTTGAAGCATCTCCTTCTAAGTAACCCTTCGGATTAACACAACTATATGTTGGGCATCTGAAATAGAAACAAGATTACTTTAAAATTACAACAAATTAAATGGTATCAAAATTGTTTATTCAAGCTAAAACGAGTCAAAGGTAAACAATTATTATTTTAAAGTTTGCTTTTTTAATAAATATACAATATGTATATTATTTATTGCTTACTAACATTTAAATTATATGCTTACTTTAGAACGTCATTTATTTTTATCCTGTAACTATTTTTTACCATATAAAGGTAGTTTAGAACATAAAAACATTTTACCATTCAAAAATTAAATAAAGTTAAAGAAACTATTTTTCAAAATATATTTCTCAAAAAAGATATTTTTCTTTGTGATAATGTTAAAACCTACAGAAGTAAAAATAGCTCAAGTTTAATATACCTTCTCATTAAAGACGGTATTGTAAAGCATTGAAAAATTATTTTCACATTTAAAATAAATTTAAAAACTCGTTGATTTTCATTGATAATAACGAATAAGTGAAAAATAAGTAAAAGAATAAATAAGTAATTCAGAAAATACTGAATTTAAATATAATATTAAAATTATGTTTGGAAATTATTATAAATAGTTTTAAGTTAACATTCAGTTGATATTTTATTTTGAAACATTAATAATTGTTATTTTCAAAACAATATTTACCCCATTGCTTGAACTTTTCCATTTCCCAAACATTCTAACACACCACAGTCTAATTCTTCTCTGTGTTGAAGAGCAGGATCATCAGCTGCGCAATTTTCTGAAATTAAAATATAAATTTTCATTTCAATTCTTGAAGGGAACTTTAACATTCTGAAATAAATTTTTGTACAATAATGTTTTTTAATTTTGATTCTTAAAAAATTTGTTTTTCAATTTGAATAGTTGTTAATCCTAATTAAATATTTAATTAAAAATAAAAAAAATCATATTTTATAATTGGCATTTAGATTGCTGATGAATAAAAAACAAAATTAAATCAATGTACTTGCATAAAAATTTTGATTAATTTAATTTTATAGATATTGTATTGATTGGATTGTTTAATTTTAATTTTAATTAAATATAGCTTACCATACTTCCATAATTGATGGGAGTAAACGACGCAAAGAAGTAGTACGAAAAAAGATGTGAAGAACTTCATCTTGAGATTTCAACTAATAACAAAATAAGCCAAATTTTGCTATAAATACTATTCAGCCTCGTTTAATTTATTATCATTATACTTATAAATTATTTAATTACGTTTGCTTACGGGTTTTACAAGTTTAAAAAATATATAATAGCTAATTACATTTATAGATTGTCTATTCGGAAGAATCATAAATTTATCTTAACTGTTAATGATAAGAAACTATATACTTTTGTTAAAAAGAATTCAGAAAAATAGTGTTATTGTAAAAAAAGAAATTTGTTTTTACGAATATAAGTGAAACTTATTTCGATGATTTGATATCAAATCTATCTTTGTCTGAACACATATAACTCAAGTAAATAGAATGAATCATTTTTATTAAGCGCATTTTGTAAAACGAATTTAAAAACACAAATTTAGAAGTTTAATAAAAATTTCCCAATATTTGAACATAGATAATGTAGACAATTATAACAATTTTTAGCATTAAATCTGCTTGTTTCAATTTATGCCACAATAACTTTTGGTTCAATGACTCCCGTTTTTGTTATGATGAGACAAAATTAAACGTTTCAAATGTAAATTTTAAAAAAATTTACTTTAATATTTTCACATGTTTCCTATATATAAAAGAAAATAAGGATTATACTTTAGAAAAAATTTTTTTTTTTTCGATAATTTGAATAAAATTTTATGAAAAGAAAAACTTTATTGAATAAAAGAAGTATTTCTACTTTTTCTATTGGAGTAAAGTAAATCTTCAAGGATAATTTTCTTATTAATCTTGTAAAAAAACACAATTAGAGAACACATAAATTTTATTTTATTTTTATATTTACAATGTTTAACACAGACAAGTTTATTTTCATAAATATTTTGAAGTAACAGAATCCATTTTCACAATCATAAAAAATTTCTTTTTAAAAAATGATCCTCAAATATCAGGCAGTGTAAAATTTTATTCAATCACATATTGGTCCACCACAGCAATCTGGATATGGTTTTGTAGGATCTCCGTCTTTATAACCCTTGGCATTATCACAGTGGTAAGTTCCGCATCTGAAAACCCACCAATTTCCTTAAAATTGTTCTAATTTAATGAGAAACACATTTTTTGTTAATTGAGAAAACTCTGACAAGAATATAATCTTAGAATTGGGTACAGCAAAATTGAAAACAGTTCGGTACTCATTGCACGAGCAAATATACTTGAATCATGAATAAATATTGTTAAGAAAATAATAAATATTCTCAAATCTATAATAATTATTCTATACCTTCGCTTTGAAGAATAAGCATTCTTGATTAAAAATTAAAATTAAAATATAAATAAGAAAAAAGATTAAAACTAAATAAAAATGCTTATAATTATTTGAACATAATGCATTTTTGAAAAATGAAAAAATTGAATTTTTAGGTCGGCTGAAAAAAATTTAACACATAAAATTTACCCTTTTCCGTGGCCAGTTCCATCCTTCATACAGGTCATCACTCCACAGGCTAATTCTTTTTCACTATCCTTCATAATTGGATGATCAGGTGTACAATTTTCTAAAATTAGAAAATATTTATTATTGTTGTTGGTCATTTAAAACTATAAATTTATGCAAATTAAAATAATGAAAATTACGAAATGGAAGAATATTTCTGTAAAATGACGAAAAATAATAGTTTATAATAATAGTAATAGTTGAAAAATTATAGGAATAACTGTTGGAAATAATTGCAAATTGAACAACAAGATTAAAAGTCGAAAACAATAATTGAAATTGAAGAAAATGATAAAAAATTGAGGAAATAAAATGAAAATTTAAGAATTAAATGAAAATTTGAAAAAATAATTGATAATTGAAAAAAAAACTACAAAATGACGAGAATAATTAACAATTGGAAAAAATGTATACATTAATACACAACCGAACAAAATAATTTAAAAAATCAAAGAATAATTAAAAAATTTTAAGATAATAATTTAAAATTAAAACAAAATTGAATAATAAAAAATTAGAGAAAATAATTGAAAATCGAAAAAACATGATTAAAAATTAAGATGAATAAATTAAAATTAAAAAAAATAATTAAAAATTGAGAAAATAATTGAACAAACATAAAATATTTTAAATAAAGGAAAGTTAAACAAAATTTGAGATATATACCTAAAACCTTTAGAAGTTCATTGAAATAAAAGAAAATAATTAAAAATTGGAGTGTCCTCGAGAGTAAATAAAGTATATAATTAACAATTAGAGAAAATAAATGAAAAGATATAAACATAATTTAAAATTGAACAGAACAAGTTTTAATTAAAGAGAAATATGTAAAAAACTTTTTGGCAATTATGAAAAAGAACGAGAAAAATAACGAAAGTAATTGAAAGTTGAAGAAAATAATATAAATAATGAAATAATTGAAAAGTCAGATAAATAGTTAAAATTCTTTGAAATTATGAAACGAATGTAATGAATTGAAAATTGAAGGAAATAAATTTTGGAAAATAATTGAAAAATGTTTTTAAATTTTAAAACTTGACGAAAATAATTAAAATGTGATACAAACAATGATAAGTTGTAAAAAATAAATGACATTAAGTGTGATAATTGAAAAAATTACAGAATTTTTTTCTAACTATAAAGAAAATAATTGAAATTTGAAAAAAATACATGAAGATCTTAGAAATCAATTAAAAAAAAATAAAATAACTAAAACTTGGAGAAAAGAATTGAAGAAATAAGATAAAACAAATTAAAAGAACCAAAAATTGAAGAAACCAATTGAAATTTTAGAAAAATTCTTAAAAATCTTAGAAAATAATTTTATAAAATGAGAAAAACTAAAAATTGGAGAAAAGTCTGGAAGAAAGATAAAAATAATTGAAATTTACGATAATTTATTAATAAAAAAAATTTGAAATTCTGATAACAAATGAAAATAATTAAAAATTGAAGAAAATATTTGAGTTTTCAGAAAAATACTTAAAAATCTTAGAAAATAATTTTAGAAAATGAGAATAATAATTAACAATCGAGGAAAATAATTGAAAAATGATAAAATTAATTCAAAATTGAAAAAAATAATTGAAATATGCTGAAAATAATGTAAGATTGAGAAAGAAAATTAAATTATGATGGAAATAATTTAAATATTAAAAATTGAAAACATTTAATTCAATTTGAGAGAAATAACTGAAAACATCATAGAATATATGTTTAAAAAAAATAATTACAAAATTACTTAAAAATGTTTAATTAAAGAAAAAAATTAAAAAATCGCAGAAATAACGAAAATTGATGAAAATAATTGCAATATCGGATAAATAATTGAAATTTTTTAAAAGTAATGCCAAAATAATGAATATAATTATAAATTCATAAAAATCAAGAAAAATTGCAGAATTTATTTTTAAGCAAAAGAAAATAATTAAATAATCGTTATATAATGGAAAACTGAAGAAAATAATCTAAATTTGAGATATTAACTGAAAATTTAGGAAATTAATAGCATGTGAATATATTTTAAACTTCTTCAAAAACCACAATAAATTTTTAAAGCATTTTTCGAAACTTATTTTTTACACAAATGACAATTAAAAACCAGCACAACATGACACTAACGAAAAAGGTTACTTTATTCTTTCAATTCAAATTTCAAAATATTTTATGATAAAGAGAGTCAAAATCAATAAAATAACAGGGACTAACTTTACTTCAGTTTTTAAAACGTGGACATAAAAAGATGAATAAATATTAATACTAACTAACTTCAGGAGTTTACGGAGATTATTATTATTATTTAATTGCAAATTGAAAAATTGAGAAAATAATAGAAATAATATTGTTAGAAATAATTGCACATTTAATAACTGGATTAAAAATCGAAAAAAATGATTAAAATTCATTAAATTTGACAAAAAATTGAGAATTGAAGAAAGCAATTAAAAATTGAAAAATGGAATTGAAATTTAAAGAATATACTTAAAAAATAAATAAAAGTAAGTGAAAAAAGTCGAGAATTAATTAATATAGAACAAAACAATTGAAAACTGAACAATGAAAATTTAAATTGAAGAATGGAATGAAAAATTAAACAAAATAATTGAATTATTGTATTTAAAAATAAAGAAACTTAAAGATAATCGAAAAAATAATAGAAAAAGTCAATAATTTTTTTAATTTTAAAGAAAATAATTAAAAATTAAAAAGTGGAATTTAAAGTTGAAGAGAATAACTGAGAATTGAAGTAAATAGTTCTAGAATTGAAAAATTAAATTGATATTTAAAAACAATTTTTATGAGTGAAAAAAATAATTGATAAAATCCGAGAATTATTGAATATTGAGGAATTAATTGAAAATTGATAAAAATAGTTGAAACTTCAAGAGAATATTTGAGAATTGAAGAAAAGAATTAAAAATTGAAGAAATAAATTGGAAATTAAAAAGTTAAATGGATTTTTCAAGGAAAGAATTGATAATTAAAAGAATAATTACAATATGACGAAAATAATTGAATAATAAATATTGACAAAAATAATTAGCTATTAAGAAAAATTCGAAAAATTGTGACAATACTTGGCATTAGAACAAAAAAATTTTTAAATTAATGAATAATCATAAAATTGAAGGAGATTAATAAATTTTCATTTTAAAACTAATGAAAATTATGGCAAAAATTGTAGAAAATAAATAAAAAATGAATTTATTATTTGAATTTATTATTTATTGCTGAATTTATTTATAAAATTGTAATTTGTAGAAAATAATATACAACATTCATTTAAAGAAATTTAATTTAGTAGGTTTTTTTTTAATACAAATAACGTAGGAAGTTTTGAAAAAAAATTTAAACATTATTTAAATGAAAAAATTATGTTTGAAGGATGTTAAAGGCACTTATAAAATGTTTAAACAAGGTGTTTGTTTTCTATTCAATGATAATATAATTGACGATATTTCCTTCTTTATTATTATATTACTTATTATTTATACTATACTACTTTGATAATAAAAAGCAATTAATAATTAGATATATAAAATAAAAACTCATACGATTTATACTTAATTTAAAGTTAAATTTTTTTCAAACGTAACTGATTTAAAATAAAAAAATATCGAAGTGCCAAACTTCAGGTGCGAACAGAATGAAAGAATGAAAGAATCTTGTGGATTATTATTATTATTATTATTATTATAGATTTCAATTATTAAAGGTAATTTTCTAATTTATCGATTATTTGAAATTGTTATGAACTTTATGCTAAAACTTTGAATAAAATGTTGATTGATTTAAATCGATGACTGTTACTTTAAAATTAGTAGATTCAATTACTTAATTTTCAAACTTGACTACAGGTATAATTTATTTCTAATATAATTGATTATATTTAAAAAAAAATTGTTTAATTTTAATTTTCGTGAAATATGGCTTACCAAATTTCCACAATTGATGTGAATAAACGACACAGAGAAGCAGTATGAAGAAAGATGCAAAAAACTTCATCTTGAGATTGATGCTTGGACGAAACTAACAAAACGTTAACAAATTTTGCGTTAATATACTACTCAGCCATGTTAATTTTATAACCAATACACTAATGAATTATTTATCATTGTTTGACTTACCGGTTTTTCAAGTTTAAAAAAGGCCTAGCTAATTGCATTCTTCAAGGTTGTCAACTTCCATAAAAATTTGTCGTTTACTTTATGTGATAATGATGAGTACACTATGGAAAAATTTGCAATAAGAGGTGTCTCGCACTTTAACTAATTGTATAAAAGCACTTTTTTTTAAATGAAAAAATGAAAAATTAACGTCCTGAGATGAAAATATCAGAAAAATAATCTTTATTTTTCTTGAACCCGAGTTAATTTATTATTGAATGTTGAAGATTCAAATTCAGAATCGTAATCAAAACTCAATTTTCATAAAAATCATATAACTTTTTAAAAATTTGTCTGACAGATTGGATTTGTCATTTTGATTTTTTAAAAGATTGAACAAAGCTAGTTTCTCTTATATGCACTGTTAGTTTTTTTTTTATATATAGAATCATTAAATTACCCAACCAAATTTGTCGTCAAGATAACCTTAACATTGTTAGTCATTTATTATTATAGAATGGCTATTGTTTAAGTTTTATTAATAAATATACAGGAAAAAAAATGCATACAGTTTTTATATTCAAACCAAACTTGAGTTGACAAAGCATTTTTTTATCGTAGGGGAGAGTCGGGCAAAATGCCTAATTGGGTAAATTGGCAATCGTTAATAACTTGGCCAAAAATAAATATTAATCATAATTGTTTTTATTAATGAAGTAATATAAGGTAAAAATAATTTCTATAAAGTTTCATGTTTATCAGTTTATTAATAAAGAATTTATTAAAGAATTGTGAAAATGATGCTTTCCAACAATAATTTTTTCATTTTTAAATTTTAGAAAATATGCACTTCTATTTCACAGAGGTACATAATTTTTTTTTTTTTAAATTAATTCTTAAACATTTAGCTATCTAAACACTTTGATTTAATTTATAAAAATGAGTTCTAAAATGAAAATAATTAGTTTAATTACATCGTGTGTTTTTGGGCAAATGGCCTTGGTTAAATTGCCTATATGCTGTTAAACTTCTAAGCAAGATACGTACGATACGGAAAATTTCTCGGGTTACGCGTATATTTTGATGTAGAAACTGAATACCAAGTTGTTACTGCTTTTGTATAAAAAATCAGTGTTTAAACAAATTAATTATATTAATTATTGCATTTATATTAATAATAATTATAATAAATGTGCATTGAAGAATCATTTTTAATATATTTTTAAAACATGACTTTAAATAAGCGCGGAATGAATAAAAAGAAGTGCGCATGCGCAGAAAATACATACAATTTCGAGAGTTACGTGTCGTCACGTGACTATAAAGAATCATGGCGGATTAACCTGTCACATTTGTCAGTGAATGTCCAAATTTTGGTTTTCTTTCTAAAACTCACGCTGTTTTCAAGCAAACAGGTATTTTTGTAATTTAATACAGTGTTTAATTTACTTTTGTAAGATATTTTATAATTGTAGAAACTTTATTTATTTTCTATAGACTTTATTTCCATTTTTTGTCGGACTGCTATGGATTGAAAATTTAGTTTTACGATAAAAAGATTATATTTTTGTATTTAAAGTTAGTTCTTTTTTAAAATGTTGTTTTCTAAATATTTCATGGTTTATATTTTTCAAAGTTTATATTTTTGTATTTAAAGTTAGTTCTTTTTTAAAATGTTGTTTTCTAAATATTTCATGGTTTATATTTTTCAAAACTATAATTAAATACTTTTTTTTTGCTCCAAACTTTACTATAGGCATTTTATTCGACTCTCCTCTATAGTGCATGACATTTGTTTACCTTATGTCAACGAATTCTAATTATGATAATTTTTTCTGTCCCTGACAACGAGCCTGTTTGGCATAAATGATTGATATTTGGAATGATTCACATTAAGGGCATACTAATACAGGCAAAATTTTTCCGCGAACTGTCTCTTAAAATAATAAATATTTTGACACCAAACTTTGCCGAATTACTTAACATATTAAAAATTAACTCTAAGGCAAAATTTAAATAAACTTGGGTCAGAGAGACCTTCTTGATAATATTTTAAGTAGGTAATTCCAGAAAGTTTGGTGTCAAAATATCTAATTTAATATATTAATTTAATATTTAACTTTTTAATCCATTTTACACAAACTTTTTAATAAATTTGACATAATATAATATGACAAGAATTTGGAACACTTCTGTATATTGATTTCTCACTTATTACTTTCTCATCATTATTATCTTGTTTTCGTTTCTGCTGAAAGTTCGTTAATTCTCACCTTTTGATTCCATTAAGTAATCAAAACTAAGTTATTAAATGTAGTTTCCTCAGTCGATTTATACCTAGTGTGTTGATCTCAAGATAACGCAAATTTTAAAACTTTTTCTACAATAATCTTTATAAAAAAACTATTTAAATTAAAACAATTTTTTTGTTTTATAATATGGGGCCGTTAAAAAAATACGTAACGCCTTTAGGGGGAGTAGCTACAAAAGCAAAAACAGCTCCAAAAAAGTGTTACGTATTTTTTGAACGACCCCAAGCAAAATTTTTTTGTCGCAAAGTAATTTTTTTCTGAGTGTAGATGATATACACCAGCTATCATTTATATTTATTTATATGGGCGATTTTTTCGTAACTGGGCTACTTGGCAGCGTTGAAAAAATATTCTGAAGTGTACTAGTGAATTATAAGGTATATAAGAGTGTATCTGAAAATAAAATATACAAAAATATATATTATAACTTCTATTATATTGCACTATCAAATAGCATTTCAATGGCCTTCTCTTTCGTGGACGCGTCAAATTGCTTTCCGCGGAATGGAAGGTTGACTGCATTTAAAATGAAGAAAAGTAATTAGTAAAAATAACCACAACTACAAGTTATTCACCAAAATTACCTGACACTTCCGTTTGTCATTGTTTAAAAAAAATATTGTTAATAATCATTAATTAAATACAAATAAACCAAGACACAAATGTTTCCTTCTTTTACAAGTTGTGTCGTTCTAGGATCATTTGTAAAGTATAAATAATTATTAACAATAATTTGTTAAATCAATTTCAAGTTGAGGCTACGGATAATTCTCTCGAATACATTGTGTAAACAAAATAAAAATAATAAATTATAGCAAATAATTTGTCTTATTCTAACCAGAGACCAATAATTTGTAAAATTAGTAAAAAGTTGTGTTTTTATAAAACATTGTGGTTATTTTTACTAAATCCTTTTTTTCATTTTTAATATAAAAAATAATTAAGTCAGAAAAAACTACAACTCGCTAGATTTATTTCAATGGTAGTTATAAATTAACAATAATAAATTGTTTAAACAATGTATAAATAATAACTAATAGTCAATAATTTTTCTTACTCTAATCAGAGCCTATTTATGTGTAAAATTAGAAAAAAGTTGTGTCTTTGTAGAATTATTTGTAAAGAATTAATTATTATTAACAATAATTTGTTTAAACAATTGCGAACTGTTGCTGTGGTTAATTTTACTAAATCCTGTTTTTCATTTTAAATATGTATAAAAAATATTTAGGTCAGAAAAAACTACAACTTGCTAGGTTTATTTGAATAATAGTTAAAAATTAACAATAATACATTGTTTAAACAAATTAAAAATAATAACTTATAGTCAATATTTTTTCTTACTCTAACCAGATCCCACTAATTTGTAAAATTAGGAAAAATTTGTATCTTTCTAGGTGCATTTGTAAAGAATTAATTATTATTAACAATAATTTATTTATTTATTTTTTAGCTATGTAAAAGTTATATAATTTTTATTTAATAACATTTTTAATTTTAAAATTATAAAAAATTGTTCTCAAATAGAATTATTCTTCATTTTTTTCTGAGCATTTAATAGTATATTGTGCACCAAGAGCAGAAAGGAGGTGTTTTCCGACGAGTGCGAAATTTGCTGCCCGAGCGAAGCGAGCGCAGCAATTTGCACGAAGACTGAAAATCTTCTTTCGCTCGAGGTCCACACGCTATTTTGTGCAACACCTGTTCAGGTAAAGCACTAATTAATAATTGCGCGGGTACCTACCAGACGGAAAAGTGTGCAGAAAAGTGCATTTTTCTGCACAGTATGCAGCAAAGTATACATTGTTGCTATGTGCAGCAATTACCTATTTTGCGTCTATTTTTCAGGCAAGATAAATGGTACTTTTCTTACAGGTGTTGCACAAAAAAAAATAAAGCCTTGATACGACTTATAGAACGAAAGATATTGCGATTTCAAATTTTTTTTGCAAATTTCAATTCTCGTAAACTAATTAATATTTTGACCTAATATTTATGTAAAACATCAGTCATGCTAAGTATATTAAATTCTAAAGTTTCATTGCCCGCCGTTAACCTACCGGAAAAAAACGTAAATTTCACTTGGAATCGCACTTCTACTTTTTGTTAAAGTAAGCTACAGAGTTGCGATTTTTTCTCAAATTTGCGACTTTTCAAGCCGAGTGTAACAATAATCTATGATGTCGCAGAGAGAGGTGTCAACAACAATTTTTGTAATTTAACATTTGCATAATAATAATTTGTTGACAATTTTTACACGATACTTACGTATTGCATTAAATCTTTCAACTCAAAACAAAATGTTTAATTGAGAAAAAATTGCAACTCTATAGCTCAATTTGATCAAGAGAAGAAGTTAAAAAATAGTACTTTATTTAAACAATTTAAATATTGTTATTCTTAGATTATTGTTAATAACTGGTTACATTCGGCTTCAAAAGTTCCAATATTGAGAAAATATTGCAACTCTGTAGTCCAATTTGATGAAAAGTTGAAATTAAACAACAGTAATTTGTTTAAGCAATTTTAAAATGTTATTCTTGGATTGTTGTAAATAACTGATCACATTCGGCTTTAAACGTTGCAAAATTTAGAAAAAAATTGCAACTCTGCAGCTTAATTTAATAAAAAGTAGAAGTTAATCTGTACCTTAATCTGATGAAAAGTTGAAGTTAAACAATAGTAATTTGTTTAAATAATAGGCTGAATTGTTATTTTGAGATTGTTGCTAGTGATTGGTTACATTTAGCTTAAACAGTTGCAAAATTTAGAAAAAATCGCAACTCTGCAGTTTAATATGATGAAAAGATGAAGATAAACAATACCAATTTGTTTAAACAATTATAAAATTTTTATTCTTTGTTTATTGTTAATAACTGGTTACATTAGGCCTAAAAAGTTGCAAAATTGAGAAAAAATCGCATCTCTGTAGCTCAATTGGATAAAAAGTTGTAAATAAACAATAATAATTTGTTTAAACAAATTAGCAATTACATGAAATAACGATTAAAGTAAAATATTTTTTAACGATTTTTTCGTAATTTTGTAATTTATGGGGCTTTTTGGGACCCCTTTAAAAAATAGTTAATATTAAAAAATGAATTAATAAACAATTTAGCAATATTCTTTGAAGTCTCCTGAAGAGAAACAGAGTTTGTCCATTAAAAATATGCATTTTCAAGGATTCTATACCATTTCTAGAAAAAAGTGTTTTTTCCCCATGCATTTTACATGGGAAACTTTAAGCGCTTTGAGCGACCTCTAAATAGTTTTTGATATAGAACAATCTTAGAGGGTGAGAGCATTAAAATTCCTACTTTACTTTTTCCCATGCATTTTTGGACCACCCTATAAAAAATAGTAAATATTAATAAATTATTAAATAAATTCTGGAATATTGTTGTTTGAAGACTTCTCAAGATGTGATTCGCTGTATTGCTGTTTTGAGTAACATTTGTGGATTTGATAGAGAATGTACGAAGAAGTGCGTTTTTCCCATGTAAAACCAATCAGAAATTTTAAGGGGTTTGCGCCACCCCTAAATATTATCCGATTAAAAAAAATAAATAAATACGGGTATTTTTTTTCGATTGGGAAACCTTTTGAGGAGGTGCACTGAAAATAATTTTTGTGAAAAATCCAACTACTTTCCCTTATAGTAGAATGAAAATCAATTAATTGAACTACTTTCAGTGGCGTGCGCACGGGGGTGTCCAGGGTGTCCCAGGACACCCCAAATGAATCCAAAATGCTATATTTGGCCACTGGTATACGATTATTTTTTGGCCACTTGAGGCCTCAAACAAAATATATAGGACACACGAAACAATTTTTTTTGTATAAAAGGCCGCGCAAACAAACTATATTAGGGGGTTTCAGTCGGCCGGGACACTCCAAATCAAAAGTCTGCGCACGCCACTAACTACTTTTGTAGTAAAGTGAGACATTGTAACTTACTTAAATGAACTACTTTTTCTTAGTTGTGAAAATATCATTAAAACAATTGTAAAAAGTATTAAAATTAACTACAATACAACAGTTAATTGGTGAAAGTAGTCACGGTGCTCTAGTAGCTGAGATAGGTTTGACAAAAATGCCGACAGAAACGACCCACGGGGTTTGATTTGTACTTATTTATAGCTTCAAAATCCGTTTTAAATGAAATCTTACCTGTTCCCTTTCTCAAGATATGCGTAAAAATATTTTCATTTTTGTAAAAATTAAATTTCCAAAGGCACCAGAGCATCAATCTTTTTAAAACTGCATGGACTTACGTATTTTGGTGCGCTGACTACGAAATTGATAGAAAAAATTGGCGGCTGGTTAATTTTAAGGGTAAAAACAATAAAAACCCCCCAAAAATGGACTTTTTTTTACATTTATCACAATAAATATAAAAAATATTTTAAACAAAAATCTTACTTTAAAAAAAATAAATACTATTCTTACGTATATTGATGCGCTAATTACTAAAATAGTAAAGAAAATTGAGAATTAGCATATTTTCAGAGCAAAAACTATATTAAAATTCATCAAAATGAAGTTTTTATGGTTTTTTTCATTATACATATTATTCTATTTTACTTGTTCTCATTCCCAGAATAAAAATAGAAATCTATTTATATTCGTTAATAACTACATTTATTTAAAGAAAAGGCAGAGGTCTTTAACTTATATTTATTAACAGCATTTAAAATCCATTTTCAATTTACTAAAACGTGTTTCTGTTCAAAAGAAATTGCTAAAATACATTATTTTTAATTTTAACTAGTTAGCTTAAATGAATGGAAAACACTGTATGCCTAATTACTTTGGAAAAGTTTTTTTATCTACAAATAATGTGAAGATATGGTATTAAATTAATAGCAAAAAATTTGAATTATTTTTAAGATTTTCAACTATATTTTTATTTTAACACAAAATCATTTTTTGATTGAGTATAAGAAAACGAATTTTTCACCTAACCAGAAAAATAAATAATATATTGTAACTCCTTAAGTTAAATGTTTATAAAAAAATTGTAATCTGCAATTCAGAGATGCTGAGAAGAGAACTCAACTACAGGGCTTTCTTCAATCTTTTTGAGAAGGATTCGTCATCAATTAAATTTATTTTATATTTGTTAAATAATTTACAAAATATCTAAGTATTGTTTCTCCAGATGTTCTGACCACCTACCTTCGTCTAAAAAGATCAAACAAAGTGACATGTGTTCTATAATAACATGAACTTTTTAAGTTTTTGAGACACAGAAAAGAACTTTTGACATGCGCAAATCATATATACTTTATTTACTCTCCCTTTAACGGGTTCGAGGGCTCCACTTCCTTTACATTTTTATTACAATATATTTCTTACAACTACCTTTTTACAATCTTAATCTACTTAAATTTAAACGCCATCTTAACTTATTTTAACCTATTATTCGCCATGTGCCTTGGCTTCCATTTCCCGTTCCTTTTGACAAATCTGTCTTTATCCCTTTTATCGACCACCCTTTTACCTTTTACTATACTCTCTCACTCACTCCTTACTATCCACTCTTTTTTCTCACTTCTCCATTTATTCCACTTTCGTCATTTACCCCCACACTTTCTTCCATTCCTAACATACCCATGCACTCCATACCTACACACAATCACACTTTTATAACCTCTCCTGTCTCTTCCCTCACTTTCCATCTTATTCCATCCACCCAGACACAATCTCTCCCCATTCTTACCTCACCCCCTTTTCTTCTTTCTGTCCACGCTTTCTCTTCCAAGAACCACCTTATCCTTCTCTCTCTCCATGTTCTATCTTCATCTATCCTCTTCCCACTCCCTCTCAACCTTCCCCTTAATATCATGACTTCATATTTGTCCTCCTCATTTTCCAACTCCACTATCCACAATTTTATTGTCCCCTGATCTACTCCTTTAATTCCCGTAACCTTTTTAATTTTTACCTTGGCCCCAATTCCTGTAAGCAATCTTTCTACTTCCTCCTTGCCTTCCCTACACCCTACTTCCAAACCTCTAATCACGATGTTCCGCTTTCTTTTTTCCCTTTCGAGCAACTCAACCTGACTCGCTAACTCTTTCATTTTCCTTTCTAAATTATGATCCCTTACTTCTCCATTCTTCTCTCTACTTCCTTCCTTTTCCCTTATCTCTACAACCTCCAATCCACCCTTCTCATTCTTCCCATCTGCCTCACTCCAATCCGATATTTCTTTCTCTAACTTGTTCATTCTCTTCCACATATTTTCTTTTTCCATTTTCCAATTTTTCTCCCACTTTTTTAAATTCCTTTCCATCCCTTCTATCTCCTTTTTTATTACCTCTGTCTGCTTATCTCTTTTTTCTTCTATGTCCCTATCAATCTCTATTCTGTCCCACACCTCTATCCATTCTTTATCGAACCTTTTTACCAACAACTTGACAAACTCAAGTAAGTCGATGCAGTCCTGACACTTCATAATTTCCCCGTCTTTTCCCTTTCTTTTTTCGCCTATAATATTTCGTATCTCCGATATTTTCCCGCTTATACTACTTGAGTCAAATTTCGCCATTCTAGATTCCTACCTTACCTACAGTTCATTCGCTCTCCTCGTCATTCACTCTATCTCTCGCACTCACGCCCCACTCTTTCCACCTAACCTCACAATTCACGCTTTCCTTTTACCTTCTTTATCTTTCCCATTCACACTATTTTCTACTTACATTCTTTTTCAACCATTCACCTTACTTTGCACATCACTTTTCACTCACACTACTACCCACCCTTAACTAATAATAACCAAATATTCCAAAAAACAATTTACCCTTCACAAACGCGTGCACTACTGTACGGTACCGGAAACGGAAGCCTGCGCAAATCATATGAATCTTCTGATATCTCAGACAATTTAAAAATTCACGTTATTTTAGAACACATGTTACATTTTGTGAACTTTCTGGACAAAGGTGGACTAGTAGTTGAGTTCTCTTCTCAGCATCTTTGAATTACAAGTTACAAATTTTTTTATAAACATTTAACTTTAGGTGATACATTGTATAAGTTAAACAATAATTATGTGTTCAAATAAAAATTTAATTGAAAATCTTAAAAATAATTAAAATCTTTTGCTATTAATTTAATACCATATCTTCCCATTATTTGTAGATAAAAATCTTTTCCAAAGTAATTAGGCATACAGTGTCTTCCATTCATTTAATCTAACTAGTTAAAATTAAAAATAATGTATTTTAACAAATTTCTTTTGAACAGAAACAAGTTTTAGTAAATTGAAAATGAATTGTAAATACTGTAAATAAATATAAGTTAAAGCCCTTTGCCTTTTCTTTGAATAAATTTAATTACCCTGTCGAAAGAAAAACACTGAAAAATCACTGAGACAGAACCACTGAAATCCCAGTTGTTTTTAAGTGGTTTCTCAGTTGTGATATGGGACAATTCGCCACTGAAAATATCTATTGTGAGGGTTGATTTATGACAGTTGGCCTGGAAGTCCCAAACCGTTTTATGGCCTTTACCCTCATAAAATGGAAGGATAACCTTTCTTTTTTGCAATTTTAAATAATTTAAATTATTTATTCTAATATTATATTTGTTGTTTAAGAATTTAGCCACTTATATAAATATATGTTATTACTATTAACATAATACAAACTTCTATTCAAAAATCCAAAAATGACATCAGGTTTTTAATATCTGCTACCGTTTATGAGATACGACATTATTCATTTAAATTTAGGATTTTTGGGGAAATTTTTATATGTACGTAATTGTTAGAACTTACAGATTCTAAATTTAAAAGAAACAATTTTCTATCATTAAAATTTAAACAATTTTATTTGTTAAGAAACAAATTTTTCACAGGTCAATTTTTAATATATTCAAGGCCTCGTAGAAGGGTCCAGAGAGATCATAAAACTTATCCTGAATTTAATTAAAAATCGGGAACAAAAATTTCTCTAATTTCGCATTAATAAATTTAAAAATTAAATATTAAAATTCTACGTGTTCTAACGATAAAGAATATCTAAAAATTTCCTCAAAAAAGTTATTTTTCATAATAATAAAAATAGCTTTGAAAATTTACTTTCCTTCAATTTTAATAGTTTTTAGAATTTTTTTTTATATTCCTAATCGTGAAAATAAGTAGATTTCATATTTTTATTTTTGAAATTTTAATTTTTGAAATTGCAAAAGTTTTTAATCATAAAAATTTTGGGTTACGGGAACCATAAAAGGAAAAAAAATTACAATCAGGAATCGGTGTTCGACCTGAATTTCCAGATCAAATTGCTTGTAAATTTTTTTCGTTAAAGAGTCGAAGTTTACTCCCCTACAAAACTACTTGGCATTTAAAACTATTGTACTATTGTTACCCCAACTCCAAAAAAAATTCTATCTGAAGATATGCAGGTCAGACCACTGAAAAATCACTGGGCCAGTGGTTTTTTCAGTGGATTTTGAGTGGTTTACTTTCGACAGGGTATTAACGAATCTATAGATTTCAATTTTTATTCTGGAAATGAGAACAAGTCAAATAGAATAATATTTAATGAAAAAACCACAAAAACCTCATTTTTATGAATTTTAATGGTTTTTGCTATGAAAATATGCTAATTCTCTTATTTTCTTTACTATTTTCATAATTAGCGCATCAATATACGTAAATATAGTATTTATTTTTTATAAACTAAGACTTTTGTTTAAAATATTTTAGAAAATTTTTAATATTTATTGTAATAAATGTAAAAAAAGTTAATTTTGGGGGTTTTTTTTATTGTTTTTACCATGAAAATTAATTAGCCATCAATTTTTTCTATCAATTTCGTAGTCAACGCACCGAAATACGTAATTCCACGCAGTTTTAAGAAGATTGCTGCTCTGGTGCCTTTGGAAATTTAATTTTTACAAAAATGAAAATATTTTTACGCACATCTTGAGAAAGGGGACAGGTAAGATTCCATTTAATGTCGGCATTTTTGTCAAACCTATTTCAGCTTCTAGAGCACCGTGTAGTAAAATCAATGATAAATAATAGTTCCGTTAATGGTATTCTTAGTTCACTTAACTAAGATTTTATATTTAACGTTATTACAAAAAAAAATAATTGGGGACTTATTGAACTAAGAAACTTAGTTGAAAAGTAGTCAAATCTACTAAGACCACCCTAAATGGTTATCTAATTTTACATGGATCATTTCAGAAACGATTATTTTTCTTGTATTGAATTTGAAATCTAAAATTTTACTATTTTTCCAGTCAAATTCACGATTGTACTTATTTTTATATGTTATTCGATATGACAGAAATCTTTTTATATTCCTTGATGTGTTTATTTAAACGATACTAATAGTTAATAAACGATAGGACAGTACTGTCGTGTTAAGGAAAAAAGTACATAAACAACAATGTTTTTATTATACAACAAGACGAACAAAAAGGACATCTATAAATAAATTTCTTCAATTATTAACGTTTCGAAGCTGAACCCAGCCTCCTCTTCAGAATTTTATTGTGTTATTTTCTAAAATACAATATATATAATTTAATTCTTTTTAAAAAAAAAATAAAATAAAAAACACAATAAAATTCTGAAGAGGAGGCTGGGTTCAGCTTCGAAACGTTAATAATTGAAGAAATTTATTTAAAGATGTCCTTTTTGTTCGTCTTGTTGTATAATAATAATTTGGAAGGACGTAAAAATTTGTATAACAATGTTTTTATTGTTTTTTACGTCCTTTTTCTCTAATGATATACTTCATCATGTACTCCATGGTGGTATATCGAATTGTTGTTGTTAACTTGATCATGAATTGACGAATATATTAGGATATTATCAACGAGAGGCGCCTCACTGAAAATCTCTCACAAGACACGCTCTCAAAATCATGGAATTTTCTATGACAGAGTAATAATGATCAACCCTGAATGAGTACCTATAGTACAGACGTCAGCAAGACTTTCCTTGCGGAGTACTGCGATAGTAAATGTGATTTTCCTTGGAGGACAAATCCACCCCTGTTGGAGAAGTAGACTAGTGCAGGTACAGTTTTCTCTCCCACCCAGAAACTCGAATGGCTCCCACCCCCTTTTGTCTGGCCCTCATCGTCTTTTCCCTCCCTCGATGAACCACCAGTCCAACAGAGGCAACCGAGCCTCTCGTCACTACCCTTGCAACTAATACTTCTCTTTTTTTCGCTCTTTTCATATCGCGCCCTTTCCTTCATCCTTCATCCTCCACCCTCTGCGCCGGCCGTGTAGTTCAGTCGTCAACCACCGCCTCCTCGTTCATCCACCGCAGGTCAACACTACTCCAGTGGATACCGGAAGGGCGGTACGTGTTTTGTCAAAAGGAACGATCCGGAGCACTTGAGAGTTGCTCCAAGCAGCCCCAGTCGACCATGAGCTGCCGAACTTGTCGTAAGGATTGTCGTCAAAACGACTGAGGTCAGTGTGATTATTATCTGTGTGCTGTGATTAAAAAAAAGCGAAACATCAAAAATAACCTTTGTGTCGTGTTTCTCGCTCTTTTTTTTTTTCAATTTGTCGACGAATCGCAATTGGATATAGAAACAAATTGAGGATTCCGTCATTCACCACGTATACACCACACCCAGGCGAGAACATGTGCGATAGTAGCTAGGGCAATGGCGAGGCTTCAAACTCGTGGCTAGATCAATAACGTGCTGGGAGAAGAATTCCACGACGCGGTTGCGACGATTGGTGACTTTCTTTCAATCACAGAAAGATGAGATCATTATAGAAACAAGTCTCTAGACTATCAAGGTTTTTGTCAACTGTCCTTATATACCTCCTGCAACAAAAAAAAAAAAAGAACCCTCACTTTTCCTCCCGACCACTTGCCACCTCAGCGAGTAGCCCTTGGCAAAAAGAGCTTGAGGATAAAATCGAAGACCTACTTTTCTCTGAAAAATGTTTAATGACTTTTTTCTTCCCTCAACTCTCTATTTCTGAATCGAGGACAATTGATTTTAATTAGTGAATTGCTGTTGGTGAATTTAACTGGGATCAGTTTAAATTACTGATAAATCAGTGAGAATTGTGTTGGAAATTTGTTGAATTTGAGGGCAGGCAACACCTTTCTTTTGAACTGTTTCGAATTTTCATGATCTTGATAGATTTTTTTCTTGCGCATCATTTGGGCCCTAGAAACACACAGGTTGGTGAAAATTAAAGAAATTGAGAATTTTAGACTTTTTTCTTTGTTTAGACTACACAGGTGATTCCTGTTTTTAAACATTCCTAGTATTTTTCACGAAAATCTAAAGTTTTCTAGTTATGGTGAATTTGGATTTTTATCAGCATTTGTGTCTTATATGACTGGTATACAGTATTTATTATACACTTTTCCTAACGAATATTTTTCCCATAAAACATTCTTTCCAAAATTGGATCGCTTTTCTCAATAGTCATTTTTCCTACAAAAACTAATGATAAAATAAAAAAAACAAGTCACAAATTATTTATTATTCCGATTAAAAAGGTATAAATATGTAAATGAAAAAGGGTTATTTATTCGTTCTCGTCTTTAGTTTAATTTTAATCATCGACAATAACACAACGAATATTCACAACTGTTTTTAACTGTTTTAATAATTGACTTTAACATTCAATGTATTGTGTTTTGTAACCTGTAACAGGATTTTTATCTCATTTTATTGGTAACTATTTATTACGATTTTAAAGTATTATGTTTATTTATTTATTAAATGATTTAAATATGATTAAATTAAAATGATTTCTAAATCATTTTAATTTGCAATATAAATATATTTTAGTTTCTGATGAAGACAGTAGCTGTTGAAACGTAAAATAAATGACAAGTGTTTTTAATTGATTCAGAGCGATTGATTTTTTTCCAACTTTTATTAAAAAAAAGTTTAGGTGCAATTCTAATGAGTTGTGTTAAAAGTAATTTAAATTTTAATTTGGTGTCTTATTGTTTTTAAATTATTACTTAATTCGCCTTTTCTTTCACAATCTTTTATATTTTATACAAATCTTTTATATTTGACCGAGTTTAACATTTGACGAATGTTTATTATAAAAATATCCCGTAATATTAAAATTGAAACTCTTATTTGCAGGAATGACTTCTAAATTTGTTCCAGTCATATTATGCTTGAGCTTTTTTACTTCAAATTTAAACAGAACATGTAACAAAACTTATAAAAATGGTTATGAATAACAAATGATTTATTTATTAATTATTATACAAGACAATGAAGTTAGTCGATCATATCTTGGAAACGTTTGCAAACGTTTAAAATTAAAATTAAAAATTGCGAGAAAAATGTTTTTTGGGAAAAATGTTCCCCTGACATTATTTATTATTTATTTTATTTAATAAACACAAAGTTCCTAGGGCTGGCAGTTTAATTTCCTAAGAAAATAAGTAATTAATTCGAATTTTATTTAGATTTATCAAAATTTGTTATCGATTAAAAATTCTATTTATCTAAATTTCCATCAATCTTAAAAGTTGAAACTAATCGAAATATTCTCAGTTTAAATTTACAAAACGCCCCTATCGGTTACTCTGGGAACTATTCAATATGGCCGACATCAGAGTGGAGTTATAATTGTATATAATTGTACTATTATAATTGTATAATAGTGATAATTATTTATTTTGTGTGAAAGCAATGGAATTTGAACAAAAATTCCGAAATTTCTACCGCTTCACAAGAACAGGTCATCTTTTCCATACAAACTTCACTTTTAATATTATTAATTAAAAAAAGACCAGTAAGGGTGTGTGGTTCTGAATTTAATACACTGGTTTGAAGGCACAGAGAATAAATTTCGAGTTTTTCCGTAGTTTTATTATTGACTCCGCACAATATTATCATGCCAGAATTAACTACATTTTGGCCTTCTGTCATATATTCCCAGATGACGGAGTAGCTTTGCAGAAAGAAAAAAAACTACTTTAATCTGAAAGCTAACTTAATTTTTAATAGTAACATTTAGAAAATAATAACTTATTGCAAAAATACACGGGGAAAACGTTTGAGGTAATCTTTCCCATATTATATGCAGGACCTCGGATCAAAGTTACAATTGAGATATTGTGTTCAAAATTCTGATAGTTATTTTCAAAAAATAAGAAAAATTTTCCCATATACGTGGTACTTGAGAGTCAAAAGTAGACTGAAAAAGACTACTCGCTTAAAGCTGTAAAATGTGCATTAAAGTTGAAAAGAGTTTGCCGAGAAATGTGCAGAAGTTTACCATGCTACGGGTAATCGGAGTTCGGGCTCAGCGTCAAGTCCAATGACTCTCCAGCATGGTAAACTCTCCTCAAAACTCGCAATTTATTCCTATCGCATGATAAATCAAACTTTCTCCCTCTTTTTCCATTTTTAATTTGCAGATGCGATCACATATTATTTGTCTGTTAATTCCACAAGAACTCTTTCTATTAAAAGGAAAAAGAATGATCTTTAAATTATTAATTTTAATACTTATATTAGAGGCTAGCCTAGCTTACGTTGAATTATATAACATGCAACTATGACAAACAAATTTTAAACGAAAACTTGTTAGATATTTCATATTTTACTGACTACTCTTTCAATTAGTTTATTTTTTAAATTCTTATAATATTTTGATTCTTTAATTGTGTATTTCTGTAAATAGTTTAATTCTTAATATTTATTTACATTTAATACTAAAATAATAAATTTTATAATAAATTAAACAATATTTGTATTTTACATTAATTAAAAAGAAAATTACCTAAAATATTTCAGATATGATGCTTTTCTTGGTTTTTTTATCATTGTAAAATTAAACTATCAAACATATATTTTACAACTTCTAAACTTCTATGTTTGTAAATTTTTTTAAATAAAAATTTCTTGTAATTTAAAGGCAGATTTTTTATATTTTAAAGTTTCTTTCTTGCTTTGAAAATTTTCAATTATGGTAATTTTTACTCTTTACTATTTTTAAATAGCTAAATGTCATTTTTTAAAATTATTATTTTTCTTACTTTTCATTTATTATACCTTTATAAGATCTACTTAATTCATTACTTTCAATTTTTAGTTGTAATAACTTTTATTTATTCAAATTCTTATTCAAAATAATATTTATTTTCGTAAATAACGTTTAACAAATTCTCTAAATCTGAGTTAGTTAAAAATGTCTTTTAGCTTGAAATCAAAAAGTTAGCTATTAATTCAAATAGCTATATTTCTACTAATCATTTAGTAAAAAATAAATAATTATTAGTTTAGTTTATTTTTAAGTTATATCAAAATAGATAATATTTTAGTAAAATTCTGATTATTATTAATAATTAATTATTTTTAACTAATTCAGATTAAAAGAACAGATAGGATTTTCTAGGTTATTAAACTTTTAATGCAGAAAATACAAATTTGTTTCTATAAAAATTATTATATTAAATAACATTTATATTAATATTTTTATATATAATACATATAATATATTTTTAATAAATGAATATTTGGTTTTTTAAACATTGTAAGAATTAAAATTTTAATAAATAAGAATTTTCTGTCTAATTATTAAATTACTTTATTTAAAAATTATATAATACAGGAGTCTCGGAAATCGAAATTAACACAAGTGAAATTGATCTAAAGTGAATAAAAGATAAAGTCAAAGATTTTGTTAATTACACCTATTTTTAATATTTAGATAATTGTTAAATTTGTACACATTATAAAAAATATTTTTTAAAATATCTACAAGTTATTTTTATAACAAGACCTTTAAGTTTTATTTAATTAATGAACTGCATAATTATAACTTTATACATTAAATAAAACTTTTTTTAAAATTAAAAAACTATTTGACATTAATATAATATTTTGGTCGTACTTTTTAGAATTTAAAATAGAAAATAAGTTCTAAATTAACATTTTGAATTTGATTCGCAGATTATTGCAAGACAAAAAAGAAAGATTTAATAGAAATTACCAAAATTTTGAAACTTGATTTATATAAAAAATTGATCAAGGAAGGAAGCAATAATTAACACATAATTGTTTTAAATTAAAATTATTCAGTCTAAAGATATAAGAATTAAAACCGTTTCTCATAAAGGGATACAATTCTACTCAGTTAGTATATAAGGAAAGTTTGAATCTCTAATTCCAAATGTATTCGAGCGTGTTCGGTGTGCGTGAATGTGTATTTAGATATTTGTATATTGCGGCGTAAGTTTAGTTTAGGTAAATCGCGTCTTGTATATAGTTGAAAAGAATATTAAATTAATCTTAAGGTTAAAACTATGATCGTGATTGTATCGTTAAATGTAATTATAATTAGCGAAATAAGTAATCTCTATAGGAAATAAATCTGTAATTAATATGAAGGAAATCTTTTTATTTTTTGGTTGAATAGAAAAGATCATCTAGTTGGTAAAACTTTACCATGCTGGTGAGCAGGAGCCTTGACAAGAACATTGTCAAGAATTCGAGCTCAGCGCCTTGTCATCCAGCATGGTAAAGTTTTCCCACGTGCTGTGTATAATACTACTCAACTTTCTGGCAATCGAGGAATCGCCCTCCGACCATCAAATTACCATGCTGGAGAGTGATGTGTATCCATATTTTTGTATAAAACATTTCTAATTCTTGAATAATTTCTATTATAAATTGAATGGTAAAGTTTTCTAAAAATCACTTTGATCCGAGGTGTATCATGCTAACATGGTAAACTTTATCTGAAACATTTTCTCCGTGTAAACATCGAAAACCAACTGCTATATTGCACTGTCTTTAAAAAAACCACACCGATGTCGACCATCTTTGTTTTGATATAAGTGGCGCCTCGCAGTCCTCGGTGGTAGTTTTCTTTGCCAATTATGAAACTTTCAAACGATTGAACTTTCAGTCAACCCTAAATTTTAATCTTCAAATCATTTAAATTCATTAAAATAAATTTGTTCAATGTTACATTGAAATTATCTCAAATTATCTTTTGAAATTATCTCAAATTATCAAATTATCGTTTGAAATTATCTCAAATTACCAAATTATCGTTTGAAATTATCTCAATTTCAATTCATTCTAATTTTCATTCAATTGAACCGATCTAAACATCAATTAAAGTTTTTATTTGAACTTTAATCTTAATCTTTCTAAATAATCATCAGTTCAAATTTAAAATTATCAGAACTTAAATTTAACCAAATTTCAATCTACTTAAATTTTATTCGATTCAAATTTCAATTGATCAAAATTCCCATTCTTTTGAAAATTTGTTAACTCTTAGAAAATAAGAAGAAAATTTTATTTCTCATACTTTTTAAAGTTTAAAGAAGTTTAAAATAAGTACATTTCATAATAAGTAATTTACCAATTCTGATTATTAAGTACTGTACACGTGCATATTCATTAAAAAAAATTCCCTATTTTTATAAATTCAGTATCATTTCTCTCAAAATATTCTTTATTGACATTGTGAAGCCTATTTTTTGATAAAATTAAAATTTCTTAATTTCCATACGATTTATTGTCAAGAATCGTTCAAAATTTGAAAAATTTGAAATGCAAAGTGTCTTTTTTATTAAAATTTATGCGCTTTAACTGATCAGTCTGGTCATGTAAATGAATGAAATAATTAAAATCCTGATTTTTATTCATTACTATAATTTTAATGATTGATGGAAAAGGAAGTAGTTAGTTACTTCAACCAATTAAATTTTAACTGAAAAGTCCGTTAAAATTATTATTTTTACTAATTTGTAAAAATTTCCATCGAATGTCATTTTTTTATCATTGAGTTTTAATATATCATTTTAACTAACCATTTCCGTTAAAAAATCAATTTAATTCACGCTTTTCACTTTTTAATTTAATTTAACTGCTTGAAAAAGCATAAGAATTCAGTCAAATTGTAACTGATACAGTTTTAAAAAGAAAACAGTATTGACAGTGATGTGTTGCAATTTGTGGCTTTATAAAGTAAATAATTATATTAAGATACTAAATAATATAGTAGAATTTTAAAAACTGGAAATCCGATAATTTAGTTAGAATTAATTGTAAATTAGAACTCATTAACGGCTAACGATTTTAATAATATTACTTAGAATTTTAAATGATCATCAAATTTTGTGAAATAAATAAAAAAATAACCAATTAGGAGAAAAATAATTGATATATATATATATATATATATATATATATATATATATATATTGCAGTTTACAGTTCAAAGTTGATTTCCTCTTGAGAAATTAATTACCCAAATGTCACTCAACATGGCACTTTAAATTCAAATTTCCAACTTCACGACAAATTAGAAGAGAACAATATTGTTTGAATGTTTTGAGAATATTCTTATAAATTAAAAAAAATCTGATATGTATCTAAATTTTTGTCAACGCTTAAGTTTCTTAAAAATTGAATATAATATTATTTTTCACTATAAAAAACTTTTCGAAATAGTTTTTTAAGTAGGAAGTAATAAAATAATTAACTTTGAGAATGTCTGTTTTAGTCAGAAGTTTTCGTGTTCATTTGATCAAAATTTAAATTTTGAGTACCATGTTGCGTGCCATTTGAGTAATTAATTTCTGAAAAGGAAGTCGACTTAAAAGCGTAATAATCCGAATTTATTAAAATTTTCCCCCTTATTGGTCTTTTTTTAACATTCTTTGATAAAGTTGAATAAAATTAATTATGAAATTTAAAAAAAGAGAGAAAATAAAAAAGTATCAATTATAATTTGTAATGAAAAAATCCTCTGATTAAATTTTATCAACAGAAACTTAGCGCAAAGATTTTAAAGCAAAAATTGTAAATCTTCTACAAATGTTTAGACAACATATTTTTAATAGACATCAATTTATTTTAGACAAATTTTACTTTTTTATTTAATTTATTATTTACTTTATTACTTATTACTTTATTTAATTTATTTGTTAAATTATTGCTGAAATTAATATTAAATAATTATTGTTGAACATGATATTAAATTATTATCCAAAATTACATAAATTTATTACTGAAAATGAAACTAATCTATTATTAGAAACCACATTAAACAAATAAGGGAAATTACATTAAATTATATGAAATATTATATTAAATTATAGAAAAAATGTTGATATACACATAACAATTTATTATTACCACTGGATCGAGATTAATGGATGTCTTTAGAATCTCTAAGAAATCATTTATTTTTTCAACATAAATAGCGGAATATTTTTTTCGTGATAGATATACCGAATTATTAGGTAATAATTTTTATTTAGACACAATAAACATTTTATCATTATTCAAGAATATTAAAATTAGGAATATAACATTCTAACTTACAACATTTTGCTTAGAATTATTATAATTGAGTCAATAATACTTATACACATACATATACGTATATGTAGGTAAATGTGTAAATATATAATTAATAATGGTTTTTCAGTTATTTTTAATTTACCTCAAAGTGAAAATCTATTTTTAAGGGCGAATCCTTTTCTATGTTATAAAACAACGATTGAAGGGTCAATCAACTCCTTGATCGATTAAAGCAAATTCTGTATAGTAATCTGTCTACCTCTACATATCGTCTATGCTAGGAATAGAGTCGCGCTGAAATAAAAGTAGATTGAATTGTTGATGAAAAGAAAAAAAGGTCGTCTTTCAATTCTAACTTCGATTATTGTATAGTTAAATGAAATTATTTTCAAGGCTCGGTGTAAAACGGTAATCCTAATCCATCATTTTGTTGCAACTTTATATATATATATATATATATATATATACTTTCTCCAATCTTTTCAGTAACTATATTCATTTATCAGAGAATAAGAGCTCGTTCGTCTAACTTTATTAAACAACCTTTTCAAATGACTCATTTTCAATCGATTTGTATATTTTCTGTGTTTTTTTTTGTTTTAAGGATAATTATCAACCACTACTAACTTCAAAACAAGTTATTGCATAAATATTTTAGCAGTTTTAAAAAAACAAGAGATTGAAAAAAGTCGATAAAAAAGATTCTTTTTTATCACTGTAAAAAGAGAATCTTAATTTAAGGCTGTCTTAAATTCAGCAAGCCCTGTTATATAAATGTTTATGTAAAAAATACTATCTTAATCAACATGAGTTTACAATAATTACAAATTTACCTTTTTAAATTTATTCTTATTTAACGTTTTCATGCAAATTTGAAGTTTTTAATTTTTTTTGGCACAGTTTAAAGCAAAAGAAAAATCTGTAAATTCAGCAAAAGCTGCCTTAAAAATGTTGAGTCTTAAAATAAGACAGATTTTCTGCCTTAAAATAAGACTTTCTTTTTTTTTACATATTTCTTAGTTTTTCTCTCTATTTTTTATAAATAAAATCAATGAACAAATACAATGACCTTGAACCCATTTATCTCAGCCCGTGCTTAGGGAAATGCGGATACAAAAATCAATATGGGAAAAAGGACCGTAGTTCAAAAATTAAAATTTGAGAACATAATTGAAAAAATTACATAATATATTTTAAATAAAGGAAAGTTAAAAAAAATTTCAGAAAAATAGTTAAAACTATCAGAAGTTTACTGAAAAAAAAAATTAGAGAAAATTACAGAATTAAAGAGAAATAATTAAAAACTTGTTATAAGTTATGAAAAATAACGAAAGTATTTGAAAATTGAAGAAAATAATTGAAATATGACACGAACAATGATAAGTTGTAAATTGAAAAAAATGAGAATTACTAAAAATTGGAAAAAAGAATTGATGAAAGCTAAGAATAATTGAAATTTACGATAATTAATAAAATTGTTGGAAATTATTATGAAAACAAATTAAAATAATTAAAAATTGAAGTAAATAATTGAAATTTTAGAAAAATACCTAAAAATCTTAGTAATTAATTTTAAAAAATGAGAATAATAATTAACAATATTCAGGAAAATAATTGAAAAATGGTCAAATTAATTCAAAATTGACAAAAATAATTGAAATATACTAAAAATAATTTAAGATTGAGAAAAAAATTTAAATATGATAAAAATAAATTTAAATATGAAAAATTGAAAACAGTGAATAAAATTTGAGAGAAATAATTCAAAAAACCATAGAATATATGTTAAAAAAAAAAGAAAATAGTTACAAAATTACTTAAAAATTTTTAATTCAAGAGAATAATTAAAAAAGAGCAGAAATAATCGAGAATTGATGAAAATAATTGAAATTTCAGATAAATAATTGAAACTTCTGAAAATTATGCCAAAATAATGAAAATAAAGGAAAAATTGCATCAGAATTTATTTCTAAGCAAAAGAAAATAATTGCACAAACGCTTAAAACATGAAAAATTAATAACAATAATCTAAATTTGTAAAAAAAAAATCAGCAAATTTAGGAAATTAATTGAAAAATAATGAAAATATTAAAAGGTGGAGAAAATAATTGCAAAATAATAAAATGAAATGAAAATTTAACAAAATAATTGAGAATTGATAAACTTATGAAAATGATTAAAAATTGAAAATAATAATTTCAAAATGACAAAAATAATAGTAAATTAAAGAAAGTACCTAATTTAAATTTGCGTTGAATAATATAAAATTTAGGAATAAATAATTAAAATTGAAAAAGTGTTTCAAAAAACTGAACACAATAATTAAAATTTGAATAAGGTAAATTTGTTATTTTGGGAAACAATTTTAAAATCTTTAAAATAATGAAAAATTGCAGAAAATAATTGAAAAATGATAAAAATTGTACAAAAATGTTTGTTCAGTAATTGAAATCATAATAGAAAAAAATTATTAAAAATTGAAGAAATTTTTTAATCACTTTAAATTTAGTATATTTGAAATGTAGATTAATTGAACTTTCAATTATTGCAAGTTGAAATTACTGTAAAATTGCTATAAATTTAAAATTCAAAAATTTTGGAAATTGAAAATTTGTTGTTGGTAAAATTAGGTGAAATTAAAATTCAAGGAAAAAACGACGAGTCGTTGTGGAAATTAAAATTGATTATCGCCTCAGTAGCTTGAATTAAATGAAGTTGATACATTATTACGAAAGTGTGAATCAATTTTCAGGAACCATGCGGGTATTGCATAATCGAAAATCAAGCATTTTGCAATGTCAGTAATATTGATTTCTGAAGATTGGAGCCAATGTAGATATTCAATGAAAGCAACATTTTTTTAACTTCTAAAAATGATAAATTTTTTATTCAAAAATTATTTTAGAATAAATTGTCGTGACAAATGTTTATAAAACATAAAAGTAAATAATAAAAATGAAACTGTGGAGCATCTTATTCTTTCTAGCCGACACACTTGTTTAATTCTTTTTTTTAATCTTTTAATATTTAATTTTAAAATTTAATTTCCAACTCTAGATTAAAATTAATTAATACAACGAAACTAACATAAATGGGATACTTAACTATTCTTTAAATAAAATTAATTAATAAAGTAATGTCAAAAACTGGTGGATAGCTTTAGTTTCATAAATATTAATACAATTAATTAAATCGAGTAAATAATTAAAATAATTATAATAGAATAAATTTATGTAAATAAATGAGTAGAATAAATTAATATAAATAATTGGGTAGAATAAATTAAATTTTGGACACGAAAAAATTGGTAACATTAACCATGCTATTAGACTTTGTAGGTTAAATTAATAAAGATAATGTTTATCTTACTAAAATGTAATTCTTATAATTACTTTAGTTCCTTTAGTGTTTAATTGAATAAAATAAATTACACAAAAAACACTAATAAATCTGAAATAATAATATGACTACAATAATATAAATAATAAAATGCGGATAAAATAATATACATAAAAAAGGTAACATAGCAAATAAAATAATAGAGACAAAACAATACATATTATTAAGAATACAAATAAAGCAAAATAAATATAGCCTTAGAGAATATTCAGTTTCAAAAATAAAATATAAAAATAAATTATTATACAGAATTATAGAATACCTAATAACAACGTAAAATAACAAAATTGGAACCAATAAAATTAAATCTATAAAATTTGAACTTGTTTATCAATTGTTAATTTTTATTTCCAATAAACGCAATAACTGACCCCCGTCAGTTATTCAAATTTAAAAATTCTTCAAAATAAACTATATTTCATGTAAAAATGAGTTTAGTGTGATACTGATTAAATTTCAGGAGCATGTGTATATTGTGTATATGTATGTGTGTGTCACGCTTATTTATTAACACGATAACTCGAAAACGGTTTAACGGATTTAAATTTAAATTTAGTATGACCATTTCTAATGTTGAATTATAAAATCAGACACAAGGGTTTTGCAAAAGATCAATTCAAATCGTTTTTATTAGCATTTTTGGCTTAAAAATTTTTGAAAATTGAACTTCTCTTTCAATTTTTAGTATTTTTTATCGCAAATTTTTTACACTCTTTTTCAATGATTCATTTAAATCTCTTGCATAGATTTTTCAAAATTTTAATTTTCAAAAAAATGAAAAATTTTCAAAATTCTAAAATGATCAAATAATTTTTTTTCCTAACTTTTAATGATATACTATCATTTTAGATGTAAAATTATATATAAAAAAAAATTGGTACCTGAAAAATGTGTTGATCATGTTTTTAGGTTCCAAAAGATGCAAGAAAAAAAGCTTACTAAAATCATGAAAATTTAAGGGTGTCAAAACTAGGGGTGGTGTCTCCCCTTAATTATTAAAAATTACGTTACGTTTATATGTTCAGTATTTTCTATTTAAATAATAATAAAAAATACAAAGCTTTCTCCATGAGGAAGCAAAAAGGAAAAACAGCTACTTATAAAGTGTTTTATCGTTACAAGAGCATTTCTTTCTTGAAAAACTTCCCTCAAAATCGATTTGTAGATTTTTCTATTCATCAAAGTACAAGTTCGCTAAACAAAGTATCTACAATGTATTAAATCAACCAACTTTGGAAGACAGTCCCTTGAAAATACAAGGGTAAAATGTCAACTAAGGTTAAACAAAACTTAGATAGATGTAACGTATGCTTAAGAAGAAAAAACATTGGGATTGATAAGTGCTATTTTCGAAGTTCCTGAAGCAATAATATTTCGTCTGTTTTGATTAAATTTAAAATAATAGTGCCAAAAGGAGGTAAATAAATAAAAGCAAGCCGAGGATTATGTTCATTTCATAAACATTTTGCTTTCATGTCAGCAAAGGAATAAGATAATTTTTTAATAATTGAAAATTTCAATTTTTAAACATTTTGACAAAATATCAACTTTATATAGATCAGACAATTTGTTTTGAAGCAAGTAATATCATTTTTTACATATTAAATTGAAACTAAAAAATAAATTTATATAAATGAATGAATAAAATAAATATTTATTTTCGACAACATTTTTAAATTTTAGAATTAAAAAAAATTGCAAAAAATAATTGAAATTAAACAAAATAACTGCAAGTTTTGCAAATTAATTGGAAAAAATATTAATGAAATCAATTAAAAATTGGGGAAAGTAATTTATAAATCATAAAAGTGTTTTAAAAATAAAGAAAATAATTTAAATTTGAGAAAAATACTTGTAAATCTTAAAAATAAATTGAAAAACATTGAATTATGAAAAATTAGAGAAAAAATGGAAACAAAATGATTGGAATTTGAGATATATACAGGAAAGTTAAAGAAAATATCAGAAAAATATTCAAAACTTTTAGAAGTTCATTGGAAAAAAAAAAAAAAAATAATTAGAAATTAGAGAAAATAAATGAAAAAATATAAACATAGTTTTGGAAATTATGAAATAGAAAGGAAATAATTGAAAATTGAAGAAAATCATAAAAAAAATATATAAATCATTGAAAATTGAATGAAACAATTGAAATGTCATATTAATGGTTTAAAATTTTAGAAATTATAAACATAGAGGTATAAGATTATAAAACAGATTAAAAAAATTGAAAACTGAAGGAAATAAATTTTGGAGAATAATTGAAAAATGATTTTAAAATTTGAAACTTGAAGAAAATAATTGAAATGTGACAGATAATGATAAGTGGTAAAAAATAAATAACATTTCAGAGAAATAATTGAAAAAAATACAGAATTTTTTTTAAATAAAAAAAGTAATCGAAATTTAAAAAAAGTACATTAAGATCTTAGAAATTAACTGAAAGAAAAAAGAATAACTAAAAATTGGAGAAAACAATTAAAGTAAGCTAAAAATAATTGAAATTTATGATAATTTTTAGGAAAAAACTTAGAAACCTCAGAAATAATTGTAGAAAATGCGAATAATCATTAACAATTCAGGAAAATAATTGAAAAATAACAAAATTATTTCAAAACTGAAAAGAATAATTAAAAAATGATAAACTGAAAACTGTAAATAAAATTTAAGAAAAATAATTTAAAAAATCATATATAATATATGTTTAAAAAAAGCAAATAATTACAAAATTACTTAAAAAATCTTAATTCAAAAGAATAATTAAAAAATCGCAGAAATAATCGAAAATTGATGACATTATTAATTGAAATTTCAGATAAATAATAAAAAATTTTCAAAATTTTGCCAAAATACTGAAAATAATTAAAAATTAAAGAAAATTTTAGAAATTTTAGAAATTTTAGAAAAATACTTAAAAATCTTGGAAAATAATTTTAGAAAATATGAATAATCATTAACAATTGAGAAAACTAATTGAAAAATGATAAATTATTTTAAAGTAATAAAAATATGCTAAATATAATTTAAGATTGAGAAAATAATTGAAATATGATAAATTGAAAACAGTAAATAAAATTTGAGAGGAATAATTGAACAAATCATAGAATTTTCATGGTTTAAAGAAAGAAAATAATTACAAAAATACTTAAAAAATCTTAATTCAAGAGAATAATTAAAACATCGCAGAAATAATCGAAAATTGATGACATTAATAGTTGAAATTTCAGATAAATAACAGAAATTTTTTTAAATTTTGTCAAATAATTAAATTATATGTTATATAATTATATTATATGTCAATATTTTTATTTTTATTTTTGTTTATTCTCCGTCACTCAGTACTTTGTACGAAAGGGCCTTCTATTATTGTAAGCCCGTTTATAGGCAAACAAACAAACAAATAATGAGAATAATTAAAAATTGAAGTAAATATTAGAAATTTTAGAAAAATACTTTAAAATCTTAGAAAATAATTTAAGAAAATGAGAATAATCATTAACAATTGAGGAAAATAATTGAAAAATGATAAATTATTTTAAAGTTATAAAAATATTCTAAATATAATTTAAGATTCAGCAAAATAATTGAAATATGATAAATTGAAAACAGTAAATAAAATTTGAAGGGAATAATTGAAAAAATCATAGAATTTTCATCGTTTAAAAAAAGAAAATAATTACAAAATTATTTTAAAAATATCTTAATTAAAGAGAATAATTAAAAAATCGCAGAAATAATCGAAAATTAATGACATTAATAATTAAAATTTTAGATACATAATAGAAAATTTTTAAATTTTTGCAAAAATAATGAAAATAATTAGAAATTGAAGAAAATATTAGAAAAACAATTATAGTATTTATTTGTAAGCAAAATAAAATAATTGAAAAATCGTTTAAAACATTGATTTAAAACATTGAACAATAATCTAAATTTGAGATAATAACTGACAATTTAAGTAATTAATTGAATATTAATGAAAATATAAAAAGATGGAGAAAATAATTGCAAAATAATAAAAAGAAATCAAAATTAAACAAAATAATTTAAAATTGAGATATATAAAATTGATTTAATGTTGAGGGAAGAATAATTAAAACTGGAAAAGTGATTGAAGAAATTAAAGAAAATAATTCAAATTTGAGAAAGGTAAATTTAAGATTTAAGGAAACAATGTAAAAATAATTAAAATAATTAAAAATTGCAGAAGATAATTCAAAAATGATTAAAATAGTTTAAAATTGTACTTTGAGTAACTGAAATTATAATTTATTCATTTATTTATATACTAGAAAAGGATTATTTTAAATTGAAGAATTAACATTAACACAAGAATTAACATATTAACTGAAATTTGAAGAAATTAAAATTGCCATAAATTAAAAATTTTAGAACATTTTAAAAAGGTGAAATATGATTTGACATTTTAAAAGAGAAAAACATGTAGTGACAAATGTCAGCTGTGGTGAAAATAAAATAGTTAGGGCCCCATTTTTCTTTTCACTCAGGGCCCTTGCTCTCTCGGTTACGCTACTGCACACACTTACATCTGGACATTTGATCAGGAACTCATATAACACATTTCTAGGTAGAGGAAAGTTAATTCAAAGAATTTAAAAGATTTTGTAAATTAGAACGAATACTAAGCTTTCTCTAGATGAGGAAGCAAAATAATAAATAAGAAAAATGAATAGACAAATAAATAACACAAAAATAAATAAATTATAGGAAATAAATAAGTAATTCGAATTCTCATAAAATAAAGAGGGAGGGAACCTTGAAACCTTACCATATACATTAATAGTTGAACAACCCCTAAATGTATGAAAGTGAAATAAAATTAAAGTGGGAAATAAAAAATTGAAGCTATTGGGTTTATTGCAGTTTTTTTTTAAAATTTACATGGTGAAAATTACAGGGAAGCAGTAGGTTTGAGTGTTCGCTTTTTTTTATGGTGTGTGTCAGGTGCGTCTTTCCCTGAATAAAGAGCAAGTGGGCCCTGGGGGAGCAAGAAGGACACCAGTGATAATCGATATATTTGCACTGTGACGGCCACGCACGTTCAGTTAGTTTCCTGCACGCAGGGACATTTCACGTGGAAAATGTCAATGCGGGTGGTAGAATTTACTTTTAATTTTTACAAGTCGAATAAATATTGTAGTCACGTGTTTCTTCTAACCCGGCCGTCGGCCTTAATCTGAATTTTTCAAAACAAAAAAAAAAAAAAAGGTACGAGATCTTTTTATTACAAGGGAGATAAAATAAAAGATTAATAAAGTAACAATAATGAAGAAACTAAAAAACTAGTAAAATTGAAAGATAATAAATTAAAAAAACATATAACAGAATAAAAGAATAGAATAATGAAAATATTATTGAAAATAGTAAAGGGGCTCGAACCAGTAAAAGTTCTTAAAAATACGGACCAAAAATTAAAATTTACTGTTCAATTAAAGATAAAAATTTTTTATTTTGTAACACTATTTTTAGACGATTACAATAAAAATACAGGAGAAAATTTGAAAAAAATTATTTTGTATATTAAAAATAATTTATTTACTTGAAAAATAGAGGACAATTTATTAATGTTAGATATAAAAATATCAATCAGTCCGAGTCGAATAAAAGAACAGTTTTTAACCTATCAGTTGTTAGACCCAATAAATAATAATTAATCTTAATTTCATACATACTCTTTACTGTAAATTGTTTTCTACTATTGTAATATAAATTTACATTTTATTAGTCATTTAAAAAATTAAACAGTTTTTAAAAACTGAATTTATGTAGAATCTGAAAAAAGTTAATCTTCAAAAATTTGTTTCTCAAAAGGATTAAATAAATATCAATGTTATAATTGAAATAGTAATAATCATTTAAATTACAAAAAATAATATAAATGTTTAAATTAAAATACATAAATAAATATTTATTTTAAGAAATCAAATGCTTTGAAAAAAGATGTTTTAATATTTTAATATCTTTTTTTATATTTTTATTTTTTATATTTTTACTATCATGACCCTTATCAATAAATATGCCAAAAGTCACAAGTTATATTTTTTATAAATTAATTTTTCTAAAACTGAACATTAATTTTTCTTTTATTTCATCTAATCTTAAAAAAGAAAGTAATTTGAAAATCTAGTTGTCCAAATATTTAATTAATAATTCAAATTTAATTTTACTTGCTTATAGTCTTATAAATAGAAATATAAATAAATAAATTCATCAAATAATTCTAGATTATTTAAAATCTATATTTTTATAAAGGTAGAATTTACGGACTTTACGGACGTTTTTTTAAAAAACGGATTTTTACGGACTACAATCAAAATTATGGACTTTAAGGGAATTTACGAACCTAGTTCGAGCCCAGCAGTAATAATAAAACAAATCAAAAAGAAAGGGTTGTAAAAAGTACTTAAAAATTGAATGGAAACATTAAAAAAAATGAAAGAAAAAAATACAGAATTTTTGTAAATATAAAAGAAGGTGTATTGCGTAAGTTTTGAGAGGGGGAGCTCTCTAAATCTGAATTAGTGATTTTTTTACAAAAGAATTAGCGAGAAATCGGTTACTATTAAAAAGTGAAAAAATTCACTAATATTTAGTATAAAATTACTACTAATTAATAGTAGAAAACTACTAATTTGAAAGTGAAAGATCTACTAATTGAAAAAGTAAACTTTCACTACTGCAATTAATAGATATTTCACTTTGAAATTAGTAGTTCTCTAATATGAATTAATTAGTAGTTTTCTACTAAAAAGTAGTGTAATTTTTTACAATTTAATAGTAACCGATTTCTCGCTAATTTATTAGTAGGAAGCCACTAAATTTAGATTTAGAAAGAGGATACACAATTTTGTGGGTTCCCTATGAAATATTGAATGATATTTATTTCATGAAAGGGGAGGTTAGAAAATTCTTAAAAAAAATTATTTAATTAATAAAATAGAACTTTATTTATTTTGTACTCCTACTAAAATCAAAGATTTTTAAGTCTTATTTATTGTTACGAAAAATTTTATGTTAAAATGAAACGGACCCCTTTTTCAATACGTTAAATTCTTTGACTTTTGCAATTTTCCAAATACATAATGCATTTCGATAAAAGTTTTTTTAATGTTTTGAAAGATTATTTTCACAGCCAGTTGGAAATCTTTGTTTTCACAATTAAAATCAGACTTTCATTTTAATTTAGGTAAAACTATGCAAATGAAGGGAGATAAATTGCTAAATTGGTGTAAAAGTTTCTAGATGTTCTACTTTCTGTTAAACGTACTTTAACGTTCAAGAAAGAAACTAGGGCATATTCGTTTTTTCAACAAAAAAACAAAAAAACACGTACAAAAGAAATGACACAATTGCACCATTACAATTAAGGTAGGTCCTTAATGGGACTGCAGAGTTTGCATATCATATTTAACTGTTACTATAGCGACAAAAGGAATTATTTAACCACAGGGATAATTTGGTCTTTGTATTTCTCAGACGGCTAATTCGAAGATGAGCTATTTGAAAATTTTATTTGTCTCAAATATCATTTAAACTGAAACATATTAAGTCACAAAGAATTATAATTGTATGATTTAAAAACTGCATTACTAAAATGAAAATATTATCTTATTTATAAAATTTTGATCATAATTAATGTTCTGTCAATCTTTGACCAAAATGTCTGTCCCGCGACATTTTTGACTAAACTGACATTTCGACATTATTTCGATCCGGAATATTATGAATTTTGGAAATTTTTTAATTTATTAACGCACTTATGGCATTTTTTGTAACTTTGTGCATAATTAATTTTTGACCAATTAAACTGTCCAACAAACTTATATAGAATTTCGTTTCGAAATTGTCGGAATTTTTACATTGTTCTTATTTGTGGGAATTTATTGTATTTTTGGAATATAAAACAATATGGTTTAAATGATAAACGCAATAAATAGTTTTGAGATTAAACAACTGTAGAGTGAAAATTAATTCAATTTTGTACACGCGGATAGTGTTAATTAAAATTGTTTTGAACGGAGTATAGATTTAATATAGAATATGATGAAATACGTGAATGTTTCCATTCCTGAGGCTTCCGCTGATAGTTGTATCTAGAATTTCCGCAAAGTTCCGATTTCCTTAACACGATACAGCTGAAATCGACAGCTTTTGACAAAAGAACCTGGGAAAGTTTATTGTGTTAAATAGATTTCAATTCAATTATAAATAAAATTAATATAAAATGTGTGAAAATCATAAAATTTATTAATAAATTACTACAGTTCATATACATTATTCTACAATTTTTCATTTTTACTATTAGAATATTTTTTATTTTTTAAATTATTTTTTTTTAGTTATTATATATTTTAGAAATTGTATCGATTAAAAGAAATTACAAGAATGAGGCAAAACAATGTGAATGTGTGAAAATGTGTGCTCTTGATCAACTCTAATAGACCTTAAAAAAAATGTTTCAAAAACTTTATTAAATTATTAATTTTAGAACTAAAAAAAATTGCAAACAATAATTGAAACTAAACAGAAGAATTCTGGAATTTTGCAAATTAATTGAAAAAAAATTTTATCAATTAAAAATTGGGGAAAGTAATTTAAAAAAATTATAGAAATGTTTTAAAAATACATTGAAAAAATTGAATAATGAAAAATTAGAGAATATAATTGTAAATTAAAAAATAAACGATTTAAAATTAAAAAAACAATTAAATTTCAGAAAATAATTGAAAAAATTGCATAATATATTTTTTTAAAAATGGAAAGTTAAAGAAAATATCAGAAAAGTACTAACTTTCAAAAGCTCCTTGAAAAAAAAAGAAAAAAATTAAAAATTGAAGAAAATAAATAAAACAAGGTAAACATAATTCAAATTGAAAAAAATAATTTTTAATTAAACAGAAATAATTTAAAATTTTTTAAAAATTACGAAAAAGAACGAAAGTAATTAAAAATTGAAGAAAATAATATGAAAAATCATATAAATAATTGCAAATTGAATGAAATAATTGAAATGCCAGATAAATAGTTTAAAATTTTGAAAATTATAGAACAAATGAAAAAAAATTGAAAATTAAAAGAGATAAATTTTGCAAATAATAATAAAAATTATTTTAAAATTTAAAACTTGAAGAAAATAATTGAAATATGATAGATAATTATAAGTTGTAAAAATTAAATGACATTTAGGAGAAATAATTGAAAAAATTACGAAAATTTTTTTAATTAAAAAAAATAATTGAAATTTGAGAAAAATACATGAAGATCTTAAAAATTAATTGAAAAAAAATGAAAATAATGAAAAATTGGATAAGAGAATTGAAGAGAACTAAAAATAATTGAAATTAACGATAACTAATCAAAAAAATTTAGAAATTTAGAAAAAAAATAATTAAAAATTGAAGAAAGTAAATGAATTTTTAGAAAAATACTTAAGGCTTTCAAAAGCTCCTTGAGAAAAAAGAGAAAATAATTAAAACTTAGAGAAAATAAATGAAGAAAGATAAACGTAATTTAAAATTGAAGAGAACAAATTTTAATTATGAATATATAATTAAAAACTTTTTGGAAATTATGAAAAAGAACTAAAGTAATTGAAAATTGAAGAAAATTTTTGTAATGTGATAAAAACAATGATAAGTTGTAAAAATTGTATGACATTAAGAGATATTTAAAAAAGAATGATGAAAGTTTTGTAAAAAAACAATAATTGAAATTTGAGAAAAATACATGAAGATCTTAAAAATTAATTTAAAAAAATTAGAATAATTAAAAATTAGATAAAAGAAATGAAGAGAACTAAAAATAATTGAAATTTACAATAATTAATCGAAAAAATTTAAAAATTTAGGAAACAAATAAAAATAATGAAAAATTGAAGAAAATAATTGAATTTTAAGAAAAATACTTAAAAATCTTACAAAATAATTTTAGAATATGAGACTAATAATTAACAATCGAGAAAAATAATTGAAAAATGATCAAATTAAATCAAAATTGAAAAAAATAATTGAAATATGATATAAATAGTTTAAATATGAAAAATTAAAAACAGCAAATAAAATTTGAGGGAAATAGTTGAAAAATCGTAGAATATATGTTTAAAGTTAAAGAAAATAATTACAAAATTACTTAAAAAATTTTAATTAAATAGAAACGCAGAAATAATCGAAAGTTGATGAAAACAATTGAAATTTTAAAAAATTCTTAAAAATCTTAGAAAATAATAAATTTTAGAAAATGATAATAATAATTAACAATCCAGGAAAATAATTCAAAATTGAAAAAAATAATTGAAATATGCTGAAAATAATTTAAGATTGAGTAAAATAATTGAAATATGATAATAATAATAATTTAAATATGAAAAATTGCAAACAGTAAATAAAATTTGAGAGAAATACTTGAAAAAATCCTAGAATATATATTTAAAGAAATATAATAATTACAATATTACTCAAAATTTTTTAATTAAAGAAAATTATTAAAAAAATCGTAGAAATAGTGGAAAGTTGATGAAAATAATAGAAACATTGCAAAATTTATTTTTAATCAAAAGAAAAACCGCTGTCAAGTTGTACTGCAAGTATTTATTTGTTGTGAGTAATTTTTGGTATTCATTTTTTGAAAACATTGCTTCCTCATAGAGATTTCTACAAACATCAATAAGTTTTAATTAATAGTTTGTAAAAAAAATTAAATAGATCAATTGATGTTTTTTTTAATTGTCTGCAAAACGAGCAAAAATTATTCTTTAAAAAATTTATATAAAAAGTTAAAAAGACAAAAAACATAAAAATTTTAATTTTTAAAAAGATTTTCAATTTTTGAAACCTTGATAATTCTGAACAGATTTACAGTAGAAGGTTCGTAAATAGCTCATTCGATGTGTTTTTTAAGTACCTACATAATAATGAAAATACATTGAAGCTTGTAATAAAGCATAAAAATGAAATAATTAAAAAACAAGATTTTAAAATTCTCGATTTTTAAAATGCTACACTCAAAAAACAGTCTGTTTAGATTAACCAGAATTCTGGTTAAACTAACCAGAGTTTTGGTAAGGGTATATTTGACATTGTGTTTCTGGTTAAACCAACCAGAATTCTGGTTAAGTTAACCAGAACTCTGGTTAAAATAACGAGAATGAAATGTTTAACATAACCTAACCAGAAATTTTTTTCAGTGTAATAAGTTTGGATTGAATTGCATTGGAGGGTTTGCTAATAGCTCAATCGATGTGTTTTCAAAAAATAAAACGAAAAAATACTTTCATTTTAACTTTTTTTTAAAAAAAAATATATATAATTTTGCAAAAAACGATTTTTTCAAAATTTTTAAATACGAAAAAATGTAGTTAGAATTGATCGATCGGGTTTAAACGTATATCATAATTTGTCCCCCTGAAGGATCTATAATTTCGTCTAAAAAACATAGTTCTAAGCATTATAGTTTTTGAGATATGTCAAAAAATCGTAATCGATAATTTGAGGGTAAAACAATACTTCCTCTATGAGGAAGCAATAATTGAAAAATCGTTTAAAATATGGAAACTTGATGTCAATAATCTAAATTTGTGAAAATAACTGCAAATTTAGGAAATTAATTGAAAAATAATGAAAATATTAAAAGATGAAGAAAATCATTGCAAAATAATAAAAAGAAATTAAAATTGAACAAAATAATTATTTGAAATATTTGAAAGTTCAGGAAACTAATTCAGAAATTATGAATATGATTAAAAATTGAAGGTAATAATTGCAAAATGACAAAAATAGTGGTAAATTAAAAAAATTAATTTATATTTGCTATGAATAATATACGATTTAGGAATAAATAATTAAGTTGATTTAATGTCTAAGGAAAAATAATTAAAATTGAAAAAGCGTATGAAAAAGCTAAACAAAATGATGAAAATTTTAGGAAGTTAAATTTAAGATTTTGGGAAACAATTTAAAGATAATTAAAAGAATTAAAAATTGCAGAAAATAGTTAAAAAATGGTAAAAATAGTTCTGAATTCAAATTAGTATATTTGAAACGTGGTTTAATTGAACTTTTAATCAATGCAAGTTCACATTAACTAAAATTTGAAGAAATTGAAATTGCTATAATTTTAAAATTATGAACATTTTAAAAATGTGAAATATGATTCATAATTTTCAAAGAAAAAAACATATTTATTATAATATCATATATAATTGGGGCCCATTTTCCTTTTTGACCCAGGGCCCTTATTTTCCCAGTTACGCCACTGATTAAACTCTGAGTACTTAAAAATTGATGATTCTAGATTAGAATTCTTTGTTCTTTTGAATCTTCTTATTTTAGTAATCAGATAAAATAAAATGACAACTCAGCGAATTGATTATATTTAGCAGTTCACAGGTCAGGAGAAATTCAACATTGATTTTCCTAATTTAGCACCGGATACTAAACTGCGAACGTCACAGCGTTTATCTCTGATAACTGCTGTGTCGTTCTACCTGATTTATTTCTACGTCTAACGACACAATTTCGATTCAATAAACCATTTATTTTGTTACCTGATTAGACGGCAAATAATTCTTAAATTTACTCTCATTGTATCTATTTTCTCTATTCGTGAAATACAAGCAGAACACGAGTTTCATTTAAGGGGTTTTTTTAATGTTAAATGAAATTTTTTTAAAAATTTAATTACGTTAGCTAATAACAAATTAAATGAGGTATAGTTGTAAGTTTATCCATCACTTCTGCAACTACCCTATTTTTATTTCATGTACCTTTTAAATTCAATGGAACTTTTAAAATTTGAAATATTTATACTTCATATATAATTTCGTGCCTTAAAAGGTAATTCTTAAGTACAAAATCTCCAATATAAATAAAGCTTATTTAATTAAACAGGCAAATTCTAAATTCAAGACACACTAGTTTAAAGGAATTAAATTAAAATTTTAAAAATATCATTTATTGAAAAGAATGATTAACTTTAAGTTAGCTTTCTTGATTTTTATGACCTACATAAAATTTACATTAAATAGGTAACAGAACCAGGTGAAGCGTTCAGTTTCGTAACTAATTACGTAAATAGGTGTATAGATTAATTTCATATCCTGCACCAAACTGAATTAGAGAGAGTAAATTTCGTATCCGATATACAGGCGAATTAAGTTAAGTCTAAAATTCGACACAAAGAGAGACAAAATTGATAATTGATTTTATTTTATGAAGAATATTGAAGGAAAAATTTTATATTGACAAATAATAACTTTTCTATTATTAAAAAAAAACAAATAAATAAAATATAATAATTTCGTAAAATGTAAATATAATTATAGAATAAACCAAAGAGACATTAGTGTTTAAACTGTTGACTTTTTATTATTGAAAATGTCATGAATTCGATTTTGTATCTTTTTAATTGATTTTGAACGCAAAGTGATTAAACTACCAATACTGTTATAAACAGAATTATAAAACACTGGCCAAACAGAATATAGGCTTTGACGTTTCGCAACTTTAGTAAAAAGTAATACAATAATTATGAGACTCTTTTTTTACAAAAATAATAAAACTTCAAAGCGAGAGCTTTGAACTTTTTGACTCTATACAGAAATTTCAATCTTCAGGATCTTTTTCTGATTAAAAATAAAGAACCAAATAACTTTAACAGTTACAGGAACTTCAAAGTTCTTTCAGAAACCTTTGAAATCTATTTAAGCATCTTGAAAACTATTTTGCAATTCGATTGAAGAGAAAAAGGAAACAAAATACATTTAGATGTAAAGATATTTTAAACTTTATAGAAACAAGTTCAAACATTTGAAAATACTTCGTTGGAAATATTTTGTAGTTTGTATTAATATACAACCTATAAATTGTATATGGAAATATTTAAAAAGTTCCTTTTTTTGAATATATTTAATAATAATAATAGAAATATAGGTATTTTTGCGATTTAAGAAAGAAGTATTAAATTTGGATACTTTCAGTTTTTGAACTTTAAATAAAACATAAAATATGTTCAATGAAAATTGGGTCATTCTCAGGCGTCCCTATGTTTTAAAAATGGATTTGGTCATGAATATTATTTAGTAGTCTGGAAGACGAATTGGTGCCAATTCAAAAAGTTGCCTTTGTTTTCAAATAAACATGTCAATAAATTTTATAAAATTCCACTATTTTCAGCGTATTTTGAGAAATATTGGTATTTTTGTATATTGTAATCACATTTTGTAGATATTTTTTGTAGACGTCAAATTTTTAAAAATTCAGAGATAAAAAATACAATTTGCTATGAGAAAGAAACTCCTTTTCTTTGACATAATGCAATGACCATCATTATCAACCAAATTTTCTACATATTTTTTTTTTGTAAATGACGAAACGGTGTAAATCTTTAGTATATAATTTCTTCAGGTCCAAAAAGTTGTCTGTTAGGAGTTATTAAAAAAAATTTGTTTGACAAACATCTTTATATGAATTTTATAAGATAATCAAACCCACTCTTGTTCAGTATATTTTTAACGTAATCTACACTTGAAATAGGCTGAACTCGAGCAAAAGGGTACCCCTTTTTTTAAGTTATAATTTTTCCAACAACGTTGTGACCATCTCTTTCAATCAAGTTATCTATAATTTCCCTGTAAATTTTATATCAAACTAGTATAGTACACTAAATTTGAACTTTTTAAGTTAATTAGTTTTGTGGTGAGGAGGAGGGCATTCATTTAATTGAATTTTTAGGAAATATTTGTCATCATCACCCCAAAGTTTAACTTTGATTTCACATATGCTGTTTATTGTGATACTTTCAAATTTATCTTAGGCCATTTTCAGACGAAGATCTATTAAAGATTTTAATAGAGAAAACCGAGGAGGAAAGTAACAAAAATCAATTTTGTGATGCTAGAGTTAAAACTATTTGTCCGATTAGTTCTGTAAACACAGTAATCAAAAGCTTGGACTTTTATCTGTTAAATAAAATTGCAATTTAACATTACTATTAATTAGATAGTTCACATCAAGGCTTTTAAATCAGCTCTGCTTTTGTTACTTTCCTCCACACCTCTGAGGTGGAAAGTAATAGCACTAAGGAGGAAAGTAACAGTTTAAAATTAAGACTAAAATTTCAAATATAAAACTGCTGTTAATTTTAATTATTTTTATTATGAACATATAAAAACATAAAGTTATATTAAATACATTTTGTATATAGCTTACATAATTTAGGAAAGGTAGAGAGGAAACACTGACTAAAAATTATTCGAGGACGTCTGTCCGATCATTGGTTTATAAGTTATAAGCGTTGTTACTTTCCTCCTCGGTCTCCCTAACTTAAACTTGAAATTTAAGTTCTAAAAATAAATTTCAAGACATTATTTATTACAAATAATGCCAGGAAGAGAGGGGAGTCTACGTCAAAGTCTACATGGTCTACTTAGGAGAAGGGATTTTTTTAAACCTTTTCCTTTGCAAAAAATCTGGCATCCAATTTTGTGGATACTCTTTCTCGAGGAAAGGGAGACAGAAAGAATGACATATCTATAACTACAGACCGATTACAATTCTTAGTACTCTCTCGTAACTCTTTGAGGGCATTATTTATAATGTTTTTTATGATCATTTTTCTAAATTTATTATTCAAAATCAGTATTGTTTTTCTAAGGGTAGATCTGTTGTAACGAATCTATTGATTCTTACAAATTTTATCTCGGATAACCTGGAGAGCGGTGATCAAGTGCTAGATTTACAAGCGAATGTTGATGATATGACTGATTGGTCTTTTAAGAACAGTCTTTTTTTAAATATTAAAAATTGAAATGCTTTATTTTATTTCTAAATAAAGTAACATCCAAAGCTGCTTATATTTTGTGAATGGTGAAGAACTGTCTAGAGTGAATAAGGTGCGTGAACTGGAGGTTATATTTACATCTTCTTTAAATTTTAACGTCCATATATCTGAGGTTATTTGCAGTACGTCTAGATCTCTTGGTTTCTTAATGAGAAATGCTTCTCATTTCAAGAATCTGAATGCATTAAAAACTCTATACTATTCATTAGTTAGATCGCATCTTGAGTTCGCTTCTGTAATTTAATCTCCGAATTACAGTGTGCTTTTCATTAAGCTTGAACTGGTGCAGAACAGATTTCTTCGCTTTGCTGCAAGACAGTTGGTTATTTGTAATTATAATGTTTTGGGAAGTTATTATCTATTTCTTGATAGACATGAGAATATCCAGAGAAACACGTAGGGGATTTAAACAATATTGACTTTTGTGTGACTCCGTAAAAAAAAAATTCGTATTCAACAGAACATATCGAACGAAAAGAGAGGACTTGAAAAATTTCTCAAATTTGTGTGACGTATTATGTGAACGACTCCTTAACAAATTGTCATTATAAAAAAGTAATTACTATTTCATTGAATTTCAGAAAGATTGAGCTGTGGAACAGAAATTAGGATCATCAAGGTGATTCCGTGACCACGTGGAGACGGCAGGACCGAGTAAAAGGAAAGCCGGTCCTCCAAGGACGAGGCCGGCGTCGGCATCAGCTAGACTATGATAGACCCAAGCTCCTCGGAAGAGGAGAGTGAGGAGGACCAAAGCCTTCACCACGGGGGTGGCGGCGGGGGCCGTGGCGGAAGTGGTAGTTCACACGGTTCCCGCCACCATGCTGGTAGTAGAGGCATGGGCCCTGGTTCCGGGCCGGCCGGAAGCGTTGGTTCGGCCAGTTCGGGACTTACGGCGTCTCCTGGTGGCTCCAGTCTTGGAGGCCACACAGGATCCGCCGGTCCTCATGGAAGATCCGGGGCGCCGACATCGACCATTCAACAAGAGGCTGTCGCTGCCGGATTGGACGTACCCAACTTGTCCAGCGCCAGGAGTTCACTTTCACCTTCCATGAGTGCTGCTCAGGATGCTGCTAATTACGCGAAATCCGCCCAAAGACCCACCAGCCCCTCGCCGTCAGTCGCCAGCGAGAAAACTGAGGCTGAGTTGTTGGTATGGATTATAAAACATGTTTTATGTGTTTCAATACTTGGTACCTGGAATAAATAGAAAGGTTCTCGTGCACTCATAAAGAAGACATGCCCGCCTTTCATGCTCCAAAATCTTTTTTTCACCTGACAGTAGATATAAGAAAAATTTAAATAAGTTTTTCTTTACAAAAACGTTTTTATTTCACAATGCTATGAAATGCTGAACTGAACTTTCCTTCTAAGTAGAATTACTTCAAACCATTAAAAACAATTAGCACCCTTTTCCTCTTTTTCCATAAAATTCCAAATTTGTACTGTCATCGGCATACCTGGAATTCCTCAATATAATTGCTCTTGAAGGAACAATGAACTTTTATTATTCCATTTCAAAGGACCAAACCTTTTACTATTTTCAATTTCCAAACCTTAATAAGCTTAGGGATATATTTAATATTTCTATTTTTTTTATTAAAGACCTTTTCTGTCTCTTACATTCTTTTATTTTTAATTTCTATTAGCACTTTTCTTTATAATAATAAGTTATCAAACGTAGTACATCCGCTCACTAGCACACAGAATGGCTATTACATAAAAGTAAAAAAGTATTTTATTTGAATGTGATTCATTATCACCGTTCTTTTCAGTTTACTAAATTGATTTTTGGAGTTAGTCACTCGAAATTCAAAATGGTTGAAACAATATGGTTGACAAGATTTAAAGAATCTCACCAAAATCAATGTATTTCACTATCTTAAAGTTCCTTGGTTTACTAAACATGAATATTTGAGCTCGTTGTTAGAACAATATAGATATCATAAAAGTAGTTTATTGTTAATTGGAAATAGGTATGTAGATCCAAAATACAGTTTTATACATTTTTACCAAAAGAGACCATCTTTAGTCGATGACTCTTAAACATTCACTTCAGAGTTTAAAAAAGGGGCAATTTATTCAATTAATTCAATTCTGTATTGTCACATAAAAGGGAAAGACAGTCTTCTCTTTGAGTGCTCGAAGTGCATGTTTTTCGATATGATACACTGAGAAAATAAGTTGACTAAATATAACCAATTTTTGATTAAATTTAGCAGAGTGAGGTTGTTGATATAGCACCTGCAAAGCTCTTTGTTTATTATTAGCAGATTAAATGCTACTGTTAACCTTGAAGTTTGATTGTGATTGCCCGAATCTTGTGTGTTTTGTTTAGAGTCCCTTAACCTAGAAATTGTCTAGAGGCTTATTTTCTCAGTGTAACGAGACAACAATGCATAAGACAGAAAAGAGATAAAGATAATTGAAATTGGGACTTAACCGACGGACTTTTTGGACATCGACGAAAGACAAAAAGATATAAAGAACAAAAATAGAAGTTGACAAAAAAATAATTTAGAATAAAAGTCTGGTAAGTTAGATTTAAAAAAACACCAATTTGATAAAATTGTGTTTTAATTAGGTACATCTATTACATTTGATATTTGAAATTTCTAACTGAAGGAACTAAAGTAGAGGCCTGGGGTGAAAAATCGTTAGGAGAGCAACCGTGGTCTTAGAATAGAAAATCCTCAATACAGTATATGAATACACAAGTGGAAAGATCTGAGTTCTTTTCTAATTTGGTTATTATGCCGTAGGACAAACAAGAGAGAGAAGAAGAGGAAAGGAAAACACGAATCCAGCTATACGTGTTCATTTCAAGATGTGTAGCTTATCCATTCAATGCCAAACAACCCACAGACTTGACACGAAGACAAATGAAGATCACGAAACAGCAACTAGAGACTCTGTGTTCCCGCTTCCAGGTAATTAGGTTTTTTGATTCATATTTGACCAAGAGTTATGTCGAAGGTCATTATTGAGATAACTATTTTTAACTGAATTACGAGATTAGAATTCCAAGTGTCTAGTTTTTTTAATTAACCAAATCAGATTATATTTTTGGCACAACTAAGAATTAGGTGTTATTTCTGATAATAACTTGAGATTATATATCTCTGATATTGCCTTAGTATCAGTGTTCATAAAGGTTTTCTTTAGTTTGGTCATGAGATCAAATTAAAAATATAGGTAACCCAAAAGGATGTTTTCATTTTATAAAAGACAATTTGTTTCTATTTTCATATTCCAAAGTATTTACCGTTAAGAAGTCTTTGATGTCGTTGATCGGTCTTGATAACTATCGGATATATTTAGAATATCATTGGTGTGAGAAACCCTGCAAGCGAAACTAGCAATTTTCCGAAGCCTCACGATATCGTCTTATAAAATTGTTCCGTGTGTCTAACCTTCGCCTTGGGGCCATCAGATTATAAATTTGCAGTTGGATGAGATAGAAAATTGTATAATAGCATTATTTCGACATTTGGTGGATATTGAACAATTTTTTATGCCAAAAATAGAATAATATTGATCGAATATTTCTAGCCCTGTTATTATAAAATTTATCACGATCTAAATGCGCGCGGGTTCAGATCTCTCCATTTAAGGGGAGGAAACACGAAAAGAAACTAATTGATCTAAATATTATTTAGAAGTTCTTATATAGGGCCATAACCCTGTCCAAAAATACGCGCAAGATCGACATAACCGAATGATAAGTGCTCAGAGGCCGAATTACCAAAGATTGTATGTCAAATTAAGCGTTTTCTTAATTTTGTTACAAATATAACAAAATGATAAATGCTCAGATATGAAATTACAATTTAATGACAAAATAGACGCTTTCTCAATCATGTTATCAATCTCAGGCGTGTATCGAAGTTTCTAGTTTAGAGGGGAACTATAAATTCGAAATTGTTTGGAGGGTGATACTCATGAACATTTGCATGGTTCTAATGTTTTAATGTGACAAGTCTATAAAAAACGAATTTTGTTTTAGGCTTTTTTGAAAGGAGAGACGCAGATCATTGCAGACGAAGCCTTCCACAATGCCATTCAAAATTATTACGATGTATTTTTAAAATCAGAGAGGGTGGTCAGAATGGTCCAAAGCGGTGCATGCTCACAGCACGACTTTCGAGAGGTGTTCAGGAACAATATCGAGAAACGTGTTCGCAGCCTCCCGGAAATCGACGGTTTGAGCAAAGAGACTGTTCTTACGTCCTGGTTGGCCAAGTTTGATTGTATATTTAAAGGCACGGGTGATGAGGATTCCAAGAGGCCTTCCCGGATGCAACAGCAGTCCTTAAATTCTGAACTGATACTGTCAAAGGAACAGCTGTACGATATGTTTCAGCAAATCCTTGGCGTTAAAAAGTTCGAGCATCAGCTTCTGTTCAACGCCCTCTTGTTGGACTCAGCCGACGAACAGGCTGCCGCCATCCGGAGGGAGCTGGACGGTCGCATTCAACGAGTCAACGAAATGGAGAAGGTATGTTCTATAAACCATTGATCTTTTGCAGCATTATTGGCTGAGATTGATATTTTATTATCATTTTTATTTCAGAACCGAAAGCTTATGCCAAGGTTTCTTCTAAAAGAAATGGAGTCGCTCTACATTGAGGAACTAAAGTCGTCTATCAATCTATTAATGGCTAATTTGGAGTCATTGCCGGTCTCCAAAGGTTCGATAGACAGCAAATACGGGCTGCAGAAGCTGAAGCGCTACAACCATCGGCGTGAGCGCTCCCGCCCCCGCAGTCAAAGTTCTCTCGTTAAATTGGAGGGCGACTCCGCTGATTCCGACCCCCAACTCACAAAAATGGACGTGGGCTTGACTTTCCAATTGGAAGTTATTGTTATGGAAGTCAAAGGCCTTAAAAGTCTCGCGCAAAATCGAATTGTTTATTGTACAATGGAAGTGGAAGGCGGCGAAAAACTGCAGACTGATCAAGCTGAAGCCTCGAAGCCTATGTAAGTTTTGACCTTTACTGTATAAAATTTACGACAGCACGGACCCTGAACTATCACAATTCTTTTTGTACCAGTCATTTTTACACTTTAGAACCAATACAGATATCAAACCAAGTTTCTCAAACCAAATTTTAGTCCCCACTGTGTGACAGCGATCAGTCATTTTTTTGGACACCTAGCAAAAAGATGTAGGTCTAGTGAAATTCAATCACCATAGGGCAGTTTCCCCTACCCACAAAATTTCATTTCATGGCTAAAAAACCTTTGTTGGGTATGTTGATGTAAACAACTACTTATAACTTTGCTAATTTTTATCCGATTAAAAACTTTCTTTTAGGTTGGGAAAGGGAAAGACAGAATTTTTCCACCGTCCAATGCTCATTTTCCAGACATGAAAATTGGATTGCTTTTCCGAAAAGCAATCCAAATGTGAGAGAATTTCTCATCTCGCATAAGTTTTCAAATCTAAGGGCTTACAAGTATCCTTGAAATTAATGACAACTATTTAATAACAAGTAGGAAGGTAATAGAACGTCAATAAAACACACACATGTTACCACATTTTAGCTTTGTAGCACTCAACTTAGGGATCGCAACTTCTTTAAGGTAACTAAATGCTTCGCCGTCAATTGTATAAGAAGTTCCTTGGAAATTATAAGAGCCCTGATAATGTTGAAGACGCGCACGAACATTTAAATACGTACGAGAAAATGAAGTGCAGCATGTCAATAAAAATCCATTTCCTCCAATCACATTTAAATTTCTTTCCGTAAAATCTGGAAATTATGAGTGATGAACAAGTTGATCGGTTTCGTCAGGAAATAGGAGAAATTGAAAAACGTTTTGAAGGAAAATGTTCCATTAATAAGCTTGCAGATTATTGCTTTCCGTTAAAGCGAGAAACGAGTGACGAATCATATAAACGGATGAGGTTGTTGGAAGACTTTTAACACAAATTTGTAATTGTTTCAATTTTTTGTTGTCTTGTAGTACTGAATAATGGATAATAAACAAACTAATTATATAAGTATAATGACGTTTGCTATCATCCTTCGCGACGCGCCTTCATACAAACTCCACGTCAGACACTTACATGCAAATTTAGAAAAAAAAATTTTTAAATTTTAAAATCCACACCAGAACATACCCAAAAACGGTTTTTTGGCCATGAAATGAGATTTTCTGGGTATATTAGAAATTTCTCCTATACCATTTTTCTTAGTTTTAATGGAGCTACAACTTCTGCTAGGTGTACATAATAGTGCATACAGATTTTTTTTTGTTACACAGTGTTATTTTTAGGTGCATTTAAGACTGCCTTCTGTTCAGCTCTAAATAGCAAATCGCATGATCAGATTTGCTTTCTGTTTTCACTGTTTGTGCTTTTGGAAATTTTTAACAGGATATAAAGCTAAATTGTAGCTAAATTAGCATCGAGAGTCTATTTTCAATAAATCAATGTTTGATAAACAGGTGGGACACTCAGGGAGATTTCTCTACAACACATCCTTTGCCGATAGTGAAAGTTCGCCTTTACACCGAAAATCCAGGAATGCTAGCTCTAGAAGATAAGGAGCTAGGAAAAGTGATTCTAAAACCAACCCCGATGTCGAGCAAGAATCCAGAATGGCATCGCATGACCGTCCCAAGAAACTGTCCAGACCAGGATCTCAGGATAAAGATAGCCTGTCGAATGGACAAGCCGTTGAACATGAAGCACTGTGGTCACCTTTACGCCCTGGGAAAATCCGTGTGGAAAAAGTGGAAGAATCGGTACTATGTTCTGGTCCAGGTCTCGCAGTACACGTTTGCGATGTGCTCGTATAAAGAAAAAAAAAGCGAGCCGTCGGAAATGATGCAGCTGGATGGCTATACAGTGGACTATATTGAAGCCGTTTCTGCCAATCTTATGGCAGGCATGGATTTACAGGGTGGAAGGTGTGTCTTCTCGTTCCAAACGATTTGTCACGATATCCTTCTTTACACAACTGCTAACTGGTATTTTCAATCCAATCTAAAGCTTAAACCATTCTATAACAGGCAAATTATTATACGCCATTTTTTGTTTTCTAAATTGCTTCACACGGAATGGCTCACTTTGATTATTTTCATTTTAATGCTTAAATTGCTCAAAACTCGGCTGTAGACTTTTTTGATAGTAGATTTCTCTGGATATTTTTTTGAGAAAGTAGATTTCTTAAAATATATTTGAGAAAAAAGATTTCTTGGAATATCCTTGTGAAAAGTAGACTGAACACACTATCAAGAAGTGGCTTTGGTAAATAGTTTTGAGACAAGCAAATGTCAGGATATGCATAAAATAAGTAAATTTCTTGGGATATTTTTAAAAGAAGTAGAGTTTCTGACATTTTTATTAAAAGGTAGATTTTATTATGTATATTTTTGACAGTAGATATTTCTGTTTGGATATTTTTGAAGAAAAGTAGATATTGTTGGATATTTTTGCTATTGCTTGTGAGGGGTACCAGTTAATAGTTGAAAGATGGATGATGTAGATAGAGTAGATGGCAAAAAGTTAACTTTAACAGGTACTTCTTCAATGCGGTGCGTGAAGGGGATAATATAGTCTTCGCGTCGGAAGATGAGAACGAGTGCCATTTGTGGGTGATGGCAATGTACAGAGCTACTGGACAGTCTCATAAACCAACTCCGCCATTAACAATAGCTGACAAAAATTCGACCATCAGCAAAATTCAAGGAGACGCTGACAGAGCAAGAAAGCATGGGATGGAAGATTTTATCAGTGCTGATCCATGCAAATTTGATCACGCCAATCTTTTCAATTTTCTACAAAGCTTGACCTTGGATTACAGACTGAACGACCCGTATTGTTGTTTGGGTTGGTTCTCTCCAGGACAAGTCTTTGTTCTTGATGAATATTGCGCAAGGTGAGATCTCTAGATTTGTTAAAATTGTTCTTGTACCACTTTGCACTATTTATCAAATTTGTAGTATTTGTAGAAGTTATCAAATTTGTAGGATATGTAGTGTTTGTAGAATAGGCAGAAATTTCAGAATTTTTAGTAAATTGACAGTGACAACTTGTAACGAGTACTAACCAAAGTACTAACTACTAATTATTGGACAATTCCGGTCTAGATATGGTGTTCGAGGATGTTTCCGACACTTGTGCTATCTGAGTGATCTTCTGGACAGAGCGGAACGAGGTATCATGATTGATCCAACTTTAATTCACTACAGTTTCGCTTTTTGTGCAAGTCATGTTGTTGGAAACAGACCCGATGGTGCGGGATCTGTAACGCACGAAGAAAAGGATAAGTTCCAAGAAATTAAGGAGCGACTTAGACAACTTTTAGAGAAACAGATAACAAACTTTAGGTAACATTTTTAATGAAATGATAAATAAGTAATGATTTATAATCTGTTAGTGATCGTAGTTAAAAATTAAATAGCAATAATAAAACATAATTGTATGATCCAGGTTTAGCTTTCCATTTGGAAGGCCTGAAGGTGCTCTAAAAGCTTCGCTGTCCCTACTTGAACGAGTCCTCATGAAAGATATCGTTACACCAGTGCCACAAGAAGAGGTCAGGGGGATGATTAAGTCCTGTCTGGAGACTGCTGCTCATGTCAACTATGAGCGGTTATCTTCCGAAGCAAAAATAGAAGAGGACTTTAATGGTGAAGTACAACCTAGCAAGAAACTCGAGGACCTCATTCATTTAGCTGAGATTTGCGTGGACTTGTTGCAGCAAAATGAAGAACATTATTCGGAGGTATTAGTTAGGTTTTTAGAACTGAATGTTCATTGTTTGGGGTTCTCGAGAGAGAGGATAGCATGCCAAAATACGGACTTGGTAAGGGTCCGAAACCTCCTCAGAAGACTAGCTTTTTCACTTTTACTTTTGTCATTCGTAGTTCTAAATCCCATTAGAGTAGGCTACATATTCATTTTGATAATGATCTTTAAAAAAAATATCAAAAGACAATATCTTTAGAACGTTTCTCAAAAGTATTCCATTAATGGTTAATACGTTTTATCAGATATAAAAATGACAGCTTGAAGGTCTATGTAGTAATTCCAGTGTGAAAGACAAATATTTTTTTGGATTGAAGCGGTTTATATCTAATAAATGCAATACTATTTTCAGTACTAAGTACATTGAAGGGAAGGGGATAGTGTTTTTGAGACAAAAGCCCCCTCAAAACAAAAGCCTCTCTTTTCGAAATTGTTCAAGTTTTTGGAAAACTCAAAATTAAACCAAGAATTGTTAATTAAAGTTAAAGAAATTATGAGTAAAATGATAAATAATTCATGTACATAAATTCATAAACTGTTTTGTACTTCAATAAGATTTTTTTAGAAAAAGAAAGCATAGAAATCATAATTAGTGTCTTCTGGGTACTCGAGGACTCCTTGACCAGGGTGGCGATCCTACCACCTTGGGTCATAAAACTTTTGCCCACCGTATATGTTTGTCGTCCAATATTTTCACGTTTCGCTCCTACTACACCGCACCACAGGCGTTCGCCTGGTTTAGCGACCTCCTGGTGGAACATGCCGAGATCTTCTGGTCCCTCTTCGCCAAAGATATGAACAAGGTTCTCAGCGAGCAGCCGCCAGACACCTGGGACAGCTTTCCTCTCTTCCAAATCTTAAATGATTATTTAAGAACAGATGGTAAGTGTTTCTAAAAACTTGGAAAAATTGATCGAAACTAAATGCTTTGTTAGATATATTCACCTTAAGTGGGTCATCTTATGTGAATGCTGTTGTTTGTCACTTTTTTGGAAATTTTGCATAAAACTAAATCTTATACCACGTATTTATAAATACCACGTTTTGATAAATCAGAATTATTGTAGTTTATCTAGTGCCATCACCAGTGGCGTAGCAAGGGGGGCGGAGGGGGTGGTCCGCCCCGGGTGACACCATTTTAAAGGTGACACCCTAGAGGAAAGCTAGTGCAATAGAACAAAAATCAACTATCATCACTAAAAAAAAAAGGTTAATAGTAGGGAAGGATTTGAGTTTTTGGGGAGAAAATCTCATTTCCGCCCCGGGTGACACTCAGCCTAATTACGCCCCTGGCCATCACGAGTATTGTATAAGAATAAAAAAAAAATTTTTGTAGGATGTGAGAACTTGCTCTCAGGTACCTTGCAATCTCTACTGCAAGGTTATGCTGTGGTGGCAAACTATACCGATCTACTAAAAACATATCCCTATTATGGGACCTTAAGACCATCCCAGCACGTATCGCCTTCAAAGGTGATTTGATATCCCGACACTGTTGCCAAAGCAACTACTTGATACTCAACGGAACCTACTATCATTGATGGTCATCGTGATCCATAACACGCACACGGTCGAGCTAAAGGACCCTGATGGACCTTCTATTCGCTCTAAAAACGGTTCAAGAGAAAGTGATCTCCTCTACCTGCGGTTACCTAGGTGATCCTTAAGGGACTGCACTTTAACGCCTCTTTTCATTTTGACCATTACAGGTCTTTCCTGAAACAGGCACACTTTCTTAAGCCTGAAATATGAGACGTTTCCGCCGCAATGTTAGGCTCAACAGCACAGAGGAAGCAAAACGTGCAAGAGTGTGTCCAGACTCCCCACGTTTTTAGCAAGCGGAGTATCTGTCTACCAGCTTGCAATCTGCCTTTTTGTGGCCATAGTCAAGATACCTATGGCATCTTGTATTCTTGTGAATATAAGTCTCTTTCTGATTAGCAGATTTCCTGGACCTACGGCCAAACCAGTGGGAATAATACGCCTTCTGTTTACTTTACACCTTCTATTTACTTTTATTGCTTCTTTTACTTAATTCCGGTACGGATGTTCTTTACTCACTCTTACTGTTAGATTTACCAATTGTTTCACTTTTAATTGCTGTTTTCTCTTGTATCTTTCTCACTTTGCTTCATTTGCCCTTTCTTCCTTTTGATTGCTCTTATCGCTCTTACGCTAATACCAACTTTCAGGGATTTGCCTCGAACCTAGAAAAATTAGTTTAACGGGTTTCTCAAAAGAGGGTTTCGGAATTAGATACTTTCACGCTATCAAGAGTATTTGGAGAAAACCACGTGAAGGTGTCCGCCCAAGGAATATCAACTTCCTCAGCTCCGACGCTGTGACGCGATCGGATTTTAAGCCAATCTAATGTCATACGACTCGCAGCCAGAACTTCCCACTACAAGTGGCAGGTTGCAATTGAGGCTTCGGATCAAAGAACCAGCTCTTGGCGTTAAAGGGGAGTCCCCTAGTATGGCGCGTACGCGCCGATCCAGGGGACTTCGGTCCGAGCGGAGAGCTGGTTCTTTGATCCGAAGCCTCAATTGCGCTATATTTTCACGTCATTCAACTCCACACGCCGGCGACAGGAGTTAATCTTTGGTGTCGCTTTACTTATCTTGTGTCACCTTTAAGACCTTTACTGCAACTTCTGATTCAGCAGTTTAAGAAACCCAATTTTATTCTGCCGAGTTTCTCTAAGCTTTCTGCTTCCTCACGTACTGTAACCAGGATTGCGATTTTGTCGTCTCTTTTGTTTGGCCCAATGACCGTAACCTGTTTACTTTCTCATGGTGTATGCAGAGCTTCCTCGAAAACAGAGACAACTATTTCGTTTACAGCTAGACCGTCGAGGTCACGAATGTCCAAGATCACCTTCTGATCCTCCGGTCCCCTGACTGTACCCATTCCACTAACTGCTTTAGAGGTCTTAGCAGGAAACTTTTTTGAATCCAGAACCTCCTCCTAATTTTAAAAGGAGGTTCCCTTTCTTGGTAGGCCCAGAGCTCCTTACAGTCGTCTGGCAAAAGCCAGGATCAGCCTTTTTCTTGTGATTGCCAAGCCCGACAATTTACTTGGATTAGCACTGTCTCTCCTTTGGGACTGTTCGGCTTGACGACGATTACACAGCCACACAAAAAAATAAAGCTCCTTGAGCTAGGTATGAAACACATATTTTCCTATGTATTTTAATGCCCTGAATCCGAATCCGTCAGCAGAATTGGCCCATCAGATCAAGTTTTGTCCCTAACCTCAAAATCAATAAAACGACACTTTTTGTATATTAGAATTTGAACCCGACTTAACTTTTAAACATGCCTAAAGCCAATGGAAAGCTTGAATTATGACCTTGAAAATGCTTTTTAAAAAATTTGTTCTACGATGATTTTTAACGAAGTTACGATGTTTTACTTAAAATCATTTTTTTCCATTACATAATAACACATCAATAATTGATGTGTTTTTAACATATGGAAAAAAATCATATGATTTTTAACGAAGTTATGATGTATTACTTAAAATCATTTTTTTCCATTACACAATAACACATTAATAATTAATGTGTTTTTAACATATGGAAAAAAGTCATATGATTTTTAACGAAGTTATGATGTTTTACTCTCATGATTTCTGCTTTCGGTTTTGCGCTTTCTGCTCACATGGGATTGTACCCTTAATATCATTTTTTTCCATTACACAATAACACAGCAATAATTGATGTGTTTTTAACATATGGAAAAAAGTCATATGATTTTTAACGAAGTTATGATGTTTTATTTAAAATCATTTTTTTTACACATACGTGCAAAATTCTCGATTGGCAACCGTTCGGAGCTATGCAAAATGTCCGATTTCCTACCGTACGGGAATGTGATGCGCAAAATATTCTGACTAGGGCGTAAAGTATTCTAACTAGGGAGTAAAGCATTGACAGAATATAGCAAAATAATTACATAGTAAAGCAAAATGTTGACACCGGTGAGCAGACTATTTTTCTCATCACTGGCGCTGCCATCTAGTGCCTCGAATCGTTACTATATGTATCGGTGTTTCATTGTGTAAGTGAGCTGAAGTTAGTTAGTCGCTAGGTCGGTAAGGCAGTTTCGCGTTTGACATTTCTTCCTAACCTCAAATTTTATTATGAAATAATTTTTCGTTCACGGGTGCATGTCAGACATCTCGATTTTGCAAGTATTTATAAAAAAAAACATCATTCGACACACTAGTCCGCGTGAGCGATTTCCTCATTGCGAGTGTAACGATGGCAAGTTCTCGCGCCATCGTTACACTCGCAATGAGGAAATCGCTCACTTGGCCTCTTGTATCGAATTATACTACTTTTCCATTACACAATCACACATCAATAATTGATGTGTTTTTAACATATGGAAACAGTCATATTCTAAGTAAAACATCATAACTTTGTTAAAAATCATCGTAGAACAATTTCTAAACAAGCGTTTTAAATGTATTAATTCACGCTTTCTATTGGCCCTAGGCATGTATTAAAGTTAAGACGAGTTCAAATTCTAATGTTCAAAAAGTGTAATTTTATTAATTTTGAGGTTAGGGTCAAAACAGAATTGGTCCATCCTTCCTTTTTCTTTTTTTGAATCTGGCTTTTTTGAGGGGATCGATCCTTCACCTCTCATGTTCTTTTACATTCCAGGACTAGGTTTTGAATACAGTCTTTTATAAAGGTTAGTTATTGTACATTTTGAAGGAGTAGCAGGTGCACCTAATGTAATTTTGTACATGGGTGAGCTGCTGCTCTTAAGGGGCAGCAGGAGCTCCTTAGAAGCGTATCTACTCACTTCTAGAGGAGCATCAATGACTCCAGCGTCAGATGGCGTTGCTTTTCCACATTAGGGAGCTGCTGCTTACCCAATTTTCTTTTAGTGTACTGCTAATAAAATTTTAATTCACCCTCAATCTGAGATTCCTAGTCGATGAAGTAGACCTCTTCCTCATAAAAAGCTTGTGAGGAGACCCTTAGATAGAAACCGAAAGATTTTTGGAATTAAACACATTGGATGACCCCTTAATTTGATTGGTTAAATTTAGTATAAATGTTTCGTACAATCTGTTTGAACCTGACAGTTGAAGATTCTAAATTTCTGTAACAAAATTTTCATTTTCTAGACAACCTGAAGAACGGAAAGTTCCATCAGCTTCTGAGGGACACCTTCGCTCCATTGGTGGTACGATACGTGGATCTGATGGAAACATCGATCGCCCAGTCGATTCACAAAGGTTTCGAAAAAGAGAGATGGGAGATCAAGGGAAACGGATGTGCGACATCGGAGGATCTCTTCTGGAAGCTGGACGCGTTGCAGTCTTTCATTGGAGGCTTGCATTGGCCTGATCAAGAGTTCAGGAGTCATTTAGAGCAACGGCTCAAACTCATGGCCAGTGATATGATCGAATCTTGCATTCAGAAGACAGATACAGCTTTTATGCAATGGCTAAAAAAAGGCGTGACGTTTATTTCGACAGATTATATAATTCCGTCTGAGATGTGTGCGATGGTGAATGTCATTTTGGATGCGAAAAACCAAAGTTTTAAGCTCTGCGCTGTTGATGGTGTTGATGTTGTAAGTGTTTAAATCTTGCTGGACATTTTAGTTCTTTTACTCTAATCTATTCTTGATTCAGTTTAAGTCACGTGAGATGTGTATTTTTTAGCATCAGTGTCACGGGAGAATCGATGACCTTATTGAAAGAACTTCAGCTTCAATGTCCCAGGGAATTATTAATAAACTGGTTACCGTTCTGGAAGCAACATTATCCAAATTGTCGAGATATGACGAAGGATCTTTTATTGGTTCAATTCTTAGTTTTACGGTGAGTGATTATGAACTCCTCAATATGTTTTTCTATCTAATCCTTCGTAACTTGTGGATAATCGTTAAATCAAATTAAAATCAATGTTTACAGAAAGTTTCAGGAAGTGGAAAGGAGATGGGCCAAGCTTATGTAAATTTTGCTAGAAACTGTATGGACCAAATTCGTGGTAAGGTTATCGACGAACTGTGGATAATGACCTTTTTTGAGGTAATTTTTCAATCTTTCCTTTCTCCTCTTCTTAGATTTTTCATTTTCTTATCTTTCTTTTTCTTCTTAACTTTAACTATCTTTAAGGATCTTTATTTACTGCATTTATTTTTGAATTTTAGCTATGGTATACTGCCCAAATTGAGATGCTTTGTACCTGGCTTTCCGAGAGATTGGATCACAGTTTACATTTGTACCAATGCACTTGTCTCGCCCATATCGTGAAGAAGATTTATTCAGACTTTGAACTTCAGGCTATCGCGGAGAACAAACTTAACTCGAAGACATATCAAACGATATCTCAGAGGATGCAGACAGAGGAAGCAACTTGTGCCTTAACCATGAGCGCTCAGAATGAAGAGTTAGTTAGAAATTTGTTTTAATATATATATTATATATAAGTTTCTTTTTTCAAAATTCCATTTCTAACAAAATAAAAAAATTGCAGAGGGCTTTCGGAAAATGGCAACGACGACGATGTGGAGAGGCCAAAAACGAAAGTCACAATCGTCGAGACGATAACGGGAGATGATGGTAATTTTCCCAACATCAGTAACGTTACTTCCAATGTTGTTGGGAAAGTTGGAAGCATTTTTGGCAAGGGCATCGGTGGCCTTTCTACGAAATTCGGTGGAGCCACCAGCTGGTTCTAGTTATTTTTTAGTCTCCTAACTTTAAGCTATATTTGCCTAGAATGTTTCTTCACTCATTCACTTCTACTATTTAATGATAAAAAATAAAATCAAATAAATTTGATCAAGAGGACACTGTTTATCAGATATACCTAATAATTACAAACTTCTCTAAGATTTTTATTCAATCGATTCAAGTGTCCTCGATATTTTGTTCTACCAAGTTGTTCCGTGTAACGTAAAGTTACATTTGAAAGTATTTTCTGTCTACAAGAAGTTTGATTCTAACTAATTTTTGGACTTCAAATTGAGAAGTCTATATCCTCACTATCGGCCACAACGCTCTTATCACGATGCCAATAACGATAGGATAGTTGGAAAAATTTAAGGTAGAAGAAAGCAATAAGATAGATGAATTTAAAAGAAAATTGAGATAGTAAAAATAAGATAGGCAAAAAATAGAAGAAGGAATCGAGAGAGTTATGATGAATATGTGATGTCATTTTAAAAGAAAACGACGTGTCACGTAGAAAACACGTCTCACCTGAAATTTTGTATATACGATATGCACCGTAAAAAGAAGGACCGATAAATATGAGAGTATATAAGTAAGAAAATAGAGAAAAAAGTATGTATATACACATACGTATATATATTATATATATTAAAAGTGTAACGTGTATTTATCAAGTATTGACATTATTGTCTGTACACCAGGTACACCGTTAATATATCTAGGAATTGTCGCAATTTCAAATTTCCTATTAAGCATATATGCGCATTGTATATGCTGTAATTCGAGTCCGCGACAGAATCTAATATCCGTAACTTAATAAAACAATGTATAAGACGTCAAAGGTAAAGATGCCTCGTATCATTTAGCCGATTTCAAATTAGTGCAGGGATTTATTTTTTGTTTTCAATTTTTTTTTAAGAATACTGGATTGCACACTATAACAATCCAACGGGCTAATGAGCATGGTATATTAGTAAACGAATTTTTATCAGTAATCATATACCTCGAGTCGAAAGAAGACTTTAAAATTGAAAATTGATGGTGTTTGAATTAAAGTTGATTTTTGAGATGATTCAGAGTAGATTAGGGTGTATTTTAAATGATTATCTAATTTATGATTGACCATTTTAGTACTTAGCAGTATACTGTAATGTATACATTTTAGTGTACAGTAGTACACTTTAGTGTACAGTTCCCTGAAATGTACAGCATTAAGATTAATTGCATTAAGATCTATTATAAATCATGATTCACTTTAAATCAAAATTTTCCTATGTTTTTTCGATTTTACAGTCTTGTGTGCACAACCGAACGTGACAAGTTGTTCTTTCGTCATTTTTGACACAACAGAAGTGTTATATAGATTTATATCGCGAAGAATAAAATTATTTAAGAACGGCCAGATACATATGTGTATTTTCAAAATTTAAAGTGAATGTACGTTTGTATTTGTTTGATCTAGACGAACAATAGATATAAGTACATTACGTGTATGTACTTTAAAACAATTTTAATGAAAGGAGTGAATGATGTAAAAAATTTGTAGCCCAGTTTTTTCTCATACTTGACAAATAATTGAAATTCGTAAATTTATATTGAAAAACGGATAAACATACTGAAACTGATAAATATACTGAAACTGAAAATATATTAAAACTAAAAATAGATCGAAACTGAGAAATCTATCGAAACTGATCAATAAATCGCAACTGACAAATATATTGAAAGTGGTGAAAATATATTAAAAAAACTGTTAGTTGAGCGATTGAAAAGTGCACCTTTAATAACGAAAATTTGTAAATTCTCATAAAGTTCAATTCGAACGAATTTATTATATGAAAGACATCGAATTAGATTTTTTGAAATGAATAAAATAAATTCAGTGAATAAATACAACAACAAATTGTTCACTCCTTTCATTTGGTTTTAAATTTTGTCATCTCAAAGTATGTAACACTTATCAACTTCTTTTCAAAACATTGTTACCTGCGCTATACAAGTGAGAACAAACTATAATCTATTTAGATTCTGTTGAAAGCAAAGAATTTGGAATTTACTCTCCATAGTTGTACAGAATTTAGCAGAAACGAGGCGAAGGCAAGGATAAATTTTATAAAAATAAAGCACGCTCGAGTTTGCTAAGACGTACTTTGTGGTTTCTCTATTTTATTTTGCTCGATCTTTTTTTCTATAATAAAAAAAATGCCTTTTGTAATCATGTTGTGCTACGGCGTCAGGAACGTTGAAGACACTGAATTTTGCTACCTTTGACGAATTAATGTACATATATGCTTCTATTTACGAAGTACGACGGATATCGAATTAGCTTATTGCATTTTTTTAATAGACGAAAAAGTAAGAATAAAGCCATTTAAATAATACTGATATAGGATAATTTTTACATTCTCGAAATTGAGAAGGTATACTTACGTATTTATTTTCCCTTTATTTTTTCATTTTTGAGACGAGAAAAAAAAAACGATAAATTTTTGTCGTATTTCGTAATTTGCACTCTTCGATAAAACTAAAAAAATCCAGTGTCGTGCTTTCTTTTTAATTTGCTGAATACGCATATTATTTGCTTTACGCCTCAACGTTCAAGTAAACGTAGCAGTGATTAAATGTGGATCAAGACTCACAGTGAGTCTGAAAAGGTTGTTGTAAAGACACTCAAAAGAGGTGGTTTCCTATACCCTCGATATATTTTTGTCACCTCGGATAATCAGAGCATAATAAATTGGTCTTTAGCGCCTAACGCCTAAGTACTATTTTACGAGACTATTGATGTGCGAAATAACAAGATTTCTTTTAGCAAAGCGAAGAAATGTGAGTATGCGCGCGACTCAAAATGGAAACGATAAATATGAGAAAGTTAAAGTACTAGGTATTACTGCTATAAAAAAAGCTAAATTATTGTACGGTACCTATAACGATGCTGGTAAATTTAGAAATGTTATGATTATCGTTATTACTATTCTTACTATGGGTAACTCTCTTATAATCTACAATTAGATTAGACTAGGGCGACTAATGCAATAATACTATTTTTCTGCTCCGATTGTACTACCTAAACGATTAATTCTTCTCTTATTCTGATTGCGTTATTTATTTAATTGAGATATAAAATGCCCGAATTTTTACTCTAGACATTGTTCTAGCAGAATTTTCTTCTCTTCAAAATGTTGTTCTCTCGTTAATAAAAATCTGTCAAAAATGACTAAAAAATTCTGGATTTTATTTCCTATTCTTGAATTGGTGGTAAAAAAACATTCTGAATTCATTCGAATGTCTGTTATTGTTGTCACGAGAGAGACTGTTGTTGTATATATATATAAAAAAAAGAATCAATCAAGCAAGGTGTATGCATCCCAATCATTTTTTTTTAGCAAAACTCGCTACACATATGCAGGTTTATATAGCAAACAAGAAATTAAACGGCTGACATTATGTCCTCATTAAACATTTTCATGGCATCAGTTGATTATTGTGCAAACTGAAATGATAATTTTATTGTGTTAATAAATTATGTAAAAACTTCATTATCTCATATTTTTTCCCCGGAATTTATAATTCTTTATGTGAAACTGAATGGGAATGAATGAAATATCATACATCAATATTGTTTAACCCGTTTAGTCCCAAGAGTCCGGGTTTTGGCTCACAATCAAGATTTTACGTTTATTTAAATTTAAACAAAAAATTAAATAAATAAGTGAAAACATTTTTTTAATTAATAACAAAATTCTTGGAGTGGAAATTGAAAAAAAATCGACAAACGTCTAAAAAATTACACAATTGACAAAAATAAATTAAACAATAAACAAAATAATTTAAAAATTAAGAAAGTTATAGGAATAACTGTTGGAAATAATTGAAAATAGAAAGACTGGATTGAAAATCAAAGACAATAATTGAAATTGAAGAAAATAATTAAAAATTGAAAAAAGTAATAAAAAAATTAAAAAATAAATTGAAAATTTAAAAATTAAATTAAAATTTACAAAAATAATTAATTATTAAAAAAAAATACAAAAACAAACGGCAAAAATAATTGACAATTGAAAACAAAATTCGAAAAATGGCTAGATTAATACACAACTAAAAAAAAAAAATAAAACAATAAAAATTAAATTTTAAGAAAATAATTGCAAAAAGAAAAATTAAAAAAATTATAGGAATACTTTTTGAAAATAATTGTAAATTAAACAACTGGATTGAAAGTAGAGAAAAACTGAAATCGAAAAAAATAAATAAATCAATTAAAAATTTAAGAAAATAATTAAAAATTGATGAATGGAATTGAAATTTAAAGAATATAATAAAAGAGTGAAAAAATCAACTGAAAAAAGACTAGAATTATTGAATATAAGAGAATTATTGCGTACTGAAAAATGGAATTGAAATTAGCAAAAAATTAAGAATTGCAGAAAATATTTGAACAATTGAATTTAAAATTAAAGAAACTTATTAATAATCAAAAAAATGAAGCAAATGCGAGAATTTAAAAATATTAATGAAAATAATTAAAAATTGAAGTACCTAATTTAAAACTTTAGAAAAATAATTGAAAAACATTTCAAAATGACGAAAATAATTGACGATTAAAAAAAATCGCAAACTGGCAAGCAAGAGAGAAATATAACAAAAAAATTGAAGAAGAATTCTATAATTTTAAGATAATAAATAAAAATTGAAAAAATTGTAGGAAATTAGTGAAAGAAATAATTGAAAAATAACGAGAACAATTGCAAAATAGAAGAAAATATCTGAAAAATATCGAAAATAATTGACAATTGAAAACAAAATTCGAAAAATGGCAAGAATAATAAACAATTTTGAAAAATAAATTAAAAAATTGAAGAATAAATATTAAATTGAAACCAAATAATTGAAAAATTATAAGAATAATTGTATATTGAACAACAACTAAATTGAAAAGGGGAAAAAAAATTAAAATGTATGAAAATAATCGATAATTGTAGAATGTAATTGAAATTTAAAGTAATACAATAAAAAAATTTAAAAAGTAATTTAAACAAGCACATAATTATTAAATACAGAAGAAATAATTGAAAACTGAAGAATTGAACAATTGAATTGATAATTTAAAACAATTTTTATAATTGTTAAAAAAATTTTAAAAATTAGATAACTATTGAATATTGAAGAATTGATTGAACATTGAAGAAAATAATTTAAATTTGAAGTATGAAATTAAAATTTGTAGAATATAATTGAACAGCTGTATCTGAAATTAAAGTAATTTATTATTATTAAAGAAAATAAATGGAAATTTAAAAATGGAATTGAAATTTGAAGAGAATAATGAGGAATTGAAGAAAATAGTTGGAGAAAATTGAAGAAAGAAGAAATTTAAAGAAAATTGTTAAAACAATTTTTATGATTGAAAAAATTAATTGAAAAAGCCGAGAATTTTTTAATATTGAAGAGTTAGTTGAAAATTTTATAAATAATTGAAAATTCAAGAATGTAATTGAAATTAGAAAAATATAACTCAAAATTGAAAAAGTTATTGATAAAACCCGAGAATTATTGAATGTTGAAGAAAAAGTTGAAAACTGAAAAATGGAATTACTAAATTTAAAAAAAAAATTGAGAATTGAAGGAAATATTTGAACAATTGAATTTAATATTAAATAAACTTATTGATAATTGAAAAAAAATTGACCAAAGGTGGAAATTTTTTAATATTAAAGTAATAATTAAAAATTAAAAAATGGAATAAAAATTTGAAAAAAGTAATTGAGAATTGAAGAAAATAGTTGTAGAATTCAACAATTGAATTGAAAAATTAAAATAATTTTCATGAATGGAAAAAATAATTGAAAGCATCCGAGAATTATTCAATATTGTGGAATTAATTGATAATCGATGAAAATAATTGAAAAAAAGGAAATAATTAAAAATTAATTAAAATAATTAAAATTGTAGAAATAAATTGAAAATAAAAGAATTAAATTGAAGCTGTTTGATAATAATAATTGATAATTTTAGGAAAAAGTTACAAAATGACGAAAAAAATTGTTAATTAACAAAAAATTCGATAAATAGCGAGATTAACGGGCATCACAAAAAAATAATTTTAAATTTTAAAGAATAACTATAAAAGTGAGGGATAATAATAAATTATCAATTGAAAACTGTAGATAATTAAAGAAAAAATTGTAGGAAAGAAATTAAAATTGTAGAAATCAACTGAGAATTTTAGAAATGTATTGAAATATCAAGAAAAGAATTATTAATTGAAAAGAGGCGAAAATAATTGAATATTGAGTAAAATACATAAAAATTAAAAATTAAGAAAAATAATTGAGAATTGACGAAAAAAAATTTTAAAAAATAAATTGAAGATTAAAGAATTACATTTCAATATTAAGAAAATAGGTAATGATACTTGAAAGAAAGATTACAAAATGACAAAAATAATTGAATATTAAAGAAAATAATTAATAATATTGAAAAAAAATTCTAAAACTGACGAAAATAATCGACAACAGAACAAAATAATTAAAAAAATTAAAGAATGATTACAAAATTTAAGGAGAATAATTGTAATTTCAAAACAGTTGACAATTATAGAAATAATTATTGATTTATTAATAATGACATTAACATTATTTCAATTGATATTTTTAAATTTAAATTTTAATGAATGCACATACATTTTTTGAAAAGTAGCTGGTTTAAAACAAAAAATTTTTTTATAAACTAATTTTTTTTCCTTTTAAACCAAAAAGATACGAACGATTAAAATTACGATTAAAATACGAACCTAATTTATAAATATATTTAATATAAAAGAGTGTCCAAAACTTCAGGACGTGGTGCGAAAGAAAAATGTAATAAATTATTTGATTCTGTTAATTATAAAAATACCCTAAAATTAAATAAAATGATAATTTATTCATAATTAAAAGTTGAAAACTAGATTCCCGGAATTTAAAAAAAACATCATTTTTATATCAATGCACGATCAAGGTTAGATTTTTAATTTTAAAAGGTCAATCTTCGATGGGGAAACAATAATATATGTTATTTTTAAACATCGTGTAAGAGAATATAAATGATTATTACAAAAAATAATAATATTCGTGATAAACTGACGAACCTTAAAATATTATATTCAAATAGAAATATCTTTAATCTCATGAAACACGATTAAAATTATATATAAAAAATTGAACAATTTTTTACACTGTGTTTTAATAATATTATAAATACTTTTTGTATAGAGAAACAATATGTATTTCACTTAAAATTAAATATCATGCAAAAAAGAAATAAATTCTAACCTCAAAATATGAAGAAATTTTCATAATTCGTTTAATTTAAGTAATAAGAAACACTAAAATTTAGTGCAAAATCCATTAGTTTTTTAAATTGCATGAATATAATATCTAAAAATACATCTTTCTTTTATTAAAAATCAATGAAACAAAAATCTTAAACTGTTTGGCCGTTTTTCCCGCAAGGCTTTTTTGACAACTGTCAAACTTTTGCAAATTCATTTCGCAAATTTTCCCAATAACTTTTATATTTATTTTTCTACCCATTCATCGCAATTTATTGATTTAAATACACGGTTTTCTATAAATTTAAATTCTCAGGTTTTTTGCAAATATTAAGAAAGATTTGTTATAGTTTAATGTCAATAAAACTGTTGTTTACATTTTTTGTTAGCCTCAAATTATTTTCCCGGTAGACATTTAAAACTGATTTAAATTAAATGGCTGTCAACGCCCTCGTTGTAGATTTATTGGAACTCGTATTCTAGTCAGCTGTGTAGTTGTCCGTCAACGTCCTTGGCTTTATTTTTTACTTGCCAAAAAGAAGTTCGTAATCAAAGACCCTGGAAACTAAAAACAAGATCAAGATCTCGCGTGGCTCCAGTGATTAAACTTTTGTCATTTCTGTATAGTCAATTTTTCCTCAAACTTGCATATCAACAATCCCCAACAACCATGCTCACGGTAATTCTTTGACTTTGATAAATCACAAAGATTTCTTGATAATAGCGATAATCTCTGATATCTCAATTGACACCTGACACTTTTTAGACTCTTTTCTTCATTTACAGTCAACAATTAGGACGATTGCTCGACGATCATTCTCCACGTCAAAATGTGCTTCCGCACAATCAGTAAGTTTTTCTCCTTTTTCTTCTATTTTATGTCATAACTAAAACAAATTATATACTTTCTAATATTTTACGCAGATTAGTTTCTCAAATCAAAGTTGATTTTTACAAAAAATTCAAGATAAAGTTAATTGAAACGTGTCTAAAATTTTGTATTGTGAACATAACCTAACTTTAACGAAATCACACTCATTTTCTGTCTGACGTCTGCTAGATAAGGAAGATTTTCTTAATGAATGTTATCTAATAAAAGTCAATTATTTCCCTATTTCTTAATGTATTATTTAGATTGTTTAATTTTCCAAGAAACATTTTGATATCTTTGAAGGACGTAGAAGGTCAATTCATTTGTTTTTATAATTTTATAGTTAATTTGCATTCTTGTGAATTGTTAATTTTAATATCAAGGACGTGATATTGTTTCGTAACAATGTATACCTATCATTTCGAAAATGTGTTCTTGACAAATGATGAGATGTTTTCAAAGTTTCTGAATAAATGATGCAACTCAATTTTTTTGCAAATTCAATAACTGATAATACAAAAAATAAATTGAGTATTTTATTGTGAAAACTATAATAAATGGAAATTTCAATAGGCTTAATTTGATTATTTTAGATATAAATCTATTTTGTGTAATATTTTTTCTCATTTATTTTAAGAAAGAAGGATATTATGATCCGTGGTTACAATTAACTTTTAATTACATTTGTATTAATTTCTAGGTTACTGTCCGAGAAGCCCTGAATGCAGCATTAGACGAGGAAATTGAACGAGATGACCGAGTATTTCTTCTCGGGGAAGAAGTTGCCCTTTACGATGGAGCTTATAAAGTTTCCAGGGGTCTTTGGAAAAAATACGGTGACAATCGAATTTATGATACTCCAATTACTGAATCAGGATTCGCAGGCCTCGCTGTTGGAGCTGCAATGGTAAATAATTTGTTTTAATTAGGACTGTGTAGGAGGAAGTACATTTTTTAGAGTAAAGAGTTCTTGTTTGTTTCTTGTAAATTTTTCAATTTCTAGATTTTTGTGTACTTTCTAACAGGACTGTAATTCATTTAAATCATTGGGCATTTAAATTAAAATCATAATTTGAATCTAAAAAACTTTACAATTCTCAGAATGTCTAATACTGCATTTAAAAAATCACAAAGCATAAAAAAAACCCAAAAATTTGTGGATAAATCCTGAAAATATCAATATTAATATTTTATTCTTTGTGAAATTTAAAAAATTGTGCTAATACAGATGATGAAAATACCTAGATACTATCTACAAATTTTAAATATGAAGATAACAAAAAATAGTATTTAATTTTTATATCTTTATGTTATTATAATTTTAAAAAATTCCAAACGTCAATTACTCAATTCAATTACGTCAATTACGTCAATTCCAATTTATTCAAACTTTTAAATTTCAATTAATTCAAATTTAAATGCATATTAATTAAATATTATTAATTATTTTCCATATTCACAACAATCCTTTTTTTAATTCATATAAGATTTCTAATATAAGAAATTTCACTTTTTCGAAGCTGCTTAATTTTTATCTTCTAATTTCTTTTTTTACAAAACTTTAATATTTTGTCTTCTTTTACTTTTGAATTTTTCTTTTCTTTCGTATTTGTCTTTTTATTTTAGGATTTTTTTTACTTTTCTTCTTTTTGTGCCAATTATTTAATATTATTTTACACAATTTTGTTATTATATCATTTACTAATCTTTTTATTTCATTGATTTTCTTAATTATTTCCATATTTTTAAAAATAAAAACGCTCATTGTTTGTAAAATTATACAAATTTTTTTCACATCTTCGCTTTTTTTTTTACTTATGTATTCTTTCATAAAATTTTTAGATTTTCTATATTTTTCTAAATTTATTGTTAAACTTGTATTAGAAATGTATTTTTATATATTTCAAAAATAGTCTGAATATTTTTCAGTTTTCAATGTTTTTCTAGGTTTTTCTTTACATCATCAAGTTGTTTAAAAATAAAAAGTTCTCGCATTTTAGTAATTCTGCTTTATTTTTTATTTTTCCTTCAATTGCTTATTCTATATTTACTTTTTAGTGAAAACGTTTTATTACTTTTTCAGTTTCTAGTGATGGTTCTTTACTTTTGAGTTACACTCTTTTAATAACAACATTATTTTTACTTTGCATTTATTTTTCAAATTTGCTAATTATTTAAAAATTAATTTTTAGTTATTCACTTAATATTCTAGTTATTTCTATTTAATCTCAATTATTTATTCACATTTAAGATTTTTTCTTTCTTTCGATATTATTCGTTAAAATTTCCATTTATTTTTCATAAGTTATTATTTATTGTGTTACTTTCTTGTAATTTTTAGTTCTTGGTTTTATTTGTTTTATCTTGTTTAAACCTTGTAGTTAATTTTTACTTTTTTAATTACTTTCCCTATTTTTAAATTATTTATTCACTTCATGGTAATTTTTGTCGATTTCTAAATGTTCTTTTTTAAATTCTAGTAATTTTCTTCATTTTTCTGGTTATTTTTCTAGAATATAAAAATTTTTAGTAATTTTTTTATTCTAGTTTTTTTCTTTATCAGGGCTTCATACTGAAATATGATATTTAATACTGCATGTGAAAAATCGCAAACCATAAAAAAACCCATTAATTTGTGGATAAATCTTAGAAATTTCAATTATTATATTTTATTCCTTATAATATTTAAAAAAATTGTGCTAACACAGGTGATCAAAATACTTACGATATAAAAGTTTTTGATATGAAGATAGCAAAAAACAGTATTAAATTTTTATATCTTTAAGTCATTATAATTTAAATAAACTACTTTCCATTTACTTCTTCATTTACTTCTTCGAACCCGTTTAATTCTTTTCTTTTTTTTTTAATTTTTTATTTTTACAAAATTTTAAAAAAATTTCTTCTTTTACTTTTGATATTTTTTTTGTATTCGTCTTTTTATTTTAGGATTTTCTTTAATTTTCTTCTTTTTATGCAAATTACTTAATATTATTTTTCACAATGTTGTTATTATAACATTCTCTAAACTTTTTATTTCGTTGATTTTCTTAATTATTTCCATATTTTTAAAAATAAATACGCTCATTTTTATTGTCAATTTATTCAATTTGTTTCCACATCTTTGTCTATTTTCTACAAACTTAGTTATTCTTTCATAAGTTATCAGATTTTCTTTATTTCTCTAAAATTATTGTTGAACTTGTTTTAAGTGTAATATTATAAAAATATTTTTGGTATAATTTTTCTAAATTTTTTTATTTTTGAAGGATTGTTAAATTTCTTTTGTGGACTTTTTATTTATCTTTATATACATTATTTTATTTTATTTTTATTAATTCCAAGTTTTTCGTAGATTATTGACAAATTTTTTAATTTTTTGTACTTACATTTTTTTTTGCAGTTTGTTAGATACAAAATAAAACATTTCTCCATTTTCTTCCTATTTATTTAATTTTCTTATTATTTCACAATGTTTTTAGTCCTTCCTTGCATTTTAAATAATTCTTTAATTTTTTGTCATTATTTTTCTATTTCTTAGAAACTCTTTGACTTCTTTTAAATTGTTTAGTTTTTATTTTATCATTACGAATTTTTCAAAACATTTATTCGATGCCTTTTATCTACATTTTTTAAATTTCTCAATTTAATAATCGGCAGGTGTTTGGTCCTAATTTTTAACATGCTCTTTCAATTATAAACAAACTTTTTATTCATTTTTAGTTACAATGACCTTTTCTGAACTAGCGAAGCATTTAAAATAAATAAAAGTTTAATTAATTTAAAAATTTTAAATAAATATTTTTAAATTTAAAAATATTTTTTTGCTTAATTTAAAAAAAATGTCCCTAAATAGTTTCATTTTTTGAAAAGAGTTTTTATGCTTTTTGTATATTTTTATATCACTGTTACAATCTTGTGTTATTTTTTTAAATTTTTTCTTTATTTCTTTAATAATATCCATGACTTTTTTTTATTTAAAAGAATTTTCTCATTTTTTTTAATAGACTGTTTTCTATATATGATTCTTCATTATTTCTTGTTAACTGTTCTCAGTTTAAAAATTAAACTACTTACAAATAAATATTGTAAAATGTTATATAATGATTTTATATATTTAGAAAAAAATCCGATTTAAATAAAGAATCATGATTTTTATCAGCCCTGATTTAATGTCTTTTTTTTTTTTTTTAAAAAAGTCTGAAAACCCTGTAATAATCAGGTATTTATTTTGTAGTTTCAGACAAATGTTTTGTAACTAAATTTATTATTGTTTTTTACAGGCAGGACTGCGGCCAATTTGCGAATTTATGACCTTTAACTTCTCCATGCAGGCGATAGATCAAGTTATTAATTCAGCAGCAAAAACGTTGTACATGTCTGCAGGTTTGGTGAATGTACCGATTGTATTCCGAGGACCGAATGGAGCATCTGCAGGAGTAGGTGCGCAACATTCACAGTGCTTTGGAGCTTGGTATAGTCATTGTCCGGGCCTAAAAGTCGTTTCACCTTACTCGTGTGAGGATGCTAAAGGACTTTTAAAATCTGCTATCCGAGATCCTGACCCTGTTGTGGTACTCGAGAATGAAATTATGTATGGTTATAAGTTCAATATGTCTGACGAAGCAATGTCCAAAGATTTTCTAGTCCCGATTGGAAAGGCAAAAATTGAACGTCCAGGCAAACATATCACTATCGTTGCACATTCCAGGGCATGCGAATCAGCTCTTGAGGCTTGTGAAGAACTTGCTGGGCAAGGAATTGAAGCTGAGATGATTAATCTTCGATCACTGAGGCCTTTAGATATCAACACGATATTAAAATCAATTGCTAAAACTAATCATTGTGTCACAGTTGAACATGGCTGGCCTCATTGTGGAATTGGCTCTGAAATCGCAGCCAGGATCATGGAGAGTAAGTTATTTTTAAATACAGTAAAACCCACATATATCGGATTTAAAGGGACCGGGAAAAATATGCGATAAAGGCGACAATCTGATACACCCGGGAAAACGCTATAATCAAAATTTTTTCATTTAACGTGTTTCCTTTTATTAAATTATTACTTAAAATCATTAAAAGTAATGTTTTCATGTGGTATCTATATGTGTAATCTTTTATTTTTATTTGATTAATATATTGGCGGCAATATAATTTGGATATTAATCTATTTACCCTGTCGATTCACAAAATATTACAATCTTAATTTTTGGACAATAATTTATATTAAACATTTAAAAAGAATTACGTATTATAATTCTACTAGCAACATTAACGACAAACTTTGCATTGTTGTTGATCATTTAAAACTATACATTTTTTCAAATTCAAATAATGGAAATTTCAAAATTTAAGAAAATATCTGAAAAATGACGAAAATAATTGACAATTGAGCACAAAATTTAAAAAAAAACGCTAGATTAATACACAACCGAACAAAATAATTTAAAAAATCAAAGAATAATTATACCGTTTTAAGATAATAATTGAAAATTGAAAAAATTGTAGGAAATTTAAAATTGCGGAGAATAATTAAAAATTGAAGAAAATAGTTGAAAAATGACGAGAATAATTAAAAAATTTGAGAAAATATGTAAATAATGACGAAAATAATTTTCATTTGAAAACAAAATTCGAAAAATGACTAGATTAATAAACAACTGAAGAAAATAATTGAAAAAATTAAACAAGAAATATTAAATTTAATGAAAATAATTGCAAATTGAAAATTAAAAAAATTATCGGAATAATTGTTGGAAATAATTGCACACTTAACAAATGAATTGAAAATCAAGAAAAATAATTATAATTGAAAAACATAATTCAAAATTGAAGAAAGGAATTTAAATTTAAAGAATATACTTAAAAATTGAATACAAGTAATTGAAAAATCTGAGAAATAATGGATATAGAAGAAAACAATTGAAAACTGAAGAATGCAATTAAAAATTGAATAATAGAATTAAAAATTAAGGAAATAATTGAACAATTGTATTTAAAATTAAAGAAACTTAATCATAATCGAAAAAAATACTAGAAAAAAGACGATAATTTTTTAATATTAAAGAAAATAATTAAAAATTGAAAAGTGGAATTTAAATATTAAGAAAATACCTGAGAATTGAAGAGAATAGTCATAGAATTGAATAATTGAATTGAAATTTTAAGACAATTTTTAAGAATGAAAAAAATAATTGAAAAAATCCGAGAATTATTGATTATTGAGAAAATAATTGAAAATAGACAAAAATAATTGCAAATTAAATAATATATTTGAGAATTAAAGAAAATTTTTAAAAAATGAAAAAATAATTTGGAAATTTCAAAAAAGCAATTGATAATTAAAAGAAAAATTACAATATGATGGAAATACTTAATTATTTGGCGTAGAAAATGAACTATTAAAAAAAAATAACTAATAATTGGAAAAAATAATTGAAAATTGAAGAAAGCAATCAAAAATTAAAAAATGGAATTGAAATTTAAAGACTATATTTAAAAATTGAAAAAATTTGAGAATTAATGAATATAGAAGAAAGCAATTGAAAACTGAAGAATGGAAATAAAAAATGAAGAATGAAATTAGAAATTAAAGAAAATAATTGAAAGCTGAAGAATGGAAATAATAATTAAATAATGGAATGAAAAATTAAAGAAAATAATTGAACAATTGTATTTAAAATTAAAAAAATTTAATGATAATCGAAAAAAATAATAGAAAAAAGTTGATAATTTTTTAATATTAAAAAAAATATTTGATAATTGAAAAGTTGAATTTAAATAAAAAGAAAATAACTGAGAATTGAAAAGAAGAGTTCTAGAACTGAATGATTGAATTAAAATTCTAAAACAATTTTTATGAGTGATAAAAATAATTGAAAAAATCCAAAAATTATTGAATATTGTGGAATTATTTGAAAATCGATAAAAATAATTGAATATTAAAGAAAATATTTAAGAATTAAAGAAAATAATTTAAACTTGAACAAATAAATTGGAAATTAAAGAATTTCAAGAAAAAATTCAAAAAATTCAAGAAAGTAATTGATTTTTAAAAGAAAAATTACTATATATGACGAAAATAATTAAATATTGGCGTAGATAATTAACTATAAAAAAAAAAAAATTAACAATTAAAAAAAAATCGAAAAATGATGAGAATAATCGTCATTGGAATAACAAAAATTTTAAATTAATGAATAATCATAAAATTGAAGAAGAATAATAAATTTTTAATTAAAAACTGGTGAAAATTGTGGAAAAAAATGTAGAAAATAAATTAAAATTGAAGAAATTAATTGGAAATTTGAAAATTGTTAATTGAGAAAAACGAGAATTATTAAATGTTGAATAAAATAATTGAAAAACGAAGAATGCAATTGAAAATTGAAGTAAATAATTGAAAATTGAACAAATAAATTGAAGTTAAAAGTGGTGAGAATAATCGACAACAGAACAAAATAGTTAAAGAACAATTATAAAATTTTAAGAGATTAATAGTATATTGAAAACTGTTGAAAATTATAGATTTATTTATTAACGAAATTAAAATTATGTGAACTGGTATATTTATATATTTTAATCAATTTAACTGTATTTTTTAAAAAGTATCTGATTTAAAACAAAAAATATCTATGTGCCAAACGTGAGGTGTGAATGGACAAAAAATGAATGAAGGAATGAAAGAACTTGCGGATTACTATTATTGCAGATTTGTGATATATGAAAAAAATTGATTTTCGATAAAAAATTTCCCTGTTTTTCTCGGTCAAGTGGCCACTCTGAGTTTTTTAAAAACATCTTAATGTTTGTTTTTTATAAAGTTATTTGACATTTATTCTCAAAAGTTATTTTAATTAATAAATGATATTTTATTGATATAAAAAGTTACTTATAAATTATAAAATTCTAATCTAATCTTAAAATCTTATCAATAAACTCAATGAAATAATACTTGCACTTCCTTATTTATTTTTTACTTGTTTAAATGATTTATTTATATTTATTGAATGAGTTCTCAAAAACTGATTATAAATTTTAACTGAATTTTATACGAAAATTTCAAGATCTGATATATATGGGGAAAATTTAGCTTAAGGGACTTCAAAATTCATCCGATGTAAGCGGAAATCCGATATATGTGGGTTTTACTGTAGTTAGTAATTGGATACGTTATCCGTTGAGCTACAGGATAATTTAATTTAATCTTTTTTAATTTTCTTTATGTTTAAAATGATAATAGCTAGTCCAGCTAAGAGTTTAAATTATGCTTCAATTTTTAGGCGAAGCTTTTTATCATCTTGACGCACCGGTGATTCGAATAACTGGAGTCGACGTTCCTATGCCATATGCCAAATCTTTGGAAGAAACGACCATTTGTCGAAAGGACGATGTAGTATTAACAGTGAAAAAAGTCCTTGGAGTAGCTAAGTAATAACATTGTGCAAATTTAGATAAATTTTCTCAGCTCCTTTCCGTTTTGAATCTTCGAAACTTTCCTCCGTCTAAATGCTTTCTTTTTTTTTTGAAAGTTAGTACAAAATGGACAGCTCGAAAGTACATTAGTTACAATTTAAGAGGTCCTTAGGTAATAGTTTCTTATATTTCTTACAAAGTTGGTTTCTAAGTTCAACATTCTTTGTGGTAATTCTTGTTTGCTTTGGAAGAGAATTGTTTATTTGTTTAGAATCTTTTATTTTTGGAAAGGAATATTTTTTTTAACCTACTTGAAAAGAAAGTTTAATAAATAACTGCCTGTTGTGTAAAATTATCTATTTTTCGTAAGATGTATTTGAATGTTAATTATTTCCTGTTATTTAAAATGTTGATCCTGTAGATAAGAAAATGTTTTTTAAAAAAATGTTTCTTACGAAAAATAGACAGTTCATATATTTTAAGTGCAAATGGTATACTTTCAAACACCACATTTTTTAATTACTGCGTGACAAATTAATGTACATTGCGATAGTTTATTGACTTCGAAATTACATATTCTCTCTTTAGTAACATTATCGCCAGAAAGTTCAAATAAAGTTGAACATTTTCCACTTGTAAGGAACGAAATGACTAGAGAAATTCAATTGACAGTGTCAAAGAATCAGTTTTATGAAGAATTGGCATAATAATGAGCACTATTTTGTGCTGCATTTGTTCGTAAATTATTTATTACAGAAAACCAATAAATTGTAACATACAATAAAATATCTTGTGTTATTTTAATTCAGGGTAGACTTCTTCTGACGATGATAGTCAGGCATGAAACATGCGTAATAAACAGCAGCTAACGACTTTCATATAACGATCAAATGCATCTCGAAGTTCGCTCTCCCTGCAAAAGAGTTCATTAAAAAAAGAAAAAAAACAACAATTAACAAATAGGAACATTAGAATTTTTAATTTTTAGAGGATTATTTTGGTTATTTATTTAAAAATGTTTTTTTTACCTTAAAACGTCCATGTCAAGGGCACATTGTGTATAGGCTGTTAAAAAATTTCGAAGATCCGAGTGTGTCCAATTGACCTGACGCCAAGGCTCTACACATCGTTCTACCAATTCCAGGAAGAAAAATCGTAATTCTCTAGATCGGTGTAAATTACATCCAATGCCTAGAATCGCTCTTGAATATGATCGAAAATTTGCCTCTAATTCTTGGTAAGAACGTTCTAATAAAGTGGGTTTTAATTTAATACACACCAAACTACAAAACAAAAATAATTAAGAAAATTATTTGGAAATTATCAAGTTTTTAAAATTTTATTGAATTAAAATTTCAAGTGATTAATTTTAAATTATTCGAATTTAATCTGTTTAGATATTAGTTAATATTTTATAAAAATTGTACACACTGTTTATGGTGTTTTTCATTTTCCAGCAAGACCCTGCACTCGGGTAGTTCCAAAAGAAATTCTCTATCTAAATCTGTATCAAAATACTCGGAACCAGTGAATCGATAGGTCCAGGAAGACATCATGCTGTAGGCACAGTGGTAAATATCTGCAAACGTGAGAAACTGAAGCTTTCGTTTGTTCATTTCAAATCGAAGACAAGCGATGAACACCACTGCTGCATATCGTCTGTATAAGAATAAAAATTCTTATTACAAAATCTACAAATGAGTACAAAATCAGGGTTGCTACGGTTCTGAAAAACCTGGAATTGTCATCGAATTTTTTTATAGTCAGGAAAAACCTGGAAATCAGGGAATTTTATCAAATCTTGTTTTAAAAAATTAATTTATTTAATTTCTCTTTTTATAATCTCAATCAGTTATATTTCATTTTAAATAAGTTGAAAACTGCTGAATTGTCGGTGACATTTACCTGATTGATCAATAGAAAATAATTGAAATTTTCATTGCTGTTATTGAAATTGAAAATTATTTTCATCTATAGATCAATCAGTGAAAAATTACTGACTATTTAGTCATTTTAAACTGATTGCCTGTGAAATTTCATTGATTGAAATCATGAATAAAGACTAATTTTCAATATAAAATTATTCTCCTAAAATTTTATAATTATTCTTTAATTTTTTTTAATTATTTTGTTCTGTTATCGATTATTCCCGACAGGTTTCGAATTTCTTTGTCAATTGGCAATTATTTTCTTCATTTCTCAATTATTTTTTATAATATTTAATTATTTTCGTCATTTTATAATTTTTCTTTCAATTATCAATTATTTTCTTGGCATTTCAATTTAATTCTTAAATTTTCAAATAATTCCCTCCATTTTTAATTATTTTCTTCAATTTTCAATTATTTTATTCAATGTTCAATAAATCTCGTCTTTTTTCAATTATCAATTATTTTTTTGAAAATTCAATACAATTCTTTAACTATATGCTTCAATTTCCAATTGATTTCTTCAATTTTCATTAATTTTCTTAAACATTTTCAATAGTTTTCTTCAGTTTTTAATTGACAACTTAATATTCTTTAATTTTTTTAATAATTTTGTTCTATTATAGATTATTTATGCCATTTTTCGAACTTTTTTTACTTTTTTTTTCAATTGTCAAGTATTTTTCTTCATGTTTAATTAATTTAGTCATTTAGTAATTTATCTTTTATTTATCAATTATTTTCTTACAATTTCAATTTAATTCTATAATCTTCAATTTATTTCTTCAATTTTTAATATTTTCTCCAATTATTATTCTCGTCATTTTTCAATTATTTCTTTCAATTATTAATTATTTTAAACAATTTACAATTATTTTCCACAGTTTACAATTATTTCCTACAATTTTTTCAACTATTCTTTTAAAATTTTATAATTGTTCTTTAATTTTTACATTTTTTTTTTGTTTTGTAGTCTATTAATCTAGTCATTTTTCGATTTTTTTTTCAAATGTCTATTATTTTCTTCATTTTTCAGATATTTTCTTCAATTTTTCATTTGTTTTCGTAATTTTTTAATTATTTCTTTCAACTATTTTTTTTTTCCATAATTTTCAATTATTTTCTACAAATTTTTCAATTTACAATTATTTTTATTAAATTTTATATTTATTCTCTAATTTGTAAAATTAATGTTTCTGTTGTCGATTATTCTCGACAGCTTTCAAATTTTTTTGTTACTTGTCAATTATTTTCTCAAAATTTTAATTCAATTCCTTAATCTATAATTTAATTCGTCAATTTTTAATTATTTTCTTCACTTCTCAATTATTTTTTTCAATTTGAAATTGCAGTCTTCAATTTTAAATTAATTTAAATTCAATATTCAATAATTCTCACATTTTTTTAATTATCTATTATTTTTTCCAATTTGAATTTAATTCTTAAATTTTCAATTTTTTTCTTCATTTTTTTATTACTTTCTTCAAATTTTAATACCATTCTTCAGATTTCAATTATTTACTTCTACATTCTATAATTCTCAGTTTTTTAAACTACTTTTTAATTTTTAATTAGGTATATTCTTTAAATTTAAATTCCATTCTTTAATTTTCAATTTTTTTCGATTTTCAATCTAGTTGTTAAATTTGTAATTATTTCCAATAATTATTCCTATAATTTTCTTATTTTTTCTTTTTTCTTAAATTCTTAATTTAATATTTCTTGTTTAATTTTTTCATTTATTTTTTTCAGTTGTCTATTAATCTAATCATTTTTCTAATTTTGTTTTTAATTGTCAATTTTTTTTGTCTTCTTTTTTAGATATTTTCCTCAATTTTTCAATTATTCTCGCTATTTTTCAATTATTTCTTACAATTATTAATCATTTTCTTCAATTTTCAATTGTTTTCCAGAATTTTTCAATTATATCCTACAATTTTTTCAATTTTCAGTTATTCTCTTAAAATTTTGTATTTATTCTTCGATTTTTTTTTTTTTTTTTTTTTTGATCGTTTGTGTATTAAGCTAGTCATATTTTTAATTTATTTTTCAATTGTACATTATTTTTGTCATTTTTCAGATATTTTAAATGACCAACAATATTGCAAAGGTGTTAATATTGCTACTTATTTTAATTTGATTATGGAATTTGATGAAAAATGGTCTGAAGAGTCTGGAAAAGTCATGGAATTTTGAAAAAGTAGCAACCCTGAAAATAGAAAGAGAGACGAGTTTTCACTTTGCAAGTTCATCAGGAAGTAGAAAATTTTGTTTGATATTTGTAATAAGAGATCCTGACATATCTTCAACCACTTTAAAGACTCGTTTTACATTATCGTATTGCCTGCGACAACTTTTTATAGTAATGCCGGTTTTTTCTGCTACTTCGTCCATCTCCTTTCTGCTTTTTGACGTCAACTTTTTACCTAAAAGTTCCCTGATTACATTGTCGTTGAATTCATAATACCTAAAAATAAAAAAAAGGTAAATTTAACAAATGTTGAATGAATATAGCTCAGGAATTTTTGATTTTGTAGCTTTTTCAATTTCTTCAAATAATTTTATTATATAAATAAGTTATAAGTTTTTATGGAAACTCAGAATTCTCTTTTCCTAGGTGAAAAGTTAAAGCTTCCTGAAATACATTCACAGTTAACACAAACACTTTATATATTTGTAAATCGTTGATTTTTAACGTTAGAAACTAAAGCCTAGGAAATAAATGATTGATTATGTATGCTTTACATTTCGATGAGCATTTGACTAGTTTGTGGTTCAATTTGAAATGCAAGTTGTTCACTTGGAAGTTTGGTTGGTGTTTGAAGTAATCGTTCTAGAAGCGAGTAAGTACGATAATGATCTAATACATCTGAAGCAAGCAGTTCAATTGGAGCATTTGTTTGTTGACATACTCCTCTTTGTTGCAAAACATTTACGGCATCACTAGCTGTTAACATTAACATAGTAACAAATTAACATTGTTTAGAGTCAAATTACAAACTTAACGTCACAAAGAGTTTGAAAAAGTAATAAAATTTAGACCACAAAAACAATAACAAAACAGTGGACGTTAAATCGCTATTATCCCTTTTTATAACTGTATTCTGGCATTTAAATTTAGTTTTGTGTTTAATATTGTTAGTAGTTGACTTATTTATATTAGGGAAAGTAAATTTAAACAAAATATAGCACAAAAATATCGCAAATGGAAAATTTGGTTATTTGAAAATTGAGCAAGTTTCAATTTAGAAAAAGGATGTGTTTAATTTAAAAAAAAATAAGTAAAACTCACATGTAAAGCCATCAACCCAAAGTTGATAAACTTCTGGATCAACCAGAGTATAATTACTAACAAATACGTCAACCTCAGAGAGCATGATTGAGGTTATAATTTTCTTTACACTCCCATCAATATTAAATCAGATTCAAACACTTTCTATCTAATTTAGTGAAATTTAGGATTTTACTAAACTTGGCATAAAGAATGTCAATTATGTGCTATACTGGCAAGGTGACAATAGGTATGTTCTCGCTACCTACACTTTCTACACTTTTCACAAAAGTGTACACTTTTGCGTTCTCGCTACCAAAAGTGACGAGATAGTGTACACTCAAATCCCTAGCTGTCGTTGCACTTTTCCCTATTTCATTACACTCGACTACAAGCGAGTGTAAAAAGTGGAGTAAACGAAATGGCGCAAAAGTGGCATCTAATTCAAAATTAAAATTTTGTTAATGATAAAAATTCAAAGTCATTTACCCATGTTTATGATTTTTTCGTAACCTATAGTTTGTTTATAGAAATTATAAAAATTAGTAATTGATAAAATTAACACAAAATGCAGGTTAACCTCAAATAAAAAATATTATGTATATATACATATATAAAACATTTATGTAATTAATAACAAAAATAAAAAAAAAATTTAATTAAAAAAAGAATTATTAAAGAAATTATTTATTTATTAAATTTATTAATTATATACGTAAATAAATAAAACGCTATATAGAGAAATAATGAAATTAATGAAATATGTAAACAAAAATTTGAATATTTAAAAATGTTTAATTATCATTAAATAATATGAATTAAAATTAATTGATTTTGAGTAAAATCTAAATCTAAAGGGTTAAAATTTTCATATTTAAAAGCAGGGCTGTTATAATTGTTTTAAATCATGAATCATTGGATTTAAATTAAAAAAAACTTTACAATTAAATATTTAATTTTTGATAAAATTTAAGAAATTGTGCTAATACTGATGATCAAAATACCTACTATCTATCTATCTAAATTTACTCACAATAAACTTTTTTGTAATTCTTAAAGTTTTTCTAAGAGATTTTACTTTTTAGAAACTATTTAATTTTTATCTTATAATTTCTTATTTTTACAAAATTTTAAGGTTTTTTCTCCTTTTTTCATCTGATTTGTTTTTTTGTATTTGCATCCTTTCATTTTAGGATTTTCTTAAATTTTCTTCTTTTTATATTATTTAATATTATTTTACACAATTTTGTTATTATAACATTCACTAAACTTTTTATTTTGTTGATTTTCATACTTATGTATTTCCATATTTTTAAAATAAATATACGCTCATTTTTTAGTAAATTTATTCAATTTGTTTTCACACATTGTCTATTTTTTGCGAGATTTTTGTCAGACTTACTTATTCTTACATAAAGTTTTTAAATTTTCTTTATTGGACTTGTTTATTTACACTTTCTTACAGTTTTTTAGACTAAGGAAAAAAAACATTTCTCCAGTTTCTTTCTATTTATTTAATTGTTTCATGTTTTACTATTTTTTAGTCATTCCTTCCGTTTTAATTAATTTTTTAACTTTTGTTGTCATTTTTCCATTTCTTATACACCTTTTTTCTTCATTTAAATTTTTTTTGTTTCTATCTTGTACTTACGAATTTTTGAAAATATTTGTTCAATGCTGTTTTAATTTAATTTAATTTGTTTAATTTTTTTAATTTATCAACTTTCTATTTTATTTTGTAGACTTTTATTCTCTTATTTTATATTTTGTAAATTTAGGCTTTTACTAAATATTCTTATTTTAACATCGTTATTCTATTTTAAAGAATGTTTTTTCTTTAAAAATTTTCCCAACTTTGTTTCATTTTTTTTTCTTCAATTTGTGAATTATTCTCTAATTTTTCTAATTTTAAAACTTTCTTCTCTTTTGTAATATATTTTAACTTTTTTAAAAATATCTTCTTAATTATTTTTTAATGAAAAAAAATGTCCGTAAATAATTTGATTTTTTGAAAAGAATTTCTGCTTTTCATATATTTTTATGTCACTGTTTCATTCTTGTGTTTTGTTTTTTTTAATATTTTCTTCATTTCTTTAATATTATTGTTATGACATTTTTTATTTAAAAGAATTTTCTTATTTTTTTAATAGACTGTTTTCTTATCTTTTTACGTTCTTGTTTTTTTTTATAATTTATATTACCTTTTTGTTGCTTTTACCTAATTTTCCTAATTCTCCATTCATATAAATTTGAAGGTGTTTTTTTTTAAATTTTCTCATTTGTTCGACATAATTTATTTGATTTTGATTAAATGTTTTAATATTTTATTATTATCTTGTTTTTTTTTATAATTTATTACCTTTTTGTTGCTTTTACCTAATTTTCCTAGTTTTGCATTCATATAAATTTAAAGGTGTTTTTTTTAAATTTTCTCATTTGTTCGACATAATTTATTTGATTTTGATTAAATGTTTTATTATTCATTATTTCTTATTAAATGTTCTATATATAAGTTTGAAAAATAAACTTCTTACAAATAATCATTTGAAAATTTTATATACTAATTGGATTTAAAAAAAAATATCAATTTTTGGTTTAAATAAAAAAAATCCGATTTAAATAAAAAAATCGGGCCCGTATCATTTTGACACAAATTTTTTCGTGCAACTTGTTATATTGTACTCCCGAAGAAGAATGTTATATTTTACTCCAACTAAAATCAAAGATTTATAAGTTTTAATTATTCAATAATTGGACTTACTGGATTAATTAAGTCTTTTAATATTATTTTAATGTATTAAAATCAATTATTTATTAAATAAGACTTAAAAATCTTTGATTTCAGAAGGAATAAAATATAACATTCATCTTCGGGAGTACAATATAACAAGTTGCCCGAAAACATTTGTGTCAAAATGATACGGGCCCAAAAAATCGGATTGTTTGACTTTCTTAAAAAAATTATGATTTTTATCAGCCTTGTTTAAAAGGATTATATAGGATTGAAAGGATCATTATAATAAAAATTTTAATGAAAGAATGATCTTAATTAAAGAAAATAAAGTTTCATTCATATTGTTAAATAATTTCCAGTAAAAGAATTGCATATTTATTAAACAACTTAAACAAATGTTACTATTAAAATTTTATTATTATAAATTCAATATCTATTTCTAACTAACCATTTACTGTTTTTTATTTATGGACCTTCTTAGATTTTTTGTTTTAAATATATATATATATATTTAAGGTAATTTTATGATGTACTAAAATAAGTTCTAAATTTGACAGTATAACTACTTTTAATGTCTTACATAATTTGAAAAAAGTGTAACAGATCTACACTATTCTGTTCTCGTTAGTTTCTGTACTTTACTTTAATGCGCATGCTCCGTTTTACACCTTCTTACACTCGAGTGTAGCAAGTGTAGGTAGCGAGAACATACCTAATAACAATTGGCACTTATTTCGAATTTCATGTTATTTATTTACATCGATTTTAACGTATCAGGCGAAAAGTTGACGGTAACGTGTGCGCAGGTCGTGTTCGGTTAGTTTTATTTTTAATTTTTCACTCGTTTTTTTTTGTGAAAATAATTAGGTAATTTTTTCAGATTAAAATTCAGTTTACAGTCATTATTGTTCAAAGTTCTGAATTGTTAAAAAAAACATGGATTATATTGTTACTTTTGTTATTATGGTTTTTTTGAAAAATTAGATCTCAAGATATTCTTTTGGATATTTTATAAAATCAAAGCATAAAGCATTCAAATAACTTTTTAAAAGCATCTCTTATGATTTCAGAAAACTTTGTATATAATTTATGAACTCTTCAAAAATAATACGAAATAAAATAATAATGAAATTTGAATTTATGCACGAAGCGCGCGCAAGGATATACGCTACATACGTAATATACGTGGAATCTCTCGAGTTACGGGTTCGTATCTGTCTGCCCGCCAAAACCTGCCAGAACCAGAACAAAGTCAACAAAGAAAAATTTGAGCTCCGCAATTTTTTTTTACAATTATTATTTATTTTCAATTAATCCAGTACCTGAGTTCAATAAATTTACGTATTATATGGGAAACGTACGTGTTATATAATATAACTTTGAAGATTAGTATAAAATAATTTGAATAATCAGTAAAATATAATGGTAAAATATTAATCGCCAATTTTCACGGTTAACAATAAACGCCTTGTCAAAGATTTTACGAGCCAAGATAGTTTTCTCTTTATTCGTCGTTTTATGGGTTAAATCTTTCTAAATTATTAAAAATTCATCAATTTAAATCCGCTTGACCTTTGATTTAAATTTGTTTCAAGCACACTGTGATATCTGATAATTGATCATCACAAAGAGAAATTTGAAGATGAAAATCGTAAATTTTTACCAATTTATAAAAAGGTAGTGTATGACTTTAATAATAAAAAAAACGTAATGGAAATCATTTGTGAGTGTTGGTATATAAAAATTTGTATAAATTTCTGCTGAAATGGAAGATTTTACCAATAAGTTAAATTTAACAAATGATTAGAAGTTACAATTCTTTCTCGACAATTTTTTATTCGTTACTGAATAATGTCCCTTTTTTATATCAGAATATATTAATAATGGATAATATATTGTATAAGTATGATATTATTAACAAAACCGTGACCATAAAGTATAATTTATATATATATTTTTTAATTTACTTATAATTCTACAAACTTGGAGGCATTCAATTATCTATATAATTTACGAAGTATAAAGTTTGTTTAATCTGCTTTAAAATTTATGTTATAGGTAATATAAATTTCTCTTATTCTTAAACTTTTACAAAATAATAAGAAAAAATTATTCATTCTCCGAATTGTTCCAATTATTTTTACTCTTAATAGAAAAATGAAATATTTCCTTTTGTATCTAAGTCAAAAAATAATACTATTTGAATTTACTGAAAAAATTCTTTTAAATGATCTCAACATCAAAACTGGCATCAAATTAAAGATTTTACAATATTTTTATAAATTTGTGAATTCAAACCAGAAAATAGTTTTCCACATAAAATACAAATATTATTAAAATTTATTTCATCCAATTTTGAAAGACCCAGTTATACATTTGTAAAAAAAATTAACCTACTAAAAAATCAGGACGAATTTCAGGTAAAATTCCGGACAAACCCGGTTAATTCCAGAACTGTAACTAGTCCGAAAGAGTCCGATTTAACGTAAGTTTTTGGCACCGAATTTACTAACTTCAAGTTGTAAATTTAACTGCTACTGAAATTTATACTGAAATGTTATTTTTTTTTAAAAATTAAGACACGTATTTTTTTATTTTAAAAAAAACTATTTTTAACGAAATTATGCGCATTTGAATTTTAAACGAGAAAACTCAAAAGAGCAGTAAAAAAATTGTTTTACTTGTGATTTTTTGCTAATTAATGTAATCAAATTATTTTTCCTGGGCCTTTTGAGTGGTCTTGTGTTCTTCAAAATCCTATTTGAAATTTGTAAAAAGCTTCAAAATTAACGAAAAGGGAGGTGATTTTCAGAAAATATATAAGATCCATTTTCTCAAAAACCCCAGTTTTTTTTGTCTTAAAATTTTACCATAAATTCTTACTAATATGATAAATAACTCCTATAATGTCAACAACATTTTCTCTTAAACTAACAGAATTTATTTTATTTTTTGATTTCAGACGATTCTGTTATAAGTTATGTTGGTCACCGCGAGACACATTTGTTTGAGGACTCTTGGGAGATCACATGCAAAGGTCAGAAAAATTAATATTTTTATGAATTTTTGTTTACACATAATAAATTTTTTTAAATTTAGGAATGTGTCAAAATTGTTTAGGTTTTGAAACTTGAAGAATTAAATTGAAACAAATTTGAGATTTTTCTTTAAAAGGAGACTCAGGAATAAATTCTAAAATTTATCAGTTAGAAGTTTCATTTTACAAAATTTCATTAGATAGAATTTTCTTGTATTAATCAAAATTTTATTTATCTTGTTTTCAATTGAATTAAAATAAATACGAATTTTTACTTAATCCAATTTTTGTGTCACCTAATTGATACTTAACAGAATTTTCCTTTAACAAAATTTTATTTTAAACAACTTTTTATTATTCAAGAATTTCAATTAAATCGAGTATTTTAATTAATCAGAATTCTGAATTTTTATTTCCACAAATTGATGTTTGTTAGATACCTTAATTCTTTAAGAACACAAATTCGAAAAATGAAAATTCGACTCAAAATCTTATCTAGTAAAATTTTGTAAAATAAAAATTCTAGCTAATGAATTTTAGAACTTATTCATGCAAATTTCATACCTTTAAAAAAAGCTAAAAACAGTGTAATATAATTGTTTAAAGTTTATTTTTTACAATTTTTTATTCTTTACAATTTCAACTGATTATCAATTTCAGGGATCACAGTTTCTCCCCTTTTTCACCTAATTCCCTTTTTTTCCCCTTTTCCCCTTATTTTCCCCTTTTTTTTAGAAAAATCACCTAAAACACCTAAAATTAAGATTTTTTCACCTAAAACACCCACGGAAAAAAATTAATCACAAAATTTGAAATGAGTTGAATTCCTAATTGCAGAGAATTAAAAATGTATCTAAATTAAGCATTATAATTAAACTTTTTATAATAAGTTATGCTTTATTTTGCAAAACTTTATATAAGAAAATGACATTTTATGAAATCTCTAATTTAGAGATATGTTCATTTATCAACCTAGAAATATATAAAAAAGGTTATGCTAAAACATATTTTATTATTCGAAAAAGTTTAAAAATGTTTAGTTTTTGGGATATAATGAAGATTTGACTGAATTTAGATCGACTTTTTTATTAATAAATTTGCTCTAAAAAATAATTATTTTTGTCGAATACTTTTAAACGAAACGTTTTACTATTTCTTTTAAATTTTTAAACACATACATTCTATGTAATCCGTTTGCTCTAAATTTCAATAATAACTTAAATTCTATTCGTAATGAGCTATGCATAAAATGAGGAATTATACAATTTGTAACATTAAATTACTTTATTTCTTATTCTAATAATAATATTAAAATTTTTTACCAAAGAATTGAAAAAATAGATAAAAAGCATAATAATTGTGAATGTTGCTGCGATGCATTGGCTGGATCAGTCATTTGCTTTTTTTATTGTGTATTTTCCATATATTACAGAATTAGAGATTTCTAATATTGTTTTTAGGTATAAGAATATGTATTCTTTACAATACTGTTATTTTAATCTGATATAAATCCATATTTTAATTTTAAAGATTTTATTACATCTTACTTTTGTTTTTAGTGATAATTTTTTGCTCTAATCTCATATTAAATATCAAATTTGGATATTAATTTTTTTCCGTGCCTGAAATCAACATTTTTCTCTTCTTTGAACTGCTTTTTTTCAAAAAGTTTCTATTTTTCCATTTTCGGAAATGCAAAAACTTATCCTTTTTTAGGGTGTCTGTACAATGATGAGAAATTAGTTATTGAATTTAAATGTTTAAGGTATATCTCTTGGTTAAATACGAGGTATCAGAAAAAAAATTCTAGTGTCCTTCAAAGGATTTGAAACTTTTTGGAAACTATATTTTTGTGAAGGAAAATGTCCTTTTTTAGGAAAAAAAATTTGTAATGTTAAAAATTGTTTATTTATACACATTTTTATGCAATCAAACTTTTCTCTCACATCGCTTCTTTACAAATTTTTTAAATTGATGCGATTTTGATTTATAATAGCTCATTTTCTTCAGAATTCGATTATCTATAAATTAACGGAAGTGAATTTTTAAAAAAACTGCACCGTTTTTCAAATATGATAATTTGTTTAACAAATGAAATGCAATTTTTTTAAAACAAATAATCATTTGAAAAACGGTTTAGTTTTTTAAAAATTCACTTCCGTTAATTTATAGATAATCAAATTCTGAAGAAAATGAGATATTATAAATCAAAATCGAATCAATTTTAAAAATTTGTAAAGAAGCTATGTGAGAGAAAAGTCTGATTGCATAAAAATGTGTATAAATAAACAATTTTCAACATTAAAAAAATCCCAAAAATGTAGTTTCCAAAAAGTTTTAACTCCTTTGAAGGACACTGGAATTTTTTTTCTGATACCTTGTATTTAACCGAGAGATATACCTTAAAAATAATTTTTACCTTGAAATTGTTTTTTATTATTATTTATTGAATTTATTTATATTCTAAACAGGAAACATGAAAAAAACATAATAATTTTCTTATTACCATGTATTCTTAATTAATTAAATCAAATTAATTTATTGGATAAAAAATATTTTAATTACATATTTTTTACTCGTTTTAAACAAATATTACTAGTTTTGCATCATAAAATAAATCAATGTATTCTTGCTGAAATACATCAAATTTATTTTATTGGATGAAAAAAATTGTTTATGAAATATATTTACTTATTTCAAATAAAAATTAATTGTTTTGAAGTAGAAAAAAAACCATTTGAAGTTAAAAATTATTTTTAAAAATATTTATTTGCAACAACTATCTTCTCGTCATTGAATAGATAACCTATTAAAAAATTTGTATTTCCGAAAGTGCTCTTTCTTTTGAAATTTTAATAAGACAAAAAAAGACCAAAATTTTGTAAAAAAAAACTTGAATTATTTATAGAACCCTTTTTTCTTAATTTCCAAAATCCCCTTTTTATTAAAGAAAATCCCCTTCTTCACCTAAAATTGAACGAAGAAACCACTGCGATCCCTGCAATTTACATACTTAATTTTGTTGTTCGACTTCTACTTTATTCGATTGTTAAAATTCTCTTATTTTTCGTGTGTATCACTTCCGCCTTTTGTGTGTCGTTCTGTTTTCTTAATTCTTTTTCTTGTTCAGTTTAATTTTGAATTCCGTTTTTGATATTGTTTTAGTTTTTATTTTTCATTTCTAGGAGGCATCTGCTTTCCTTCTGCCCAAAGTAAGTTTTAATGATAATAATTAATGATAATTTTCATTTTAACATGACTTTTTATATGTTTGTGATAGAGAGCTTTTTGACGAAAGGTCATATAAAGTTATATGCAGCTATACATGTTCGCCGATTACATTCCTGTCACAAGTGAAGCTTTTATCGTTGCTAATGCATTATTTACATTTTTCCATGGCAATCTCATGCTTAATTAAAATAATCATTGGACTTTGGAGCGCAATGTTGTGGCTTGTTGCTACATAAATGCACTAATTGTACAAGCAGATTGATCGACTAAAAAATATAACTGAAATTCGTTTATGACTAACAATTTATATATGAACTTGATAAAATAATTTCAATGAGTTTCTTTTTAAGGTAGTTTCCTGTGCTTTCATTTTAGAATGTACACATCGTATTTACTTTTTTTTTTTTACAAATTTTGAGATGGTGGAAAAGAAATAAAGTACACAAGAGTTTTTTCAATAATGTTTTTTTTTTTTGCAAAATATTAAATATTTCACATATGAAAGCAAAGTATAAATATTTTTTAATTAATATGTCACTCCGACACACAAAATTACAATATTATAATAGACATAAGTTAAAATTTTAATGACGTTAACGTCTACAATCCATTCTCCGATAGAATTTCTTTTTCACTCTTCTCGAAGAATTTTACTTCTAAATGACAAAATATTATTTTTATTTTACAAACACATCCCGAGAATTATTTTATAATAAATTGTAAAGAAAGTACGTATTGGAAAAAAATACTGAATATTTCATGATTCAAAGTATTTTTACGTAACTTGTACGAAGAAAATGTGTTGTTTTTTTTTTTAAACAATATATATAGTCTGCCTTAAAAATAAATAAAACTCGGTATTTATTTAAAATTCGCGGTTTCGCTGGCCGCAGGTCATTCGAACAATTAAATAGAGGTTAATTCATATAAAAGTATAATTCACACACATCATTCAGAACTAAATAATTCCTAAGGAAATACTGCTTTGGTTTGAGGCATCATTTCGCACCATATTTTATTTAACAATGTTATTAAATTATTTTTATTTATTCAATTGTGCACAATTTCTCATCAGTTTGAAATTAATCATTCATTCCGAGTCAATAAACTTGTCTACAGTGAAATCATTAAATTAAATAAAATAGTGTGGTTTTTTCACGTTGAAAAAGGAAATTAAATTTTTCATGTTCATAATTACAAAATCAATGCTTTTCTTTGATTTAATTTGTGCGATATGACGACTCGATACGATTCTATTCGAAATTCCCAATCAATTGGGAGAACTCTGGACGTTCATTTAATTCGTTATGAACTTGATAAAATAATTTAAATGAGTTAGCGAGTTACATACATCCACATGCTTCCACGACCATATTAGGTAACGTTTTTTGCGTTATGGTTTTATTTGAATCAATATATAATAACTGGATGGGCGAAAGTTGAGTTGGCGAACAACACGGAACTATTTCGTTTTTTCTCTGCATTACACTGAACCTCGTCAACAATTTCTGAAATTAAAAACAAAACCATAATTGTAAATATCTCCAACTTATAAAACTTATTGGAATCTGCGCTAAAGGCGAGGCTTTTGTTTGCCAACTTACCACGAGTAGTTACTTTTTTCGCCATTAATTGCATAATTCCAATCTAAAAAGTGGTTTTTAACGGCAAATGAAATCATGGTTAAAATGATTTTACCAAATTTTGAAAGATTCAGTTGTACAGTTATCAGAAAAAATTAGGTTGGACCAAAATTAATTATGGTTTTATTCGCTGTTAAGAACCACTTTTTAGCTTGTTAAAATCACGTAAAGTAACTCACTCTCAGCAGTTACAAAAAATCAGATGGCGAATCGGGAGATTCCAATAAAAAAATAGTAAAAAGTTTTTAAACATTAATTTATTACAATATTTTAGAGAACTTGGAAATAAATTAAAAAAAACGAATTGCAAAATTATAATTATTTGAATAATACACACCCTGATGACATTGTTGTAAGGTGTTGCGCTGACAGTGAGAGAGGCTGCTGATGAGCAGGAACCACGGCAAAAGTAAGCGTGGTACCCACTGGGATGAAGGATCCAATCACTCCATCCGATATCTTCGAAACTAATGTACAACTCGTCCCTGCAGCATTCTTTCATTTCCGGTAGACAATTCGTATTTCGTTTTGGTCTATTTTTCTGTGGCAGAGGCGATGTGTGAATGACGAGAAAGGGTTTCAAAGTCTGCTCGATAGAAACGGGAGCTACATTTCTCTCCATTTCGCACGTACTGCATTCTATTTGAATCGCATGATTCAACCACTGTCTTTCGACCCATTTCCTCACTGTGAAACTTACGTCCGTTTTTACCCAGCCCTCTGGAAAAAAATATTTTAAATTTAGAAAAAATGTGATGGATAAAAATAAATCAGTAGAAAATTCTTCTAGTTTTCTGAAAATTTTTTAGTAAAAATTATTCAACCTTTGAATCAAATGTAATTATATTTAACATCCGACTTTATATAAAAAATTTGTAAAAGTCCTTCTGCATACGTTGACGTCTGCGCAGAAGTTAGTTGCCATGGTGACGAACTTCTGCGCAGACGCCAACATAAGGAAAGTGCGCTTCATAAGGAGGCTTTTTTGAAATTCCCATATCATAAGCAGGAGGGCCGCAGGTCAGAGAAAAACTGAAAATCAGGGAAAAGTCAGGGATTTTCCAAAAAAATCTTTAAAAGTCAGGGAATTTTTTCTTAAGGGGTTACATGGGTTTCATAGATTTAAAAAAAAAATCGATTTTTTTTATTATCTTATTAATTTCTACAACATCTCGAGAATTTCAGCTGCTGCAGGTTCTTTACTTCATGGCCCAGGAATCGACGATTCATTGTAAGTTAACAAAAAATTTTTTTTCTAGTTTTATTATTAATCAAAACTTATGCGCTTTTCTCGAAACTGTGTTTTTAAAGTCGGTTGTCAAAAGTTCTCGAATTTTTACTTTTTTTTTTGTTTTCCTTCGTCCAATTTCTAGTTTATGGTCTTTTCTAAAACACGATTTTTTTTTCACTTCGGATGATCCTATCATGAGTTCTACTGTCAATGCCGATGCACCTTTTTTCCGAGGAGTCACCGGAAATGACGTCAAAATATTATGACGTTATGAATTAACGAGTTATGAATATTTTCCTTTGAAAATTTCAGAAATTCTTGTTCAAATATTTATCTTTAAGACAGTAAAAAGTTTGAACAAAATATTTTATTTTTTATAGAAAAAAAAATTGTTGAAAATAGACCTTTTTTCCCCCGAGTAAACCCATGTAACCCCTTAAGGGAACCATAGTTAAAAGTTCATGATTTTATTACTTTAAATAATTCCTAATAAACAAACTGGGAAATTACCGGGAATTAAAAAATTGACCAGGAAATGACCGCGAAATTTGTTACTAAACCGGGAATTTCTTCGTGGATCTATAGATCCAGAACTTTTATAAAAAGTTCTAAGAAATTTTATCCAAAATCAATTTTTTTTCATATATCACAAATCTATAATAATAATAATCAATAATCCGCAAGTTCTTTCATTCCTTTATTTATTTTTTGCCTGTTCACACCTGAAGTTTGGCACATAAATATTTTTTGTTTTAAATCAGATACTTTTTAAAAAATGCATTTAAATTGATTAAAATTTCAATTTATAAATATCAGTTCAAATAATTTTAATTATATTAATAAATAAATCTATAAATCATTATAAATTCTATAATTTTCAACAGTATTCAATAAAAAATTATACTTTTTAAATTTTATCATTATTCTTTAATTTTTTTTTAATTATTGTGTTCTGTTGTCGATTATTCTCACCAGTTTTCGAATTTTTCTTTCGATTCTCAATTATATTCCTCATATCTCAATTATTTTTTTTAATAATAAAAAATTATCGCCTTTTTTCTATTACTTTTTTCTATTACTTTTTTCGATTATCATTAAGTTTCTTTAATTTTAAATACAATTGTTCAATTATTTTCTTTAATTTTTAATTCCCTTCTTCAATTCTTATTTCCATTCTTCAGTTTTCAATTGTTTTCTTCTATATTCATTAATTCTCGGCTTTTTCCAATTATTTTTTTTCATTTTTGCTTCCTCATAGAGGAAGCTTTGTGATCGTTAAGATTTTCGATTTTCCAAAAATAGTCTAAATCGACTCATTTTCATCTAAAAAACGTAAATTTTCATTCCTAAGCAAATGTCCAGATGTATGTATGTATGTGTGTGTGTGTGTGTGTGTGTGTGTGTGTGTGTGTGTGTGTGTGTGTACGTGTGTGTGTATAGCGTTTTTTGTCGTCAGGATATCTCGAGAACGTTTCAACGGATTTCAATAAAATTTGGATGACTTTTTAAGCTCGTGAATATCTAAATGTGGACACAGGGATTTTTGAAAATACCCAATCAAATTTTGTTGAGCACCTTTTTTCATCAAAAAAAACTGTTTTTTGACAAAATTTTTTTCCAAGCTAAAAACACAACTTAATGAATAAAAAAATCATATTCCTTATCTCAAAACGAATCGATTGACCTATATAACTTTTATAATTGATCAAAAATTCGTAAATTAATTCATGTTTTTTCATTTTTTTGCACTTAAAATTCCTTTTTTTTTAAGAATTTCTCGAATTAAATTTTTTATTATTAATATATTGCTTTTTTTATAAGAAAGCAAATTTGTTTGCTAACTTTAAAACGAAATATCCACGATATGGACATAATTTTCACCTATAGTAAAATAATAATGATAAGAATAATAATAATAATATTACTAATAATATTAACCCTCAACTGCTAGACTATCGGGATTTAACGTAACTGCTAGATTGGGTCTACGGGACCCGAGCGATTTTCAAACGCTGATTGCTCAGAGCCTAATGAACATATCAGGACGTCTTTTTTTTTTAAACTTATTGCCAGAACCTGTAGAATAAGAATATCTAGCTTAAATTAATGTATCTTTAATATTTTTTTAAATATTTCAAGAAATGTAAAGATACTTTTTTAAAAAGTCGTTTTTTTCAAATAGCTATAGTAACACCAAAAATAGATATAAATAAAATTTCTAAGTGGATTTTTAAAGCTTTAAACATGTACCTTAAGTCTGTTTAAGCCATTTTTTGATTGGCTGAAAAAAACATATTTTTTGAGAGAAATGAAAATCATCAAATTTGGTTCATTAAGTGGAGTCAACTGAGAAATTTCAACCCATCGAAATATATGTTACTTATCGGTGCCAATTTTTTTTCTGGGACTATTTTGGATGTAAAAGAAGGCCATATTATCAAAATTAAAAAAAAAAATTAAAAAAAAATTTCTTTTTGTTGAAATTTTTTTTTTTTTTTTTAAATCTATCTCCTCCTACAATTTTTCATATTTTTTTAATGCCAATTTTTTGGGCCCGTATCATTTTGACACAAATTTTTTGGGGCAACTTGTTATATTGTACTCCCGAAGATGAATGTTATATTTTACTCCTTCTGAAATAAAAGATTTTTAAGTCTTATTTATTAAATAATTGATTTTAATACATTAAATTAATATTAAAAGACTTAATTAATCCAATAAGTTCAATTATTGAATAATTAAAACTTAAAAATCTTTGATTTTAGTAGGAGTAAAATATAACATTCATCTTCAGGAGTACAATATAACAAGTTGCCCTAAAAAATTTGTGTAAAAATAATACGGGCCCAATTTTTTTATATGCCTTTTTTAAGATTTCAAACAAAATATCGTATGGGTTTTAAGATTTTTTAATTTAAAAAAAAAAAAAAACAATTTTTAATTTTTTTTTTCAAAAAATTTTTAATTTTTTTTTTCAAAAAATTTTTTATTTAAATTTTTTTTTTTTTTTAATCTTGATAATATGTCATTCTTTTACATCCAAAATAAACCCAGAAAAAAAATTTGCACCGATAAGTGACATATTTCGATGGGTTGAAATTTCTCAGGTGACTTCCCTTAAATAAAGAGAAACCACATTATTAAATATAATATAAGTACTTAAAATTAAATTAAATATGTTAAAAAACTTATATTTCACGGTTCTCAAAATTGTGAAATTATGTTTATTAGTTCTTTATTATTATCATCTTATTGTTAAACTTTTTTTATTATTCTCTCCTTTAATCAGAAAGATTAGTCAAAGAAAAAAAGCCGCCACCTGTCAACAAATCTAACCTACTAACTAGATACATATTAATAAATAATAAAATAATAATAATAATAATAATAATAATATAATAATAATTATAATAATAATAAAATCCTATTTTATTGGAAGTTAAAACGTTAAAAGGAATTTTACCAAATATGCATTGCAAAAAAGAATTCAAGTTTTTTTCTTCCTAAACTTCGTTTCTCTATAACTATTTTGTTTCCAGAATATTATTAATGTGTATTTGAGAATACACTATAAAAACACTGTTTTAAAAAACAGAAATATTTATTTTTTATAATGGTAAATTCAATAAATTTCGATAAATTAAATATGAGGACAAATGGTGAATCTGATAAATAGAATTTCTGCCAAATGAATTTTCGGAAAGTTTCATATTCTTACAAATAGAGTTCTGGTTTTTTAAGTACTCGGACAAAAAGTTCTTAAGACTGATAAATACAATTTCTGGAAAATGCATATTCAGGAAGTAAAATATTGCGACAAATAAAGTTTCGGGAAGTTATATATTCTGATAAATAAAGTTTCGGAAGTTTAAAGATTCGAATAAATAAATTTTGGTTTATTGCACACATTCTGTAAATTGAGTTTTGGTCAAAATGTCAGCTTCCCAAAAGTAACTAACTAAGTCAATTTCATAAAATGCTTTCTTTTATTATGAATTAATAAAAAGTAACTAACAGTATTTTCGTTCCACAACTCTGATGAGTTTAATTTTAATATAATTATTACAATAAGACAAAAAAAATGCTATGAAATTAAATTACAAGAATGTCAAATTATAATTGCTATTCTGTAATGGGAAATGGACGAAAAATAATGATCACGAAATCGGCATGCTAAATTGTGAATAATGAAGTTGCAAATTCGAAACAGTAGAATGTTTCGTTAAAAGGATGAAGTAACATTCAACATCCAGAGATAATGAAAAGAGGCTTATGTGATTTGAGTGTTTGAATAGAAACACGCCTATCTCATTAGGTAAATCGTACAAATCACAGCTGACATTCGCTGTGATTCGCAACTGAGGGCAATTCATTAGTGAGATTGAAACCAGGGCGGCGCAGAGATCCGACTTTTAAAGAACGAACAACAGCCAGCAGAATGCTCAGGGTGCTTCGTTATCTGCGGACTCTGTTCCGTCCATGATTCATTCCATAGAGATCAACTAACTTGCTCACCTAAAGAAAATTCTCTAATCAATCGAATCCACGCGGGTTTTTATTCAATCCGTTTTTCTTTAGAGTTTATTGTCTGGTACCTAATTCATTATTTCGTTCACAGATTATTAATACATGTTTCTAAAGTTTTTGATATTCATTTAAACAAAATTTTATTATAATTTTTTTTTTATTATAATTAAAATTTTGAAATATACAAATTTATTTTTTGGTAAATAGATTAAGGTAGATTTAAGGGCATGTGATGGATTATGACGTCACTGGCATAGGCAAAATTTGTCCGTAACTTTTCTCTTAAAGTATTGAATATTTTGTCATAAAACTTGGTAGAATTACTTAAAATATCATTATAGGAAGGTCTCTCTGACCCAAATTTGTTTGAATTTTGGCTCAAATATAATTTTAGAGAAATTTTGAAAAAATAGACAATTTTTAAAAAACTACTTTTCACCCAAAAATCAAACAAATTTAGGTCAGAGAGACCTTCCTAATGATATTTTAAGTAATTCTACCAAGTTTCGTGACAATATTTAATATTTTAAGAGAAAAGTTACGGACAACTTTTGCCTATATCAGTGACGTCATACTCCATCACATGCCCTTAAGGTAGACGCTATAACCAGGCTCATAGAGATTTCCTTCATTTCAACGTTCAGAATTTTAAGTTCATTATTAATTGATTTTTAATTTATTCTTTAGTTCTTTGTATGTTACTTAATTTACACAACCACCGTAGTAGCGCTATTATCAGTCTCTCTCACTGTCAACACAACACTGTAAAAATAAGTATCTCAATATGAGATGATTTATCTTCACTTTTGACACTTTTAAGGTGTTTTGTGTCCCCACACTGAAAAAACTCCCTTGCACCCGTCTACTAGGAATAGGAATCAACCATTTTTCCTTGTTAGTTAAGGCGCTAGCTAGTTGAAGTTAGTTAAAATGACAAGGATAATTTGTACTCTAAGTAATTAGGAATTATATTATATTAACACCAAAAATTGTGCGATCGACTGCTTTTATTACTGCAATAAGTTCTTTATTATCTAAAATACATTTGTCAATACTTTCTCTCTTTCAAACATTAGTGGTTAAGGTAAATAATACCAGTTTTGTTCGCCATATATTTTAAGGTTATGTCGATTTGACATTTTCAGAAAAAACTATTAAAACTTTAGTAAACTTTGGTATTATTTTAAAGATTAATTGACACAAAGTAACTTATTTGCACTGGGAAATTGTAATACTTCAGCTGATTTATAAATTTTTTTCTGTTTTTAAAAATTACAAGTCGAACAAGTTTGATTTATTAGAATTAACTTATCTTCGGTTGCTAACTGAACAAGGAATCCTTGTCATTTTAACCAAAATGGACTCAACTATAGCCAAATTGTTGTTTTTCACATTAATATTTTTTTCAGTGCATTTATAAAACAAAACATGTGTAAATATTTAAACAAGCGCAGCTGAATCTGACTCACTTTAAGACAGTAAAAGGTTACAAATGACTCAAATTACATTATGCATCTTAAAGTTTAAGAGTTAAAGCGTAAAGATTATAAAAAGATCGATTTTACAGAAACCAGCAAATCAATGAAAATTCAACTGCTCACACGACAATATGCCTTGTCACATAAATATATGGGTGATTCTTCAGAAAGTGGTTACTTTGGACAACATTAAATTTTCAAATTAAAAATCTTTCTTCTTGAATATTATTTACGTAGTACTTATTAACAATTACTAAAATAAATAATTTTATAAAAATTTGAGCTTAAACTCATGTCTTTAGTCTTACATAGAAAATTTAAAGTTTTAAATTTTAAAGGTTAAAAAAATTAATTTAAAATGTTTAATTTTTTACCTTAACCGAACATCCCAAAAATGTTCTGTTAGTTGGAGGATGCGCTAAGATATCCAAGGATTTTCTTGGATTATTTAATTATAAATTAAAATAAACGTATTTAGTTAAATAATTATACATACAAAAATCAATATTTTGTAAATAATTCAGGTTAACGATATTTTGAATAGAAAACAAAACACTATTCCCATGCTTTTTTAATATTACGAACCGGAGTTTACAGAAACTGGAGTTTACAAATCAAAGAAAATAAATTATTATATCCGTAAAACTTAATAAAATAAGAAGACCTTTGCAGAATACTGCATAGATTTGCCTACTTTACATCACTATTATTTTAATTTTATTTTAAATATAAACAATTCAGTCATTTTTGGCGAACCGGAGTTTACATGTCATTAAAATACGCAGTAAATAAATATTAATTTTTCAATTTTAAAACTAAATATCCCATTTCTTCATGTAAGTATATCCATATGTCAAAGTGTTCATCTTACTAACATAAATAGTTAGTGAAAATTCACTATAAAAATGATTAAAATTGATGAAAAACAATGAAAATGTAAACTCCTGTTCCAAATAACGAAAAGGTGGAGAAAGTATTAAACAATGATTTACGCAAAACTTATTCATAAAATCTGGAAGATAATACAACAAAAACAAAGTTTTTAAGCTAAACTGTCGATTAGAATAGATAAAAACATGTTAAAAGTATGTTTTAAGTGAAATAAAATGTATTAAATCTCACGAGTCCTATGTGGAGAACCTAGAAAAGTGCAGATTTTGAGTCATTTTTAACAATTCTATATCTTTTGATGTTAAAAAAAATATTTTTCAGTTGTGATATTAATAAAAATGATAACAAAGAATAGATGTACAAAGTATTAAATATATTTTTAAATAATTTTGAAAGTTATTAAGTGGGGAAGTAAAAGTACCCACTCAGTGAAGAATTACCCATATGAGCAAATCTCTAGAACTTTTAACCTTAATGTTCCTCATACTTTTTACTTTAAAAAAAGCTTTAAATCACAATAAACGTTTACTAAAAATGCATATATTTTTAAATGAGATACTATACAGATACAATGGTCTAATCATTGTTTTGAATTAATATTATTATTTTATTTTTATTTTACTGTAATCAATTTCATTATTGCATGTTGTTGAATGTGTCACTTGGGCTATTTTTTTTAAATATTAAAATTTTTTATTCTAATTTCTAAATGAAAAAAAAATTTTTTTTTGTGAACTAATTAAAAATCGAATAATGATAGCGAAAATAGTACATAATTACATAATATTTTGTGGCACATACAAATTTCGATGTACTTTAAATTTCCCATGAAGTGCCAATTATTTTAATTATTAGTTACATATTTATTTAATGTGTTTATTCAAATAGTCGTTCGTCAAATAGTCCCTCGGTCAAATAAACTTTTTTGCGATGAATCTAAAGTTACGCATTGACTTGGTTTATATCGATAATTACGAAATGGCCAAAGATTCATAATTACATTTAGACCATTTAGTTTCTAAAGGTGGAAGAAAAAATAATATAATGAGCGAAAAGAAAATCAAAATCAAAGCTCTCAAGTAAAATTTATTTACTTCCTGCCTTTTCGGTTAAAACAAAATGTATTTAATTATTTTTAATTAATTCAACAAAGTATGTTCATAAATTTGTTGTATTTTTTTAACGTTTTAAATATATAAACAATAAAGTTTATATAACAAACTTGTATTTTACTAATTGCAATGATTATATACAACAAGTTTTTTTACAGAGTGATAGTCTTAGTACTAATTTTTTTGGTTAATTATTATGATCTTTTTTTTTATTATTTCTATCTTATTAAAAAATGATACATTTTCGTTTCCGGCATGGTAACATTTTAAATAATCCATACATTTTTGTATCTGCCTCGTAATATTTTCAGATGTCAAAAGTGTTTGTGATCGACAAAAGTTAAACTTTGAAAGTTTAACTTTAAGTTAAATTTAACGTTTACAAATTTAACGTTTAAAATTACAGACAAAAAATAAATTTCTTAATTAGAATGTGGATGAATGAATTTACAATTAAATATTATAATTTACAAAGTTTAATTTACAAGTTTCTTTCTTTCATTCATTCATATATTCTATCAACACTTGAAGTTTGTTACTAGATGTTCTTCTTTTAAATTTTAAATTATTTACCACTTACGTAAAATTTTGTCAAGTTTATAACTTATAACAATTTTAATATCTTGGAACTTCAATTAGTTTAAATTTCCATTGATTAATTAATCCACGCTTTAAGAATAGTATATTTGAAATTATTTTGAAATTTCTTAAATTTTTAACAATTCTTATTCTTTTCTATTCTGATTTCAATTATTTGCTACAATTTTTAACAATTTTTAGGGTTCCGTACACAAAGTGTCCAAACGGAACCCTTATGTTTTCACTCGTTTGTCCGTCGCCCAAAACCATTACCCCCCCCCCCCCACCTAGCGGCCAAACTATTTGAGATAGAGAGTTGAAATTTGGTACACTTATGTATTTTCACGTGTAGATTACAGGAAAAATATAGCGAACATGATTGAACTTGATGTTCATAGCGTTGTCAAGGAAATAACAAGATTTTTTTCAAAAAATGCATTAAAATGCCTATTTACCCCCCCCCCCCCCTTATCTCCTAAACTATTTGACCTAGAGTATTGAAATTTGGTACACATATGTATTTTCGCGAGTAGAGTTCAGGAAAAATATAGAGAACATGATTGGAGGTGATGGTCATAGCGTTGTCAAGGAAAAACTTTTTTTTTCAAAAAAAACGTGTCCCCCCCCTTATCTTCCAAACTATTTGATCTAGAGGTTTGAAATTTGGTTTACCTAGGTATTTTTACGTGTAGATTACAGGAAAAATATAGCGAACGTTGCTGGACTTAATTTTCAAAAGTTATTAATGAAAAGTTGAAAAATGACAAAAAACCCCTATGCTAGCGCTCAGCGTATTTATCCTGAAAGGTTGGGAATTGGTTAAAAATGTGTAATTTTATGCAGAATTTTTTATAAAACCATAAAAATTGTGGTTTAAATTTATTATCATAACATTTTTTCGAAAAAACTGAAATTTTACCAAAAAAATTTTTTTCTTCTAAACAGCTACAATATTTTATAGTTTCAGATTATTTTTTTTGTACAAAATGTTTATGTTTATGTTTAAATTACTTTAAAAGTTAAAAAATAAAAAAAAATTTTTTTTGGCTTTAAAATTTAAAATTATATAAAAAAGCTTAGTCTATTTAATTGGAAATTTTTAATCTTATAAAAATCATTAAGTTTATACTTAAATTTCTTTAAAAATAAAAAAAATTATTTTAATTTATCATTATTTAAATTATGATTCAAATAATCTCTGACTCATATAATTGAAAAAAATTAGAGCGGTACGGAACCCTTCGACTTGGTACGAGTGTAACTCGTACTTGCCCGATATTTTTGTTATCATTTTAAAAAAAATTTCTTTAATTTCTAACTATTTTCATTATTTTTCAAATGTTCCCTAAATTTTAAATTCAATTTTTGCAAGTTTCAATTAATTTCTTTCATTTTTTCAAATAAAACTTTTTCAGTTTTAATGATTTCCTTCAATATCAAATTAGTTTAATTATTTATTAATTAATTTCCAATTTCTTTCTTAATTTTTTAATTAATTTTACAAAATATGATTTTTGTCTTTCAATTTGCAATTTTTTTCTTCAAATTAAAATTAATTTCTTCTATATCTAATAATTAATATCAATTTGTAACGTCAATTAAATAATAGAAGGTCATCAAATTTGTTAATTTAATTACCAGTTTCACTATTTTCATCGTTTTTCAAATATTTTTTAATATTAAAAACCCTGTTTCATATGGTTCATCAATTTTTATTAAAAAAACTAAATCATTAAATTTGTATTCATTGTTTTTAAATTTTAGTTGTATTTTTCAAATATTTTAATGATGTTCTTCGATTTTCAATCCCTTTCTTTTATATTAAGTTTGTACATTCTGTAATTTTCTCAATTTTTTTCTGAAAAATTTATATAATTATCTTTAATTTACAATTATTTTTATCATTTTTTAAATAGTCTTGTTTATCTTAAATATATTCTGTAATCTTTTCAATTCTTTTTTACAAATTTTTATTATTTTCTTCAATTTTCAATTATTTCTATCATTTTTAATTTCTTTTTGTCATTTTTAATTATTTTTTAATTAATTTTCGAATTTTTTTTTTATTTACCTTAAACTCCAGTTATTTTTTCAATTTACAATATTTATCATTCTGCAATTGTTTTCTGTTATTAAAAATATATGTTGTAGTTTATTCAATTATTTTTCACAATTTAAAATTTTTTGCTCCAATTTTTAATTATTTTTACTATTCCTCAATTAAATTAATAAATTTTCAATTATTTATCTCATTTTACAATTATTTTTTTCAATTTTCATTTTCTTTTATCTTTTTGCAATTGTTTTCTCCGCCTTTTAATTAGATATATTAATTATTTTTCAATTAATTTTCTAAATTTTTTCTTAATTTTCATTTATTATCTTAAATCTAAGTTATTGTATCCACTTTTCAATGTTTTAATCATTCTTTAATTATTTTTCTCAAATTTCAATTACGTTCGTCACTTTTTAATTATTTTTTATAATTTGCAATGATTTTTACAAATTTTATATTATTTTGATTATTTGTTGATTAATTCCATAAGTTTCAATTATTTACCTCAAATTTCTATTATTTTCTTCAATTTCTGATTATTTCTCTAATGTTTTAATTATTTTCCTGAATTTAAAATTCTTGAAATCATTTTGTAATAAGGTACTTTCTTTTACTTTCTAAAATTGCAATAACTATCTTTAATTTCCTGTTATTTTTATCATTTTTCAATTATTTCATCCAATTTTAATTATTCTGATTTTTATCCAATCAATTTCTAAAAGTTTTAAGCATTTTTTTCTTAGTTTCAATTATTTTTGTTAATTTTTTTTAAATTCCACAATTTTATAAATGTTGTCCTATACAAGTAAATCTTGTTTTATTTATCTTTAAGTATTGTATTTAAAATATTTATAATTGTTGATAACCGAAGTTGTAAAAACTAATCGCGCGCTCGCTCGAGTTGTGTAATCTAGTTATAAATAATTACAAACGAATATATTACTCGAAATCAAATAAGTTTGTCAACTTTTCCGTTAAAATAATTACGCTAATTAAGAAGCTCTTTTATTTAATTTATTTCTCTCCCCCCCCCCCCCCCCCCCGGTCAAATTTTAAAGGTTCCAGATATTTGCCCATATGTAACGTACAACTTTAACAGCACATTTTACAACTTTGAAAAAAAATTCTTCTACGTTGAGTGTGTTTTTATGTCTGTCGATGTTTATAAAAAATTATAATTTATAATGGGAAAACCCCGATACAGGTTTTATTTTATGAAACTATATTTAGTAAATATTAAAAGCTGACATGGGAACCCATATAAGAATCCGTATGATAGTTACACGGAAAGAAAATCAATTATAAATTTTATAAAAGTATTTTACAATTTAGGGAAAAAGAATCAAAAAGAGAAAATTTCAGATTGATAATTTAAAACTTTAAAAAAATTGTATTAAGTTTGCTACAGACTATATATTAAAGTTTAAAATAACTTAGCAATGATTCGAATGGTTTTTCTAAAGCTTAAAATTCATTGTATGAAAATTTCGCTTTCTGGCACTTTTTCCCTAAATTATAAAGCATTTTAATCAAATTTATAATTAATTTTCTTTGCGTGTACATATAAGAACCCATATATGTAAAAGCATAAATGAACCTATATTGATTCCTACATTCGAACCAACAAGAGATCATGTGTAAAAAAAATTGGGTACCTACATGGGTTCCCATCATTAATGCCATATAAGAGTTCCGATATAGAAATATGGAATCCATATGAAGACGGATCCCATATGGGAATTTTCAATAAGAAAGTCAGTCATTGAATCAAATCAATAAACTTTCTAAATGATTGAAATTTAAACTGTGAAGTACTTTTTAAAATTAATGTTTAATAACTAATACCTTCTATACTCGTTTCCAAAATAGCCATTATAGTATTTTTTTCGAAGCTACCCCCATGGTCCCAATGGTCCAATTCCGAAAGTACGAAAGTTTGATTGAAGTTGTCGTTAACATCCTGTTCTTTATAAAACCATAGCTCAGCTGACGTGACACTGACGAATTGCATTTCATTTGGCAAATAAAAGCTAAAACAAGCTGCTGGGTTGAACCCTGTCACATGATTTGAAGTTTGTCGACATTTGATTGAGTCTGCCTCTCCTGCAATATTAAAGCCAATCTATTACAGAATAGAAAAATGATTACTTATAATTAATTTAAAGAGAATAAAGAATATGTTTTAACTCCTGAGAAAATGTAACTTAATCAAGTTTGTCATGATTCTAAAACCTTCGGCTTTCAAAGTTAATTGTTAAATATATACCATTAAATGAACATTGTAATTAATTTTCATGAATATACGTCTAGACATAGTTCGAAATTATTTCTCATATTAAGGTAGAAATGCTTGTCTCGGATCCTAACGAACTAATTTCCGAGTTACTACTATTACCAGGGTAATGAAGTACGAAATGAAATATAAACTTCAAAGAGATATACCTGGTAATGGATAAAAATTTGTAAAGAGTTTTTAAAATATTAAATTATGATAATTAGTTGTTAATTTACTTTAATCGCGAATTAAAAATGAATTGTGAATAAAGTATGTTGGCATTTTTTAAATTATAGTGTTCTGAAAGAAACTTGGCTTTGTGCCCGGGACAAAAAGATTTTTTTGTATACATATTTCGTATAATTATATCTGAGACAAAGATAAATATTTAAGTTTTACAGGGTTGCCACAGACCCTGGAAAACCTGGAAAAGGTATGGAATTTCCAAAAGGGTATGGAAAACCTGGAAATAGTATGGAATTTAAAAATATTTCTGGAATTTTTTTCTTGAGATTTCAAAAATTTTGAAATGTTTGAAATTTTAGAAACTAATGGCTCAAAAGACTTGAAAAAATCCTTCGATTTAACAATCAACATTTCCGTAAAATATAAACAACTCCATAAAAGAAAAAAAAATTCTTGCTTCACGCAAGAATTATTATAATCTCTTTAATTTCAACTTAAAAATTAAAATCATCAATAATATTTATTAAACAAATTCTCAAGGCTGTTATTGTTTTAAATCACTTTGATTAAAATCATGATTTAAATAAAAAAAAACTTTAAAGAAACTTCGTATGCCTAATATTTCATGTAAAAATCGCAAACCATAAACATAACCCACAAATTTGTGGATTAACCTTAAAAGTTTCAATTTTAATATTTATATATTAAAAAAAAAATTTTTTTGTAAATTTATTCAATTTGTTTTCACATCTTGTCTATTTTTTGCGAAATATTTTGCAAACTTACTTATTCTTCCCTAAACTTTTTAGATTTTCTTTATTTTTCTAAATTTACTGTTGGATTTGCTTTAAATGTAATATTATAAAAATGTTTTTGGTTTAATTTACTTAAAGTCTTTTATTTTTAAAAGATTTTTAAATTTCTTTTGTGAACTATTTATTTATCCTGATATATCTATACATTTTTTCTTTTATTTTTAATAATTTTAATTTTTTAGTACATTTTAACCAAATATTATTCTTTTTTGTACTTTTTATATTTTTTTTTACAGTTTGTTAGATTAAGGAAAAAACATTTCTCCACTTTCCTCCTATTTATTTAATTTTCTTGATGTTTCACTAGTTTTTTAGTCCTTCCTTGTGTTTTAATTAATTCTTTAAATTTTGTCATGATTTTTCCATTTCTTAGAAAAATTTTTCCTTCTTTTCAATTGTTTAATTTTTATCTCCTTATAATTAAGAATTTTTGAAAACATTTATTCAATGTTTCTTTCTATAGATTGTTTAAATTTCTCAATCTTCTACTTCTTTGAAAGCTTTTTTCTTTTATTTTATATTAAATACCTAAATTTAATATTGTACTAAATATTCTCATTTGAACATTGTTCTTCTATTTCATAGAATTTCTTTTCTTCAAAAATTTTTTTAAATTTACCAAAATTTTTATTCAGTCTTCTTTTATTCAATTTGTAAAACAATTTTCTAATTTTGCTAATTTAAATTTTTTGTTTTCTTTAGTAATATATTTTAACGTTCTGTTAATTATCATTTTATTTAATATTTTAATTTTAAAAATATAAATAGTCAATAGTTTAATTTTTTAAAAAGAGTTTCTACTTTTTTTATATATTTTTATGTCAATGTTTCATTCCATGTGTTTTTTTTTAAATTTTTTCTTTATTTCTATAATAAACTTCTTACAAGTAAACATTCGGAGATTTTATATACTGATTATATTTTAAAAACAGCAATTTTTGAATTAAATAAAAAAAATCTGATTTTTTTTATTTTTTGAAAAAAATTATGATTTCTATCAGCACTACAAATTCTAATAAAAAGTTCTAGTGCAATTCTAGTTGTACCAAAGCTTAAAATATTAGAGTAATTTACTCTGGAATTTGAGAAAATTTGAACCTGGAGAACCTGGAAAAAGCCTGGAATTTCAAAAGATAATTTTTGTGGCAACCCTGGTTTTATAATTCTAAATTGTTTAAAGTTTATCTATAATGACAGTACAAATTTTTTTTTCTTTTTATATGTAATTTCTGAAGAACATTTAATTTTCACTTATGAAAATCTCAAGCGTGCATAATCTGAAATTGACCTCGAACTCTACATGAGCTTCAAGCTCGATTGTTCTGATTTAATAAACATATTATAGTTAATTTTGTTTAACTTATACTAAAGAGCATGCCAGCTGGTGGAAGTTTATTTACTTGTTGTTCATGATAACTTTCTACGATAGGCTTCATTATTTTTTTTTTCGATTATTCCATCCAAAATGGAAAAAAGATAAAAGTGGTGTTTAGTTGTCCGCCATAAACTGATTCTTTATACACTGAGAAAAATCTGTTGCAATTATTGCTTGAAATCATTTTTGCATTTTTTCCATCATTCTATTGATGCTATATTTCTAACAGAACGTATAGTTATTGCTCGGACTTGGCCTGAAAACTAGGCGGAGCGGCCTAATAATTAGGTGGATTCTTGCAATTTTTGTATAGTTAGTGTCTATGCTATATTCATATCATTTGCTCATGCGATAATCGCAACAGATTTTTCTCAGTGTAGTAATATTGAAACAATTTTGCATCGAATAAATTTAAATAAATTTTTCTGTCGGTTTTTTCTTCTTGGTTAGAAATATTTCTAGGTGAAAATATATTGTGGTTTTTTAGGACTCTATTCAAATCAGCATATACTTCTCATTTTTTAATTTGTTGAAAGATTGAATAAATAGTAGTTAATGAAACTTAGGTAATTGTTTCGTATTGTTGATTTCAAGTTTGAATGATCTTTTTTCAGAAACAACAATATCTAGTTGCCTTGTTGAAGTCTAATGATGAACATAGAAGTGTATCAAGTTTCAAACTCATTCCGTTTAGTGGTATATTCTACACACTAAACTTGAGTTTGTTCACGATGTAATTCAAAACTTAATTCTAAGACTTGTAGTTATCTTGTATTATTGAACAACTTTTTCAATGGGGATTAAATATGTCGAAATTAGAAACTGTGAGAATTAATTAATATTTATTTACTGTTTAAATTAATATTTTACTGTTTAATTTTATAATTAACTTCCTATTTTAACTATTCTATTCTAAAGTGTATTCTATTATAAGAAATAATTTTTAAAATATATTTACTGTTTTAAATATTTAATCATTACACTGAGAAAAATGGATGTTTAGAATTAGATGTTTAAAACAAGATAGTAACGCTTAACCTCTAAATATTAAAGGTTAACATCTAAGATATTAAATTTTAACATCTAGATATTAAAGTTTAATATGTAGATGTTAACCCTGAACATCTAGATAGCTGTCCCTATGTTACGTGAAAAATATGTTAAGCGTTAACATCCAGATGTTAAGGGTGAACATCCATTTTTCTCAGTGTAGTTTAATTAATTAAATTATTTGTAAATTAAATTAAAATATAAATAAACGTTTAAATTAATATTTCAATTACTGTTTTAATTAATATTATACAAACCTCAATTTACCACTCGATAAAAAAAATTAATCGTCAAATAAAAATTTTAATTTCTACTGAAATTCATTAAATGAATGAAAATAAGAATTATATAATTACTCCATTTCTTTAATTCAACAATAATCGGAATCATAATTCATAAATCTGTTTATTTAAAAATCACTTATTGAAGATTTATTGAGGACTTTTTAAAATTTTTACTTCTAGAATAGATAGCATCGTTTCTAATTATAATTACTTTCTGTGACCTTCGACTTGTATTGGCTAAGATGACAAATATTAAATCTTCCTTTGGATTTAATAAGAAATCGAACGATTTTGTTTAAAAGTTCAACATTATAATTTACATTTTTCAAATTTAAATTTCTGAATAGCACAGAAAATTTTTTGAGTCGTGTTCTTTTATTGTTTAATTAAAAATTATTTGTTTACTACTATTTTTAAATTTTATTAATTTTCACTGTAGTCTTTTAAAAAGCAATGAAAATGAAAAAAATTATTGATATAGTATGATTCGTTGACAATTTTCCAAAGAAAGTAATAATTCATTATACAAAAGATTTATTATTATTTAATTAATCATTGAACTTTGAATGAGTCTTAAGTAATTTTAATATCAAAGTCTAGAACTTCTAGAATAGATTTCTAAGCCATTTCTCAGGAAACCGTAGAATATGTTCTGAAGTGAGATAAAAATTTTTCCAGACTGCGTACAATTAAAATAAAATTATATGAATCATGTTTCAATCAATCTTTAATCATAATAAATTTTTGTTTGTATATACAATGTATTTAATCATAGTGAATATTCCTTTATTTTTATATCAACAAATTTGAATAACTTTATACAATCATTTAATAATGTTCATTCCTTTGAATAATTTAGTACTATGATAAATATTTATTTTTAAATTCTTTAATTTATTTTTTTATTTATTTTGTAGAAATAATTTTCTTATGAGTAGACATCTCCATTATTTTTTATATATCTAATTAATTAGTTAATATAATTTTTGTTTTACTAAGATTTAATCTATTCTAATTTCTATTTTCACAATTTATTAATTACCAGAATTTGTAAGTCATTGAATTCATATTGAACAGGAGTCTCCTTTTACAGAAATTCTTTTCAACTGACTTTATGTAAAAGAAAAAGGAATTAATTTACTTTTAATTTAGCAGAATTCTCATTGGGCATAATTATAAGTAAGTAAAATTTTCAAATGACAGAATGTCGAGTTTATCAAATCTTCATTTCTCCGAATTTGTAATCGCACGAATTAATACTTGATAGAATTCATAAAACACAGAAATAGCATTTCTGCAAAAGAAAAAATATAGAGCTAATAGATAAACAGTAAAGGCTATTTCCATTTCAAATCATACAGGTCGAATATTTTCAAAATCATGTCTAACATGCTTTTTATTGTTTTTTAGAACAAATAAAGAAACACGTATTTTTTTGTTTTGCGAGCAAAAATATTTTCGCAGAGTTACGAGCATTTGAAAGTTTTAGGACATAGAGTGGTTTTTAAACAAAAACGCTATTAAATTTGTTTAAAATCTCTAGTTTTTTGAAAAATTGATATGTTTAAATTTTGTTTTCTGATTTATCTAATGTTTTAGATGATCTTTTTTAGAAATTTTGAAAAATTTTGAAAATTAACAAAATGTCGGCCATTTTTTTAAAAATCAAAAAACTCGAATTTCTCAAAAGTATAATTTTTTATTTTCCTGAAATTTTTTTTGTGGTTACTAGATAACAAAAAAAAATCTTCCAATAGGTTTAATGTGCTCTAAATAAAATCACCGTAAAAAGCGCAAGAATTTTTTTTAACACTAAAAATCATTACTTTGACTATTACAGCGCCATTTATAATTCATATATTTATTCTATTTTTTGATTTTAGTAGCCTTTTAGATGCTTCTCCTCTGCAAATTTAGAAATTTAAAAAATTTGTTAAATTTACAAAATGTCGGCCATTTTCTAAAAAATCGAAAACTTGATTTTCTCAAAACCATTTTTAAGAAAATAAATATTTTCGTAAAGTTTTTTTTCTTATTATTAAATGTAAAAGAGATTTTTTTTTGGTTTGGTATATCCACTAAGATGTAAAAGTCTGAATACCTTGTTTTTCTGAAATTAAAAAAGTCATGATGTTGGCCCATACAGCGCCATAAATTACACTGTGTTACAAAATAAAAAAAAGTAAAAGAACTTCTTATCGGACCTAGTGGAGGTTATAGGTCATAAAAAACTAAAAAGAATGGTATATATTAAATCTTTGATACACCCTGAAAATCTTGTTTTAGAGTCAAAAAACCATTTTTAGGTAAATTCATGTACATAATACTTTGAAACTTCGCCATTTTTTACCCGAATCAAAAAGTTTTTTTTTTAATTTAAAGCTTAAAATATACCCTTTGAAGCTGCGTAAGACTTTTTTTATTATCATTTAAATTCATGAAGATATAGACCAAAAATCATCAAAAATTTTCATTTTTTGATTGATTTTTCAACTTTGAACAAATTTAAATGTCTTATCTTATTAAAAATATATTTTTTCTTGATGCACATCAAAAGCTTAACAATTGCAGTTTCAAATGACCCCAGATTGAATAAAATTCAAATAAAATTATTAAAGTTATTCCACTTTTAACTTTATAGTAACATCATTAAATTTTGACTCTATGAACAGTTTTTCATTATTTCCTTCCTGGGATTCATAATTTTGACTAATTTTAAATTTTTATGTATTTTTGCAATATAAGAAACACTCTTTAAAGGTTAAGAATTACCTGATAGTACCTAATATTAATTTTATTAAACATTGTTACCAGTATTTATTAGATGATTCTTAAACTCTAAAAATTGTATCTAAGCATGAAGGAAATAATGAAAAACTGTTCATAGGGTCAAAATTTAATGATGTTACTATAAAGTTAAAAGTGGAATAACTTTGATAATTTTAATTGAATTTTATTCAATCTGGGGTCATTTGAAACTGCAATTGTTAAGCTTTTGATGTGCACAAGGATCACAGGTTGTCCCCTATTCACCTTTTTTCCCCTATTTTAAAATTTTGCACCTATTTCCCCTACTATTTTAAAGAATTGTCCCCTATTTCCCCTTTTTCTAATTTTCAGTATTAAAGTTTATAGTTATAGCCAAAAATTTTAGCAGTTCAATATAAAGAAAAAAATTTTATAAAAACCCAGCCCAATTAATTTACATTAATCTGCATCAGTCAATAGAAAATCCCTATTAAAAATACATGTGGAAAAATAAACTTTTAAAAATAAATTCCCAACTTTTTTAATTCATAAGCTAAAAATATTTTAGGTCATAAATTTCTTCATTTTTAGCCATATTTTAAGATATAATGTTTAAAGAAATTTAATTTTTAAAATGTCGGGTGTTATAAAAAATATGTAGAAATAATATATTGCAATATGTGCAATCTTTTATCACATAAATATTCAAGGAAATTCAACAAGTCTTATTTGGAGATTTTTGAGGTCCCAAATAAAGATTCCGAAGTCAAAAATTAATTTTTAAAAATTTTGGATATACATTCTCGTGTAAAAAATTCAGTTTTCAAAAAAATTACATTACATCATCAATTTTTTTAATACAGTCTACAAATATTTAATTTTTACATCTCTTTTCAATTATCTTTTTAATTTTTATTCATTTTTAAAGTCCTTTTGTCAATTTTCAAATAATTCTAAGATTTTGAACTTCATTTTTTCGTATATCAATTATTTTCTTCTGTCTTTAACTTATTGTCAGGAATATTTAAATTTATTACACAAGTTTTCATTTATTTTTGTCATTTTTATATTATTTTTTAAAAATTTCAATTATATTCTAAAATCTATAAATTATTGCCAAGAATGTTCAAATTTTCTACACAATTTTCAATTTACTTTCGTCATTTTTTAATTATTTGCTTAAAAATTTCAATTACTTTTGTCATATTTCTTAGTATTTTCGTTATTTTCAAATTATTTTCTTCATATTTCTATTATTTTTGGCATATTAGAATTATTTTCTACAAATTTCAATTATTATATTCAATTTTTTTTGTCATGAATTTTTAAACTTTACACCAATTTTAATTTATTTTCTTCAAATTTTAAAAATTGTCTTCATTCTTTTTATTATTGTCATGAATTTATTAATTTTTTACAACTTTTTCAATTATTTTCTACACATTTCAATTATTTTCTAGAAACTTTAATTACTTTCTTCATATTTAAATTTTTTGACTTTTTTTAATTAGTCTATTAAATTACAATTATTTTTTTTAAACTTCAATTACTTTCTTCTAATTTAAATTATTTTCTTTAAACTTTAAATTATTGCCATAAATTTTTTAATTTATTACACAAATTTTCATTTATTTTTGTAATATTTCAAGTATTTTCTTAAAATTTCAATTATGTTTTTAATCCTTATTTTATTGTCAGAAGTATTTAAATTTTCTACACAAATTTCAATTTAGTTTTGTTATTTTTTAAATTATTTTCTTCAAATTTCAATTACTTTTGTCATTATTCAATTATTTCTGTCATTTTCCAATTATTTTCTTCATATTTTTATTATTTTTGACATTTTAAAATTATTTTTATCAAATTTCAATTATTTTATTCAATTTTGTTTATTGTCAAGAAATTAAAAAAAAATTTTAAAAAAAATTTCAATCATTTTCTTAATCCTTTTTATTATTCTCATAAATTTATTAATTTTTTACAACTTTTTCAATTTTTTTTTCAATTATTTCTACAAATTTCAATTACTTTCCTTATATTTAAATTTTATGATATCTTCCAATTATTGTCTTCAAATTTCAATTTTTTCCTTTAGACTTCAATTAATTTCTAAAACTTTCAATTATTTTCCTCAAACTTCCAATATTTTTTTCAAAGGTTCAATTATTGTCTATAAATTTTTAATTTTTAAACCAGCTTTCATTTATTTATCTCATTATTCAACTAGTTTCTTAATTTTTCAATTTTTTCGTCAATTTTTCAAGTATTGTCTTCAAATTTATAATTTTTTACACTTTTTCCAATTATTTTCTACCAATTTCAATTCCTTTTCTCATATTTAATTTTTTTGGCATTTTTTAATTATTCTCTTTAAATTTCAATTATTTTCTTCAAACGTCAATTAATATCTTCAACTTTTAATTATTTTCCTCAAACTTCTAATACTTTTTTCAATTTTTCAATGATTATTATCTACAAATTATCAATTACTTACATCAGTTATCAAGTATTTTTGTCATTTCTCAATTATTTTTTTCAAACAACTATTGTTTTTGTTATTATTCAAATATTATTGACATTTTGGAATTATTTTTTTTAAATGTCATTTTCTTCAATCTTTTATTATTGTTGTCTATAAATTTTTAATTTTTACACTTGCTTTTAATTATTTATGACATTGTTCAATTATTTTCTTCACGTTTCAATTATGTCCTTAATTTTTCAATTAAAGTAATACATTTTTTATTTCGTTTTTTGAGTTATATTTCTCATTAATTTTTTTTCCAAATTTCAGTTTTTTATGGTAATTTTTTAACTGTTTTCTACATATTTTCTACATATGTAAATTTTTTTATTTTCTTTTAAATGTGAATCATTATTTTTCGTCAAATTTTACTTATTTTTATCATGCTTCAATTATTTTCTTGTAATTACAAGTATTCTTTACATTTTTCAATTATTTTCTTTAAATTTCAATTATTTTGTTTTAAATTAAAATTTTTTGTCTTCATTTCTTGATTTTTAATTCATTTTCCAATTAGTTTTCTCATTTAACAAATTTTTTTTTCAAATTTGATATTGGGGAGTCCTGATTAATTATTTTCCTGCTGGCGGGCCCCAAATTAATATCAGTAATATTTTGTTTATTATTGCAAATTATTGTTTATTCACTTTTCTCACTTGAAAACTCCCTATTTATTCACCTTTTTAAAATAAAAAGTCACTTTTTTGTACTATTTTCAATCTACAAGTCCGCTGGCAGCCCTGTATAATGTTTCCTTATTTAAAATTTGTGAATAAAAAAGTCCTATAAAATCTTCAAGTACATAAGTTGAAGCAAATTTTTTGTCCCCTTTTTGTCCCCTATTTTTGAAAAAATTCGCACCTATTCACCTTTTTCAGTAGCAATAGGTACTGTGATCCCTGTGTGCATCAAGAAAAAATATAATTTTAATAAGATAAGGCATTTAAATTGGCTTCAAAGTTGAATAATCAATCAAAAAATGAAAATTTTTGATGATTTTTGGTCTATATCTTCATGAATTTAAATGATAATAAAAAAAGTCTTATGCAGCTTCAAAGGGTATATTTTAAGCTTTAAATTAAAAAAAAAAACTTTTCGATTCGGGTAAATAATGGCGAAGTTTCAAAGTATTATGTACATGAATTTACCTCAAAATGGTTTTTTGGCTCTAAAACAAGATTTTGAGGGTGTATGAAAGATTTAATATATACCATTCTTTTTAGTTTTTTATGACCTACAACCTCCAATAGGTCCGATAAGAAGTTTTTTTTCATTGTCACACAGTGTTATTACGTTTTTCTATTATTTTAGTAACGTTTTAGATGTTTTTTCTTTACAAATTTAGAAATTTTAAAAATTTATAAAATGTCTATTTTTTGAAAAATAAAACAGCTCAACTTTGTCAAAAACAATATTTTTTATTTCTTTACAAATTTTTTTGTATTTATTAGATAAAGAAAGACATTAACAACTACATTTCTTTAAATAAAAAATATTTATTCAGAAAGTAAATAAAAAAAAGTTCCAGGTGATTTTTCCAACTGAAAGATACACCTTTGCATTAGCCAATATAATGCCTTTTTGCATTTTCAGAATAAAAATTTCGACTTTTACGACATCTTAGTTGTTATACCAAACCAATTGGAAAAAATTTTTTTTTACATTTATTAACAAAAAAAAAAGTTTTTTTTTAAGAAAATAAAAGATAATGTTTTTGAGAAAATCGAGTTTTTGAGTTTTTAAAAAATGACTGACATTTAACAATTTTTTTAAATTTTTGGATTTGCTGAGAAGAAGCATCTATACCGCTACTATTATACCTATTGGAAAACATTCTTTTCGTTATCTAGTAAATTCAAAAAATAAAAAATTATGTTTTTGAGAAGTTTGAGTTTTTGATTTTTAAAAAAATAGCCGCTATTTTGTTAATTTTTGAAGTTTTTCAAACTTTCAAAATTGCTAAGAAAGAGCATCTAATAATAATTAAAATCAGAAAACAAAATTGAAAAATATCAATTTTTGAAAAAACTAGAAAGATTTTAAGGTAGTTATCTAGAAAAAAAATTTCTTTAAATACTTTTCTACTTGAAATATATTACATTCAACGAATACAATGATACTTTTTAAAAGGTAGGAAGCGGTGCTATTTATTAAGATATTTGAGATTGAAGTTCAATCTTTTAACATGGAAGAATGTAGAAGACATGATTAAAAAATAAAATTTTGCTAAAGACACAATGAATTTTCTTTAGGTTTAAAAATAAAAAGTACTAAATTATATTTTAAAGTATAAGAAATAAAATCCTTTTTTAAAAAATGTGGTTTGTGATACTAAATTTCGAAAAATAGTAGGGGAGTCCGGGGCTGGTTGGGTCATTTTGCACTTTTTGTTGTTTAACTTTGTTAATATCGAATTTACAAAAACCTTACCGCATAGGAAACTTGCTCTAATATTTCAGCTTTCATTTAAAAAAGAAAAAGTCCCGTTATCACTTTTAGTTTTCTTTTGGGAACATTGTTTTTGGAGTAATCTAAAGGGACCCAACCGGTCCCGGACCGGGTAGGTTGGGTCATGATTATAAAATGTTATTGTTTAAATGTTAAAACATTACTTTATAAAATAAACTTAGTTTTTAGGGTTATTTCATAATAAAATAAATTGAAAAATAAATATACTTAATTTTAAAAAATCTCGAAAATCTTTTTTTTTATTAATTAACTAACTGTAATTTGTTTATTTTTAAATTTACAATTTTTTCTGGTGCACTGTTTGAAATAGAAGATCTTAAACTATAAGAAATGTCTATTGTTTCATAAGAAGGGTTATATATATATACATACACTGTGAAAACAAGTGTCTTATATTAAGACATTTTTGTCCTTACTTTTAAGACGTTTTAAAGTGTCTTAATTTTAAACCAATCAGAAAGCATCTTTCAAAATTATTAACCAATGAAATAGCTTGAAATAACCGTAAGACGCTCTCTTAATGTCTTGTGTCTTAAAATAAGACACTTAGAAGGCAGCAGTTTTTGAAGTGTATAACTATTAATATAAATTTTTCTTATTGTGCTTTACTATTTAAAAATGTTGATAATCATTAGGTTAAATTTTTGTAAATTTGGTAATTCAAACTTTAAATGCGTTTTTCTCGAAACTGCATATTTTCAACTTGTTTACACTCTTATTTTGACACTATTCAACAAAATAACTTGCAATTTGGACAGCAAGTTCCTTGAATGTGTAGTTTTCGTGTAAATTAGAATTTTTAAGATCCATTAATATTTAAAAAAGTTATAAACAATTAAAGTTGCAAAATTATGGTCGAAAAATTTGAAAGTCCGTCATACGGTTCTTTTTCAATAAATATTTCTGATTCTAGTTTACACGATAGGCAAAATGGTATAGATTAAGAAAATTTAAAAATGTTTTATTTAAGATTAACCGTTGCAGAGAAAAAGTGTAAAAAAAAGTGTCCTTTAAAAGGAACTATTCAAAGATCAAAATTCGATAATTAAACTTTTTCTAAAACTGTCACTCAGAAAGATATAACGAAAAAACCAAGTGGGTAAAAACTTACTTTGACTTGGCAAAATTAGTTTATTTTACATTTACTCCATATTAAAAATGATATAATAATGAAACTTGGCACAAAGTTGCATCTCACTATGTAAAATAATTTTTGTGTAGAGAGGAATTAATTCGACTCATAACATTTGAGTAAACTGCAATTACCCAATAGGGTGGTTCAAAAATGCATGAGAAAAAAGTAAAGTAGGAATTTTAATGCTCTCACCCCCTAAGATTGCTCTATATCGAAAAAATACCCCTATTTTTTTTTTTTTTAATCAAAAAATATTTAGAGGTCGCTCAAAGCGCTCAAAGTTTCCCATGTAAAATGCATGGGGAAAAAACACTTTTTTGTAGAAATAGTATAGAATTCTTGAAAACGAATATTTTTCAATGGGCAAACTCTGTTTCTCTTCAAGAGACTTCAAACAATATTGCTAAACTGTTTATTTAACCATTTTTAATATTAACTATTTTTTAAAGAGGTCTCAAAAACGCCATAAATTATAAAATTATACGAAAAAATCATTAAAAAATATTTTTTGCTACTTTTATTAAAGTTTCTTTATAGATTCTGAATAAATAACATGAATATTAATTTTTAATCATTATTCTGTGTATTTGCTAATTTTTTTAAACAAATTACTATTGTTTAACTTCAACTTTTTATCAAACTGAGCTACAGTGTTGCGATTTTGTCTAAATTTTGCAACTTTTCAGGCCAAATGTAACCAGTTACTAACAACAAACTAAGAATAACAATTTTAAAATTGTTTAAACAAATTACTATTGTTCAACTTCAACTTTTCATCAAATCTCTTGTTGCGATTTTTTCACATATTTGCAACTTTACAAGCTGAATCTAATCAGTTACTAGTAACAATCTAAGAAGAACAATTTAACCAATTGTTTAAACAAATTACTATTGTTTAACTTCAACTTTTCATCAAATTAAGGTACAGATTACCTTCTACTTTTTATTAAATTAAGCTGCAGAGTTGCAATTTTTTCTAATTTTTGCAACTATTTAAGCTGAATGTAACCAATCACTAGCAGTAATCTAAAAATATATTTTAAAATTGTTTAAACAAATTGCTATTGGTTAACTTCTACATTTTATTAAATTAAGCTGCAGAGTTGCAATTTTTTCTCAATTTAGGAACTTTTAAAGCCGAATGTAACCAGTTACCAACAATAATCTAAGAATAACAATATTTAAATTGTTTAAACAAAGTACTATTTTTTAACTTCTTCTCTTTATTAAATTGAGCTACATAGTTGCAATTTTTTCTCAATTAGACATTTTTTTAAGCCGTACGATTAAATCTAATACGTAATTATCGTGTAAAAATTGTCAACAAATTATTATTATGAAAATGTTAAATACAAAATTTGTTATTTCCATCATTACTTTTAATAATGTCTGTTTATTACAATCTCAGAACTGCTCATGGTATTCTCGAATAACCAGCTGTAAATACTGTTTCTGTTACTGGACTCTAGTAATTTGTTAATTGAAATCGAAAATTAATTTGACACCTCTCTCCGCGACATCTTAGATTATTTTTAGTAGTTAGGTACATTCGGCTTGAAAATTTGCAAAATTACGAAAAAATCACAACTCTGTAGCCCAATTTGATTAAAAGTTAAAATTAACCAACAGTAATTTGTTTAAACAATTTTAAAATTGTTATTCTAAGTTTGTTGTCAGTAACTGGTTACATTCGGCCTAAAAAGTTGCAAAATTTAGAAAAAATCGCAACACTGTAGCTCAATTTGATAAAAAGTTAAAGTTAAACAATAGTAATTTGTTTAAACAATTTTACAATTGTTATTCTTAGTTTGTTGTTAGTAACTGCTTACTGGTTACATTCGGTCTGAAAAGTTACAAAATTAAGAAAAATCACAACTCTGTAGCTTAATTTGCTAAATATATGAAGTTAAACAATAGTAATTTGCTTAAACAATTTTAAAATTGTTAATCTTAGTTTGTTGTTAGTAACTGGTTACATTTGGCCTGAAAAGTTGCAAAATTTAGACAAAATCGCAACACTGTAGCTTAATTTGCTAAAAAGTTGAAGTTAAACAATAGTAATTTGTTTAATCAAATTAGCAATTACATGGAATAATGATTAAAAATCAATTTTTATGTTATTAATTTAGTATCTATGAAATAACTTTAATAAAATCAGTAAATAATATTTTTTAACGAGTTTTTCGTAATTTTGTAATTAATGGGGTTATTAGGGACCCCTTTAAAAAATAGTTAATATTAAAAAATGATTAAATAAACAATTAAGCATTATTGTTTGAAGTCTCCTGAAGAGAAATTTTTTCTCATTGAAAAATGTTCATTTTCAAGGATTCTACATCATTTCTACGAAAAATTTACATGGGAAACTTTGAGCGTTTTGAGCGACCTCTAAATATTTTTTGATTTTTAAAAAAAACAGAGGTAGTTGTTTTTTATATAGAACAGTCCTAGAGAATGATAGCATTAAAATTTCTACTTTACTTTTTTTGGACCACCCTAATGACCCAACCTACCCCTGACCCAACTAGCCCTGGTCTCCCCTTATTTTAAATTCACGTTTTGACGTTTTATTCTTTTTTTTTTTTTTAAATATTTACAAAAGATAGAGACTCTACACTTTCATTAAAAAAGAGTTCATTAAAAATTTACAAATTCATTAAACATCACAAAATAAGTAAAAAATGACAAAATTTGAATTTGAACCACTGATCCAAAAGATCTACCTTAAAAAAATTTGTTAGCGTTTTCGTTCAAAACCAATTGTTTTCCTAAAACTTTCTAATACTCGTAACTCTGTGAAAATTTTTTTCTTCTTGGAACAAATAAATACTTGTCTCTTTAATTGTCCTAAGAAACAATAAAAAGCATGTTAAGGAGGTTTATCCAAAAATCAATTTTCTACAGATTCTTATAAAATTTTAATGACATATTAAGGATGCTAATACCCTCAAGCGGTTCTTATTCTATCAAACCATGATAGTAAATATTTTTTTAATTTTATTTCTTTTTATAATTTGATTTCTAAATAGTATTTTGTAGTTAAAATCATTACACAAACAAATTTTATTGAAAAAAAAAAAAAAAAATCCGTTGAAAATTTTAAGCTGTTAAAATTTCTTCTTTCTGATTATTTAAAAAAAATGAAGAATTACTAACCTTGAATAACATTTTATTAACAACGGTAAGGTAAATTAATTAAATATTGTTGTAAAAGTTGTATTATATTACAGGTTAAAATATATTAGTTTTTTTAAAAAAATCGTAGAACCGTGTTTTTTTAATTAATTAAAATATAGTCATTTTGCGCGTTTTGTTACTGTTTCCATGTAAAAGTCCCAACTTTATAAAATATCTTAAAAACAGAACGGTAAAATTCAATAAAATTTTAACAGTACATATAGAGTAATGCATTTAATATGTCATTAATTAATTAATTTACCGTACCGTTGTTAAGAAAATGTTATTCAAGGTTAGTAATTCTTCACTTTTTTTAAATAATCAGAAAGAAGAAATTTTAATAGCTTGAAATTTTCAACGGAAAATTTTATTTTTCAATAAAATTCGTTTGTGTAGGGGTGACCGGGGCGCCAGTGGGTCCAGGGGTAGATTGGGTCATTGCAGTTTACTCAAATGTTATTAGTCGAATTAATTCATCTCGACAGAAAAATTATTTTACATTGTGAAATGCAAGTTTGTGCCAAGTTTCATTATTATATCATCATTTATGTGGAGTAAATGTAAGAAAAACTAATTTTGATACTCCTCAGTAAATTTTTAAACACTGGGTTGTTTTGTAATATTTGCCTAAATAATAGTTTTAGAAAAAATAGTTTTATCAAATTTTGATCTTTGAATAGTTGCTTTTAAAGAACAATGAAGACATTTTAATTTATATTTACAGTATCGATAGAAAAAAATCAAATATTTAAAAAACACTGGCGGGGTCAGTGGGGTCGTTTTATACTACATTAATAAACTACATTAATTTATTTAAATTTCACTTTTGGTAATTTATTTCAGTCAATGAACACTAATAATAATACTTTTTAACAATTAGGAATTAAAAAATACGTTTTTTCAATATGATCAATTTTTTTATTTTACAATCTTATACTTTCACTGCTCTAATTTAAATATATTTATTTTTCAATTCCTTTTATTATAAAATAACCTTAAAAACTAAGTTTATTATATAAAGTAATGTTTTAACATTTAAACAGTAACATTTTAATCATGACCCAATCTGCCCTGGGCCTGAGCGGGTTGGGTCACTTTGGAATTTTCCAAAAACAATGCTCCCCAAAAAAAAACTAGAAGTAATAATGGGACTTTTTCTTTTTTAAATGAAAGCTGAAATGTTAGAGCAGTTTTCCTGTATACGATAAGGTTTTGATAAATTGAATATTAACGAAATTAAACAACGAAGAGTGAAAAATGGCCCAACTAGCCCCGGTCTCCCCTAATGATTTTAACTACAAAATACTATTTAGAAACCAAATTATAAGAATAAATAAAATTAAAAAAATATTGACTATCATGGTCCAATATGAGAACCGCTTAAGGGTATAAATGTCCTTAAACATGATTTGAATTGGAAACAGCCTAGATTGAAAATTAGACGAAATGTTAATATTAGTAAATTAAAATCATGCCAATTTCGATGCAATAAGTTTGAATAAATTGTGCATTACGTCAATTGATATGTGTTGAAGATTAATGCGTCCCGAAGTTTAATTTCACAATTTTGTTATTACCTTCATTTGGAAAGACGACAACTTGATCTGTTTTTCCGTAAAAGCTCTCGGCTGGTTTCTCCGGTTCAAGGGGCTCGCCAGGTCGAAGTTCAAGCACGTGTCCGTTTATCAGTGGCTTGGGCAAGGTCGACAGAGACAGCGACACTTCTGGTGGCTTGGACAGCCTAAGCTTCTTGAGAATCTGTTGCTTCACGTACTCGACTCTAAGCTCAGTTAGAATCGGATCATATTCAATAATTGGAATCTTGTTTTGAGCACAGCCCGAGCATTCACTCTCATCTGAATTGGAGTCTGGATAGAAAGTGGACCAGACACTTTTCAATGGATTGCTCATCCCTGGCCACCCTCCTTGTGTGCAGGCCAGGCCAGCGAGAAGAATCAAGAGCGTCAGGTCACGCTGCATCTTTTTCTCCTGAAGGCAGGCCCTATTATGTGACTCTTATCAGCCAGGTCGGCGAGTTGTTAGGTAACGCTGAATTCAAATGTCAAAGCTTCTCCACCATAATTATTAAAAGTCCGTATTTGTCCACTCATCCGACTATTGGTATCACCTAGATTTAAACTAGACTGATGACCAGGGTGTGTCTTTCAGGAAATTTTGAATTAACGAATTTTGCAACACTGTTGTTCCATCAGTTGTTTGACAAAGTTTCTCTATAGAGGTATCAATCTGGGATCTTAGATTCTTGCAAGATGACGATTCTATTGATTTGATTATGATTTAGATCGATAGAGGTATGGATTTTTGTCTTTGGGGAAACTGGTAGTCACTAACGCGAACGTTGATGAAGACTGGAGGTGATGTGTGACGATGGACCAGTGATGTAGTATACTGGGCTCGAGTAACCTTTGCCCCGGAGCTGGGGCCAGCGCGGATTGGACGACGAACATTCATATCAGTAACAGAAGCACGCACTACGAACATGCTGCCGGGTGGTTAACCGTGTTGATTTTCATAGTTGGCCGATTCTTACGCTCCGTCTCACCAGGTTAACTTTGAAGGCTAATTGCTCCAAGGGCTGATGAAAATTTTAAAAGACAATTTCCTTAGAGTCGCGCAATCAAACGATTTTATCAATAGACCAGTTGCTTATCGGTTCTCATTTCTTTTTAATTATGTAAGTCCGATTTATTATCGCATTATTAGTAGTACCGACACAAGAGTGATTTCGTTTCATCAATCAATTCTTGGAATGACTGCTGCTAGGCTTGTTGAAAAATTCACTTGCTTGATGTGATGAAACATTTTGCTTATTTCTTGTTTAATGTACAGCTTGACAGTATTCGGTGATTTAAAAATTGGTATTGAATTATTGCTGCGGTAAAATTAATGGTAAATGATAGTAAAACGAAATTGTATTTTTATAATCAAGCAGATACTTTTGATGGAGATTTTAGTATGAAAAATTTTATGATGCTGCGTGCGTTAGAGATATTCGGTGTTAGGTTTAGGGTTCGCATCCATAGATTTCTAATTTTTTACACTCAAAAAAGTTTCTGGTTAAAATTTCTGGTTAATGTAATCAGAATTTCTTGTTTGGTGTATTTATATATACTAGAATTTTCTTTTTAACAGAATTTTAAGTTATTTGTGGGAAATGTACACTTCTTTGGGGGCATTTATCATTTCTTTATTTATCCCTTTGTTTAAGGATGTTTAACCCATTGAAATAATCTCAAACTAGAAAATGTCCTTCTATATAAAATAAAAATATTAAAACTGATTTCACCCAATTTTGAAAGACTCAGTTATTGTTAGTTACCGCCCCTATCGGTTACTTTAGGAACTATTCAATATACAATGGAGTTCATGATTTTTTCTCTAGTTCTATTACTAGCACCTCATACGAGAATTGACAACATTTTGACCGTCTAACATATTTCTAGACGACTCAGTAGTTTTAGTGAGTGAAAATAAATTGTTTAAGCTTGAAGTTAACACACTTTTAATCGTAACAACACTTCTGAAACAAACTTTTATTGTAAAACCAAATTCGACTGTCTTTGAATAAACTCTCTGTCAGCGGCCATATTTGTTTTGAACAGGTGGCGCCTCACTGCCCGTGGTGGTAGTTTTTTTTGCCAATACATTACTCAAAAAACAATTAGTTTGAGACCAAATGTGTTATCAAATAATAACTGTTTAACATTTTGTGTTTTTTCTTTAAAGTTTGTGAATAATTTTAATTTTTATCTAATTTTGATAAACAGTAGCTCGTTTTAATCTTTAAAACAAGTCTGTTTGTTGGATTTTGGTTAAACATTTTTATTTAAAAATACGTAATAGTAAAATTTTATTCATTTAGTAATTTTTTAACAAAATATTAACAAAATTAAACGAACAATCTAGTAGAGAATGTTTCAAAGATTAAAATGGGATACTATTTGTCAAAATCGGATGAAAGTTACAATTGTTCGCAAACTTTAAAAAAAAAAAAAAATGTAAATAATTATTGTTTAGTAACAAATTTTGGATCTACCTAATTTTTTTGGAAAAATGTACAATTGTGTCTTTCAGAATTGGATAAAATCAATTTTAATAACATTTTTCTTTTATGTGAAAATCCATTTTTTAGTTTGAGGTTATGTCAAATGGTTTAACATCGATTTTTTCTGAAAACTTTCTACCGTGTAATTTTGAAACTATTTTAACCAGAAATTTTATTAAGCAGAAAAATCAACCAGAATGATTTAACTTATGGCTGTAATTGTTTTAAATCACTTTGATTTAAATAATGAATTAAATTATTTGGCATTTGCATTAAAATCATGATTTAAACAAAAAAAACTTTACAAATATCCGGATGTCTAATATTGAATGTAAAAAATCGCAAACCATAAAAAAAACCCCCAAAATTTGTAGATGAATCATGAAAATAGTATTACATTTTTATATCTTTAAGTCATTATAATTTAAATAAATTCCAAACGACAATTAACTCATATTCCAATTTATTCAAACTTTTAAATTTCAATTAATTCAAATTTAAATGCATATTAATTAAAAGTTATTAATTATATTCCATATTCACAATAATCCATTTTTTAATTCCTACAAGATTTCTAAGAGATTTCACTTTTTCGAAACTGTTCAATTTTCATCTTATAATTTCTTATTTTTACAATAATTTAAGATTTTTTCTTATTTTACTTTTGATATTTTCTTTTGTACCTATTTGTCTTTTTATTTTAGGATTTTCGTTAATTTTCTTCTTTTTATGCAAATTATTTAATATTATTTTACACAATTTTGTTATTATAACATTCACTTAACTTATTATTTAATTGATTTTCTTAATTATTATTTCCATATTTTTAAAAATAAATATATACGCTGATTTTTTTGTAAATTTATTCAATTTGTTTTTACATCTTGTCTATTTTTTGCAAACTTACTTATTTTTTCATAAAGTTTTTAGATTTTCTTCATTTTTCTAGATTTCTTATTGAACTTGTTTTAAATTTAATATTATAAAAATATTATTTTTGCTTAAATTGCCTAAACTTTTTTATTTTTGAAGGATTTTTCAATTTTCTTTATGGAATTTTTATTTCCCTTTTCATAATTTTTTTTTTATATTAATTCTAATTTTTTAGTAGATTTTTAGCAAATTTTTTTGTTTCTTTAACTTTTTACATTTTTTACAGTTTGTCAGATTAAGAAAAAAATAATTCTCTATTTTCTTTCTATTTATTTAATTTTCTTGTTTTTTTACAATTTTCTTATTTCTTCCTAGCATTTTAATTTATTCTTCAATTTTTATCATCTTTTTTCTATTTCTTAGGAACGTTTTTTCTTTTTTTAAATTGTTTAGTTTTTATACGACTTTTTGAAAACATTTATTCGATGCTTTTATCTACATTTTTTAAATTTCTCATGTTTCTACTTTTTTGAAGAATTTTATTCTTTTATTTTATATTATGTAAATTTAGTCTTGTACTATACATAATTTCTTATTTTAAAATCGTTCTTCTATTTCATAAAATTTTTTTTCTTTTGAAATTGTTTTAAATTTTCCAAAATTTTATTCATTCATTTTTTCTTAATTCTTTGTAAAATAATTCTCTAATTTTTCTAATTCTAAATTTCTTTAATTATATGTTCTGATTTATTTTTTTAATTAAAAAAAATGGCCGTAAATAGTTTAATTTTTTGAAAAAAAAGTTCTATACTCTATATTTTTATGTCATTGTTTCATTCTTGTGTGTTTTTTTTTAATTTTTCTTTATTTCGTTAATAATGTTCATTATTTATTTTAATTAAAGGAGTTTTCTCATTTTTTTAATATGTGACGCTCCGCGAGAGAAGGAACCTATCGCGGAAAAAATCAATTTTCATTTTTTTATGCTAAAAGATAGTTTTTGAGTTGTTCTTTCATTTCCATGTTTCAAAAAAAATTTTATTGAGTACACTTTTTGTTATAATGCTTCAAACCTAAGCGTGCTAAGTGTATCGCATTTTTTGAATTTTCTTTGAACGACCGTCTCGTGAAATTGATTTTTATTGTTTTCATTTTTTTATGGTAATTGATACTTTTTGAGTTGCTTTTTTGGTTCCAAAAATCAAAATTTGATTCCTGCAATTAGTTTTCTTGTTATGAAGCTTCAAACATAGGTATGTTAAACGTCTCGATTTTTCTTCCTTCTCTTTGCCTATCCGTCCTTTAAAGTTTGCTTTCTCAGCGATAGGTCCCTTCTCTCGCGGAGCGTCACATATACTGTTTTCTTATCTTTTTACGTTTTTATGATTTATTACTTTTTCGTTGCTTTTACCTAATTTTCTTAATTTTGCAATTGTATGAATTTTAAAATATTTTTTGAAATTTTCTCTCTTATTCGATATAGGATTTGTTTTTTGATTAAATGTTTTATTTTTCATTATTTTTTAAAAAAATCATGATTTTTATCTGCCTTGATTTAACCAGATCTTTCTAGTCTTATTAATAATTTTTTATGGTTAAAATAAATAGAAATTTTTTAACCAGATGGATATGGTAACTTTAATTAGAGCTTTTTTGAGTGTAAAATATGTAAAAATATAAGTATAGGTAGTAATTAATTTGAAATATTTATAAATATTGCAGGAATGCTACAAAATGATAAATATTTCATTTAATTGTAAAATTGATTAATATTGATTGGTATTTAAAAGTCCACTAAAAAATTCCATTTTTTAAGTATCTGTGTCAAAGAAAATTGTTGCTTCTACAAGAAGAAGTATTTTATTCCAACATGTAAAGAAAATGTAAAAATACTAAAAAGAAAATAAAATAAGTCAATTTCAATTTGTTTTTAAACAAAATTGTTGAAAAGACCTTAATATTTCAAAATTAGGTGAAATCAATTTTAATTATATTTTATTTTTTCTGAAAAATCACTTTCTAGATTAAGGTTATGTTAATGGGTCCAACATCCTTAATAAGTTTTGATTAAAGATTTTGCCTTTTTTTTCTTGTAATATTGAGGTCGAAATAATTAATCGTGTTAAATATTGTCATTGAAGGTAATGAATTGTAATTTTATAAACCTACATGAAAATAATTTTATTTTTGTTATTTTTTATAAATCATCTTGTGAATTCACATGTCTTTGGTCACGTAGACCAAGCTCATTGATGTTCTTTGAACTCTCTCTGTCAGTTAACAATATTTTAGCTAGAGTTGAAACACAAGTGATTTATTCCAATTGACAAAATGCATCTAAATTCTAACTAAAAAAATTATATTTTTAAAACGCAAAATACTTGATGTGGAAAACAATAAAAATGACCATTAATTGTTATAAAAACAAAGACTTCAAAAACCCAGAATTTTATTTATTTTTATTTTGCATATTTCAAAGCTTTTATACTTAAATCGTTTTTATAAAATTATTAAAAGATAAGTACAGTTCATAAAAGGTTGAAACAGTATAAAATTTCATGCATTTTTACTGGCCTGATTTGCTTCTGTTTTTTCGTTATTAAATTTACTTTGAAAACCAACTTATTTTTTAATAAAATGTTGGTCCTACTGTTCCTTTTATCTAGAATGATTTAAAAATTATTTTTATTCATGATTGATCTATATTCGACATCTGCGACTATTTTTATATTTAAATTTCCTCTTTTTGTAAAATTAGTCTAAGTCATAGTCCCTTTATTTATTGTTATTAATTCTCAGTTGCAGCATGTGCTTATCAAATTGATAGATTGATGTTGGGAGTATAAATTATAATTTTCTCTGAAAAACGACTGTTTTCTGAATCGCAATTTCAGTATTATTTTTTGGTACATCAGAATTTTGCTATACCTTTTTTTTCTCCAGAGGCCATTTCTTATCAGTAAGGATTATCTTTCGTTGGTCCCTCGCGAGTTGGGTATACGTTCCTCGAACTCTTTTCCTCGTTCTGATCTATATCTTATCCACGTCTTCTATTCGAGGCTCCATCTTTTCCATTTTTCAAACAATACAAGAAATAAAATAGAATGGTATTGTTTACCTTGAGTTTTCACTATTCGGAAAAGTTAATTAAATTTTCAAATTTAACATTTTACAAAAAACGAGCCAGTATCATTTTGACACATGACTTAATTTTAGATTGTTATATTGTACAGAATGGAAATGTTATATTGTACAACTGCTAAATGATATTTTGTACAATTTTGAAAAATGAATTTGTTATTTTGTACAATTCTTTAAAAAAGCTAAAATATTGTACTTCCAATGTTTTATTGCTTTTTTAAAAAATTGTACAAAATAACAAATTCATTTTTCAAAACTGTACAAAATAACATTTAGCAGTTGTACAAAATAACATTTCCATTCTGTACAATATAACAATCTAAAATTAAGTCATGTGTCAAAATGATACTGGCTCCAAAAAACGAACGAAGTTTTAAGTAAATTAATATTTAATCAATATAATAGTAATTAGTTTATACTTAATAAAAGTATATTAGATACTTAATAAAATAAAAAATAAATAATTGAGAGGCTTCTTTCAGGCAACGTTGGGGTCGGAAGGGTTAAGAAAATAATTTACAATATTCTCTTCGTTATACAGATTAGTTCTCTTTAATTAAAAATATTCATCTACTATTTAAAGAAGATCCTCTTATAGGTGGATATTTTCAAATGGAGGGAAATTAATGAAGAGAATTTATGTCGTGATAAAATATTGTCGATCAATACTAAAGAAAATTTATTTTAATTTATTTATATTCATTGTTTAGTTATTTTTTTAAATTATTTTTATCGCTATTAATTATTATTTAATTTTATTCTAAAGTTCATGATCCAATGCAAAATGCATTTGTAGAAAAACAAATTTCTCTCAATGTAAGAACTGTAAAATAATTTTGAATTTTCGAAAAAAAACTTAGTAAATAATTAATTTTTAAATAAAATAATTTTCTAGTCACAATTCATGTTTGTTCTTCGATGATTTTAAGTTATTTTTGTTTACTATTGCTTTTCATAAATTTATTTTTAAAATATCTGTATTGACAATACTTCAGTAATTAATTTATCAAAGTGTTGATTTGTTTTCTTTTGTCAATGAAAGCAAATAATTTGCTAAACTGTTACTGAGTTCGATTGACAACGACCAACGAATGACAATTACTGTTTGTTAGAGACGGCGTGTCTGGCACGTGAACTCGATCTCTCTTTATTAATTTGTCAAAGTAACAAGTCGTTAATGCTTTCGATTATTGGACTAAATTAACTTTCGCCAGGTCCACTGTAAAAAGAGAATCTTAATTATGACGTGTCTTAAATTCAGCAAGGCCTGCTATATTAGCCGCAGGTCAAGAAAAAACTGAAAATCAGGGAAAAGTCAGGGAGTTTTAAAAAAAAATTTTAATTCAGGGAATTTTTTCTTAAAGGGACCATAATTAAAAATTCATGATTTTATTAATTTAAATTCCTAATAAACTAACAGGTTGGCATCTTGACCGGGAAATGGTCGGGTTTGTTACTAAACCGGAAATTTCTTCATCGATTCTTTCATTCTCTCTAAATCTGAAATAGTTAAAAACTACTATTTAGGGGTTAAAATCGTGAACGAGTTTTCTCTTTTTCAATTAGTAAAAAATAACTAATTAAGTAGTAAAAAATAACTAATGTAATTAGTAAATATAAATCTACTAATTCTTTTAGTAGTTTAACATAACCTAAAATCACTTTGGCTAATTAAATTAGTAGTTTTTCATTAAATTATTAGTAAAAAAAATTACTATTTGACATTGTAAACGAGTTTACACTCTGCTCTCTAAATCTGAATAAGTAGTTTTCTACTATGAATTAGTCAAATTCATGGCTCATTTTTCTCTAATTCATATAGTAGAAAACTACTAAATCTTAGTAGAAAACTACTAATTCTTAGTAAAAAACTACTAATTCTTAGTAGAAAACTACTAATTGAAATAGTGAAACTGTACTTTTAAAAAAAGTAGATTTTTTTACTAATTTCATTAGTAGTTTTCTACTACAAAATTAGTAGTTTTCTACTAAAAATTAGTAAAATTCTTACTATTTTAATAGTAGCTCACTTTTCGCTAATTCACTAGTAGAAAACCACTAATTCAGATTTAGAGAGTGAAAATAGTAGTTTTTAACTAATTCAGATTTAGACAGTTCCTTCATTCATTCTTTGTCTGTTCACATCTGAAGTTTGTCACATAGATATTTTTTGTTTTAAATCATACACTTTTAAAAAATGCATTTAAATTGATTAAAATTTATAAATATCAGTTCAAATAATTTTAGTTTCATAAATGAATAAATCTATAATTTTTTTTATAATTTTCAACAGTTTTCAATATACAATTATTCTCTTTAAATTTTATAATTATTCTTTAATTTTTTAAAATTATTTTGTTCCGTTGTCGATTATTCTCGCCAGTTTTAAAATTTTTCTTTCGATTGTCAATTATTTTCCTCATTCCTTAATTATTTTCTTTAATATTTAATTATTTTACAATCAGTCATTTTGCAATTTTTCCTTCATTGATCAACTATTTTCTTACAAATTATTTTCTTCAATTTATTGCTTTAATTTTTAGTTATTTTCTTCAATTCTCAATTATTTTCTCCAATTTTAAATTTCAATCTTCGTTTTTCATTATTTTATTCAATATTCTAACATTTTCTCAATTATTAACTATTTTCTTAAAATTTCAATACAATTCTTCAATTTTTAATTGATTTCTTTAATTTGCATTTATTTTCTACACTTTTTTCATAATTTTCATCAGTTTTCAATTGACAACTTATTATTCTTCTTTAATTTTTCGATTAATCATTAATTTAAAAAAATATTTTTTTCGAGTGACGATTAGTCTCACCATTATTTACGTCATTTTTCAAATATTTTCTTGAATTTATCAATTATTTCCGTTTTTAAACTATTTCCTTCAATAATTAATTATTTCGAACAATTTTTTTCAATTTTCAATTATTAACTTAAAATTTTATGACTATTCTGTGACTTTTTAAATTATTCTGTTCGTTTTTGTCAATTTAGCCATTTTTAGAATTATGTTTTTAACCCTAGAAGGACTAACTTACTTTTCTCACCCTCTAAGGACTAACTGGGGTCCTTTGTTCCCCCAGATTTTAAACGTGTATATAAGATTTGCATTTTACCAAAAACAGCTTTTATATAGTGAATTTTTCTCGTTTTTTATTAAGGAAGAAGATGGTGTAATTTATTTTTTAATACAATAAAAACAAATCTAAAAATATTGTAAAAACAAAAAAAAAAAAGAACCAAATTTTCTCAAAATTGGCATTTTTTACAAAAAATATCGTAGTTTTTCAACAAATTGACCAATTTAGAAAAATCCTGTGGATTTTAAAAGCTGAATAGACATGTTTGAAGAAATTTTTATGGACCTTTGAATTATTTGAAAAAAGTATAATTATTTGAATAGATGAAATTCCAATAGTTAATAAAAAATTACGCATGTGAAATTTACCAAAATCAACTATAAAAAAATTTTATTTCTACTCAAAATATTTCTTTTTTTTAAAAATACTTGTTTTTACAAGTATAGTCATTACATTTTTGCTTTGTAGGTTCAATTAAACCGTCTTAATAAAAAAACAGAAATTTATTATCCTGACTTTTTTGAAACGTAAAGGACTAACTGGGGTATTTTGGGACCCCAGACTTACTTTAACTGCATACTGAAGAGAGACTTGCGCACGCAATTCGCGCTAACCTACTAAAATCAACTGTCAGGTTACTAAATTGAATTATGGTTAGGGTCCCCAACCGAAATTGCCACTGTATGGGTCAGGAGCCTACTTTAAATTTCGCGTGGGGTACAAAAGGACCCCAGTTAGTCCTTCTAGGGTTAATTGTCAATTATTTTCGTCACTTTGTAATTTTTTTTCAATTATCAATTATTTTTTTAAATTTTAATTCAAGTCTTCAATTTTCAGTTTATTTCTTAAATTTTTTATTATTTTCTTCAATTTCAATTATTTTTTTTGGACTTACAATTATTTGCAACAGTTATTCTTATAATTTTTTCAACTATTTTGTTTAAATTTAATATTTTTTGTTTAATTTTTTCAATTATTTTTTTCAGTTGTCTATTAATTTAGACATTTTTCGAATTTTGTTTTCAATTGACAATTATTTTCGTTATTTCTCTCATATTTTCTTGAATTTTTCAATTATTCTTGTCATTTTTCAACTATTTCCTTCAATAATTAATTATTTTTCGCAATTTTCAATTGTTTCGTACAATTTTTTCAATCTTCAATTATTCTTCGATTTTTTGAATTATTTTGTTCGTTTGTGTAAATCTAGTGATTTTTTGAATTTTGTTTTTAATTGTCAATTATTTAAGTCAGTTTGTAATTTTTTTTTCAATTATCAATTATTTTTTTAAATTTTATTTAATTCTTAAATTTTCTATTTATTTTCTCAATTTTTTATTATTTTCTTCAATTTCAATTTTTTTTTTCGATTTGCAATTAGGGGAGAGTGGCCATCAATGTACCGGCTTTTTTTCAAGGTCATAGTACTTATTGAATTTCACCAATTTCAAGCACTTTTTTGCATCAATATAAAACTACAACACTTATCTAGGTAATGCACACATATTATACACGATTTATTTTGATTAAATAATAAAATTTAGGATTTTTTTAAAGTAACCAGCTATTTTCATTTTCAACAACCTGGGTACACAATGAACCACCTCTATAAAAACACTAAAAATGTTCAACAATAATAATATTGCAATTTTCACTTTGTAAAAAAACTTATTTTCTATCAAATACTATAAAAAATTGTTACTTAACATTTTTTAATTGATAATGTATAACATAAATATACCTCAAATTTAAGTCAACTAGCTAAAATGGCATTTTAGTTTTGCTATGTTGAGAAAAGTACCGATAACAATCACTGTAACATGCTGTACGCATGCCTAGTTTTATAATCAAGCATACCACTCTGGAAATCGAAAACACTGAAATTCCAGGTGGTTCATTGTTCCCCGGTACATTGAATCAACATGACATTTGCAACAAAAATGGTTTTTTATAACTTAATCCAATATTTCAAAATCATTATCTCATTAGAATATTGTAGTTAAGGCCCAAAACAAAATAAATCGTAAGTACATTTATTTTTAAATGGCCTTATTTCAATTAAAAAACGTGTTTGTATTTTAGGTAAATTTTTTCTTCAGTACATCAAAAACAGTTTTTTCCAGTTTTCTCTGTAAAGAATAGATCCACACGTCTCAAATTTATGGACGTAGTGTGTTTACGCAAACTTCATTTATATTTAAAATTAGGAGAATTTTTATTTAATTGTTTCTGAGAAAATTGAAATGGTTCATTGAAAAAACTGGTACATTGATGGCCACTCTCCCCTATTTGCAACAGTTATTCTTATAATTTTTCAACTATTTTGTTTAAATTGAATATTTCTTGTTAAATTTTTTCAATTATTTTTTCAGTTGTCTATTTTATAAATTTTTGTTCAATTATCAATTACTTTTTCAAATTTTAATTTAATTTTTAAAATTTCAATTTATTTCTGCAATGTTTTATTATTTTCTTCAATTTCAGTTTTTTTTTCGATTTGCAATCCAGTTTGTTTTGTTTGAAATTTTTCAATTATTCTCGTTATTTTTCAGTTATTTCCTTCAATTTTTAATATTCAATTATTTCCTACAATTTTTTCAAATTTCAATTATTATCTATTTATTTATTTTATACATATACTGCAAAAACACAAAAATGCGCCCTAATAATAATTTATTATTATTATTATTATTATTTATTATCTTAAAATTTAATAATTATTCTTTGATTTTTTAAATTATTTTGTTCATTTGTGTATTAATATAGACATTTTTAAAAAATTTTTTTCATATGTCAATTATTTACGTAATTTTGTTATTTTTTATTCAATTTTATCAATTATTTTTTAAAATATTAATTTAATTCTTAAATTTTCAATTGATTTCCTCAATTTTTTATTATTTTCTTCAATTAAAATTATTTTTTTTCGATTTTCAACTTATTTGTTCTATTTGCAATTTTTTCGCAACTGTTATTCCTATAATTTTTCAAATATTTTGTTTAAATTTAATATTTATTGTTTAGTTTTTTAAACTATTCTTTTCAATTGTGTAACTGTTGTGTAGCCAGTTTTCGAATTTTGTGTTCAACTGGCAATTATTTTCGTCATTTTTCACATATATATTCTTCAATTTCGTAATTTTGATTATTTTTGAATTTGCAGAAATTTGTAGTTTTAAATGACCAACAATAAGGCAAAGTTTATTAATGTTGCTAGTGGAATTATAATACCTAATTCTTTTTAAATGTTTAAGATAAATTATTGTCCAAAAATTTAGACTTTAATTTTAATATTTTGTGATAAATTCTGAAACTGTAATTTTTCATATTGAATGAAAATGTTTAACGCTTTGAAACCTTAACAGTTACTTCTTAGCATTAATTTACATTTTTTTTTTTGTAATTTAATTATAGAGAAACGTGCACAGAGAACGTCCTGTAATTTTCTCAAATCGTTCAGAACTTTAGAAATTATCATTTTTGTCAATAATTCAGGGTGCTCTGACTTCTTAATAAAATAATATTGATATTTTTCTCTGGTAGCTTTGTATTAAGTTGATTAATTTCGTAGGCCGCGATGAAGTCGCAAAGATTTCTCCATGTTCTAAAGGTCAAATTTCGTTGGAATTGTATCTTAAACATTGTTTTCCTCCTTTGTTACCAACAAGTGTAATTCTTACAAGCAAATGCAAGCCAACTGTCTTTAACCGCACATGTGATGCAAAAATGTTGGTTGATAAGGTAATCACTATCTAAGGAAATAGTAGAATTAATTAAACGATTGTTAAGAGAGCGAAACATTGTGAATATAATGTATTTATTGACTTAATGAGCTCTCAATCATTCTCCCTTAAATGCAATTACTTCAAATTAAAATTAACGTCAAAATGTTTCATAAATAAAAAAATATCAATATGTAGAAGAAAATTTTGTTTACCATGATTTTTTTTTCAAAACATTTTTTTCAGCAAAATCTATTTTTGTAAAAATGTCCCTTCGTTCCTTTCCGGTAGCAACTATTCGGCTCTGCTCTTTCTGCAGAGATTGTATGAACATAAATCAGTAAAGAATATGGCAAAAAGTTTTTAGGACGCGCATCAATATTATTTTATAAAAGTTTTTTTCGTTGTTATAAGCGAAAGGTCGATTTCCATATGCTTAATGTTGGATTCCTTGACCTCTTATTCTCGATCGACTCAAGGTTCTTCAATTTTAAACGCTTACATTGTGATCAAACTATCACTCTCTTGATATTGTATGTGTCTGGAAAATCTATCTCTACATTTATCACGTGACACTGTCAATACTTTTCTTGTTTCTTTTCGACTTAAAAACTTTTCTTGTGTCAAATTTTCTTTTGCCAGTGTTGGAAGTCTTTTAACGCAATTGAGAAACATCGATGGAAGATTGAATAATAAAAGTTCAAATTTTAAAAGTATTCCTCGAGTTTAGCTCGGTTGCAATGAAAGTTTTCTGGGAGTTTCAAGTCTGCGTAAGAAACTTCATTTTCGCTTGAAAATTGTAGTTCAAAATTATCCCAGCAACTACTGCGACTTTTAATTATGAATAATGATGCAGCAATAGCCGTCGGTGAAATATAATCGTGAAACCACATTACTGTAAAGTTTAATGCATCTCGTTAAAGCAGAACCTTTCGCAAAAGCAAAAGCAGGCGGATGAAACGATTACAATTTTATTTCAGGGGCGAGTATATTTATTAAACTTAATTTTAACAGCGGAAAATTAAAAATATTAGCCATTTTCTCTTCTTAAATTAAAATTGTTTGCAAATTGAGTGCTTTTCTTAATTATCTACTTTACATTATGAAAAAAGCTCTTATTTTTTCTTTACTATTATTCCTCAACATTATAAGTATTGAATAATTTTCGTTTGAAATCTTTCTTAGGCTTAATTCAAATAACAAAATTTAATTTGATTTAAATTGAATAAAGCATAAAGCTGTTTTAGCATAATTTAATGATTTAAAAACGTTTGCGATCACCCCCTAAATTGGCAGAAATTCCAATTTTCAGTACAAAAAAATACTAAAAATCAAACTAAAGCCCAGACCAAATTTTTAACCATCTGACTTAAAACAATATGTGCCTAAAGAATGTAAAAAAACTTTGGAACCGATATCGCCCCCAAAACATCCCCAAACCACCCCCTAAATTTACAAAAATTCCAATTTTCAATACAAAAAAATACTAAAAATCAAACTAAATCCCAGACCAAATTTTTTATCGCTCTGATAAAAATCATAAGAACTTAATATTTGTAAAGCAAATAAGAAATGGAAAAAGCTGGAAAATTTGCATTTCTTTTAATTTAGCGGGTATTAAAATTTAAATTTTAGGGAGTTGTAATTGTAACAAGACCGGAATTTTATAATTTTTTCTTTTTTTAAGTTAGAATGTGGCTAGATCAAATTTGTATTGTTTTAAATGGTATTTAAAATAAGAATGTATTTTCCAGATTAAGGTTTTTTTTTTAATATAGGTTCGGAACGTTAATTTTAAATTATTGAAAATTTAGTCTTTGATAGATGGATTCATTTAAGGGTAGAATCCTATTTTGCAAATATTAAAAAATTAATAGTTTTAAATGACTATGCATTGAAAATTGAAGAAATAAGAATTTAAAGAAATTTAATTTTTGATTGATTGACTTGAAATTTAATACAAATTTATATTGAATTTTAAATTTTATTTATGTACTTAAATTTTTACGAATTAAATTTTGATCTGATATACATTCAGATTAGTTAGATCCTGGATTTTTTAAACTTGGATTGGTTAGAAAAATTAGAGAAACTAAACTGGGATCAATTAAATTTCTATTCAGAAAGGTGGATAATAGATTCTTTATTTCATGAATAAATTTAAACTTAACTTTAATTTAACTTAAATTTAAATTTAACTTCTCTTGCTTTGTATAATTAAAAAATGAGTAATTTATTGTAATTTTTATTGCAATTTTTTTTGCATGATTATAATCTATTGCATCCTCTGTGAGGAAGCAAATTAGTTTGATTTCATGGAAGCAAAATGTTCATGTATGAACATAATTTTCACTTGGTTTATGTTGCTGTAAAATTTCATACATAAATTTTCTCCGTGCATTCTTTAATTTTTTTATTTATAATTCTTAATTTTCAATAATTTAATAATCTGAGGACAGAATTAAAAAATTCAAAAGACTATATGACGGACAATTTTTAGTTTTTAATCGATTTTTATAAAAATTTGCATCAAACAATTTATTTGGTTTCTTGTTTTAATTGTTTAACTTTATTAAATGAAAAATAAAAAATGACACACTTTTTTCTGAACGAATTACAAAATCCATTGAATTCGGTTTTCATGTTGGAAGTGGGATCTCAAAGAGCACATATCCAGATCGCTGGATACTTAGAATGCTCATGATGAAGATTCTTCCTGTCGTCAACACGACAGGAAAATCCGTGTGGATTTTCCACGTTCGTGAAATTCTTATCATTGTGGCTATGAAGGTAGGAAAGAGAGGAAATCCTGTCTCTCATACCTTCTCTCCAGTTAAGGACATAATAAATCTCGTTTATAACTTCTCTCTCTCTCTCTCTCTCTCTCTATATATATATATATATATATATATACTTTCTTCTAATCGATTTACCACTTTGTCGTCTCGATCTTCAATTTCACTAATTATCCTTTTGAAAAACAAAATTAATTAAAATGCAAATTAATATTAAAGAGTTTGAAATAAATCTATTAAAGGTGATTCTAATAAAAAGCTATTTAAAAAATCATATAAAAAGCTCCCTTTTAATTTTTAATCGTTTTATATGGTTATAAAAAATGAGCGAATAAAAAATTCGAAAGTTTTCTTTTATAGGGGAGACCGGGGCTAGTTGGGTCAGGAGTAGAGTGGGTCATTGCAGTTTACTCAAAGGCTATTAGTCGAATAAATTCCTCTCTACACAAAAAATTATGTTACATAGTGAGATGCAAGTTTGTGTCAAGTTTCATTATTATATCATCATTTATGTGGAGTAAATTTAAGCAAAACTAATTTTGATACTCAAAAGTAAATTTTTACTTAGTTGGTTTTTTTGTTATATCTTCCTGAGTAATAGTTTTAGAAAAAGTTTAATTATCAAATTTTGATCTTTGAATACTTCCTTTTAAAGGACAATGAAGAGATTTTAATATATATTTGCAGTATCGATAGAAAAAAATCAAATATTTAAAAAACACAGGCGGGGTTAGTGGGGTCGTTTTGACCGGGGTTAGTTGGGTCGCCCAAATGCATGAGGAATCTACTATATACTTATACTACATTAATAAACTACATTAATTTATTTAAATTTTACTACCAGTAATTTATTTTAGTCAATTAACACTAATAATAATACTTTTTAACAATTAATTAGGAACTAAAAAATACGTATTTTCAATATGAGCAATTTTTTTATTTTATAATCTTATACTTTCACTGTTCTAATTTAAATATATTTATTTTTAAATTTCTTTTATTATAAAATAACTTTAAAAACTAAGTTTATTATATAAAGTAATGTTTTAACATTTAAACAGTAACATTTTAATCATGACCCAGTCTGCCCCGGGCCGGGGCGGTTTGGGTCAGTTTGGATTTCTCCAAAAACAATGTTCCCCAAGAAAAACTAAAAGTAATAATGAGACTTTTTCTTTTTTAAATGAAAAATATAATATTAGAGAAGGTTTCCTGTACGATAAGGTTTTCATAAATTGGATATTAGCAAAGTTTAACAACGAAGAGTGCAAAATGACCCAACCAGCCCCGGTCTCCCCTACTGAAGAAATATTAAATAATAATAATCTCCGTAAACTCCTGAAGTTATTTACTATTTATATTTATTAATTTTTTTTGTCCACGTTTTAAAACTTGAAGTGAAGTTGGTTAGTTTTTATATTTATTCATCTTTTTCTGTCCACGTTTTAAAATCCAAAGTAAAGTTAGTCCCTGCCTTTTTTTCATTAATTTTGATTCTCTTTATCAGGAAATTTTAAAATTGTTTTAGTTTACAGACAAAATATACAGATGAGGTAGCCTTAATGATGAGATATTAATTATGACTAACAATAATTTATATATTACACACTTATATGAATTTTAATATCAATTTAGATTAATTTAAAGTGTCGAATAGTTGAATTTATTTAAAATTTAAAAGACGTTATATTTTACTTTATTGGAAAAAATTAAAATTAAAAAATTAAATACAGTTTAAATTATTCTGTAACTGTTTTAACCATTTTTGAAGTTCCGAAACTTTCAGAAAGGTTGCGGCAAAGTTTCAATGAAGTAATATTTAGAATCCCTAAATACTTATTTATTTCTTCTTATTGTAGGGCTGCCAGTGATACACTTTTTTACTTTTACTTACTTTTTTTAAAATTGCTCACTATTGCTCACTTTTTTTAGTAAAATGTCTATTCCAACTGCAGGAGGGGGGGGGGAGGGGTCTTCTGATATTAGGTGCCTGATAAAAAATTTAAATTATAAATCAATTAGCTTGTTCATATTCCAATTACATCGTCAATTTTTTTAATTACAATCGACAAATATGAAATTTCTATACTTTTGCGATTCTGAATTTAATTTTTTCAAATATGAATTATTCTCTTCAGGCTTTAAATTATTGTCATAAATATTTAAATTTATAACACAAGTTTTCATTTACTTCTCTCATTTTTCAATTATTTTCTCAACATTTCAATTATTTTTTTACTATCTTTAAATTATTGCCAGGAATATTTAAATTTTCAACACCAGTTTCTATTCTACTTTTGTTAATTTTTAATAATTTTCTTGAAATTTGAAATACTTTTGTCATTTTACGATTATTTTCTTCATATTTCTATTATTTTTGTAATTTTAGAATTATTTTCTACAAATTTCAATTATTATTTTATTTAAATTATTGAATGCGACCTATTAATATATAATATAGTAATTATTATTGTTATACCAAATTTTAATTTTATTGTTACTTAAAATAGTAATGAGCTTTTGCCCGTAAATAAATAAATAAATAAATAAATTCAATGTTTTTTATTGCCATGAATTTTTAAATTTATTATATTAGTTTTCAACTATTTTCTACAAATTTCAATCATTTTTTTCATTATTTTTATTATTGTCATGAGTTTATTAAATTTGTACATTTTTTTTTCAATTATTTTCAACAAATTTTAATTATTTTCTCCAAACTTCAATTATTCTCTATAAATTTTTTATTCATACACCAGCTTTCAATTATTTATGTCATTATTCAATCAGTTTCTTAAAATTTTAATTGCTCGGTCAATTTTTTCAGTACTGTCTTTAAATTTTTAATTTTATGCACCAGTTATCAATTATTTTTTTCAAATTATAATTATTTTTGTTATTGTTAATTTATCTTCTTGTTATTTCAATTATTTTTTAAACTTTTCAATTATTTTTTTAAAATTTTAATTGAGTTCTTCAATCTTCAAATTCTTGTCAGGAATATCCAAATTTTCTACACAAGTTCAATTCTCTTTCGTTATTTTTCCATTATTTTCTTCAAATTTCAATTATTTTTGTCAATACTCAATTATTTTTGTCATTTCCCAATTATTTTTTTCATATTTTTGATATTTTTGACATTTTAGAATTATTTTTTACAAATTGCAATTATTTTATTCAATTTTTTTTATTGTCATAAACTTTTTAATTTCATACACCTGTTTTCAATTATTTTCATTATTATTTTCATTATTGTCACGAATTTATTAATTTTTTTCACATTTTTCAATTATTTTCTTCAAACTTTAATTATTTTTTCATATTTGAATTTTTTTTGACATTTTTTAATTATTCTCTTCAAATTTCAATTATTGTCTTTAAACTTTAAGCAATTTCTTCAACTTTCAATTATTTTCCTCAAACTTATAATATTTTTTTTAACTTTATAATTATTGTCTATAATTTTTTTTTACTTTTACACCAGTTTTGAATTATTTATTTCAATATTTTAATTGTTTTGTCAAGTTTTCAAGTATTTTCTTGACATTTTTAATTTTTTTAAAGTTATCAATTATTTTTGACACTTTTGAATTATTTTCTTTAAATGTAATTTTCTTTAAATGTAATTTTCTTTAATCTTTTTATTATTGTCATGAATTTATTAACTTTTAAAGATCAGTTTTTAATTATTACTATTATTACTATTTTAACTATTTTTTTCAATTTTTCAACTATTGTCTAAAAAGTGTAATTTTTGAACCAGCTTTTATAATTATTTATGTCATTATTCAATTGGTTTCCTTACACTTTACTTATTTCTTTAATATCTCAAATATTACGCAAAAATTTAAATTTTTACACAAGTCTCAAAATTTTGTTTCAAATTTTAGTTATTTTTGGCATTCTTTAATTATTTTTTAGTAAGTTCAATTATTTTTGAAACTTTTCAATTATTTACTTCAAATTCCAATTATTTCGTTTCAATTTTTGTCATCATTTTTTTATTTTTGTCATTATTAAACTATTTTCTACGCATATATATTTTTTTGATATTTTTTAATTATTTTTTTTTTAGTTACAATTATTTTCTTGAAAATTTTATTATTTTTTTCAATTTTTCAACTATTGTCTAAAAAGTGTAATTTTTACTCCAGCTTTTATAATTATTTATGTTCTTATTCAATTAGTTTCGTTACATTTTACTTATTTCTTTAATATCTTAAATATTACGCGAAAATTTAAATTTTTACACCAGTCTCAAACTTTTGTTTCAAATTTTAATTATTTTCGTCATTGTTTAATTATTTTTTTGTAACTTCAATTATTTTTGAAACTTTTCAATTATTAACTTCAAATTCCAATTATTCTGTTTCAATTTTTGTCATCATTTTTTGATTTTTAAACAATTTTTCAATTAGTTTTGTCAGTTACAACTTTTTTTTCAAATTAAATCATTTTTGTCATTATTTAATTATTTTCTACATAGGTATTTCAATTATTTTTGCGATTTTTGAATTGTTTTTTCCAAATTTGAATGGCTTTTCCTGCTGGCGCTCCCCAATTTAATATCACTAATATTAAACTCTATATTGCTCTCTAAATCTAAATTAGTAGTTTTCTACTATGAATTAGTCAAATTCATGGCTCATTTTTCTCTAATTCATATAGTAGAAAACTACTAATTCTTAGTAGAAAACTACTAATTCTTAGTAGAAAATTACTAATTCTTAGTAGAAAACTACTAATTGAAATAGTGAAATTTTACTTTTAAAAAAAGTAGATTTTTTTTACTAATTTAATTAGTAGTTTTCTACTACAAGATTAGTAGTTTTCTGTTAATTCTTAGTAGTTTTCTACTAAAAATTAGTAAAATTCTTACTATTTTAATGGTAGCTCACTTTTTGCTAATTCATTAGTAGAAAACCACTAATTCAGATTTAGAGAGTGCTTATTCACTTTTCTTATTTAAAAACTTGCTATTTAATCACTTTTTTTATTTTGTAGCACACTATTTACTCACTTTTTTCACTTTAAAACTCATTATTTACTTACTTTTTTAAATTAAAACGTTTTTTTTTTACTATTTTCAATCTGCAAGTCCACTGGCAGCCCTTCCTATTAGTTATTAGTTATGTTATAAAGCCTAAAGCTACTTTTTTTTTAAAGATCGGTTGTTAATATTTGTAAAAATAAGAGTTTCCTGTAATTGGAGTAATAAAATACTCGTCTACTTTTTATCGACACGTGAAAACACATAAAAGTGTTTATGTGCTAGAACATATAGAAAATTTGATTTCCACCATATTCCTTAATATCGTTTGTCGACTTTACACGTACGTGCACTTATAAGTGCCTGTGGACCGAGTGCTCTTTCAGGGCTGAGAGTCCCTGGGTACAATAAATTTTCCTTCTCTCTTGGTCACAGTCACTCTTGGTACGTGCAAGGATCAGGATGAAATAGATGATGAAAGCTTACGTCGTACTGAGTACTTCTATATTTATATACTTTTTTTTTATTTCTGTTTCTCTTTCTCTTCTTTCAATGAGCTCTTTCTGCACTCATCGCTCTGACACGAAAGTAAAAGCTACGGCAACAGAAGAAAACATTGACAAGAATAACGGCTCCATAATCCACTTCAGTGAATTTAGAAAACAAAAACTTGAAGATTTTTTTTTCAATTAAGAGTACCGTTTTATAAATCTGATAATTGCGTGAAATTTGAAATGTTTTTAAAAAAATGCTAATATTTATTTATTACACTGTAAAAAGAAAGTCTTATTTTAAGACAGAGAACTTGAAAAATTCTAAGAAGCAATATTTTTAAGACAGCTCTTACAGATTTTTCTTTTGCTTTAAACTCTAAAATGTATGGAAAATTATATTTTTCTGAAATTTATTAAGTATAAAAATTTATTAAAATGTCAAACCGAAATTTATTTTCTATATATAAAATTGAAAAAACTAATATAAAAAAATTCAATTTTTGTAGCTATCTGTATACCTTTATTTATGTCTTGAATAAAATAAATTTTTTGAAAAGATAATATAAACCGGGAAAAACAAAAAAAAATTCAGGAGAAAATTACTTAGTGGAATTTTAACGAAAAGTTCAGTAATCTGGAGATAGGAAAATTCTGTGGCGTTTATTAATACTTTTTAATTTTTTTTTTTAATTTTGGTAAAAAATGATTAAAAATTAGAACTAATTTTTACTAATTTGCATTAATGACCAACTTTTCACTAATTCAGATTTAGAGACAGTTGTTGTTTTTCCAGCAGCTACAGAAAAAACAATATAATAGAAAATTTGATGTTCGTAATTTCTCATCATGAAAATTTCTATTATAACTGACAGTATTAGTATAATGGGAAATGCAAAGAATAATATGTAATATAATTATTAATTAATAACTAGTTATAATTATTAGTTATATTAATAAAATTTGCAATAAATAAGTATTAAAAGTGATGTGTTTAATCTATTGTTGGCAGAAATGGGGTCAGATTTTTTGAAATTATGCTCGCAGACGTTAATTTGATGTACGACTGTGTGACATTTAGGTAAACAATCTACTTTCTAATTAAGCCATGTCAGTCAACCATAGTAACACTATTTGGCTCGTCTAGAACAGATGGAATGTACTCACGGGATGCTAGATGCTTGTTTCAACGAAGCATTAATTTGGAAATTCGTCCTCGCAGGGGTAGAGTACATTCGTGTATGTTATCGAAGGAACATATGACGAAAACGTTATGTCAAGTTACGTGCTATTTCGCGATACTGTGTCCTATTTCAATTTCTGAAATTACAAATGTCATACAAAAGAAAACTAATTTTATGCAGATTCACTTTATTTTTACATATTTATTTTATTTCTATTATTTTATTTTTACAAATTCATGTCATTCTTACATATTTACTTTACTTTTATTCATTCACTTTATTTAACATACATTCATTTTATCTACATAGTCTATTCTATTTATTCATTTTTTTTATCTATTTATTATAATACCTTTTCAATTTAAATACACATTTTATTTTTTGGCGTATTCCATTTCAATCCGTTCCACCTACAAAAGGCGATCAGGAATTTTTTTTTTTTTTTAAATAAAATTAATTTGACGAGAATTAAATCATTGATATGTTATGCACTACTTTGAAAGGGAATTTAATGCTCTTTCGATAGTGAAAATTAACGTGTCTCTGCTGATATTAAAAAAATATTTGACACTAAAAATTGAATAAGAATTTTATTGAAAGTAATTCTGAATAGGAATTCTATAGCACGGAAGCTTGAATAAGACTTTTCTTGAACAGAATTTTGAATAAGAATCATATTGCATTGGAATTTCAATTAGCATTATATGGACGGGATGGGAGGCGTAGAATTGAAAGAGCATTAAATTATCTTTTAAAAATGTGCGCATAAAATATTATGAAGTATTTAATTTTTGTCAAATTAGTTTTATTTAAAAAGAGCTTTTTTGTGATCGTCTTTTGTTGATGGATGGGTTTGAAATGGAATACTCCATTTATTAGCTACATAATCAATAAATATTTATGAACGATGACAATTTTCAAATTAATGTTTATATAGTACAGAAATGAACCGTGAAAGGCAAGTTGTGATTTGGTATTTTGATTTAAATTTTCGCATAACCTGCATAGTTGGCAATTCCACAGCGATTTTTGTTCCTCGCCAAGCGCATGTATCCATTTTCGCCCCAGCTAGAGCCCCACCAGTTCTTCAAAATCCAATATGTAGGTGAATATCCCACGACTAACATTGCATGGTTCACCACGCTTGAGTCACAAGCGGGATCGTCATAGACACCTCTACTGTAAATTGAAAACGATTTTAGAAATTTCAATGCTTGCCTCTCGAACAAATATATAAAATATATTATATTTATCTTGTCCACATGAAATCTATCTTTTCAAGTAGATTTCGTCGTTTCTTTCAGCAAATCTTTTGAACGAAAGTTTTGCTTCATTTTATATTGAAAACATTTTTCTTTAAAAATACAATCATTTTTAAATTTTTCAAGGGAGAACATTTTTATTTTAAACTGGTTTTTTTCCTGGAATTTCGTCTTTGTTTTCTTTAGTTTACTCTATTGTCTTGGGCCCTTGGTTTATGGGGGGAGCATTTTAAAAAATTGATTTTTTTTGAATAGATTGATGGAAAATGTTGAACAAAATCATGGAGATTTGTCTCAACCAGTAAGGAAAGAAAAATAAAATTTAGAAAAATCTGAAAAGTATACTAAATTTCTATTTGGCGTGGAATGTTCCATATGTCATTTCACATGAATTAATTAAAATTAAAAAATTAAGCCAATTTGGGTAAAACGAATTAATAAAATTAATGCCCGAAATTATGAAATCAATTAAAAATTGGGGAAAGTGATTTAAAAAATCATAGAAATGTTTTAAAAATAAATTGAAAAAATTGAATAATGAAAAATTAGAGACAATAATTGTAAATTAAAAAATAAATGATTAAAAATTAGAAAATAAATGATTGAAAATTAAAAAAAATTAAAAATTTGATAAAATAATTGAAAAAATTACATAATGTATTTTAAATAGAGGAAAGTTAAAGAAAATTCCTAAAAAATACTGAAAAATTTCAGACGCTTCTTGAAAAAAAAGAAGAAAATAATTAAAACTTAAAGAAAATAATAAAAAAAGACAAACGTCATTTAAAATTAAAGAGAACAGTTTTTAATTAAAAATATATAAATAAAACTTTTTGAAAATTATGAAAAAGAAAAAAAGTAATTGAAAATTGAAGAAAATAATATAAAAAATATTATAAATAATTGAAATGGTAGATAAATAGTTGACAATTTTGGAAATTATAAAACAAATGAAAAAAATTGAAAATTAAAAGAGATAAATTTTGGAAAATAATTGAACATTGAGAAAAACACATGAATATCTTAAAAATTAATTGAAAAAAATAAGAACTATTAAAAATTGGATAAAAGAATTGAAGAGAACGTAAAATAATTGAAATTTACGATAATTAATAAAACAAATTAAGAAATAAAGAAAGCAAAGAAAAATAATTGAAAATTGAAGAAAATAATTGAATTTTTAGAAAAATACTTAAAAATCTTATAAAATAATTTTAGAAAATGGGAATAATAATTATCAATCTAGAAAAATAATTGAAAAACAATAAAATTAATTCAAAATTGAGAAAAATAATTGAAATATGATAAAAATAGTTTAAATATGAAAAACTGAAAATAGCAAATAAAATTTGAGGGAAATAGGTAAAAAAAGTTGTAAAATATATGTTCAAAGTTGAAGAAAATAATTACAAAATTACTTAAAAAATTTTAATTCAAGAGAATAATTATAAAATCACAGAAATAATTGAAAATTGATGAAAATAATTGAAATTTTAGAAAAATAGATACTTAAAAATCTTAGGAAATAATAAGTTTTAGAAAATGATAAAAAGAATTAACAATCGAAGAAAATAATTCAAAATTGAAAAAATAATTGAAATATACTGAAACTAACTTAAGATTGAGAAAAAAATTGAAATATGATATAATTTAAATATGAAAAATTGATAACAAATAAAATTTGAGGGAAATAATTGAAAAAATCATCATATATATATTTAAAGAAATAAAATAATTACAAAATTACTCAAAATCTTTTGTTTAAAGAGAATAATTATGAAATTGCATAAATAATGGAAAATTGATGAAATTAATTGAAATTTTAGAAAAAGACTTAAAAATCTTAGAAAATATTAAATGTTATAAAATGATAAAAAGAATTAACAATTCAGGAAAATAATTCAAAATAAAAAAAAAGAATTGAAATATGCTGAAAATAAATTGGGATTGAGAAAAAATTGAAATTTGATATAAACAATTTAAATATGAAAAATTGATAACAGTAAATAAAATTAAAATTTTAGGGAAATTATTGAAAAACTCATAAAATATAAATTTAAAGAAATGAAATAATTACAAAATTACTTAAAAAATTTTAATTAAATAGAAGTATTAAAAAAATCATAGAAAAATGGAAAATTGATGAAAGTAATTGAAATTTCAGATAAAGAATTGAAATTTCTAAACGTTTTGCTAAAATAATAAAAATAATTAGAAATTGAAGAAGATAATAGAAAAATTGCGAAATTTCTTTTTAAGCAAAAGAAAATAATTGAAAAATCGTTAAAAATATGGAAAATTGATGACAATAATCTAAAATTGTAAAAATAACTGCAAATTTAAGCAAATTAATTGAAAAATCATGAGAATATTAAGAGATGAAGAAAATCATTGCAAAATAATAAAAAGAAATGAAAATTGAACAAAATAATTAGTTGAAAGTTCATGAAATTAATTCAGAAATTATGAAAATGATTAAAAATTGAAGGTAATAATTGCAAAAAGACAAAACTACTTTTTATTGAAAGATTAAGTAAGAATTTATCTGTCTATTTAGTATTTATCGTGTATTACAATGTTATCTGAAAAATGTACTTGAAGTTCAGAGTTCAGCTTAGACAAAAGTTTTTTGTAATTTTTATACATTGGAATTTGCATAAAAACTTGTACTTTTAAAGTTGATTTTAATTCAATTAATTAACGGTAAAATATAGTTATATTACGTTCACTCTAGTACCGTGGTTTATTATTTTTTAAACTCACACACTTTTTTTCCAAAATAATTTCATTTTTAAACTAAACTACGTATCGTTAAAAACTAAAATAGAAAATTCAATTAAAAAAAAAATTATCAATTTTTTTTTTGTTTCACACTTTTACGTAAAAATTTCAATAGCCAGAAGCTTTTAATTGAATTTTGTAACATTTTGGTAATTGATATTCTTGATATTCTTATTGGTGTCAGCTTCGGGCCAATGGCGATGACCTTGAAGGTTATCGAGAAAAAAGCAGAGAATTGAATACCACTTGTGTTTTATAGATTCTGTTTTTTGTATGAGGAAAAAATTAGAACTTCTAAAGACTCGTGGGAGATTAAATTTGAAAATTGAATAAAAAAAATTGTAATTATCTGATCAACAATAATTACGTAAAGTTTAAAACTCACTGATAAAGTTGAAAACTTTTTGGAGCTGCGTTCAGGGATACTGCAATTGGACCAATAGTTGCTACAGCTGCTTCTAATGCTCTTTCGTCACGTGCTGGCAAAATTGACCAGGATGTGATATTAATCACACTCAAGTTTTTTTGAAATTTACATGTTCCTACCTGCGAAGAATTTGAGATTTTATTTGATTTTTTCATCATTTCACTTATTTTTTTTAAAACTTAAATCAATATTTGTATCACGGGCAAAATGAGATTGTTGAATTTACAAAATATATTGTTAATAATGATGCAATAAATCTAATTTCTTGGTTCTTATTAGCAATCCATTCTGTAAATTTAACAATCCCTATTGCTCCGTATAGTTTAAAATTCGTTTTACATCAATATTTTTTTCTAAATTACATTTTTTCCACTAGATTTTTTGTTGCTTGGAATCATTTTGATTAAAAATTTGTTACAATATTATCACATAAGTAAAAGTAAATTGTCAGGAGTAATAATAAAATTGATAGATGTGTGTGTCCCTTCATGGTCTGACCAAAAATCGACCTTATCTACTGAATATTTACTACTGGGGAAAACCACATACGATTCTTCAGAAAGTTTCCAGTGTTATCTTTCATAGAAACTTTAATTTAATGATTTCGAGTATAAACTAAAATTATAAATTAATCAAAATATGGTAAAGTGAAATACTTAGTTTTGTTAGAGGTCTTCAAAATTAATTTATTATCTCGTTCAGGAACTCATGTGCTCTTATCTACATGAACTGTTAATGTGATTTGGTACTTTAGTTAATTACCGAATTGATAACGGACTTATTCTCGTATTACTCATGTTAATGTTTTCTTGTTACATCATTAAATTTCTGATACATTTCAAACGTATCATACACTGTTGGGAAATTTCACTTTTACAATTAAAATAAATAACTCGAAAATTCTTTTCTGTGGCCCTAAGATTAGATAAAATCACTTATTCATTTTATATGATAGATTTATTTTATCTTCTGGCAACAGAAAATTAATTTTTCCTATACAATTTATCTTTTACGACAAAAATGAAGGTGAAATTGCGTCAGTTTGAAATTTGAGGTTGCAATATTTGTGAATATTTGTGATTTCAATTCTAAATACCAAAAAAACTGAACATCAAGTTGAGATTGAAATATTGAAAACTGTAACTTTTAGCGTGTTTTTTAGTAATTAGAGGCACACACCTATGTTGATGTGTTAACAGAAAAGAGCAACGAACAGTATATAATGTCGACCTCGACTTTTGTTGCGTCGTTGAAGTCGCGATAATCGGATTTACACGGCGTAATTTACATTCTATCTGCTTTCTGCACAGGATGATAAAAAGTCGTACTTCAAAGTCCAGTGATTGTTATTAATTATTAATGTCACACTAGCTGAATCTTTCTATCAAATTTGTACTCTATATGACTTCAAAGAACGATAAAAAAGAGGCAAAGTCCAAGAAACGAGAATTTCTTCATTAAGTATATACATATATTAGAATAATTATTTATAAAATTCTCTCTCTTTAATAAGGTAATTAAAACATTTTGGGAATAAATGAATTGATTATCAAGTAAATTTAACTTTCCCTGTTTATGGTAGAAGCAATAATAGATTTTCGAGCGAGATTATTTAGTAATTCGGCAATATTCAATAAGGATACTTTGACCTCATTTTTTTTCTTTTTGGAAAATATTTACCCTTGCAACGTAGGGATAGTGTGAATCCATCATAAGTCCCTTGACTTGGTCCAAATATCTCAAAGTGTTTTTTATAGAGCCGCCAGAACATCCCAAATTGCCTGCCATTGAACTGCAATCCACTATTTGTTGCTCACTTAGTGAATAAATCTGACCTGTGTTTTTAAACATTTGCCCCTCGATAGTACCAATTATTGAATAAGCATAGCAACTACCGCAATCAAGTTGATTTTCAGGTGGAGTTGAAAATCCGCATTGTCTCCAGTCCAAATATCTTGGTACATTATTAGGGTTGTGTAGAACTGCTGATACCATTGGATCATCATCGAGCAACGGATTGTAACTCGGTATTAGCTTCAGCTAAATTTTAAAAGTCAAAATTTATAATAATCATAAATTATGTATACACTACCGGCCAAAATTGTGGGACACAAAAATATAAGTCTTATCACTGTAAAAAGAAAGTCTTATTTTAAAACTGAAAACCTGTCTTATTTTAGGACGCAACATTTTTAAGACAGCCCTTGTTGAATTTCAAAAACAATTTTTGTACCTCAATTTAAAAAGCAAAGAATATGATTATCAGCAGGTAAATTTTCTGAGTTTAAGACAATTAATCTGTAAAATCAGAAATTGTGTGCTGAATTTAAAAAATGAATTAAAATTCAGCTGAACCAAAATCTTATTTTCACACAAACATCAGCTGAAATTAAAACAGCACCCTTATTTTCACAGAATCCTCAGTTTAAATTAAGGACATCATTATTTTCAAGACTGATTTAATTTCAGGCATCTCTGAAATTATGACTTACTTTTTACAGTGTATTTTAAGGTGGAAAACCTGTCTTATTTTAAGACGCAACATTTTTAAGACAGCCTTTGTTGAGTTTCAAATACAATTTTTGTAACTCAATTTAAAAAGCAAAGAATGTGATTATCAGCAGGTAAATTTGCTGAGTTTAAGATAATTAATCTGTAAAATCAGCAGCTATGTGCTGAATTTAAGAAATGTGTTTGAAATCCAGATGAACTAAGATCTTATTTTCACATAAACATGAGTTTAGATTAAAAGGGCATTCTTATTTTCACAGAAGCTCAGTTTAAATTAAGGACATCATTATTTTCAAGACTAAATTAATTTCAGACTTCTCTAAAATTAAGATTTACTTTTTACAGTGTAGGATTAAAAACATGACAGTCATCGTTGATAACTCTGTCAGATATTAGCGATTTAGAATTTTTCATAGACCATTGGAAAGCTTACAAAATTCGCCGTTAAATGATCCTGTTTTAACTTTTTTTTCGATTAATAAAACCTAGATTCAATGTGATAAAGACATCACTGTAAAAAGTAAATCTTAATTTCAGAGAAGTCTGAAATTAAATCAGTGTTGAAAATAATGCTGTCCTTAATTTAAACTGAGGCTTCTGTGAAAATAAGGGTGCTGTTTTAATTTCAGCTGATGTTTGTGTGAAAATAAGATCTTGGTTCAGCTGAATTTCAATTCATTTCTTAAATTCAGCACACAGCTGCTGATTTTACAGATTAATTGTCTTAAACTCAGCAAATTTACCTACTGATAATCACATTCTTTTCTTCTTAAATTGAGGTACAAAAATTGTACTTGAAATTCAACAAGGGCTGTCTTAAAATTTTTGCGTCTTAAAATAAGACAGGTTTTTGGTCTTAAAATAAGACTTTCTTTTTACAAAAATTCATAAAAAACGAAAAATTCACTTGTCTTTATCACATTGAATCTTCGTTTCTAGTAATCGAAAAAGAGTTAAAGAAAGATAATTTAACGGCAAATTTTAAAAGCGTTTCAATGCACTGCAAAAAGTAAGCATCTTAATTTAAGATACATTTGTAGTCCCTTTAAAGATGTTTCTTAAAATGCATTAGTATTCTAAGTTGGAAACTGAAATATAAAACACTTTAAACTTCTTAAAAATGACTACAACGCATTTTAAGATGTTTCTTTTTACAGTGGTGTCTATGAAAAATTAATGAAATTATTTTTTATGGGTGTTTAATAGCGTGTTTGAAAAAAAGAAAATTTTTTAAAGTCGTTTAAAGTCGCACGGAAATCGACTACAAATGGAAAAAAAATTACCAGTATGTTTTATTTTTTTTAATCTACGAATATTAAGGGGTGCCGCTTGCACTCCCTATTTTCCTATTAGAAATACATAGGAAAAGGGTACTACAAAAGTGCGAAAATTTGATCATAATTTTATCAACAAAGGCTCAGAAGTTTATGAGACCTCTAAAAACTAGAAGTTAACTAGTTTTTGCAAACTGACACTCTCTAGGGGTGCGTTAAATAACCACCCCTAAACAGAAATTCAGTATTTATAAGTAAATATATTATTTTTCTACGTCGCCTTATTTATACATTTTTTTACTAAACAAAATACAAAGCTCGCTGCATTATTAAATTAATTTTTAATTGTTTAAACAACTTTAATTTCATTAAACAAATTTTTCCATGTTTTTTGTTTGAATCAAATATCTTAAAAGCTTACAACTTTTTAAAAAGAGAAGAGAAAAACAATTAAACTGTTATTATTTAATTTAGTTGATTGTTTAAACAATAACAATTTGACATTTTCATTGAAGAACTATGAAGAAGTTATTTATACACAATTTGCAATATACATTAAATTCTTTAAACAATTTAAGTTTGTTTAAACAATTTTAATTTGTTTAAACATATTTTTTCATACTTTGTGTTTTAATTAAATATTTAAAAGTTTACAACTGTTTAAATAGCGAAGGGAAAATCAATTTAATTAATTTCATTTAATTAATTGTTTAAATAAATTAAAATTGTTTAAATGGTATAGGTGTATTAATGAAAAATAAACGAAACTAGTAGATTCTGGGTAACTATAAGGTAAAAGAGATTTAAAAAGCTTTCTCTATGAGTTATGAACAAAAATATGTGAAAATATGTGAAAAATAAATTGTTTACGCAAATATAAATATGTTTTAATAAATTCAAATTGTTTAAACAATTGAATGTTTCTTGCGTATTGTGTATAAATAACTTTTTTGTAGTTCTTCAATGCAAAATGGAAAAAACCACATGATTCTAGATGAATTTAATGAAATGTTGATTTTAAGCAATTTTTTTTGTTTAAACAATCATATAAATTAAATAAACTGAATTATAACAATCTATTTGTTTTTCTCTTTTCTTTTTAAAAAGTTATAAAAGCTTCTAAGATATTTGATTAAAACAAAAAATATGGAAAAAATTGTTTAAACAAATTAAACTTGTTTAAACAATTGAAAATTAATTTAATAATGCAGCGAGCTTTGTATTTTGTTCAGTAAAAAAATTTATAAAAAAAGCGACGTAGAAAAATAATATTTTAGACTTATTTACTTATAAATTCTGAATTTATATTCAGGGGTGGTTATTTAACGCACCCCTAGAGAGGATAAGTTTGCAAAAACTACTTAACTTCTAATTTATAGAGATCTCATAAACTTCCATGATTTCAACCAATCAATATTGGTCAATATTTGATTAATATTATTGTGATTTAAAAATTCAATAAACATAAAATATTCTATACTATAATTGATTGAATTCTTGTCTGATTTTTGGATTACTTTTCTTTTTTACGATCATGGAAGCTTCAAGTTCAGGTAAAACATATAATAATTACATCAGTTCACTTAAAAAATAGCCATTAAAAATGCCAAAATAGAAAAAATGTAGATTACTTTAAATATAAAAAATTGTATTTGGTATTAAAAATTAATTCGTAATCAGGGACCTCAAAAAACCCTATAACTAACTTTTATGAAAATCCGTTAACTTTTTAAAAAATTGATCCGCTATTTTAATTTTTTTTAAACTGTCTTCAGATTCGTAATCAGCGACCTCATAAGCACCCTATAAATAATTTTTATGAAAATCTGTTAACTTTTTAAAAAATTGATCTGCCATATTGGATCCGCCATTTTGAATTTTTGAAAACTAATTTCAGATTCGTAATCACCGACCTCAAAAACATGTGATAAACATTGAACACTCTTTTACCTTTTTTTTACAGAAGGTCTACTTGCAAAAAAATTTAAGGAAAAACTGCAACTTTGTAGATATATTCAAAGACTACTTTTCACAGAGCACCAATAATTTGTTTAAACAATTTTTTTTATAATTTTTTTAAAACTAATCATTATTTTTTATGATTGTATTTCGCGCCTCTTCCTCTAGATCACATGTAGTATACCTCTTTACGCCACTATTGCCACCATTTTAAAGGCAAATGAAAAAGAAAAAGGTGGCGCTGCACTCGTCTCCTACTTCCGTGGTGCGCGCCATTTAATCATTTCTTTTCTTTGTACCAGTATATAATATAAACGTCAATTCAACCCGTCAGATACAGAAGCAATTCAATTCAGCTCATCAATATCCGAACTTATTAAAAAAGGTATAATAGTTCGTTGCAAATATGAGGAAGGTCAATTTATTTCCAGTATTTTCTTCCTTTTTAAGTCAGACGGAACTTTTAGATTTATTTTAAATCTAAAAAACATGAATGAATTTATTACAGCTGAACACTTAAAAATGGAAATTTACAAAACTGACATAAAACTAATTAAAAAAAAATTGTTTCATGGTAACTCTATATTTGCAAGATGCCTTTAATTTAGTTCCAGTCGATAAAAAAAAAAATAGAAAATACCTACGGTTCGAATTTAAAAATAAATTTTACGAAATCACATGCATACAATTTGGGTTGTGTATTGCACCCCTTATATTTTTACTAAACTCATGAGATCTATAGTTTCTTATTTGTGAAAATTGGGGTTTTCATCAGTTGTTTACACTGTAAAAACAGATGTCTTACAAGTGTCTTATTTTAAGACATAAGTAATTCAGAAAGAGTCTTACAGTTATTTTTAAGACACTTTCTTAATGGTTTAAAATTAAGATACCCTAAAATGTATGTATAAAAGTGAGGACAAAATAAGACACAACAAAATTTTAACGAAAAAGAATAAAAAATTAAATATGGGAGAGATGGCCAATCGTACTTTTTAATAACATTAATTTTATGATTGTTTACATTGAAATATTTTATATTATTTATAGTTATTTTAAAGTTAAATTGTCAATGTTTAATTAACAATAAACATCAATATAAAAATGTTGTTTTTTTTATTTCTATGGACCTTTATAGAAACTATGGCCATCTCCCCCGGACTTAACCTAATTATAAAAAAAATAAACATTGAATTTTTAAACCAAATGCTGCCACAACTATGCTCTCAAAAAAGAAACAGCGAAAATTTGTTTTTTCTTTAGTCCGGAATATACAGCTGTTTTAAAACATCATATATATTTTAATGTATTAAGTTGATTTCGCTGTTAATCAGTAAATTAATTGCTTTTTGATCAAGAGTGATTTGTTTTCAGTATATATGTTCTGCTTAAAATCATTTACATACTTTACGTTATTTTAAATTCAGTCAGTATGATTTTGACACAAATATTAATACAAATTATTTAAATATTTGATTTAAATAAATTAATTGAATATGTATTATCTGTTTCATTTACTAGTTTAATTAATTAAAGTTAAAATCTTTTTAATTTTAGCAATTGTACAAAATAACATTTCTGATTTTAGCAATTGCACAAAATAACATTTCTGATTTTATTTATTTATTTATTTATTTATATATTTACAAGTTCCTAGGGCTATATAGCCCTCCAAGGAACCAAGCGAGGTGTACATAAGTTTATAGATCAGCTAACAAGCAATAAAATTTTAAAGACATAATATATTATAGTATACATTAATGCAACGCAATTATAATTAAATAACAACCTTTAGCAAAATCTTTTCATAGAATAAGAATAAATGCAAATGAAGAATACAAGTAGAATAAATATATCAAAGTAAAAAATTAAAAATAGATAAAACTAGAGTTACAAGATTGCCAAGTAAATCAATATATTAATTACATAATGCATTAACTTATATACATTGAATCGAATAAAAAAAAGCCTTGTGTTAAAATCATACTGACTCCGCTGTAAAAACAAGTGTCTTATTTTGAGACATTTTTGTCCTCACTTTTAAGACGTTTTAAAGTGTCTTCATTTTAAACCATGAGAAAGCATCTTTCAAAATCATTAACCAATGATATAGCTTGAAATAAACGTAAATAACCGTAATCCCAAAGGTTTTTAGCTTTTTTAAAAAATTGTACGAAATAAAAAATTCATTTTTCAAAATTGTACAAAATAACATTTAGCAGTTGTACAAAATAACATTCTCATTCTGTACAATATAGCAATCTTGAAAATAAGTTTTGTATCAAAATGATACGGGCTCGATAGATATTACTCAACCAAAAAATGTACTAAATAGAGCTGAACCATTTTATGTCGATTTTACACGTGTATTTTTCAAAATGTCTAAAATTTTATTATTGAGGTGTGTTTCTTAGTACGTCTTAAAGGAGATTTCAACTTTTCAATTCTTTTAATTTCAAGGATAAATTTGAGGGTTCACTGATTCTTTAGGGAGACTTGACTCTCGATCGATTGTCCATTTACGATTAAGAACATCGATTACCAACCCATTCTCGAAGGTACTGTCTGGTGCTGAGATCAGCAATGAAGTTGTCTCGCAAGAGGTAGCTGTAATGTCCCGCAGTGGCCAATAAGTTATGTTCATAAATCCTGAAAAGGTTACTTTCCCAAGCAATTCGTCTCTTCTTCTCCAAAATGCCTACGTAGGTTTTATTGCGCATTGACTGTAAACAAAACATTTTTTATTGTCATTCTCTTATATTAGGCAATATTAATATCTAAACAAATGAAAAAATGCATGAATTATTTTTAGTCAAAATTTAAGTTAGTACTTTTTTTATGTATAAATTAAATGTAGAGTTGCTAACAATAAGAAGTATTATTACCTGGGGAACGGTAATGAGAACGTGAATATAACCGGGAATATAACCGACCAAAATTCTAATCGAGAATTTATGAGAATAAGTTTTTTATTTATTTATCAAATTAAGTCAAATTTTCTTAAATAAATATACGAAAATAGAATCTCTAGTGCACTGCAAAAACATGGTGTCTTAAATTGGACAAAAATGTTTTAAATTAAGATAATTTTGGTGTCTAGGACACTATAAAATTTCTCAATTTAAGACATTTTTGAACAATTTAAGACACCTGTTTTTGCAGGGTGTCGATCTAATTAGTAATTATTTGAATTTTAATGTTAAAAGTAAGAATTATAGGGTAAATGCGGGTAATTTCGGACAGTACCGATTGTCGGACACTTTCAGTTTTAAAGTTAAATAAATAATTATTTACTATCGGAATCATCTCACAAAGTTATTTTATCAAATTTGTCAGAATTATAGAATATAAAAATTACCTGCAACGCCCTCTGGTGATTTGTAAATTAGTTAAAATGCAACAATAATTTACTCAACCGCGTTGCAGTCTTGCCAGATACCCTCACTGGACGCATCTGCGCAAGTCTCTAGAAAGTCGTATGATTGGTCCTAGTGAGCGGGGTGGTTTGAAATAGCTTAATTTAAGGCTTTTCAAACCACCCCGCTCACTAGGACCAATCATACGACTTTCTAGAGACTTGCGCAGATGCGTCCAGTGAGGGTATCTGGCAAGACTGCCGCGTTGTTTTGACTTTTTGTCTGATTTCTTATTCCAGCCGTTAAGGAGGTAGAGATTTTTATTAGTACGAAATAAGGTTTTGTAGGTTGTAATTATGTTTGAAAATATTACAAAGTGATTATAAAAACTCTAATTTTATGTTTAAAAGTGAAAATAACATTAAAATGACTTTAAATTTACAAATAATTGACGTAATTGACCTGTCCAACCTAACCTGTCAGATTTTAAAGTGTTTGTGTATAGTCGGACACTATGTTTCTTGTATTATATCTCGTATTATTTTAGATGCTGAAAAAGTAAATACCATAAAAACAACTACTTATAACCTATAAATTTGTTAACTTTCTAACATTTTCTGCATCAAAAGAAAAATAACCTAAAATTTGATTTTATACGAATTCCTCCTTTTTACTGAAGGATCAAAACAGAACTTGACAGATTGTCTTCAAAATGCCATAGTGAGGTATAAAACTTTAAAACTTTCTTTTTTTATTTAAGATTCACCACATGGGTTTACAAATTAAAATCGTGCTGCCTGAGGATTATTTCTGTAACTGAATTTGATAGATTTTATGATATAAAAGCAAGAAATATTTTATTATCTTATAAAAGAAAAATGGCCGACTACTGATACAGTCTGTTGTGTCCGACTTTACAAGCAAGTGTCCGACTACTACTGATATCCTCAGTTCTTATTAAAATTGATATATTTTATTAAATATTTAATTGTTTGTAGCAAATGTATATGAAAAATAATCCTGGATGAGTCATTTAACGATTCATGCAAAGCAATATGTTAAAATACTTTTCAATTTTAAGAAAAATATCATTATTTAAGATCGAATCCTTAAGTGTCCGACTACCCCCGCATTTACCCTATATTCTGTAGGTACATATAATAAATAACAAGTTTCTTTCATTCATTAATTTTGTCATTCTGTTCACACCTGGAGTTTGTCACCAGATGTTTTTAATTGTTTTAAATTTTTACATTATATTTCACCTTTTCAAAATGTTCTCAAATTTTAAGTTTTAATGTAATTCCAATTTATTCAAATTTCTGTTAATTTGAACTTGCATTGGATAAAAGTTTAATTAATTCATGGTTCAAATATACTAAATTTGAAGTGATTTAATATTTTCAGAAATTTTTAATAATTCTTTTTCTCTTACGATTTCTATTGCTTAAACTACAATTTTCAAATATTTTTATCATTTTTTAATTTTACACTCTGCAATATTTAATTATTTTCATTGTTTCTCACTTTTTGGCCTAAACCTTAAATCTACCTTAGGCCAATTTTAATTATTGTCTTTACTTTCTTCAATCACTATTTAATTTTAATTTATTTAATTATTTCATTCAATTTTATTATTTATTGCTAAATTTTATATTATTTATCTCAAAATGAAATTAATTTTTTAATTCACCATTATTATATTCATTTTGCAATTATTACTTTCAATTTTTAATCATTTTCATTATTTTTGAATTAATATTCTGAACTTTCAAAAATATAGCTCAATTTTCAATTATTTTGTTCAATATTATTTTGTTTTAATTATATTGTAATTATTTTCCCCATCTTTTAATTTGTACTATTTTCCAAATAATTTCCTAAATTTTTAGTTATCATCTCAAATTTAGATTATTGTCTTCAATTTTGAACTTTTTAAACGATTTTTCAATTATTTTTCAATTATTTTCTTTGCTTAAAAATAAATTCTGTAACTTTTTATTATTTTCTCAAATTTCTAATTATTTTTATTCTTTATGCATAATTTTCTAAAATTTCAATTATTTATCTAAAATTTCTAATCATTTTCATCATATTTCAATTATTTTTTAAAATGTCTAATTTATTTCATCATATTTCAACTTTTTTTATTTTAAATTATTTTTATCATTTTTTAATGACTTCCCTAAATTCTTAGTTTTAATATTCTCATTTTGTAAAATTATTTATTAAGATTTTTAAGTATTTTTCTCAAATTTTAATTATTTTCTTCAATTTTTAATTATTTTGAATTGTTTCCCATAATTTCCAAAAAAATTGATTAATTATCTTAAGTTTCAATTATTTTTAACCATCTTCAGTTTTTAATAATTTTTAATAATTTCATTTTTTTCAATTAGTATCTCAGATTAATAAGTATTTTTCTCAAATTTCAATTTTATTTTATTTAATTTATTTATTTCTTTATTTTTATTTATTTTATAATATATCCTGCAGACAAAAATAGACTATTATGGAAACCATACAAATTGTTTATGCAAAAATAATAATAATAATAATGTTATATATATGTCGTAGCTTCTCTTAAACTTTTTAAATATTTATATAAATCTTTCAAAAAATCACATTGAGAACACGAAAAAATATCAATTCGCAATTTACCACGATAAAACATTTTATTCATTAGGTTACAGGCATCATATCATACATTGGGGCGATAAAACCAATAAGGGGCCGTTCATATACCACGTGGACAACTTTTCTCCGATTTTTGACCCCCCCTCCCCCCATCGTGGACATTTGTCTAACCCCCCTCCCCCCCCCCTAAATGTCCACGTGGACAATTTTAGTGAAAAAATAGTTTTTGGATGTTAAAATCAAAGAACTATTCAAAGGAAATATGAATATTCGAGTAAACTTCACAACTTTTTATGACAAATTCTTTGAAATAGGATGCTCTTTTACGTGAAATTAGGTAAATAAATAGATCTTCAATTGTTCTTAAAAAATGTAATCACAGCTTTTTATTAATACGAAAATACTTTATAAGTTCTACTAGTAAATAATAAAAAGTTTAAGAAGTTCTAAAAGTAATAGGTAAATTGCCATCTTTGGTAGAATACTTTGGAAGGAACATTTTCAATTATAAAAAATAAAAATAATTTTTTGCCACAAATCTAATATTCGTTATTAGATATTTCAGGATTATCTTCGGTAATCCACGGGGGCACTAACCACTCTGAAATATTGTCAATGTTAGCAAAACAATCGTCATTTTGCACCGTTGTGGAATCTATTTATTATTATTGGATATTCAAAAAAATTATTAAAAATTGAAAAAAAAATTGAAAATTTAAGAAATATATCGAATTTTTAAGAAAATAATTGATAGTTTTAAAAAAAGTACTAAATGACAAAAATAATTAAACATTAAAGAAAACAATTGAGAAATGAGAAAACTAATTGACAATTTTAAAAAAATCGGGCAAGTTCGAGTTACACTCGCACTAAAATCGAGGGTTCCGTACACAAAACAAAATAATTTTTAATATATTTGATACTATTAAATATATAAATATATGATACATATTATATATAATATAATATATAAAATATAATATATAATGAATTTTTTATACAAAATGGACCACCCCCCCCCCCCCCCCCCCCCCCTATCTTCCAAAATATTTTACTTAGAGACTTCAAATTTTGTACAGGAATGTACTTTCAGGTGTAAATTACATAAAAATTATAGAGAACGTGATGGTGATTGCGCTGTCAACGAAAAATCCAGAGATTTTAGCAAATATCCATAAAAAATACTCAAAAATCATTTTATTTCCTTAACAACGCTATGATCAACTTCTACAATCATGTTCTCTACCATTTTTCTATAATCTACACGTGAAAATACATTTGTGTACCAAATTTGAACTCTCTAAGTCAAATTGTTTGGAAGTTTTGGGAGGGGGGATACGTTAATTTTTAAACATTTTTTTTAAATCGTTGGTTTTTGCTTAAAAACACTATGATAACGATCTGCAACAAAGTTCTCTACAGTTTTTCTGTAATCTATATGGCAAACTACATATGTATACCAAATTTAAGCACTCTAAGTACAATAGTTTGGTAGATATGGAGGTGGCATTGTACACTTTTAGTGCATTTTTGCTAAAAAAATGACCGTATCCCCCCCCCCCCCCTTATCTTCCAAACTATTTGACTTAGGATTCTGAAATTTGGTACACATATGTAGATTTACGTGTAGATTACAGGAAAATTATAGAGAAAGTGATGATTATAGCGCTGTTAAAGTTATAACACTAAACTATGGCCCATATGTTAAAAAAATGCTCAAAAATATTGTTATTTCCTTGACAACGCTATGTTCAACACATACAATCATGTTCTCTATAATTTTCCTGTAATCTATACGTGAAAATACATTTGTGTACCAAATTTGAACTCTCTAAGTCTAATAGTTTGGAAGATCAGGGGGGGGGGATACGATCATTTTTTAGCATTTTTTAAAAAAAAATCTTTTTTTTTAGCTCAAAACGCTATGATAACAGCCTGAAACAAGGTTTTTTATAGTTTTTCTGTAATCTACACGTCAAACTACATACGTGTACCAAATTTCAGCACTCTAAGTACAATAGTTTGGCAGATAGAGGGCACGAATGGTACAAATTAAACGCATTTTTGCTAAAAAATGACTTTATCCCCCCCTTACCTGCCAAACTATTTGACTTAGAGAGTTCAAATTTGGTACAAAAATGTAGTATCATATGTAGATTACAGAAAAATTATAGAGATTGTTGTGGTGATAGCGCTGTCCAAGAAATGGCAAAAGTTATCAACCAAAAAATATCAAAATTTCTCAACAATCTTGTTATTTTCTTGACAACGCTATGATCAACCCCTAGAATAATGTTCTCTATAATTTTCCTTTCATCTACACGTGAAAATACATATGTGGGCCAAATTTGAACTTTCTAAGTCAAATAGTTTGGTGGCTAGGGGGGGGGGGGGGATACGATTTTCGACAAAGTCTTGTTAATAGGGTTCCGTGCGTACACTTGTGGTGTACGGAACCCTAAAAATGACTAGATTAATTCACACTTTAAAGAAAAAAATTGAAAAAATTAAAGAATAATTATAAAACGTTAAGAGAATAAATAAAAATTTAAAAGATTGTATAGGAAATAACTTAAAGTTGAAGAAAATAATTAAGAATTATAGGAATTATAGGAATAATTGTTGGAAATAGTTGCTAATTGAACAACTGGATTGAAAATAAAAAAAAATAGTTGAAATTGAAGAAAAAATTGAAATTAAGGAGTGATATTAAAATATAAAGAATCTAAATAAAAATTAAAAAATGGAATTGAAAGAAGTCGAGATATATCGAATATAGAATACAAAACTTGAAGGAGGGAATTAAAGTTTTAAAAAAATAATGTCAGTGGTGCGCAATTGAAACGTTGAATAAAGGAAATATAAGAAATAAAAAAACATTTTTAATGGAGACATTTTGCGAATCACACATAATTGTCCACGTGGACATTTGACGAAACCCCCCCTCCCCCCATCGTGGACAATCGTGGACATTTGGCGAACCCCCCCTCCCCCCCTAAGCTGTCCACGTGGTATATGAACGGCCCCTAAACAGATCTTTTAAAAATTTTGAAAAAATTCTGCACTTTTTTCCATTATTTATTTCAAATTTCATTGATTTTTTTCAACTTATCATTGTTTTTATCATATTTTAATTATTTTCTTTAAGTTTCAAAATTTAAAATCATTTTTCAATTATTTTCCCCAATTTTTAATTATTCTTATTTTTTAAAATTATTTTCTAAAACTTGTAAATATTTTTTTCAAATTTAGTATTTTTTTCTACAATTTTTAATCATTTTCAATTCTCTTCACAATTTTCAAATTTTAAACTATTTATCTGATATTTTAATTATTTAATTCAATTTTCAATTATTTATATTATTTGTTTATTATTTTCTTCAATTTTCAATTACTTACGTTATTTATCATAATTTCCAAAAAGTTTTTAATTATTTATCTGAAATTTTCATTTTTCTATTCAGTTTTCAATTATATCTACCATTTTCTTGTATTTTGTGTACCTATATTCTGTATTTTTTTTGCAATCTTTTCTCTTAAATGAAAAAATGTTCTTTTCAATTTTGAATTATATTTATCTTTTTTCATTTATTTATTTATTTTTTGCAATGAACTTCTAAAAGTTTTAAGTGTTTTTCTGAAATTTTATTTAATTTTCCGTTATTTAAACTATATTATGTAATTTTTTCAATTGTTTTTTCAATTTTTAATTATCTTCATCAATTTTTAATTATTTATATTATTTTTTCATTATTTTCTTAAATTTTTAATCATTTTCACCAATTCTAAAATTAATTTTTTAAATTTTTAATTATTTCTCTAAATTTCAATGATTTTTTTCAATTATTTTTTCAAATTTTTCATGATTCTAATTTTTTTCAATTTATTTCTAAGATTTGAAGTATTTTTCTCAATTATGAATTATTTTCTTTAATTTTAAAACATGTCTATGGTTTTTTAAATTACCTTCGACAATTGTAATCGTAATCATTATTTTTTTTCAATGAATTAGCAAAATTTGACATTCTTTTTTTTAAATATTATATTTAATAATAATTTTTACAATTCACTGACTTATAGTTAATTTGTAATGATAATTATTTTTTGATTTATCTATTTTTGTGTCAATTGTTTGTGTTTCAAAATAGTGGAGCTCATTCAAATATAGGAAATTCTCATATAAATTCTCCTGAAGGAGAATATTCTTGTTTATATTCTCGAGAATGTAACCGGATTTTAAATTACCGAAAATTTTGCAACTCTAATTCTAAAGGAAGAAATTTAAAAATTAAAAAAAAATGTATATCAAAACGTAAATGTAAAAGTGGAACTCTTAGAAGAAGCACCCATATTTGTTATAATGAATATACTTTTTATTGCAATTTTTGTTGATTACAAACTTATTTTATACCAATTTTTTACGATGTAAAATTCAGTTTATCTAAATTTTAATCTTTTCTACACTTACGTATTTTATGAAAATTTTAAATATGTTAAAAATTTTTAATTATTCTGATTTCAGTGAATTTTAAATTCAATTTTTTAACCACAGTTAAAAAACTGCAATTTATCCTATTTTTAATATAGATTTTTTAATTTTTCCAATTTTAACATTTCAATTGTTCCAAACTTAAAGTTGTCCACTTTTTAAAAATGATTAAGTTTATTTATAATTATACATTAAAGTACATTAGCGTTATTTTGCATGATTTATGTAGTGAAACAGTTATAACTTATTAACCATGAAAATTTTGTCTTTGAATTATTATTATTTTTTTCTGTTAACAATTCTTATTTTAATAAAGAATGACACTAAGTAGAATTAATAATTAATTAATCATCACCTTATACTTAAACCAATAATCATCAAAGCACCTAGAAAGTTTCCGGGGTAACAGAAAGGAAGTAGTTTCTTCTAACAATGCGTTGAACAATATCAAGTTGCACAAAATTAGAATACACTGCCACTGATTCATTATATACTTAGCTTATATTTCTTACTGACATGGACATTTAGCATTGCAAATAATTTGATACTGATGTCTCTTAGTATAATGGATTCTCTTCTGTAAAATACACGCTGGTCAGCAAATTCACATTTCATAACCACGAATTATTACACAAGCCATTATTTAATTTTTAATCTTATTTTGTTGATGATAGTGTCAAATTGAAAACACATTAAGCATTTCTCTTTCTAAAGAAATCATTTGTTATTTTATTTAAAATGTTTTCCAAACATTTACCTGTTAGTGATACAGTTTGACCTGATAGCAAAAAGTTTGGTTTTTTAATAAACTTCATTTACCAGGCAGTGGCGTAACTAGGGGTGCAAGGGCCCTGGGGCAAAAAGGAAAATGGGGACCCAATTATATATAATAATTACAAGTTTAATTAATTCATTTATTCATTCTGTCTACACCTGATATTTGTCACTAGATATTTTTTTCTTTTAAATTTTTAAATCATATTTCACCTTTTTAAAATGTTCTCAAATTTTAAATTTATAGCAATTTTAATTTCTTCAAATTTCAGTTAATGTGAACTTGCATTGATTAAAAGTTCAATTATCCACGTTTCAAAAATACAAAATTTGAAGTGACTTTTAATTTTTCAACTATTTTCTACAATCCTTAATCATTTTAATTGTTTTTAAATTGATTCCCTAAATCTTTAATTTATCTTCCTCAAATTTCAATTATTTTGTTTAGTTTTCTCAATCAGTTTTTCAATTTTAATTATTTTTGCCTTGACATTTAATCAATTTAATTATTTATTCCTTAATTTTGTATTCATCGCAAATTTAAATTTATTTTTTTAACTTACCATTATTTTTGTCATTTTGCAATTATTATTATAAATTTTTAATCATTATCATAATTTCTGAATTAATTCACTGTACTTTCAAATATATATCTCAATTTTCAATTCTTTTGTTTAATTTTCATTTCTTTTGCTTCCTCATAGAGGAAGCTTTGTGATCGTTAAGATTTTCGATTTTCGAAAAATAGTCTAAATCGATTCATTTTCATCTAAAAAGCGTAAATTTATATTATGTCATAGCCTTTTTCTTGTGTACAAGATATCTCCAGAACGCTTAAACGGATTTCAATAAAATTTGGATGACTTATAATTCTCATGAATATCTACCTATATTTAGACACAAGGATTTTTGAAAATACCCAATCAAAAATTTTTGAACACCTTTTTTCATCAAAAGAAATCGTTTTTTGCCCAAATTTTTTTTCATGCTAAAAATACAACTCAATGAATACAAAAATCATATTCCTTATATGAAAACGAATCGATTGACCTATATAAAGTTTATAATTGATAAAGAATTTGTAAAATAATTGATGTTTTTACAATTTTTTGCATTAAAAATTTTTATTTTTAAATAACTTTTCCAATTAACTTATATCTTATTAATTTCTTGCTTCCCCTATGCAAAATGTCCATGAAAAGGACATAATTCTCAACTAGTTTATTATATTGTAATTATTTTCTCCATTTTTTAATTTGTATTATTTTCCAGATAATTTCCTAAACTTTTAGATATTATCTCAAATTTCAATTATTGTCTTTAATTTTCAACTTTTTAAAAGATTTTTTAATGATTTCCTTTTGCATAAAAATAAATTTTTTAATTAATTTATATTATTTTCTCAGATTTTTAATTATTTTCATTCTTCTTTTTTTTATTTTCCTCTTTTAAACATATATTCTATGATTTTTTCAACTATTTCCCTTAAATTTTATTTACTGTTATCAATTTTTCATATTTAAATTATTTTTATCATATTTCAATTTTTTTTCTCAATCTTAAATTACTTCCAGCATATTTCTATTATTTTTTTCAATTTTGAATTAATTTTATCATTTTTCAATTATTTTTCTCGAATATTAATTATTATTCTCATTTTCTAAAATAATTTTTTAAAATTTATAAGTATTTTTCTAAAAATTCAATTGTTTTCTTCAATTTTAAATTACGTTATCGTAAATTTAATTTATTTTTAGCTTTCTTCAATTCTTTTCTGCACGGAAAAAAATTAATATCAAAATTTGGCATGTAATATGAGATTCAAGCATAAATTGTCTCTAAAATCAAAAGTAAGATGTAATTAATTCTTTAAAATAAAAATGTAGATTTATGTCTGTTTAAAATATTAATAATATAAAGAACACATATTCTTATGCCAAAAAACGATATTAGAAATCTCTAATTCTGTTATATATGGAAAAAAAAACAGCAAATGACTGATCCAGCCAACGTATCGCAGCAACATTCACAACTATTATGATTATCATGTTCCTGCAGTTTCGAAATCACCGAAACTTTTTTGCAGGGAAATATTTTGAAAAATAACTTTTGCTACACAAAATATAAAAAAAATATAATTCTTAAAATATTGCAATTAATTAATTCATATTTATAAACATAATTTTTTATTAAGTTTGAATCTAAAAAATGTCAAAATAATAATTTCGTTTATTTAAACGTTCATTTTAAGTTTATACAATTATCTATTTTTTCAATCCTTTGTAGAAAATTTTTAATATTATTAGAATAAGAAATAATATTTTAATGATATAGACTGTAGGTATAATTCAACATTCTATAATAGCACATGATAAATAAAATTTAATTTATTATTGAAATTTATAGAGCAAAACTGAATTAATTAGAATGTATGTGTTTTGAAATTTAAAAGAAATGGTAAAACGTTTTGTTTACAAGTAATCGACAAAAATAATTATTAATGGGAAACAAATTATTAATGAAAAAAAGAAATCGATTTAAATTTAGTCAAATCTTCTTTAAATCCCACAAAATGAATATTTTTAAATATTATATTTCCGAATAATAGAATATGTTTTAGCATAACCTTTATGTAGGTTTATACATGTATAGGTTGTTAAATGAAGATATCTTTAAATTAGAGATTTCATTAAAATGTCATTTTCTGATATAACGTTTTGCAAAATGAAGCATAACTTATTATAAAAAGTTTGATTATAATGCTTAAATTAGATATATTTTTAACTCTCTGCAATTAAGAATTAAACTTATTTCAAGTTTTGTGATTAATTTTTTTCCGTGTGCAATTTTAAGTTATTTTCATTTTTTTCAATTGATTTCTAAGATCGTCATATATTTTTATCAAATTTAAATTATTTTCTTTTTATTTAAAAAAAATTCTGTAATTTTTTAGATTATTTCCCTCAAATGTGATTTATTGTTTACAGCTATCATTGTTTTTGTCATATTTCCATGATTTTCCTTAAGTTTCAAATAAAAAACTCATTTTTCAATTATTTTCTCCATCTTTTAGTATTTTCATTATATTTTAATTAATTTCCTAAATTTTTAGTTCTTATCTCAAATTTAGATTATTGTCTTCAATTTTTAATTTTTTAAACGGTTTTTCAATTATTTTCTTCTACTTAAAAACAAATTCTGTAATTTTATATTATTTTCTCCGCTTTTTAATTACTTTCATTCTTTTGGCTTAATTTTTAAAAATTCAATTGTTTATCTGAAATTTCATTTATTATTTTCGTCAATTTTCGATTATTTCTGCGATTTTTTAATTATTCTCATTGATTAACATTTTTAAGTAATTTTGTAATTATTTTCCCTTTTTAAACATATATATTCTATGATTTTTTCAATTATTTCTCTCAAATTTTATTTAATGTTTTCAATTTTTTATATTTAAATTATTTTCTTCATAAATTTCAGTTATTTTCAGCATATTTGAATTATTTTTTCAATTTTAAATTAATTTTATCATTTTTCAATTACTTTTCTCGATTGTTAATTATTATTCTCATTTTCCAAAATTATTTTCTAAATTTTTTAAGTATTTTTCTAAAATTTCAATGATTTTCTTCAATTTTTAATTATTTTCATTTGGTTTCTTAGTTTCCAAATCTTTTTATTAATTATCGTAAATTTTATTTATTTTTAGCTTTCTTCAATTCTTTTCTCCAATTTTAAGTTATTCTCATTTTTTTCAATTAATATTCAATTCATATATTTTTCTCAAATTTCAATTATTTTTGTTTATTTAAAAAAAATTCTGTAATTTTTTCTATTATTTCACTCAAATGTAACGTTTTTTCTACAACTTGTCAATGTTTGTTTCACTTTTCAATTATTTTTATCAAGTTACAAATTGTAAAATCATTTTTCAATTTTTTTCCAAAATTCATATCCTTCAATTTTCAATTTTTCCCATTTCTTTTATAATTTCCAAAATTTTAAACTATTTATCTGAGATTTCAAGTATTTCGTTCAATTTTAAAATTATTTATAATGATTTTTTATATTATTTTCTTCAATTTTCAGTTACTTTCGTTCTTTTTCGTAATTTCTAAAAATTTGTTAATTATTTATTTTTAATTAAAAATTACTCTCTTTAATTTTAAATTATGTTTATCTTGTTTCATTTATTTTCTCTAATTTTTAATTTTTTTCTTTTTTTTTTAATGAACTTCTGAAAGTTTTAAGTATTTGTCTGAAAATTATTTTCTGTAATTTTTCATTATTCAATTTTTTAAAATTTTTTTTTTATAAGATTTTCAAATAATTTGAAAAATCAGCAATTATTTTGTTTAATTTCAATTATTTCTTGCAATTTTTTTAATTCTAAAATTTTATAAATTTTGTCTTAAAAAAATATTTATTAGGGTTAACTGAGAACCCCCTGAGCTCAATAACCCCTGGACACTGCCATACTTTACCCCTTCTTATTTTTTTTTTGAGAGGTATTAAAGTTGACAGAGCATACACAATTAATGTCGTATCGAAACAATAAACTTGAAACTTTAATATAAAAGTGGAAGATAATATATACTTTCGCAATAAACGTATCGGGAGTAACAATTTGAGTCCATAAATTTTTATTTCTCCATTGAGGAATATGAAACATTAAAAGTATATGACGTTATCGACGATGCTTGAGATTTAATAAACATCGTCAGCAGCTTTTGTTATACGAATTTATGAGATTGCAAACAACCATCCAAGCTATTCAGTGAACTATAATACGAAGAGAAAAGATTTTCTTCAACCAAGCCAGTACAACGAAAAGGAAAACTCGAAAGAACAGGGCGGGTTAACGCTTCTTCAGACGAAGGAACTTAAATTCTAAGAGCTTCTACTTCCTTTTCTTCCTCCTTTTTTGTCCAATACACTCACGTTTCTTTATGAGGTTATTTGTCCATAATGTCTATCCATCTTGTGAAAAAAGGAAATAGGCATAATTATGTTTGGAAAGACCATTTCTCGCAGGCTTCCCTTCAACATTACGAAAAGCATTTAAGTTCATAGTAGTTTAATTACCGTGATTCTTTTTTTTTTTTTTAAAAAAAAGACCTGTTGAATTGTGCAATTAAAGAAATTATAGAAAATGAACAGGAGGAGATAATAGTTATAAATAAAATAGGAGAGTAAAGTCAGTGGAGTAACTGTGAGGGCAAGGGTCCTGGGGCAAAAAGGAAAATAGGGCCCCAATTATATATGATTTTTAAAATAGATGTTTTTTTCTTTTAAAATTTTAAATAATATTTCACCTTTTACAAAATATTCTTAAAAATATGTTTTTTTACAAAATTATAGATCCCTTAGAGGGACAATATATGATATATATACGTTTAATATAAACCCGATCGATCAATTCTAACTAATTTTTTTTTCGCATTTAAAAATTTAAAAAAAATCATTTCTTTGCAAAAATTGATATTTTTTTTTTAAAAAATGAAAATGTAAGTATTTTATTCGTTTTATTTTTTAAAAACGCATCGATTGAGCTATTAGCGAACCCTCTAGTGCAATTCAATCCAAAGTTATCAGCAATTTAAGAATCGAAAACTTTGAATATCTTGTTTTTTAATAATTTTACTTTTAAGCTTTTTATTGCAAACTTCAATATATTTTCATTATTATATAGGTTAAAAACACATTGAATGAGCTATTTGCGAACCATCTACTGTAATTCTGTTCCGAGTTATCAAGGTTTCAAAAATTAAAAATTTGTATAAAAATTAATTTTTTATGCTTTTCTGCGTTTTATATAAATTTTATGTAGAATAATTTTCACTCGTTTTGTCGACAATTCAAAAATGCATCAATTAGTCTATTTAATATTTTTTTTGCGAGCTATTAATTAAAACTTAGTGATGTTTATAGTAATCTCTATGAGGAAGCAATTTTTTCAAAAAATAAATACCAAAAATTACTCACGCCAAATAAATACTTAAGATACTACTTAGCAGCGAATTTTTCATTTTTTCTCTTCATTTTTAAATTTTATTTTCCAAGTTTCAATTCCTTCCTTTTATTTTTGAGAATAGTAAATTTAAAATTATTTATAAATTTCTTAAATTTTTAAAAATTCTTGTCTTTTACGATTTTAATTATTTGCTACAACTCTCAACTATTTTTATCATTTTTAAAAATTGTCTTCAATTTTATCATCATTATTTTTCATTTTTTCTCTTTATTTTTAAATACTATTTCCCAAATTTCAATTCTTTTCATTTATCTTTGAGAATAGTAAATTTAAAATTATTTAAGGATTTCTTAAATTTTTTAAATTTGTTTTCTTTTATGATTTTAATCATTTGCTACAATTGTCAACTATTTTTACCATTTTTCTAGAATTGTCTTCAACTTCTAATTATTTCCATTAATTATTTTCCAATTTTTTCCCTAATTTTTAAATTCAATTTCCTCAAGTTTCAAATCTTTTCTTTAATTTTTTCGAAAAATAACTTTTTCATTTTTAATTATTTCTTTCAATATCAAGTTATTTAAATTATTTATTAATTAATTTTACAACTTCTTCCGTCACACCAAATAAATACTTGAGATACAACTTGGCAGCGGTTTTTGCAATAATTTTCTCCGTCTTTTAATGTTTTCATTATTTTTCAATTAATTTCCTTAATTTGCAGTTATTTTCACAAATTTTGATTATTGTCATAAATTTTCAATATTTTAAACGATTTTTCAATTATTTTCTTCAATTTCTAATTATTTCTATTATTTTTGCAAACCTTTCAAATCTTTCAATTATTTATCTAAAATTTCAATTATTTTCATCAATTTTCCATTACTTCTGCAATTTTATTATTATTCTCTTTAATTAAAATTTTTTAAGTAATTTTGTAATTATTTTCTTTTTTTAAATATATTATATTCTAGGATTTTTTCAACTATTTCCCTCAAATTTTATTTACTGTCTTTAATTTTTCATATTTAAATTATTTTTATCATATTTCAATTTTTTTTTATTAATCTTAAATTACTTCCAGCATATTTCAATTATTATTTTCTCAATTTTGAATTAATCTTATCATTTTTCAATTATTTTCTCTAATTTTTTATTATTCAATTTTTTCAAATTATTTTTAAAACATTTCTATGATTTTTTAAATTACTTTCCCCTATTTTTAATTGATTTCATTATTTTTTTCAGTTAATTTGCAAAATTTTGAATTATATTGTTTAATTTTAATTATTTCTTGCAATTTTTTTTAGTTTTAAAATTTTATAAATTTTGTCCTGAATAATATCTTTTTTTTTTTTATTTTATTTATTTGTTTATATAATATGGCCGACGATTTGAAACACTTCACTTGGCGGTTTTTGGTATCGTTGAATACAATTCTAATATTATATTTTACAAATTCAAACTAGTGAATTCAATATGGCGGATGAATTTTTAAAAAATTTATTAGATTTGACAAAAATTGTTGTTATAAGGGTGTTTTTAGAATTGCATCAAAGTGGTTACTTTTTGGGGTTGCTGATTACGAATCATAAGTCCGATTATACAAATTCAAAATGGCAGGTGATTTTTAGAATGATACGATTCAAGTCGTTGTAAAGACTTTCCTGGTTATTAAAATAATTAACAATTCAATTAAGGTTTTATTTAAGTTTTTATTAAATTTTCAAAACTTGTGTAAGTTTACTGAATTTTAATTAAATTAAAAAATCATTATTTTGGGTTAAATTTTTTAATTACCATTATTACTTTGGTTAAAACATTTTTTTGTAGTTTCATAATAAATATACACAATGAAGGATGAATGGATATTGGCTAATATAAAAGCAAATTTTTATTCACGATCGAAAAATCATATAATGATTTTCTCATAACAACAGTCTCAGTTTTAACAGAAATTTTATAATGAGAACAAAATTTTAATGAGGTCAAACATAACTTGTTGGTTCTAGATTTAACAACCTTTTTGCCCTATTAGCATTATTATATTTTTTCGGTTTACGATTGTATAAAAATAATTGCGATTGTAAAATAATATTGTCTAGCTTCTATATTCTTCGAAATCGGAACTTTTTTCTCTGTAAATGAACATTTTCCAATTTCTTTTTTTTTTTCGTTTTTATCTGCAATAATTTTTATTATTTTTTTCCTAGTCTTTATTCATCCTCTCGTTTTATAATGTTTTATCTGAATTATTTTATTTTAAAAATTTCAATTTTTTAGGGATGAGTTTTAATTAAACTCTTTATAACATTATATGAGACAAATGATCGAAATTATTAATACTTTTTTTAAAAAGCTATATTTTACGGTATATTGTTAAATAATATTGCATTAACTCGATATTAATAACTGGTGTGGATAAGATTTTGATCTGTTGAATAAAATTTAAATCAATTTCGAATGAAGTTTGAGCACATTGAACTCATTGCATGCATTCAATAAAACTGATTCTGAATGTATAAAAATATTATATAGATTGTACATTATAATGTATTACAAACCCATTTAAAAATACATAATTAAACTTTTTTTTTATATTTTTGAAGTCGCATTAATACTTATATAGATGTGTAATTTAGAATGTACTAAAAAAGGAATAATTGTTTACATAACCTTACATTTAGTAAGAGGTCATTTTCTCGAATTGGATTTTATTTATGCCGCTGTACCGAATGTTTAAAATTACAAATGTCTGAAAATATCTTCAATTCAGTTTTATGTAGATACTAATAAAAAAAATTTTTCACAGGGAAAAAAGGCGCATTGCGCCTACAATCGAGGGTTTCGTGGCTTACTTCTATTCCCTTTACCCTCTCTCTCACACACAACCGGAAAAGCTGAAAAAAATCGTCCAAAAACATCTATATTTCTATTTTATAAGTTATCATTTTAGCCCCCTCCCCCTTTATATATCACTCCCTATTATATAAAAACATTTCGCCACCGCCGCTGAGTCAGAAAGTTTGACCCCAAGTTTCTACTACCTCTAGAACCACGTAACTCTCTCATACATCAAGAACCACATAACCGTTTCCGGTTCCAGTATACATATATATTAGAGTGGTCAAAAACAAACAAAAGTCAGAAATGTTATGCATCTCCCCCCCTCCCCAAATTTGTTCTAAATTTAAAAAAATAACCCCTAGTTTTTATTTTGAAGTAGGACAATATTTAGAAGTAGCTCAAACCCCATGAAGTTTTTCATGTATATGTAATGACAAAAATAATTGAGGAGCACTTTTTAAAAAAATGACAAAGATAGTGAATAATGACAAAAATAATTGAAATTTGAAGAAAATAATTGAAAAATAACAAAAGTAAGTTGAAAATTTTAATTTAAATATTCCTGAAAATAATTCAAAGATTGAAGAACATAATTAAAATTTAAAGAAAATAATTGAAAAATAAAGAAAGTAAATTAAAAATAGTGTGGAAAATTGAAATATTCCTGACAATAATTTAAAGATTGACAAACATGCTTGAAATATTAGGAAACTAATTGAATAATGACATAAATAATTGAAAGCTGGTGTAAAAATTAAAATTTTTAGACAACAGTTGAAAAAATGAAAAAAAAAAATAATAGAAATTTGAGGATAATAATTTAAAGTTAAAGAAATTAATTGAAGTTTGAAGAAAGTAATGAAATTTGAAGAGAATAATTCAAAAATGTTAAACAAGTTTAAATATGAAGAAAGTAGTTGAAGTTTGAAGAAAATAATTGAAATTTGTAGAAAATAATTGAAAAAGGGGGGAAAAATTAATAAATTTATGACAATAATAAAAAGATTGAAGAGAATGATTAAAATTTGAAGAAATTAATTAAAAACTGGTGGAAAAAAATTAAAAATTAATGACAATAATTGAAAAAGGGTGAAAAAATTAATAAATTTATGACAATAATAAAAAGATTGAAGAGAATGATTAAAATTTGAAGAAATTAATTAAAAACTGGTGGAAAAAAATTAAAAATTAATGACAATAAAAAAAATCTGAATAAAATAATTGGTAGACAATAATTCTAAAATGGCAAAAATGATAGAAATAAGAAAAAAATAATTGTCAAATAACAAAGATACCTGAATAATGACAAAAGTAATTGAAATTTGAAGAAAATAATTGAAAAATAACAAAAGTAAATTGAAAATTGTAATTTAAATATTTCTGAAAATAATTTAAAGATTGAAGAACGTAATTGAAATTTTAAGAAAATAATTTAAAGCTAGTGTAAAAAATTAAAACATTTATAACAATAAAAAAAAATTGAATAAAATAATTTGTAGAAAATAAGTATAAAATGGAAAAAAAAATAGAAATATGAGAAAATAATTGAAAGTTGAAGAAATTAATTGAAGTTTAAGTTTAAGATAATAATGGCAATGTGATGAGAATAATTCAAGAATAGAAAAATAAATTTAAACATGAAGAAAGTATTTAATAAGTTTCAAGAAAATACTTGGAATTTGTAGGAAATAATTGAAAAATGACAAAAATAAATTAAAACTTGTGTAATAAATTGAAATATTCATGACAGTACTTTAAAGACTAAAGAAAATAATTGATATTTGAAAAAATTTAATTTAGAATCGCAAAAATACTTTAAAGTTGACAAAAGTACTTTAAAAAGGACAAAAATAATTGAAAAGAATTGTAGAACTTAAATATACCTATAAACTGCAATTAAAAAATTGACGATGTTATTGGAATATTAACAAACTAATTAATTTATAAGGTAAATTATTAATCAGTCACCCAATATCAGAACCCCCTTCCCCGAAGCTGGCATAGACATTTAACTAAAAAAGTCAGAAAAGTAAGTTTTCTTTAAAAAATGAGTAATAGTGGGCGATTTTAATGAAGAAAGTGAGTAAGAGTGAGAGAAGTGAGTCACTGGCAGTTCTGCTTTTATAATTTTAATAATAAAATAAAAATAATAATAATAATATTAATCTAATGGGTTTATACCCGTTTATTAAAATAAATTTCTTAAATTTAAGGGCATGAGATGGAAACTGACGTCACTCGTATACGCAAAATTTGTCCGTCAACTTTCTCTTAAAGTAACGAATATTTTGACAATAAACTTTGTAGAATTACTTAAAATATCATTAAGAAGGTCTCTCTGAGCCAAATTAGATTGAATTTTGCTTTAAAATTACTTTTTTAGCAATTCCAAATATCACCGAATTTTTTTAAAAATTAATTTTATGGCCAAATCCAAACAAACTTGGGTCAGAGAGGCCTTCCTAATGATATTTTAAGTCATTCTATAAAACTTGAAGTCAAAATATTTATTATTTTAAAAGAAAGTTTACGTACAAATTTTGCTTAAACCAGTGACGTCATGCTCCATCACATGCCTTTAATCTGATTAAAATTCTAGGTGAGAGAGAGTGAGAAAGAAAGAGAATTTGGAATTTTCTCTCATTATAGGTATTCGACTGGCACACAATGGTTTGAAATCGAAAAATATCGTGTCTAATTCTAAATTTAGAAAATTTATAATTTCATATTTTCAATCAATCAGCATGTATCAATTGATTATTTTTCATGGATAACAAAAATTCCGCTAATATCCTGAAAAATCCGACTATTTGAACTTTCAACTTTAATTACTTTTTTCTCAAAACTCGATTATTGAAGACCGTGGACACGATTTCTTGAAAACTAATGCACCGATCTTTTTGACATTTGGTACACTTCTTATCAATAGCATTGACTTGTGCTTGAACGAAGGATTTTTTTTCTTTTAATCACAACCAATTTTATAAAGATGTATACAGTCAAATAGTGTGTAAAAATGGTATTTTTTGCATAAAACTCTGCCAAAATTAAAAAATTTTTAAATCCTTCATTCAGGCACTAGCCAGACTCACCTACTAACAGAAAATTTTTCGTTTTTTGATTTCGGATGAAGCTATATGGAATTATCATGTCCACCGCAAAAACATTTTTTTCCCAGTGGTCTTAAAACGTCATTCCTCAATGGCTCAATTTTTTTAATTTATTAATGATGAAATTTATAAAATTTATTCTTTAAATATTGTACTTTTATGCGATAAAAGGGCTCAAGATATTAACTCCTTTATTACATGAAATAAAAATTATTAAAAAAATGCTTTTTCCCCCTTTAATACCCACACTGAAAACTTTTATGTATTAAAATAATCTGCAGCGCGATTGTTTTAAGTCAATTTCAGATTATTAAAATTCAATTTGGTATAAAAAAAGAGCGTTGCAGATTATTTAATCCAAAACAATTTTCTGTGGCATTTAACCCCTTAAATAAGAATATGTTCTTTTATGTCCCTAAGTGTTTCAGGTAGTTTTTGTTCAAACCCTTGTAGTTTGTGAATGGCATATTTGTTACTCATCATCAATATACTCCCATTCATATCATTCATATATATGAATAGGTTTTACATTGGTTAAATGTTACACATTAGTCAACTCATTTAAGAACTATTATACAAATTACCATATACCGTCAAGTGGGGCTATTTTGTGCACAAAACCGCTCTTTTTACACTCTATGCTTCATTAAAATTCAGAATTTGAAAAAATAAAGAATTTATCTATTCAGTTATGTTGTAGACATCCTTCTAAAGGTGTCCTATGACTTAGCCGACAAGAAAAAATTTTTTGTCTGAGTTATAGAAACTCAAAGTTGTGCACAAAATAAACCCCATGGTGGGGCTATTTTGTGCATCAAAGTTTGCTTATTTATAAAGTTGGTAAAACATTTTTTTTGACCGTTTTTGCTGTATGAAATATTATTTATAGATATTCTAGAGTACAATAAAGAAAAACAAAGCAAGAAATATTTTTTTTTTTTAGGAACTGTTTAATTAATTTGAAAGTAAAACACTAAAATTTCACAAAAATGTAGATTTACAAAAAAAGTTATTTCTTTAAGAAAATTTTACTTAAAATAAATTCTATAACACTTCTTGAGTTATTTTAAGTGAAAAAGTTTCAAAAGGCACCATATGTAAAACTGAAATTTTAAGCTTATTTCTTGTCTTTTATAACAAAAATAAGACAAAAATGTTTCAAAACGAAATTCTAAAGTAATTTTTACTAACTACAAAACAAATTATTGAAAAAAACTTGATTTTAAACAATGCACAAAATAACCCACCAAATCCTGGTTATTCAGTTTTTTACACTTTTTTCTTAAAATATGCAATAAAAAGTTAGCGCATCACGTATACAGCATCTCAACTAAATTGTCAACAAGTATTATTAATACCTTTAGAAACACTTTTAAACTTCCGGAAATCTGAACAGAATTTTGAGAACATTGAATTTTTTCAGCTTGATTTTGACGACTTTAGGATTTTTTTTCTATTTTCTGACAAAGAATTAAGTACATTCATTAAGTACTCTCTGTAGTCTAGATATTAGAAAGTATTTATACCAAGTAGCAAACTTAAGCAACTGAATATAAAGATTTTATTCATTATAAAAACCTCGCGTGCACAAAATAGCCCCACTTGACGGTATATTTATTTCAGTTTTCCAAAATTCTCCTCACAAAGCTTCTCATACAAAAAGAGTATTATTGACACCAAAAATAATGTTGACCGATTTTTCCAATTTTTCATTACTTCTCTTATTTTCTTACCCATTGCAAATTATTTTTCAATCTTTCGTCCTAAAATACAAGCAACTTTTGTTGTTTTCACTCCTTGTGTGAATACTCCGATACATCTTTCACATAATATTTATTGTAATCCTTTCTGCTGGCATAATCCATCCGAGAGTTTACAGTTTCCGACAAATTTAGAAAAGTGCACGATTAAGTGGGAGGATAAGAAACGATTTTTCATACTACCAAAAGATGTCAGTAGCGAACACAATCGGCATGTTCTTGAACCGCGTAGTAACAGTATCAACGCGCTGGTCGTCTTCGCGCGAACAGACAAAGTGAACGGTCCTCGTTGTAAGTACTTTTTGTACAATTGCTCTCACATGGTTAACGCGCGGTATCGTGAGACACACTTCTGTACTTTCACGTCGCCGTATCTTTTTCCCCGAAAATTCCGCCAAAATACAAACTTTTCACCAAGTCCATTTTCAAGAGATTATTGTGCGCGAAAATTTGTTCCAAGTGTCACCGCATTGGCGCCTGACTTGTCCTCCTAGTTAGCTCCTCTTTACATCTTTATTTCATCTCTCTCTCTCTCTTCCCTTATCTTTCTCTCTCTTGCACTCTCTTGATATCTCTTTCTCTCTCTACTCGCAAACAGTGTCATCTCTATCTCTCTCGCCGGCGATTACGCGCCTCTTAAACTCTCTCTTTCTCTCATGCTGTCACAATTTTCTGCGCTCCCCTGTCCCTTGCCGCATAACTCTTCACCGCCAAAGTTTCTCGGGACGGCCTTCCAAGATCGAGATCGGGAGTTGTTTTTTGATTACGCTCTGAGAAAGGACGTTTTTGTTCGTGAATTTTATTAGATAATAATTGTATCACCATATGGCTCACTTTTAAGCCGGATTAATATATATATATTGTGTGTGTACCCTTTCGTTTCGCTCTTTACTGACAATTACTTTGTAAACATGTACACTCTGCGCGCTTGACAGTTCATCAGTGCTGGCTTTAGATTTATCATTTTTACCCGATTATGGCTCTTAAAATCTGGAGATTCAATTTATTAATAGTTCTATTTCATTTTTGTTAATTCTTTTATCTTTAACCACAAATATGTAATTTAAAAATTCAATTTTTTATCTGCCTTATCTCGTCACGATTTGTTGATTAATTCATTTATACTGACTTTTAACGATTAGAGTCAATAGCTTAATAATTTCTTGGAGAATAAGTAATGTTGTTTTTCATTTTGTTTTCAGTTATCAATGTAGTTTTATATACGTCAAGAAAAAAAGAAAGTTTGGCTGCGAAAAATAAAGTTGCTATATTTTGCAAATAAAAATAACTTTTTTTGATGAAATTATTATATTATGGGTTGTAATATAAAATATTCTTGTGTCAGCTATACTTTGGTTTGTAAACTAAGCCAATGCAACTTTATTGCTGACATAATTTTTTTTTCCCGTGTACAAACTTCCCGGATGTTCATAAGTAAATAAAAGGAGTAATAAATAAACAGGGTAACAGATAAATAAGATAAGTAGGTTGGTAAAAATTGGGTCATAAGTAGAAATTAAAATAAAGCAAGAAAAGAAGGGAAGAGTGAAAAATAAACATATAAAAAATATCATGTATAAATTTCGTTGACATTCGGTCAAAGAAAAAGAAACTTCGCACAGGTTATTTTTTAGATTTTAGTTTTCAGTAGAAAAAATATATAGAAATCTGTGAAGAATTCCCCAAATTCACGTTTCTAAATTTTTATTCCTCTGACGTAATTATTAACGCTCATTGATTTAAAGTTTTTATACAATGGAATTTAAGGTTTTGTAAACCATATAAAAACAACAAATTAATGAAAGCAATTAAATCATGCAATAGTAACAATGGAGAACAAAATACAAGTAGGCTATCCACATGTTTAAAGGTCACGTTGCTTTGTTGACTTTTTTGGTTTTCTGAAATGGTGCATTACCTTTGTTTTGATATTGACTTTTTAATAAAACATTTTTACATAGAAATAAAACATATAAACATAGGAATATAACATTAACATTGGAATAACATATAAGCACATTAGAAATTTTTTCTAAAAAATGTCACTTGATTTTTTATCAATGATATTATGTAGCTCCGCATATATATAAGGAATTAATTATATTTTCATATTAAAAAAGAAATCAAATATTATCGGCTCACCAAAATTTTCCAATAAACAAATTTATGATACAGGGACAAATTTTATTCAAGTATTGAGTTTATTATGAGCTGGTTAATAAAACAACACGTGCATTAAGAGGAAAATGAATTTGTTTGATTAACCAGTTATTTTTTCCAATAAATATACTCAACCATGTTTGTCGTCAATGTGTACTTTAAGGTTAAATAATACCCATTCGTTTCAATGAACGGAATTCTTAGTGGATGAAATAAAATATAAAAAATCCTATTTACTTTTCAGTAGCATAAAAGTCTTATATTTTACTTCAAAGATATTGAAAATACTACCAGAAAATTGTACAAATTTATTTTTTTTAATCATCTAAAAAGATTATCAAAAATATTAGCAGGAAATTGTTTATTATATTAATTATTGTAATAATTTAATAATCATCTAATTTTATAATTATTTAATTTTATGATTACTTAGTTTAATAAATGTTTAATATTTTAATTATTTAATTCAATAAATTTCATTCATCCCCGCCCCCTCTCCTAAAGCGTTTAAGGTAATTTATGAATGACCCCTTAATTAATTATGTAAATTAATTTAAGGAAATTGACTAATGACTAAAATTAAATAATTATATAAGTTTAATAATTAAATTAATTTTATAATTATTTAGCTTAAAATTATTATATTATATTATTAGATAAATTATTAATTGTTTTTTTTTAATTTTTTTGTTTGTTAGTTTTCGTTGAACGTAATAAAAATCAATAAGGACAGAAAAAAAATTATGTGAGTCATAGTTATTGACATAATTTTATCAGACATTTGGTAAAGTTTTTTCGCACAAATCGTTCTTCTAACTCCTCTAACTTATTATCATATAAATTATCACGTAGAGTTTTTATTAATTTGTCATAAAAAGTACATTGCTGGCTAAAAGAAACATGTAAATAATTTTAGAAAAAAAGCTAGTTTATAAATCTAACAATAAGAGAAAGTGTACATTGTAAAGCAATCTATTTTCATATTTTCAATAAAATTTAATAGTTTCAAATTTACTACCAACAATTTTTTTACAACATTTTTTTTATACAATTTCTGTTAACAAATCTTTTGAAATTAAAAAATATTAAAATATTACAGGAAACATAGAAAGTTTTCTGTAATACTAAAGAAATACTGAAAAAATTAAAAAAGAAACTAAAAACTTGTTGTTCAAAATGTACTAATAATGTTAAATTAATAATTATGCAAAATATTAGAAAGTTTGCTATCTAATAAATTTTGACGTGACAATTTTTTTTCTCGAACAATTGTTTATTTAGAATTATCGTACACGATTGAAAATTTAAAAACAATTTTTTATTTTACTGTTAACATTACGAGTTTTGAAAATCCCATATCCTAAATTGTGCAGAAAATGATTTTAGAAATGGTTTTTTACTATTTCGGCAAAAAACAATTTGTATTGGATAATAGAGATTGTATGGAAGGTGAAAAGGAAATTCTGAAAATTTATAATTGTTTCGAGAATAAAAACTAAACATTAGTCAAATTTCTAATTTTTACTTTTTACATCATACCATAATTCTAGGTCTCAAAATCTACTAGAAAAAAATTGACTACCTCGGGGCAATGTACTTTCTAAATCCGAATTATCGAGAGGGGAGCCTGGTATATTAAGTACAGAAATTGCTAATTTAGATTCCAAAATAAATAGATTTTAATTTCATACAATTCCTGTTTGTGTAATTTTTTTGTATGGTTAAAAAGCACAAAAATTAGATAAATTACCTGTTTTCTTTCCCTAGGGCAATTTATCCGACTTTCTCCTATAATAGTTAAATTGATTTTTAGGTTATGTCAAAATAAGTCAATTTTAGGTAAACTTCTATTAAATAATTCAGTTGGTCAAATTTGACTATTTATTCAGTTATTATTTTACTGGCAATTAGTTATAGTTTTTTTATTATTATTTTATTATTACTGAGAGAAATGTACGAATGCATTTATCCATTCGATTAAGTATAAATTATCATTATCGAATCGGATAAAATATAATTGTTCTTGGATCACGAATAATTTATTATCGATCCAATAATACAGTCCAAACATATTTGAATTATTCTTGATAAATCTTTTCTCTTATTAATTTATTAATTATTTTATTATTTTTAACCAATTTAGAGCCTTAGAGAACGAATTTCAATGTGTTGAAAATTCAGGTGCAGGTCGCCTTAACTGTAAAGGGTAAAGATAGTAAACTTAAGAATAGATCGTAAACACAATAAAAAGGTAATAAAGACAAAAAGTAGATAGCAAATACAAATATAAGGAATGATGGTAAATATGAAAAAAAAAAACTAGTAAATACAAGAATATAAGATAGTACATCTACGAAAAAGTAAAAAGAAAGATGGCAAATATAAAAGAAAATACAGTAAATATAAAAAAACCTTAAAAGTTATTTCAAGAATCACAAGCATGAATTGACTAGCGAGTCCATTGACTGTAGGTATTCAATCTTTAAATCAGGTCACACATGACACATAACAATACTCTTTGACGTAAACTGAAATTATCCATTAACTATACGCCCCTATGATTTACAAACCTGAAAACTAGCTCTTTCCTTGTCAAGTCAACTTCTCCAGATTTTAAAGCTCACAATGACCTTTTAAAGATACAAATCATAAATCTTTCAAATGAGCCTAGATCGAGAACAAAATTATGTTTGTTGAAAATAGATGATATTACTATAAAGAAATAAAGCACACGACGAACTATTAATGTAATTTCTTCTTTGAATTCAGATTAAATTAGAGTTTGGAGTGCTGGATGAACTCTCTCAGGAGAGAGGCATCATTTCGATGCGGTTCCTTGAGAAATTGGAAGTTGAGTAATAAGGTTAGAAGATGCAATGATTTAAGTCCCGAGTGATATGTCTATCGTTATCAGTGGTCTCTGGTCTGTCGTTTCGCGGTAGCAGTGCTGGTTGGTGTTCGGGTTGTGTCGTCATAGTCGTTATCTTGCCGAGGATCCCAACGAGACCAGCATCAACTATAACTTTCTCTGACTACCTCCATCATCAACTCATTGAATATCATCCAATTTGAAAATGGACGAATCCGGGATAGATATGGGTTTTGATTTGGCCGCACTCACCAACGCTGAGGACTTTGATTTGGAATACAACAATGACTTCGAACAGGCATTGTCTCTACTCTCAACGTCACAGGACTTCATGTACTATGAGCTCAAGAGTCGGGCTCCCGATACTGGCAGGTACGTAAATGCAAGAGAGCGATGGCATCATCACGATGAGCACTTATGCGCCACTCTGTCTCTGTCACCTGTTGAGCATAGGGCCGTACTTTCTGTTTTCTATATACGATTGACAATCTCCTTTTTAAACACAAAAAAACATTTTATCAAATAACTCGATTTCTGCTTATTAGAACAGTGTTAAAAGTAAGTCTTTAATTTCAGAGAATTCGGAAATTGAATAAGTCTTGAAAATAATGCTGTGATTTCATTTAAACTGAGGCTTCTGTGAAATAAAGGTGCACTTTTAATTTCAACTGATGTTTGTGTGAAAATAAGATCTTGGTTCAGGGGAATTTCAATTCGTTTCTTAAATTCAGCACACAGCTGCTGATTTTACAGAATAATTGTCTTAAAATCAGCAAATATACCTGCTGATAACCGCATTCTTTGATTCTTATATTAAGGTACAAAATTTGTATTTGAAATTCAACAAAAACTGTCTTAAAAATGTAGCGTATTAAAATAAGACAGCTTTTGTGCCTTAAAATAAGATCTTTTTTTTACAGTGATTATTAGAACACTGTGAAAAGTAAGTCTTTAATTTCAGAGAAGTCTGAAATTGAACCCTGTCTTGAAAATAATGTTTAATTTAAACTGAGGCTTCTGTGAAAACGAGGGTGCTCTTTTTATTTCAACTAATGTTTATGTGAAAATAAGATCTTGGTTCAGCTGAATTTCAATTCATTTCTTAAATTCAGCACACAGCTGCTAATTTTACAGATTAATTGTCTTAAACTCAGCAAATATACCTGCTGATAATCACATTCTTTGATTCTTAAATTGAGGTACAAAATTTGTATTTGACATTTAACAAGAGCTGTCTTAAAAATGTTGCGTCTTAAAATAAGACAGCTTTTGTGCCTTAAAATAAGATCTTCTTTTTATATTAGAACACTGTGAAAAGTAAGTCTTTAATTTCAGAGAAGTCTGAAATTGAACCCTGTCTTGAAAATAATGTTTAATTTAAACTGAGGCTTCTGTGAAAACGAGGGTGCTCTTTTTATTTCAACTAATGTTTATGTGAAAATAAGATCTTGGTTCAGCTGAATTTCAATTCATTTCTTAAATTCAGCACACAGCTGCTAATTTTACAGATTAATTGTCTTAAACTCAGCAAATATACCTGCTGATAATCACATTCTTTGATTCTTAAATTGAGGTACAAAATTTGTATTTGACATTTAACAAGAGCTGTCTTAAAAATGTTGCGTCTTAAAATAAGACAGCTTTTGTGCCTTAAAATAAGATCTTCTTTTTATATTAGAACACTGTGAAAAGTAAGTCTTTAATTTCAAAGAAGTCTGAAATTGAACCAGTCTTGAAAATAATGCTTAATTTAAACTGAGGCTTCTGTGCAAATAAGGGTGCCTTTTTAATTTCAACTGATGTTTGTGTGAAAATAAGATTTTGGTTTGGCTGAATTTCAATTCCTTTCTTAAATTCAGCACTTAGCTGCTGATTTTACAGATTAATTGTCTTAAAATCAGCAAATATACCTGCTGATAACACTGTGTAACAGTAAAAATTACTTTCAATCGAACCTAGCCTAAGTTATTTTTCTTCAAAAATTAAAAAAAATGTGTATTAAATCCCCCCCCCCCCACTCACAGTGGTCTGAAGGACTAAAAAAGTGCCAAAATTCAAGATCATCAAAAAAGTATATAAAATGCATTATCATTTTTTGTATAAATTGTAGTAGTTATAATTAATGTTTTTTTTTTCTTTTTGGTTAAAAGAAGACTTAAAAAAATCCAAAAGTTAAAAATGGATTCAGAAGATATCGGGTGTGCACTTATAAAATGCTTATTTGTTTATACAGTGCCGTCCAGCAGAATTTGCCCACCCTACAGAATTTTTGTCTTTACAAAAAGTTTTATATTTTGTTAACCACTAAAGATAAAACAATAAATGAGGACTTTTTTAAAGTTTATGTTCTCTACTTTTAGGATATCTAATGATCGAATGAAAAAAAATTGTTTTATTACTTAACTACTCTTAATTAAAATAGTAAAAAAATTCCATTTTATTTGGTCAATTTCAAACTGATGTATTTTATAAACAAATCATCACATTTTAATCGCAGAAAATGCATTTGAAAGATAATTTTATCATCTGTAAACAAATTTTTAAAAATTATTCTACGATTTTTTTAAACAAAGATATAGGTAATTGTTTTAAAAAACAGCACTTTTTTCTAAATAGGCATAAGTCCAGAACGGTTGATTTTGAAAAAAAATTATTAAGAAATAACCAGGTGCCCTTTCTTGTGTAAAATCCGAAAAAAATTCTTTTAGCATATTTTGAGTTTAATTTTTTTTTTTAATTAGTCATAAGTCCAGAACGGTTCATTTTGGAAACAAATTATTACGAAATAAAATGTGACCTTTTTGTGTAGAATCAGAAAAACAGATTTAAAATTTAAAAAAAAAAAATTTACCAATTTTTGAGTTTTTTCTTTTTAATATGGTAAAAAAATTTTTTTTTCAGTTCTACACATTTTTTCTGATTTTACACATAAGAAGGCACATTTTTTTTCTTAATAATTTTTTTCCAAAATCAACCTTTCTGGACTCTTGCCTATTTAGAAAAAAGTGCTGTTTTTTTTTAAACAATTACCTATATCTTTGTTGAAAAAAATCATAAAACAATTTTTACAAATGTGTTTTTTCAAATGCATTGTCTGCGATTGAAATGTGATGATTTGTTTATAAAATACATAAGTTTAAAATTAACAAAAAAAAAAAAAATGAATTTTTTGATTATTGTAAAGAGTAATTAAGTAAATAAAAAAAAATTTCTTTTTCTCATTAGATATTCTAAAAGTAGAGAGCAGCTTTGAAAAAAGTCCTTATTTATTGTTTTATCTTTATTGGTTAACAAAATATAAAACTTTATAAAAACAAAAATTCTGAAGGGTGGGCAAATTCTACTGTATATTTCTCATTGCATTTTAATGTTTTACTTCTGGAATAAATTTTTTTAAAAACATTTAATTTCTATTCAAGTACTAAACTATCTATAATAAAAATCCACAAGATTCATTCATTCATTCTTTCATTCTGTCTTCACCTGAAGTTTGACACTTAGATATTTTTTTGTTTTAAATCAGTTACTTTTGAAAAAAAGCATTTAAATTCATTAAAATTATTAAATATCAATTTAAATCATTTTAATTTCATTAATAAATAAATCTATAAATTTTTCTATAATTTTCTATAGTTTTTAATATACAATTATTGTCTTAAAATTTTAAAACCTATTTAATTTTTTTAATTATTTTGTTCTTTCGTCAATTATTCTCGCCAGATTTCGAATTTTTCTTTTGTCTGTTAATTTTTTTCCTCATATTTCAATTATTTTCTTTAATATTTCATTATTTTAGTCATTTTGTAATTTTTTTTAACTATCAACTATTTTCTTAAAATTTCAATTTAATTATTTTCTTCAATTTTCAATTGCATTTTTCGTTTTTCAATTATTTGATTCAATATTCAATAATTCTCCTATTTTCTCAATTGTCAGATATTTTCTTTAAATTTTAATACAATTCTTCAATTTTCAATTTATTTCTTTAATTTTTAATTATTTTCTTCAATTCCTAAATATTTTCTTTAATTTCTGCGTCAACTTTTGTTGAACTTGAATTAGTAGAGTCAACCTAGAGTTATATTGTTAATTATTCTAGTTTAGTTACAAACTGTAACTTTAGTTGTATATAATAAATAAATTTTCAATTATTTTTATCGATTTTCAATTAATACTATAATATTCAACAATTCTCGGGTTTTTTCAATTATTTTTTTTACTTCTAAAAATAGTTTTTAAAAAACCAATTCAATTCTAGAATTATTCTCTTCAATTTTCAGTTATTTTTTTCAATTTTTTTTCAATTATCATTAAGTTTCTTTAATTTTTAATTCCATTCTTCAATTTTTAATTGCTTTTTTCAATTTTGAATTTTTTTTCATTTTGAATAATTTTTTTTAGATTTTTAATCCAGTTGTCAAATGTGCAATTATTATTCCCAACAATTATTCCCATAATTTTCATAATTTTTCAATTTACAATTATTTTTTTTAAATTTAATATTTCTTGTTTAATTTTTTCAATTATTTTTTCAGTTGTTAAATATTTTTGTCATATTGTTATTATTCTTTAAGTTATTAATTATTTTCTTGAAATATCCATTTGATTCTTTAATTTCGAATTTATTTCTTTAATTTTTAATTATTTTCTTCAATTCTTAATTATTTTCTTTAATTTTCAATTATATTTTTATCGATTTTCAATTAATTTCTTTATTCAATAATTCTCGGATTTTTTCAATTATTTTTTTCACTCATAAAAATTATTTTAAATTTGTAATTTAATTATTCAATTCTAGAACTTTTTTTTCAATTCTCAGTTATAATGTCCACGTGGTTTATGGATGGTGAGAAAATAGTTTTGGTTTGGATAAAAAGTTGAGTCAGTATCATTTTGACACAAAACTTATTTTGAAGATTGATTTATTGAACAGACATAGGTGAAAATCTTTGCTTTTAAAAGTAGAACAATATAACATTTTCATAGATTGAACATTACATGTTTTAATTTAATTGAATAATAATAATCCAATAAATTATTAATTTAAATTAATAAATTGAATAATAAGTTTTAAATATTGAATAATTGAATCTACTGGATTAATTAAGTCTTTGAATATTAATTTAACGTATTAAAAACAATTATTTAATAAATAAAACTTAAAAATCTTTGATTTTAGTAGGAGTACAAAATAACTTTTATCTTCGGAGTGCAAAATAATAAGTGAATATTCACTTATTTAAATGTCAAAAGTTTTCCACTTTTTCAATTAAAAAAATTCATCATCAAGATGATGTTTTAAATTTAATTCTACAAAGTTTTATAAAAAATATTCAGTAATGCCTATTTAAAAATAAATGAAATATTTAAATAAATACAAAATAATTTGTCAATGTTGCACTGAAAAAAATATTAATGTGAAAAACAACAATTTGGCTATAGTTGAGTTCATTTTGGTTAAAATGACAAGGATTCCTTGTTCAGTTAGCAACCGAAGATAAGTTAATTCTAATAAATCAAACTTGTTCGACTTGTAATTTTTAAAAACAGAAAAAAATTTATAAATCAGCTGTAATATTACAATTTCCCAGTGCAAATAAGTTACTTTGTGTCAATTAATCTTTAAAATAATACCAAAGTTTACTAAAGTTTTAATAGTTTTTTCTGAAAATGTCAAATCGACATAACCTTAAAATATATGGCGAACAAAACTGGTATTATTTACCTTAACCACTAATGTTTGAAAGAGAGAAAGTATTGACAAATGTATTTTAGATAATAAAGAACTTATTGCAGTAATAAAAGCAGTCGATCGCACAATTTTTGGTGTTAATATAATATAATTCCTAATTACTTAGAGTAAAAATTATCCTTGTCATTTTAACTAACCTCAACTAGCTGGCGCCTTAACTAACAAGGAAAAATGGTTGATTCCTAGTAGACGGGTGCAAGGGAGTTTTTTCAGTGTGGTTGTAGTTTGTAAATGCAATCAAATAAAACGAAACATTCAAACAGGGATATTTATTTTAAAGCTCGTCCATGAGTTTCAAGAATTTATTTACATTTAATTATCAAAGATTAAACTACAATAGAATTGAATCAGTTTATGCAGAAACCGCACAAGTCCACTTTTTTTTCCAAAATCTCTTTTTTTATGGAAAATTTATCTTTAAATAAAGCTCTACGATCTAGTAAAATATTACATAAGTTACTAAACTCTAAACACTTTAAAAAAAGGCCAATTTTCGTTTCGTAACGAAACAACACAATAGTACACTGCAAAAACAGGTGTCTTAAATTGTTCAAAAATGTCTTAAAATGAGACATTTTTCGTGTCTTAGACACCAAAAGTATCTTAATTTAAGACATTTGTAGACAATTTAAGACACCATGTTTTTGCAGTGTATATACCCAATTGATGAAATAATGTTTACTTATTACTTGTTGAAAAGTGGTTGTTAAAAAATGTTAATAAAAATTATCCAAATTAAAAATTTTTAATAAATGTTATTAACAATTAATAAAACTGTGATACTTCACTTTATTCAATACATTTTCTGTGTTTTCCATTTCTTTTTGTGCAGAAACCGCACAAGTTCAAAAGTTAATTTATTTTTTTTATACCTTATATTAATTAAAATATAAATCAATCATATTGAATTTCTAAACTTATAGGTTAGTAGAAAATAATGCAAAAAGCTGAATTGAAAAAAGTTCTCACATTTACAAGAAAAGCAGTTTTTATTTATTCCTGAACAATTTCGATCTATGGACTTGTGCGGTTTCTGCACAGACTGATTCAATTAGGATAGAATTTTTAAAACAAAAACAGTACTAACAGATTCTCATAACGCTGGAAAATTTTGAAATAAAAATTATTTTTATTTTATTGAACTGATTGTATTTCATACTTGCTTTCGAGCCCGCCTTCGGCGGGCATCGAAATCTAGTGGCGTGCCATCAACAGTATTTTTTGACCAAAAGTATTTTGTGACAGAAAGTATTTTTTGACAGCATGCATTTTCCGACAGAAAGTATTTTTTGACAAAAATTATTTTCATGCAGAAAGTATTTAAAACAAACTTTTCTAAGCAACATAATTCTCTTCCAAAAATTATTAAATTCTAATATCCTTTATTGGAAACTTTCGATTAGCACATATTTTTGATTTCTTTGAAAATTCGTTACTTACGTATTTTTAAGTGCTAATTACGAATATTATAATGAAAATTGGCACCAATTTTATTATAATATAAAAAAAACAAAAATTTACCATAATTCACAGTTTTTTGCTGTTATCTGATGAAATATTCTTAATTTTAAAAAATATTTTAAACAAAAATTGTAGATCTGATAAAAATACGTATTTTATGCGCTATGAGTTTTTTTATCAAAATAAATATTCTTTGAGAAAAATAGATAAGGTTCTATAACACATATGCATGTACTGCTTTCAGCGCAGGGTATGTATAAACCGGAAGGTAAATTTTTCTATAAAGTTGGGATTGGTTTTACGAAATGAAAAGTATCATAAAAGTTGGAAGTCAAGTTTTCTACATTGATACCATTGGGTCAAAGCGTTATAAAGAGTTGGGTTTTTCATAAACGGATAAGATTAAGAAAAGGTTGGGGTGACATTATAACTGTAATTTTTTTTAAACGGATAATCATAAAAAGTGCCATAAAAAGTGTAATTTTTTATACGGATTCAGGGGAGTTGGAATGCTATAAAAAGTGGAACCCCGATTTTGATATAATTTAGAATATCCTTTATTAAACTTCACATCCCAGATAGCACCCGAATTTCTGGAAAGTTTCCTGGAACTTTCCTATTTTAAGGTCTGAAATTATCAAAGGAAATCTTCAAGAAACTTTCTGCACATAGCGAAACATCCCCCTCCTGGAAAGTTTCCCTTGGAAACATCCCGGAAACCCTTCCTTGGAATCTTACCATAAGCATCCCTTGGAAACTTCCTGGGAACTTCCCGGAAACATTTTTTGAAAACTTATTGGAAATTTCTCGAAAACTTTCCTTGGAAACTTCCTGCAAATTTGCCTGAGACTTAGTTTGGAAACTTCTCTCAAACATCCCTTGTAATCTTCCTGGAAACTTCCTTCGGAAACTCCCCTAAAACATCCCTTGTAAACTTTCTGGAAACTTCCCGGAAACATTCATTGGAAACTTCCTGGAAACATTCCTTAGAAACTTCCTGGAAACTTTATGGAAACATTCCTTGGAAACTTATTAGAAACATCTCGGAAATTTCCTTTGAAACCTTTCTGAAAATTTCCCGGAAGTCTTCCTTGGAATTTTCCCAGAGGCTAGCTTTGGAAACTTCCCGGAAACATCCCCTGGAATCTTTCCAGAAACTTCTCTTGGAAATTTCCGGGTAACTTTCCGGAAACATTCTTTAGGAACTTCCTAAAATTTTTGCGGAGACTTCCTTTGGAAACTTCCAGGAAACAGCCCTTCGAAACTGCCTAGATACTTCCCGGAAACTTCCTTTAAAAACTTCCTTTGGAAACTTTCAGTTATTTTTTTTAACTTAAATGATAAATAAATTTTTAAAAAAAAGATGCTAATTTTTCTTTAGAACAGAGATGCCAGGGAGCGAGACCAAACGCATCTGCGCATGTCTGCGGAAAGTTCTGCCATTGGTCGAGATGAGGGGGATAGTTTGAAAAGGCTTTAATAAAACAATTTTAAATGAGGCCGCTCAATTCGACCAATGGCTGAACTTTCCGCAGACATGCGCAGATGCGGCATCTCTGCTTTAGAAAGCTGACAATTTAACAGTGAGGTGTACTATTAAATAATTAACAATTAATTTTATTTAAAGAGATTTGATATGATTGATTTTAAAAATTACAAAATCGTGTATTATCAAAATTATTTATTATTTAAATTAAAAAAAAACAATAACTGCAAAGTTTCAACGGAAGTTTCCAAGGGAATTTTTCGAGGGAATCTTCCCCGAAGTTTCTGAGAAGTTTCCAATTGAAGTTTTTGGAAAGTTCCCAAGGGAAGGTTCCTAGAAGTTTCTAATGCAAGGTTCTCGGATGTTTCCAAGGGAAACTTCCTTTCCCTTGGAAGAGGAAGGAGGACATTTCGCTATGTCCAGGAAGTTTCCTGCAGACTTCCGTTGTAAACTTCCGACCTTACTATGAGAAACTTCCCGAAAATTAAGGTTCTATTACCAAAAAGAATATTCTCACATGTAAAAGAATATTTAACTTTTCTATGACTTTTCTATTTTTTTAAAATTACATGTTTACTCTTTTTTTTTAACTTAACCTCAATTTAAAGGGATAAAGGATGGGCTGGAGTGCCATAATAAGTTTAATTTTTAATAGGGGTACCGGGGGGCTGGGGTGCTATAATAAACTGAATTCTTTTTAATCTGATACAGGGTTAGGGTGTCATAAAAAGTAGGAACTGTTTTTAAATCAAGATACATAGATATAACATTTATTTCAATCATCAGATTATTGTTCATTCTTTAGGAACAATATAGCTAACTATAAACAATTTTCATAATCTTTAACACGTTTTTTTATTTTTTTTTAGAAAACTATTAACTATTTCTAAAAAATATATACAACATAAAATGTCTATTTTTATTAGATCTATAACTTTTGTCTAATTAATATTTTTTACAATCCTTATAAATAATATTTTGAATATTTTATGATATTTAACAAAAAACCGTGAATTATTATAGTATTTTTTACGGTTTTTACCATGAGTTTACAAACCTAACTTGGGTCAATACCTAATATACCAAAAAATTTTGTTTAAATCGGTCAACTCGTTTTAATATGATTGGCGTTCAAAGTTTTGTGATATATATATTATATATATATATATATATGTGTGTATACATGCGGTATAAACATTATTCTTTTACTTGAATGTAAAGTTATATATGTGTGAGTGTGTGTATATGTGAGTATGTGTTTGTATGTATATGTGTGTGTATGTATATATGCGTGTTTATGTGTATGTATGTACGTATATGTGAAAATGTGACTTAGTTGTATATCTCAGCTTCTAATAATATTTTCTGAAATTTTTTTTTTTATAAATCTAAGTTGAGTGACACTCTAAAACTCTGCCAAATTTCACATGAATCGGCCGAGCCGTTTTAAAGTGATGCCCGGACAAAAAATCCTGGACAGACAGACAGAATTTTTTTTTGTGCATTTTCGCGATCCTTATCACTCAAAATAAAAAAGTATGTAAAAATTTTTTAGTTTGGCGCAATGTACAGACAAAATGTTGATTTTATTTATATAGATAGATTACTCAAAACGAATAAATATGTAAAAATTTTTGAGTTTGGTACAATGTTCAGATAAAATGTTGATATTATTTATTAGATAGATATGTTCTAAGGAACATAAAAAAATTAATGCAAAAAAAATTAGAAGTTATCTGACAAAAAGTCGGTAATTTAAAAAATTTGACTTTTTCAATTTTTTTGAAAAATTCTTATATTTTTCCTTCTAATTAAAATTTTTAAATTTTCTAAGTTTACAAACCTAACTTGAGTCAATACCTAACATACCACAAAATTTGGTTTAAATCGGTCAACTCGTTTAAATGCAATTGGCGTACAAAATTTCGTGATATATATACTTATACATATATATATGTATGTGTGTACATGCGGTATAAACATTATTCTTTAACATGGATGTGAAATTATATATGTGTGTGTTTGTGAGTGTGTGTATATGTGAGTGTGTGTTTGTGTGTATATGTGTGAGTATGTATATTAGGGTGGCCGTTAATAATGACATTTTGGAATTTTGTCCATTTCCGGGTCTCATTTTATCACAAATTGAAAAAAAAAAGATACGTATTTTTTCATTTTTTTTTAAATTAATATTTAGTGGTGCCTGTAGGCTATTGAAAATTTGCATGTATTTTGCATGGTAAAAAAACTTTTTTTCGTAGATTTCCTGTAAAATCGTTGAAAATTAATATTTTTTGACCGGACTACTCTGTTTCTCTTCATAAATGTTCAAAGAATAATATGCAATTTTTAACTTATGAAATTTGTTAAGTTTACTATTTTTTACAGGACCCAAAAGTTGACCAAAAAAAAACTAAAATAGGTTATTATTGGCAAAAAATATTAATTCTCAAAAAAACGAGAAATTTAAACTGCTAATTATGGTTTCTATTGTTTTTGAGGTCCCTGATTACAAATCTGAAGTCATATTTCAAAAATTCAAAATGGCGGATTCAATATGGCGGCCATGAAAATTTTAAAATTAATCAATTTCTAGAAAATTTCGTACCAGGGGGTTTTGGGGGTCTCTGATTACAAATTTGAAGTCAGATTTTAAAAATTAAGAATGTCGGATCCCATATGGCGGACATCAAAATTCTTAAATTAATCAATTTTTATGAAACTTGGTATCATAGGGTTTTTGGGGGCCCTATTTACAAATCTGAAGTCAGATTTGAAAAATCCAAACTGACGGATGCAATATGGCGGGCATAATGTTTAAAAAATTAATTATTTTTTTTAAACTTAATTATGTAATATCTTATCCCAGTAGCCAACAAAATTTTTGTGAATGTTCTATCTAAATTTAAATTAGTTAGTATTTATTAGCAAGAGAAGGTTTGTTTACAAATTAGATGACACGATTTTATAGATGGGTGATTCTCCTGAAAGGGATCACTTCACGTGTTTCCAACGTGAGTTTCAACATTTACAATAGTTTTTAATTGATATTTCCTTGAGTTTGCAATTTAAAAAAAAAAACCCAAAAACCCTATGATACCAAGTTTCATAAAAATTGATTAATTTAAAAATTTTGATGTCCGCCATATTGGATCCGACATTTTTAATTTTTAAAATCTGACTTCAAATTTGTAATCAGAGACCCCCAAAACCCCCTGGTACGAAATTTTCTAGAAATTGATTAATTTTAAAATTTTCATGGCCGCCATATTGAATCCGCCATTTTAAATTTTTGAAATATGACTTCAGATTTGTAATCAGGGACCTCAAAAACAATAGAAACCATAATTAGCAGTTTAAATTTCTCGTTTTTTTGAGAATTAATATTTTTTGCCAATAATAACCTATTTTAGTTTTTTTTTGGTCAACTTTTGGGTCCTGTAAAAAATAGTAAACTTAACAAATTTCATAAGTTAAAAATTGCATATTATTCTTTGAACATTTATGAAGAGAAACAGAGTAGTCCGGTCAAAAAATATTAATTTTCAACGATTTTACAGGAAATCTACGAAAAAAAGTTTTTTTACCATGCAAAATACATGCAAATTTTCAATAGCCTACAGGCACCACTAAATATTAATTTTAAAAAAAATGAAAAAATACGTATCTTTTTTTTTTCAATTTGTGATAAAATGAGACCCGGAAATGGACAAAATTCCAAAATGTCATTATTAACGGCCACCCTAATGTATATATATATATATATGGGTGTTTATGTGTATGTGTGTACGTGTATGTGAAAATGTGACTTTGTTGTATATTTCAGCTTCTAATCATCTTTTCTGAAATTTTTTTTTTATAAATCTAAGTTGAGTGACACCCTAATACTCTGCCAAATTTAACATGAATCGACCAAGCCGTTTTGAAGTGATGCCCGAACAAAAAATCGTGCACAGACAGACATAATTTTTTTTTTGCATTTTCGCGATACTTATCACTCAAAACGAAAAAGTATGTAAAAATTTTTGAGTTTGGTGCAATGTACAGACAAAATGTTGATTTTATTTATATAGATAATTGTTAAACACAACAGAGAGAAATGTTTTTTTTCTAATGCATTTTTGCATTAGACCAAATAAAAAATAATCTTTACGATCAAACCTAGTATAATTATTATTGGATTAAGAATAACTTATTATTAACTCAAGTATGCATTCTTGAATCGAGAGTGTGTACTTGGATTAAGGATAATTATTTTTGAACTAAGAATAATTATTATTGGTCTAAGAATAATATTCTTGCTCCAAGATTAATTATTCTTGATCCAAACATATTTTTTGAAAGAAATTTATTTTCTTAGTATTTATATTAACTTTGAGTTTAATTTTTGTTATAAAAACAAACTGTTTCTGAAACTAATAACATTAATTCATGTATGTGTTTATTGAAATTTAACTAAACTTTGTGTGATTAAATTATATAATTTAATTAACAAATAGATTAAGTAAATTAAACGAAGTTTGCTTAATTTTATTAATAAAACTCTCTTTTCGTTGAAACATATTGTGCTGAAAACGTTAAACTTTTCACTCAAATTTCAATAAAATTACTTATTAAACAATAACTTTTGAATTTGTTTAAAAAAAAACACATAAAAGAATTTCCATTTTTTTTCGAATTTCTGTCTATTTTTAAATTAAACAATTTGCAGTCTCTTTTAAATATAAGCGAGAGATTATTTTAAAATATACTCTCGAAATTATACTGATTTTCAAGATTAAATTTAGCACTGGAAAATTGATAAGATTTTTCTGATTTACATTACCAAAAGTTATCTTGATTTTACTCTGTTCCCTATTGAAAATTTCTAACAAATATTATTTTTCAATTATTTTTCTAGTTTCTCTAATTTTGTAAACCACAGAATATCTTTATTTTCTTTTAACCTAATTTTAAGTGACTTCGAAATCTTGATTTTTGTTTTATTTCGTCCGTTCTCTTCAATTTCGTTTATTTGTCTTCTGCTTTCAGTTGTAATTTTTTCATAAATTGCAATTATTAGTTTAAGATTATAATTTTTAGTTACTATTTAACAGTTATAATTTTACACTTAGAATTGAAACCGGAACATTGACTTATATAGAAAATGAAACATTATAAATTTAGAAAACTCAAATCGTAACAAATCCTTTCTTTTCACATTTACGGTCATTGTACAAAGCAAGTTTAAAGTTTCCCTTTTTTATACACATCAGAATCTTGTTTTTCCGTTTGGTGTAAGTGCAACTTTCTTTGCAATTTTTCATAGCTATTGGAACCTGACTTTGTAACTACAAAGAATACAAATGTTAAAAATATGAATTTTTAGAAATATTAAACTATTAAAAATATTATTGGAATATAAATTTTATTTATTTATTTTTTTACTTTTATACTTATCTATACTTTATTTTTACACTACTTTTTCCGATTTAAACTTGATTTTCCAAGATCGTATCGTAAGAAAAAGTAATTTTAAGAGTACGTTTTTTAATTATTTTCAAATGTCGATATCTTTACTAATTGTGGATTAAACTGAAATGAGTGCACTATCAGCTTTAATTCCGTTAATGGGGGTATGGTACAGTGAAACAGTACTTGCTTCGGATTACCATAATATTAGTAAATTACCGTTCGCATTGAATGGACTTTGGCCACGCTTTTAAGAGAATAATTTCCTATTAGTCTTCAAACGATTGGGTTATGATATTTGAACTATGAAACCTTTTATAAAACCAGTTTTGCACAAGAGTATGTATTACAAATGTAATAATTTTGAATAAATAATTTTTAGAAATTAACCTAGTAAAAAAATTAGCAAATTATTTTAATCTTTACTGAAGCATTAAAAAAATTATTGAACAATACTTAAAAATCCATTATTATAATTCAAGAACTTGTACTTTGATGTAATTTTTCTAGTTAAAGATGTGTTCTTGAAAGAAATAATTTTATTGAATCGAATGATTCAGAACTGACAATAAAAAAAAACTAAAGGATCATTAATTGTTGTAAGAGGAATATTACTTAAATTTTTTTTCCACCTTGTAATAGTTTTGAAAAATGTTGACCAACTGTCGACTTATTTTATATTTTTAAGAACTTAAAAATATCTTTTCCCATAGCATTGTGACACAAATGTTTATCAATTATTAAAAATCTTTCATTTACAGATTTTCTAATCTGCCAAGTAGTTTTATAAAAATACTCTAATGCTTTATTATAGGTTAAAATTTTGAAAATGTAATAAAAGCTTTTAATATCTATAACTAAATAAAAAATCGACAATCAAGTTTAACGCATCTATTTACAAATAATTGTATACGCCTCTGGGTTGTTGTCACTCTGATAAGTTCTAAAGCCCATGAGACAATTTTATTAGCCTCGAATAGTAGCCCTAATTTATTGAATTTGAAGGTTGAAAGTTCATTATCGACGATTAACCTCTAAAATTACGGAGAAAATTGATGTTGGTTTAGCAAAAACAAAAACTAATTTCCCATTTATATTATCTCTCGAGATTTTCACGTTGATGTTTTTTCTTCTTTTTAATTACACTTTAATGTGGTTATTTGTAAATAGCAACTCATTTTTAAGTACACTTGAAAATTAGTAAAGATTAGTTCTAAATTAATTAATTTCTCAAGATAACATTCCACTGATTCGTCACTAACAACTCTAATTTAAATTCAGTAAAACTGAATTTAAAATCTAATTTACATTCTGCATCTCCACGAACAAAAAGAGGGAAATTACAGTAATTTATGTTTCTTGTTTTCTTGTCACAATTATTCGTGAACGTGAAAACTAATTATTAAAATTTAATTACTGCTCTTTTTCATTTTGCTGATAAAGTTGGACAAGTTTAAGGATTTTTGTTTATTTGTTCTAAAAATTAAGTTAGGAGTTAAATAATAGAATTTAAATAGCAGTTCATTGGTAAATAACTATATTCAAGTAAAAATATAAATAACAGTATATACATAAAAATATACGTAATAATTAAAATAATAATAATAATCATATGAATAGCAAAGAAAAATTTCCCCTAAATGTCCACTATTCTGCGATTGGTTCCTACAAGTACCCTATTTAGAAAATTTTACCCTAAAATCCGCTATTTTTCACGAAAATAGATTTAAAGTCAAGGTATCTAAAGATTTTCAATTATTTTCAATCTTTAAATTTTTATTATATTGTCAATCTTTAATTAATTTTATCATTTTTAAATTATTTTCTCCAATTTTTAATTTATTAAATTATATTTAAAAAGTTTTTCTGAATTTTCAGTCCTTCATCTCAGATTACAATTATTTTCATCAATTTTTATCATTTTTTAATTCTTTCCTACAATTTATACATATTTGTATTATGATTTTATAATTTTAACAAACTGTCAATTACCTTCATCAAATTTCAATTATTATATTCAATTTCAATTATTTTTTATACTTATTACAGGGGCGTAGCCAGAAAAAAATTTCGGGGGGTTTTGAAAAAAATTTTGCGTCCAAAAACCTCTTTTTCAATAGAATTTTTCGATTTGGGAGGGGGGGGGGGTTAACCCCAACGCCCCTGCTTATTGAATATTTTTATTATATTTTTTAATTAATTTTTTCCATCGTTTTTTCATTGTGTTTATCATTTTTTAGTTATTTTATTAAATTTTGAAAATGTTTTGTAATTTTATTACTTATTTTTCATAAAATTTTATTTATTTTCTTTAATTTTCTATTATTTCTATAATTTTAAAAATATTTTGTCCAACTTTTAGTTTTGAAAAGTATCATACATTTTCTACATTTTTTATTTATTTATCTCAAATTTCAGTTATTTCCATCATTTTTAAATTGATTTCTTAAATTTTCCAATTTTCTTTTCAAAATTACAATTTTTAAAATTATTTACAAAACCTTTAATTCTTTATTTCAAATTTCAATTAATAAAAAAATTTTAATAAATTTTAGAATTTTTTAATTATTTGATTCAAATTTCAATCATTTTTAAAAATTGATCATTATTTTGCCATTTTTCAATTATTCTTATCATTTTTATATTAATTTCTTTAAGTTTCAATGATTGTCTTGAATTTTCAGTTGTTTCTATAATTTTGTAATTATAAAATCATTTTTAATTTTTTTAATTATTTTTAAAATAATTAAATAAATCTTCAATTATTTATCTCATTTTTAAAGTATGTTCTCCAATTTTTAATTTATTAAATTATATCTCAATAGATTTTCTGAATTTTCAGTCTTTCATATCAAATTTCAATTATTATCTTCAATTTACAATTATTCTTATCATTTTTTAATTTTATCCTACAATTCATACTTATTTATATTATTATTTCTTTAATTTCATAAAGTGTCAATTATTTTTATCAAATTTCAATTATATTCAATTTTAATTATTTTTTCTACTTATTGACTAAATTATTTTAATAAATTATTTTTCAATTAATTTTTTTCATCGTTTTTTCATTCTGTTTATCATTTTTCAGTTATTTTATCAGATTTCAAAATTTTTTTGTAATTTTATTACTTATTTTTCATAAATTTTCCGTAATTTTCAATTACTTTTATGATTTTGAAAATATTTTCTGCAATTTTTAGTTTTAAAAAGTATTTTTCATACACTTTCTACATTTTTTAATTTATTTATCTCAAATTTCAATTATTTGTATTATTTTTCAATGATTTCCATAATTTAAAAATTGCTTTCTTTAATTTTTCAATTTTCTTCTCCAAATTAGAATTTTTAAAATTAATTTTCAACTCATTTACTAAACCTTTAATTACTTATTTCAAATTTCAATTAATTAATAAAAATTTTAATAAATTTTAGAATTTTTCAATTATTTTTTGCAAATTTGCAATTTTTTTCGGTATTTTCTAATTACTTTTCCTAAAATTTCAAATATTTGTCTTAAAATTCAATTATTTTTACAAATTTATCATTATTTTTCTTAATTCTTGATTGTTTTCATCAATTTTGATTTTTTTTTCAATTATTGTCTTCAATTTTCAATTGTTTCTATTATTTTGCAATTATAGAAACAACGATTAAATTTCTAAATTATGTGTTAAATTAATTTATTAAATCTTCAATTATTTATCGTAAATTTGAATTCTTTCTTTTCATTTTTATTAGTTTTATAATATTTAATTGTTTTTTTTTCCAAATTTTAATTATGTTCATCATTTTTTAACTAATTTCCTAAAGTTTCAATTTTTTTCTTTTAATTTACCATTATTCTTATCTTTTTTCAATTATTTTCTCTTAGTTCATACGTATTCTGTATTTTTTCAAATTAATTTTCTCACTTCTCAATATTATGTTCTTCAATTATTTTTATTATTTTTCAATTGTTTTCCTGAGTTTTTAATTATTCTTATCATTTATATTTCAATTATCATCTTAAATTTTCAATTGTTTCGAAAGTTCTGCATTCATTTTCTATTAATTTGAATTATTATTTATCAGTTTTAAATTACTTTTCACAATTTGTAGTTATTTTTCTTTTTTTCTTTTATTAATTTGAAATTTTTGTAATTATATTCTTTTTATCCTACAACTTTGTAATTTTGTCCTACCCAAATCAAATAATCGAGGTTCTACTGAATATAATTTATTTATCTTTATTCACGAAGTTTTTAAATCGGTTTAAATCGGTTTAATCATTTAAATTTGATTTGTACAAAGTTTTGTGACAGACAAGCGATTTTTTTAAAATTTTTTAATGCTTAAAACAAAAATTTATTTTTAAAACTTGAGGTTCTGAGCAATGTACAGACAAAACTCTGATTTTCTATTTCATTCGCATTTTTTATTTACTTCTATTTCATGACTCACGTTTCTTTTTTAAAAATTGATTGAAAACGATATTCGGATAGAGATTGGTCATAAAATAACATTTCTAACGCTTGAAAAATAGTTTGAGAGAGGAAGAAATAAAGTCTGTTTTTTTTTAATGGTATTTAGAAAAGAAAAAGTTAAACAAAGTTTCGACAATAATTGTTCTAGTGAGACAAGATAAAAGCTCAGTTGTGTACCTTAAGTAATAAGCAAATTACTCATTATATCTTTTTGTTTGTACTGCTTTTTATTTTTATTGTAGAGTGAAGTAGAGAAATAGATGTTGAGAATTTACAGATTATAATTGTCGAGATTTATGTTCATTTAAGGAACAAGACATTAACGTTCCCGAGCTTTGTTCCATAGGGCTGCTCGCAAGAGCAAGCTCAGAAAGAGATATTTACTGCACTTTGGGACGTACATTCTCCTAAGAGAACCACGGCTTCTAGAAGAGGAACCGTACGTAATTTGTTATAATAAAGTCACCAAGACAGTAGAAAGGCGTGACGACGATTCACATTAGTTTTCAAAAAGCGAGAGCACAGCTTGGAAACATCAGACCTTGATATTTTATGTCAGTTGCCTAACTCAATCCTGCAAAAACCAAACCATATTCATGTAAATACAAATTAGAATCCCAGAAAGGAGTTTCTAATATTTATATATAATTTTGCTTCCTCATATAGGAATTGTTTTACCCTCAAATTATCGATTGCCATTTTTTGACATATCTCGACACATTTCGAAAATGAAGTTTTTAAAAAATGTCCGTGAGAGTGTGTATTATACCAGGGTGTCTACTAACCGGAAAAACCGGGAAATAACCGGGAATTAACCGGGAATTTTCCGTCAAACCGGGAATTTTCTTTCTGGGCTAATAAATTTGACTAATATATCAATTTATTTTATAAATAAAGATAATAACTTTATGCATTTTGAATCAATCTGGTCATGAGTTTAAATTTATGCGTGTAATTGTGCGACAATTATGCAATTGAAAAATAAAAAATATACATTAAAATACAATGAACGACATTAAACATGAAAAAGTCAAATTATCATGAAAAAATGTGGATATAAATTCAGTTTTTTTATTAGACCGTAAATTGCATAATAGTTTATATAATTATGGGCAATTCTATTGTGTGCTTTCAATTATCAATTATTTTCTTCGATATTCAATAATTCTCGACTTTTTTCAATAGTTTTTTTCAATATTTTTTTCAATATTTTTTTCAATATTTTTTTTCAATTATCGATTACGTTCTTGAAGCTTCAATTCAGTTCTTCAATTATTCAACTATTTTTAGAAATTCATAATTATTTTCTTCAAATGCCAAGTATTCTTTTCTTTTTTCAATTATTTTCTTCAATTCTCAATTGTTTTCTACAATTCTCAATTATTTTCTTTCATTTTGAATTATTTTCTTTCATTTTGAACTATTTTCATTAATTTCACATTATTTCTTCATTTCTCAATTATTTCCTTCGATTTTCTACTATTTTCTTCAATTGCCAATTATTTTCTTCAATTTTCAATTATTTTCATCAATTTCTAATTAATTTCTTTAATTCTGAAATATTTTCTTCGATTTTAAATTATTTTAATCAATTTTAAATTATTTTCTTCAACTCTAAATTATTTTTTTCAATTTCCAATTATTTGATTCAATTTTCAATTATTTCCATTAGTTTTTAATTATTTTCTTCAGATCTCAATTATTTCCTTCAATTTTTAATTATTTAATTCAATGTTAAAGAATTCTCGACTTTTTTCAACTATTTTTTTTAAATAATTATTTTTTTATTTCACATCTCAATAACTCCTCCAGTTTTCAATTATTTTCTTCTATAATCAATAATTATCGGCTTTTTTCAATATTTTTTTTCAATTATCAATTATGCTTTGTAAACTTCAATTCAATTCATCAACTATTATTCAACAATTTTCATAAAATCATATTTTCTTTAATTTCAAATTATTTTCTACAATTTTTAATTAATTTCTTCAAATTACAATTACATTTTTCATTTTTTCTTGTTTTCTTCAAATTCTATAATTCCTGGGTTGTTCAATTTCTTTTTTCTTCAATTATCACTTATTTTCTTCTACCTTCATTACAATAGTTCAATTCTTGAATTATTTTCTTTAATTCTCAATTATAATTTTCGACATTCAATTCCATTATTTAATTTTCAATTTTTTTTTTAATATTCCATAACTCTAGGCTTTTTACAATGATTTTTTTAAATTCTCAATAATTTTCTACAATTTTCTACTTTTTTCTTAAATTTCAATTATTTTCTTCAATTTCCAAATATTTTTTCATATTTATTTCAATTTCTTAATTTCTTTCATTTTTCAATTCCTTCTCAATTTTCTTCAATATTCAACAATTTTCAGCTTTTTTAAATTATGTTTTTCTTTCAATTTTAATTTAAATTGATAATTTTTAAATTATTTTCATCAATTCGCAATTATTTCCGTCGATTTCTAAATTTTTCTGCTATTTTTAAATATTGTCTTCACTTTTTAAATACTTTCTTCAATTTTCAATTATTTTCTTTAATTTTTAATTACTTTGTTTAATTTTCAATTGTTTGTTTCAATATTTAGTAATCTGGACTTTTCTCAATTATTTTTTTTCAATTATCAGTTATTTATTTCATGTTTCAAAACCTCCTTCAATTTTTAATAATTTTCTTCTATTTTCAATTTAATTGTTCAATTATTTTTTTTTTCAATTCTTAATTAATTTCTTCAAATTACAATTACATTCTTCATTTTTTATTGTTTTCTTCAAATTTTATAATTCCTGGGTTGCTTAATTTATTTTTTCTTCAATTATCACTTATTTTCTTCTACTTTCATTCCAATTGTTCAATTCTTGAATTATTTTCTTTAATTCTCAATTATAATTTTTGACATTCAATTCCATTCTTCAATTTTCAATTGTTTTTTTTTTCAATATTCAATAACTCTAGGCTTTTTACAATGCTTTTTTTCAAATTCTCAATTATTTTCTTGAATTTCCAATTATTTTTTAATATTTTTTTCAATTTCTCAATTTTCTTGATATTTAACAATTTTCAGCTTTTTTAAATTATGTTTTTCTTTCAATTTTAATGTAAATTGATAACTCTTAATTATAAATAAAAATAAAATTATAAATTATTTTCTTGCTTTTTCCATCCAATTGTTCAGTAATTTTCTTTAATTCTCAATTATTGTATTCGAATTTCAATTTTATTTCTCAATTTTCAATTGTTTTTTTTTTAATATTCAATAATTCTGTGTTTTTCCGATTTCAATTTCATTATTTTTAATTTTCAATTTATTTTTTCAATTTTGAATTATTAACTTAAATTTTGAATTATTATTTTTTTTATTTTCTATCTAGTTGACTTATTTTTAATTATATTCTTTGAATTTAATAACCATTGTTAAATTTTTTCAATTATTCTTCAATTGTCGATTAATATTTCCTTTTTTTTTTAATTTTGTTCCTAATCGTCAAATATCTTTGTCATTGTTCAATTATTTCTTTCCATTATTAATTATTTCTTCTCCTTATTAATTGTTTCTTTTAATTCTTAATTATTATTTTTTGTAAAGTTTAATATATTATTCTTCAATTCTCAATTATTTTTTTTGAATTTCAATTATTTTCTTCAATTATCAACTGTTATCTTCAATTTTTGTAGTCATTTGTAGGTCTATTTATACTTAAAATCAATTTTAAGTTAACAAGAGAAAAAACCGGGGAAAAAAGGAACATAAACCGGGAAATGACCGGGAATTTAAATTTATAGTTTCATAAAAACTATAATACTTAGTACCAAGTTTTTTTTTTTACGAAATTATAGATCCCCCAGGGGGATAAATTATAATATACGTTGAACCCGATCGACCAATTTTAACTATTTTTTTTCCTCATTTAAAATTTGGGAAAAATCGTTTTTTTTTGCAAAATTGTATATTTTTTTTAAAAAAAAGTTAAAATATAAGTATTTTATTCGTTTTATTTTTTGAAAACGCATCGATTGAGCTATTATCGAACCCTCTAGTGCAATTTAATCAAAAGTTATTAGCAATTTATAAGTAAAAAATTTTGAAAATCTTGTTTTTGAAGGTAGTATTATACTTTGCATCGATCAAAAAATCGACATTTTTTTATTTTATTTTTGTGGTCTACATTACCCCAAGAATGTAATTCCCAAATTGCAGATTAAAATTCGGAGAAATAAAAAAGTTATACAAATGTAAAAGTTATATATATATGTACACTGCAAAAACAAATGCAAACAAATGTCTCAAATATGGGGACACAAGACACATATTGTGTCTCACTCTGAGACATATGCGTCTCAAAGTGTCTCATTTTGAGACATATTGTCCCAGCAATTTTTACAGTGTACATCGACTCATTATACACGAAACTTAAAACGCGTTTTTCTCAAAACCATGTTTTTTAAACTGGCGGACAGCATAACTCGAGTTTTCTTTAATCGATTTTAAAAAACCTTAAATCAATTTCTTCGTTATGAAATTCTTCAGGCACTCCCCCTAAATCCGACTGTCTACTTTTTTTTAACGACTCAAAAATGCCAAAAATATACCAATTTTTTGTGATTTTTAAATTGGCGCCATTTTTTTAATTTTTTAATATTTTTTATCGGGGTTAGGGGGGATGCCTAACCACATGTATCAGCTTTAAAACCACATTTGAATTTTTCAGGTCGGATGTTTCTGTGAGGCTGTAGCTTGTCTGCCGATTTATCGCTTATTTTTTTATCTTGACTATGGTGCCCTCTAGTCATGAAACAGGCACAGTAAAAAATATTATTTTTTTTATTTTTGACAGACAAAAAAATCAGAAATGTCATCAGAAATAATATCATTTCTAGTCACAAAATCAGACGTCATTTCTGATATTATTTCTGATGTCCGATTTTTCAACATTTTTTTTTATCTAAAATCATTGACCTTAGATAAGTATCAATTCGGAGTCGGGTTTAGTTTATAGTAGACAGAAAGTGTCATCAGAAATTACATCAGAAATGCCAACCTTTTCTATATCATTTCCGATCAATTTATCCAAAAGAAGAAACTGAAAAATGTCAATTTCGTAAATGCTATAAGTTTTGTCAATAAATAAATAAATAAAAATGATATTGGAATTGATATTGGAAAATGATATCGGAAATTACATCAGAAATGATATCGGAAATTTCGTCAGTAATGATATTAGAAATAATATCAGAAATTACATCAGAAATGATGTCAAAAATGACTTTAGAAATGATATCATTTCTAGTACCAAAATCAGATGTCATTTCTGATGTAATTTCTGATATAATTTTTATGTCATTTCACAGTTTTTTGAAAGTATGATTTTCAACGTTTTGATCCCATTATTGGTATAAAAAAAAATTTGATACGCTATATGCTATCAATTTGATACTTTTTTTTGTCAGATACTTTTAAGAAAAGTGTGATTCTGATATAATTTCCAGGGTGTCTACTAACCGGGAAATAACCGGGAATTTAAATTGACCGGGAAAAACCGGGAATTTTCCGTCAAACCGGGAATTTTTTTCTGGAATAATAAATTCTTTTCAATTTTCAATTATTTTCTTTAATTTCCAATTATTTTCTACAATTCTCAATTATTTTCTTCCATTTGGAATTATTTTCATTAATTTAAAATCATTTCTTCATTTCTCAATTATTTTCTTCAATTTTCAATTATTTTTATCAATTTCTAATTAATTTATTTAATTCTGAAATGTTTTCTACTATTTTCAATTATTTTAATCAATTTTTAATTATTTTTTTCAACTATAAATTTTTTTTTTAAATTGCTAATTATTTGATTCAATTTTCAATTATTTTCTTCAATTTTTAATTATTTTCATCAATTTTTAATTATTTTCTTCAGATCTCAATTATTTCCTTCAATTTTTAATTATTTAATTTAATATTCAGTAATCTCGACTTTTTTCATTATCATTTATTTATTTCACATCTCAATAACTCCTCCATTTTTTAATTATTTTCTTCTTTAATTAATAATTCTCGGCTTTTTTCAATATTTTTTTCAATTATCAATTATGTTTTTGAAACTTGAATTCAATTCATCAATTATTATTCCACGATTTTCATAAAATCACATTTTCTTCAATTCCAAATTATTTTCTACAATTTTTAATTAATTTCTTCAAATTACAATTACATTCTTCATTTTTGATTGTTTTTTTCAAATTCTATAATTCCTGGGTTGTTCAATTTCTTTTTTCTTCAATTATCACTTATTTTCTTCTACTTTCAATCCCATTGTTCAATAATTGAATTACTTTCTTTAATTCTCAATTATAATTTTCGACATTCAATTACATTATTTAATTTTCAATTTTTTTTTTAATATTCAATAACTCTAGGCTTTTTACAATGACTTTTTTTTAAATTCTCAATTATTTTCTTCAAATTCTAATTTTTTTCTTAAGTTGCAATTATTTTCTCAATTTCCAATTATTTTTTCATATTTCTTTCACTTTCTTAATTTCTTTCAATTTTCAATTTCTTCTTAATTTTCTTCAATATTTAACAATTCTCAGCTTTTTTAAATTATGTTTTTCTTTCAATTTTTATTTAAATTGATAATTTTTAAATTATTTTCATCAATTCGCAATTATTTCCGTCGATTTCTAAATTTTTCTGCTATTTTTAAATATTGTCTTCACTTTTTAAATACTTTCTTCAATTTTCAATTATTTTCTTTAATTTTTAATTACTTTGTTTAATTTTCAATTGTTTGTTTCAATATTTAGTAATCTAGACTTTTCTCAATTATTTTTTTTCAATTATCAGTTATTTATTTCATGTTTCAAAACCTCCTTCAATTTTTAATAATTTTCTTCTATTTTCAATTTAATTGTTCAATTATTTTTTTTTTCAATTCTTAATTAATTTCTTCAAATTACAATTACATTCTTCATTTTTTATTGTTTTCTTCAAATTTTATAATTCCTGGGTTGTTCAATTTCTTTTTTCTTCAATTATCACTTATTTTCTTCTACTTTCAATCCCATTGTTCAATAATTGAATTATTCTTGTATTTAACGTCTGAGTTTTTTTAATATTAAAAAATGACGACACTTTCAGACAGTCTTTTTGTTTAGTTTATTATAAAAGTATCCAACGTTTCAGGAACGAACCGTTCCCATTCTCAAGGACATTAAATTAACAATATGAAACACACATTAAAAAAACAAACAAAACGTAGAAAGAAAATATTTTTTCTTTCAGTCAAAATAAAATTATTATTAATTTTTCAAAACGACGATCGTTTTCATGTCGAACTTATTCGTATGAGTTAACAGAGAATACTGAAAAAAAAAAAAAAAAAAATTAATAATAATTTTATTTTGACTGAAAGAAAAAATATTTTCTTTCTACGTTTTGTTTGTTTTTTTAATGTGTGTTTCATATTGTTAATTTAATGTCCTTGAGAATGGGAACGGTTCGTTCCTGAAACGTTGGATACTTTTATAATAAACTAAACAAAAAGACTGTCTGAAAGTGTCGTCATTTTTTAATAATAATTGAATTACTTTCTTTAATTCTCAATTATAATTTTCGACATTCAATTACATTATTTAATTTTCAATTTTTTTTTTAATATTCAATAACTCTAGGCTTTTTACAATGACTTTTTTTTAAATTCTCAATTATTTTCTTCAAATTCTAATTTTTTTCTTAAATTGCAATTATTTTCTCAATATCCAATTATTTTTTCATATTTCTTTCAGTTTCTCAATTTCTTTCAATTTTTAATTGCTTCTTAATTTTCTTCAATATTTAACAATTCTCAGCTTTTTTAAATTATGTTTTTCTTTCAATTTTTATTTAAATTGAGAATTTTTAAATTATTTTCATCAATTCGCAATTATTTCCGTCGATTTCTAAATTTTTCTGCTGTTTCCAAATATTGTATTTAATTTTTAAGTACTTTCTTCCATTTTTATGTTTTTATTTTCTTTAATTTTCAATTATTTTCTTTAATTTTCAATTATTTTCTTTAATTTTTAATTATTTTGTTCAATTTTCAATTGTTTGTTTCAATATTCAGTAATCTCGACTTTTTTCAATTATTCTTTTTCAATTATCAGTTATTTATTTCATGTTTCAAAACCTCCTTCAATTTTCAATAATTTTTTCCTATTTTCAATTTAATTGTTCAATTATTTTTTCCAATTCTCAAATAATTTCATTAAATAACAATTCTATTCTTCAATTTTCAATGTTTTCTTCAATATTAAATAATTCCTGTCATTTTCCATTTTTTTTTAATTATAAATTGTATTTCGCGCCTCTTCCTCTAGATCAACTTGTAGTGCCTCTACTATACACCGATGTCGCCACAATCTTCACAGTAAACTAAAAACCTAGCCCCTCTCTTGGTCATCTCTACTGTTCATTCTCTTACTTTGTGCCGATAAAGTCACATCAAATTATCAAAAATGGGTAATAAAAAGTTAAAGAAAAGATTACGAGATTTAGAAAGGAGATATCGGAGATTAGAAAAAAGAAATGGTAAGCTTAAAAGTGAAATGGTTTCTTGGTTCAACCAATTAACCTATTAAATCTCAAAAGTATTCAGCACCTCGTGGGAATACATAACCTAAAATTTACGATTTCGTGTTTTTCTCTACCGTCCGACGGTTGAGTGAATAAAATAATCGTTTAATTGAAATCAAATTTTGGTTCAACCAATTTTTGATCGAAAATATTACGAGTAAAGCTCATAATAATAACTATAACTTAACCTTTGTTAACGTACAACGTTTTGTGAATGATATACATTTTAGTTCAACTAAAGAGCCAGTATCATTTTGACACATGACTTAATTTTAGATTGTTATATTGTACAGAATGGAAATGTTATTTTGTACAACTGCTAAATGTTATTTTGTACAGTTTTAAAAAATGAATTTATTATTTTGTACAATTTTTTAAAAAAGCAATAAAACATTGGAAGTACAATATTTTAGCTTTTTTAAAGAATTGTACAAAATAACAAATTCATTTTTCAAAATTGTACAAAATATCATTTAGCAGTTGTACAAAATAACATTTCCATTCTGTACAATATAATAATCTAAAATTAAGTCATGTGTCAAAATGATACTGGCTCCAACTAAATTGTATTTTCTGAGTTCTTTACAGTGTATTAAATACTACTGAATAAAATAGGTAAATTATATGATATTGTCTTGTTTCGTTGACAGGTGGTCATTGACGTGATTACAGTAGCTCTAGTGCATCGTCTAGTGCATCGTCTAGTGCGTCAAGGTCTCGTTCGCGCAGTCGATCTCTGACCCGCTCTAGGAGTCATTCTAGAAGTCATTCTCATTCAGATTATGGTTATAATCGAGACGAGTATATTGGACCTCGCTATTATAATCGAGATAGAACAGAAGAAATGTCTAGTCGCAGTGGTAGTAGGGATCAGGAAAACAATTACAATGGTGTTAATCAAAATAAGGAAGCTGATGTAAATCCTAAGGGTCCGTCTAAAGACGACCAGGGAATTCAGGAAAATGGTGAAAAATTGCAGCAAGTTGTTAATCAGGAAGATCTCGATGTATTTGGAGAGCGGCTTTTTCCGGAAAGAAATCTTGCCCCGCCAGTCCATGATCAGTTAGCTGCTATTTGGAATGACATCTTGAATAAAGGTTTGCCAGGTGATGAAAGGAAAAAACTTTTAAAAGAATTTCAACCACCAAAAAATTGTTTAAGTATGGATCCGCCGAAGTTGAATTTAGAAGTAAAGGCGGCGGTAGATAATACAATTAAAAAACGAGATGAGAGAATTGTTGAAAAACAAGAGAAGATTACCGCGTCTCTTGAGGGTATTAGCAAAACAATAGATGTAGTTTTAAAAATGGATGTTCCTGAGAAAAAAGAGATTTTGGAATCTCTGAACGTCGTAATAAGAATTCTAGCTGATCTCCAACACGATGAGACAAATATACGCAGGAGCTTGATATTGAAAAATATAGCAGCTCCATTAAAAGAGACACTTAAAGATTTGCCTTTCGATAATTGGTTATTTTCTAAAGATTTATCAGACCAATTAAAGGCAGCTAAGGTGATGCAGGTCTCTTCTAATGCTCTCAAGCCTGCACCAAAAAGTTCAGGTGAGAAGAAAGACAACTCAAAAAACTTCAGGAGCCCGTCCTCACGTGTTCAACCCACGAAGAGATTCAACTCGAGGGGCAACGGGCAGAGGTACAATCAAGGTCAGAGGCCACCATATCGAGGGAAGTCATCGGATTGGAGGCAGAATCAAACGAATTTCAAGAGGAACAATTAGAGGTAAAAAATTTTGCGGGACGCTTAACCTATTTTATGAAAGAATGGGCCCAAATATCTTGTGATGCAACTCTTCTAAATTGGGTTTCGGGCTATAAGATCCTTTTTATGGACAAAGTGGTACAGCCTACACCTCCGGCTGAACAAATATGGTCAAATATAGAGAAAGGAGCAATAGAAAGGTGTTGTTCTCATGCAAATCAATTTTTGTCTCGAATTTTCATTATTCCCAGGTCTGATGGATCGGATAGGCTGATTTTAAATTTAAAAAATTTAAATAAATTTATACAAACAGTACATTTTAAACTAGAAGACGGTAGAACTGTAAGGCAGTTATTGAATCCAGGTACCTTTTTGGCTTCGATTGATTTAAAAGATGCCTATCATCTAATCTCTGTAAATCCTGCAGACAGGATTTATTTAAGATTTAAATTTGAAGGTAAATTATATCAATATACTTGTATTCCTTTTGGACTGTGTACAGCGCCATTTGTATTTACAAAATTGCTGAAACCAGTTATAACTAAAATCAGGGAATTAGGTTACATGTTGGTCATTTATTTAGATGATATTTTATTGTTTGGAAGCTCTTTCTTGTCTTGTCAAGATAATGTACTAAAGACATGTTCCTTGTTAGAAAGACTAGGTTTTGTTATAAATAAAAAGAAAAGTCAAATGGTTCCGTCTACGACATGCAAATACTTGGGTTTTATTTATAATTCGCAAAATATGACGATTGAATTGCCACAGGACAAAAAAGAAAGAGTTAAAAATCAGATTATAAAATTTTCAAAATTAAATAAATGCACTATAAGAGAGTTTGCAGCTTTTATAGGTAGTTTAGGATCCTGTTGTACAGCATTAACTTATGGTTGGGTTTACGTGAAAAAATTCGAAAGAGAAAAGTATTTAGCCTTGGAAGCTAGCAAGGGTGACTTTGATAGGACTTTAATTTTGTCAAAAGATTTAGCACCGGATTTTCAGTGGTGGCTTAGAAATATAGAGTTTTCTAAGAAACCAATTTCTAAATTTAAACCGGTTATCGAAGTTTTCTCAGATGCTTCAAAATCTGGCTGGGCGGTATTCTGCAATGGTCAGAAAACACATGGCCATTGGAGTGAACAGGATAAGTCACATCATATAAATTATTTGGAATTAATGTCGGCCTTTTTTGGACTCAAATGCTTTTGCAGTGAATTAAAGAACTGTGATATCCTAATGAGGATTGATAACACAACTGCAATTGCGTACATTAATAAAATGGGGGGCATTCAGTTTCCGAAGCTTAGTTCATTGGCCAAAGAAATTTGGTTATGGTGTGAGCAAAGAAATCTTTGGGTTTTTGCTTCTTATATTAGATCACAAGATAATATTGAAGCGGATATCGAATCCAGACGTTTAGAACCTGAGACAGAATATTCTTTATCTTGGCCGTCATTTTTAGATATTTCTTTTAAACTAGGCAAACCAGAAATCGATTTATTCGCAACTAGGGTTAACACTAGGTGTAAGCACTTTGTTTCCTGGTTGAGGGATCCAGAATCAATGGCAATTGACGCATTTACCTTAGATTGGAAAAAGTATTTCTTTTATGCCTTTCCACCATTTATAATAGTCCTGCGTGTGCTTAGGAAAATTATTGATGATTCGGCCAGAGGAATAGTTGTTGTACCACTTTGGCCAGCGCAGCCTTGGTATCCTCTTTTTTGTTCAATGATGATTTCAAAACCAATTTACCTAGAACCGAGTCCTAATATGTTGATTTCTCTTGATAGGCAACCACATCCTCTCTGGAAGAAGATTACCCTGGTTGCAGGCGTGCTGTGCGGGAAGCACTTCGCAGAAAAGGGGTACCAAGTCAAGCACTTGACATCATGATGGCTTCTCTGTCAGACTCGTCCATTAAACAATATGATTCTGGTTTAAAAAGATGGTCAGGGTATTGCACGAAAACTAAATCAGATTTTTACGAGTCGAATGTGCCAAGAGTCATTGAATTTCTATCCGAAGAATTCCAAAGAGGGGTATCAGTGGGCACTCTAAATACTTATCGATCAGCCATCGCGCTTTTACATGGGCCTGAGTTAGGTGAGGACTCGAGGATCAAAAGATTATTCAAGGGATTTGCCAATTTAAGACTCTCTAGGCCTAAATATGATTGGTCTTGGGATCCTCAAATAGTTCTGGATTACTTAAGTTCTTGGGGTCCTTCAGAGTTGCTGTCTCTCGAAAAAATCACTCTTAAATTAATTACACTATGTGCCTTAGTAACGGCCCATCGTATGCAGACCTTAGTCTTAATTGATATTAGGAACATTGAAAGGAGTGAAGAGGTTTTATCTATTAAGATTCCTGAAAGAATCAAAACTTCACGAGTGAATAAAGTTCAGCCAACGTTGCGGATCCCGTATTTTAGGCAAAACAAGTTTATTTGTGCGGCTTCCACCTTAGATGTTTACTTAGATAAAACAAGAGAGTTACGTGGAAATGAGGTTAAGCTTTTTATTAATACGAAAAAACCACATAAAGTTGTATCGAGTCAGACCTTGAGTCGATGGATAAAATCGGTTCTACAGGATAGTGGAGTAAACACGGAGAAATATGACGCTTACAGTACTCGTCATGCTGCGACATCAGCGGCAAAGCGAAAGGGTATTTCAGTAGATTTGATTAAAAAGACAGCAGGTTGGACGGAAAAGTCCATTACATTTGCGAGATTTTATGATAAACCGTTGATTCCATGTAAAGAAGCATTTGGAAATGCTCTTTTAAGTAAAAATTAAGTTACATTTTTGTCATACGATTTATAATTAATATTGTGTTACACCATTTGAATAAGAAATAATAAAATTAATATGTTCTTATTTCTGCTATAATCAACTTTAAACATCTACAAGTTGATCTAGAGGAAGAGGCGCGAAATACAATTAACTGATTAAACGAACTTACCTGTAAGTGAAGTTCTATCAGGATTGTATGTAGCGCCTCTTCCGAATAGATCATTCCCTCCCATACCCTTGAAAATTCCCAAAATCTGCTTTAAAGAAATGAACAGTAGAGATGACCAAGAGAGGGGCTAGGTTTTTAGTTTACTGTGAAGATTGTGGCGACATCGGTGTATAGTAGGGGCACTACAAGTTGATCTATTCGGAAGAGGCGCTACATACAATCCTGATAGAACTTCACTTGCAGGTAAGTTCGTTTAATCAGTTAATTATTTCCTTGTTTTTTCTATCCAATTGTTCAGTAATTTTTTTTAATTCTCAATTATTGTATTCGAATTTCAATTTTATTTCTCAATTTTCAATTTTTTTTTTTAATATTCAATTATTCTGTGTTTTTCTGATTCCAATTTCATTATTTAATTTTCAATTGATTTCTTCAATTTTGAATTATTGAACTTAAATTTTAAATTATTTTTTTGGATTTTCTATCTAGTTGACCAATTTTCAATTATATTCTTTGAATTTAATAACCATTGTTCAATTTTTTCAATTATTGTTCAATTGTAGATTAATATTAACTTTTCTTTTTAATTTTGTTTCTAATTGTCAAATATCTTTGTTATTGTTCAATTATTTCTTTCCATTATCAATTATTTATTTTCATTATTAATTGTTTCTTTTAATTATTATTTTTTGTAAAGTTTAATATTTAATTCTTCAATTCTCAATTATTTTCTTTGATTTTAAATTATTTTCTTCAATTATCAATTGTTATCTTCAATTTTTGTAGCCATTTGTACGTCTATTTATACTTAAAATAAATTTTAAGTTAACAAGAGAAAAAACCGGAAAAAATAGGAACAAAAACCGTGAAATGACCGGGAATTTTGTGGGACGAAATTAGTAGACACCCTGAATTTCTGATTTCCGATTTTTCAACAGGGGCATTGACTTTAGATAAGTATCAATTCGGAGTCAAGTTTAGTTTCTAGTAGACAAAAAGTGCTATTTTAGTCGTTTTTAGCCACTTTTGAGGTTAGGATTAAACCTAGATGTGTTGGGTCAATTCTGATGGTAGATTTGGATTCAGGACATCAAAATCCATACAGAAATATATGAGTTTCATACCCCAATCCCAGTACTTTTATTTTTTTGTAAGACTGTGATATTGATGCAAGTTATTTTTATACACGGATAGAGGGGTATATTTCTTGAGTCGTACATGTTAAATTATAAAAAACTTCTACGCAAAAATAGACCAAATAAATTGTAAGTTGAGCGAAAAAAATTAAAAGATTAAGAAATAGGAATACCAACTGATGATAAAAGAAGTAAATTCCCAATTGTTTGATAATGAGGGTGACCCAATTAGTAAAAAAGGAATAACGTAGATAGGTTTCAAGTACATCAACAAGCAAGGTTCGGGACTCATTTGCTTGTTCGCTTGCCCGCAGGCATTTCGAATGAGATTTGCAAGCAGGCAAATAGTATTCCGAGCGTCACTCTGTTCGCTCTTCCATTTATAGTTGAAAATTCTCTAGAATTTCTGAAATCCTCGTCACATGGCTCTCGTTTTGTTTCAGAAAGAACGCGATGGAAAAATCGACAAAAATAAAGGAGTAAAAATTGCTTTTTATTCTCGTACTTGAAAGTTATTCGTTTATATGAAATGGCAATGGCTGTAATGAAAAAGTGAAATAGATATTTATAAAAATCCGAATTTTTCATATTTTTATATACTTTACTTTTCATTGTGCTTTCTCGCATTGTTTCAAGTATATCTGCTTGATATTCAGATGTTTCTCTGCTTGTGTCATATACAAGTATTTTTTGTTTGCCTTATAACTTACTCATAATTCATCGTTATACTCTGCCTTTTCTTTTAACTTTTCTGGTACGTTTACAGAATAAATCATTAATTCAGGGCTGTTGTATTTTTTTTTTTTTTTGCAATGGGGGGATGTAAAAGTAAACTGAAAGGAAAAATTATCTCTCTTAGAATTTTAGAGTCCTGTCTGTGAATCGGTGAAAAGTGCCTGGATTATTCAAAAGATTGTTGTAGCAGTACTGAGAAAATTCGAAATTTTGACAAGAGCTAAAGCTCTTTGTCATGCAAAAATTATATGAAAATTATACGAAAGAATGCCTTTGAAGTTTTCATATCTCTGGTTTTTTATTATATAGCCTAGATAATTAAAGTATAGAAATTTAATAGTGACTACGCAAGTAAAAGTAAATTATATTTTATGTTAAAACAAGTTTTACTTTAAAAAAGATTTACGCTAAAATACGCTTAATGTAGTTGGGGATTCAAAAGTAAAATACTTTAAAAGTTAATAATTAATCTCGTTATTTAATAAACAAAAATGGATTAATTTTGTTTTGTTTCAGTATACCTGGCTTTTAAATATTAAAGTAAATTAATAGAACAAAAGCGTTGAAATATATAATATATAATATCATAAATACCTATAATAATTATACTTGCGCTTTGAAATATTCAGTAATTTATTCACATTTAATAACGAATTTAAAAAATTTGTAAAATTCTGAAACAAAGGTAAATAATTATATATCTCGAGTCCAAAATGTATGGAAATTATGTATCTCATTAAAAAAAAAAATGGATTTATCAAGTTTTAAAAAAGTATACTTCTCAGTTATTTAATAAAAGCAAGTAAAAGCGTTTTATAAATGAAGAATTTTTAATTCGTGTGCACTATTTGCAATAAATCATTACTTATTATCGATTATCTATAATTAAAATACAATTTCTGCATTAAATTATAAACATCACGGAATATTTTCATTAATAAATGGATATTAGTTTTGAAGTTATATTAAAATTTTGATCATATTATGAAATCCTTTGAGGATTGGTTTCAACTTAATTTTATCATCAGAGCGTGGAATGAATTCATTTTGAAGTTTCAAATGAGATTTTTCTCTGTTATGAAATTTTTATTAAAAACTTTCGTTTTTGTCTGAAAACTATTAAAGTTTAAAGATTTTTTTTTTAACTAAATGAACTCTTTATTCGTAGCAATTCTAAGAGCTTTAAGATAGAAATTGGCTTGCCAAATAGAGGCTTAAATATTTGAGCTGCAAATCTGCATAAGCCATCGATTTTAGTTGAAGTTGATGTGATGCTTGAGATTTCAGCTTAAATCAGGTCTAGTGAGAAGCTGAAAGGTATTTTCTATAGTGGAGTTCTTTCTTTCTTTTTTTTATTTATACTATATATATACCTTATAACGGAAGTTGACTCGTTTTCAATTTGTCGCGAGTCATCGATCCATGAATAGCACCAACGCTCCTATTATTTACCGCACAGGGTGGATCTCATTTTCTTTCCTCCCTCGACACTCCAGCTTTATTCAGTGTCAGATTCTGTAATAGCTGTTTTGTTTATTCTTCAGCTTGAACTCGATTCTCCCCTGGAGGCTCTGGCGCTAAATCGCGCTTTTAAACTTTTGTTGTCGAGATTTATACCATGTTTCTCATGAAATTATAACTTAACTTGATGAGATTCATTTCAGCGTGATGAGGAATTGATAAATGTCGTTGATATGTGATATATTAAAGAATCATTTATAATTTTCGTCCAATTGAATCCTTAATTTATTAAAGTGATTAATTGATTGAGATTTTAATCGACCGTAATTTTAGATGCAGTTTTTTTTAGTAAGTACTTAATTCTGAAAAACTGTAATTTCGGAAGTCACTGAAAAGAAATATAATTTTAGTAGTTGACTATCCTTAGGGCAAAATGACTAAAGAATAGTTTCTTTTTAAGTGATTCTCGGGATTCTCAGCCTCTAGGATTTTTTTATATAGCAAAAAAAATAGCCCATGTCTTTCTTTCAAAATCAAAAAATATTTAGAGGTCGCTCAAAGCGATCAAAGTTTCACATGAACAATGCATGGGGGAAAAAAACACTTTTTCGTAGAATTGGTATAGAAGCCTTGAAAATGAATATTATTCAATCGGCAAAGTTTGTTTCTCTTTAGAAGACTTCAAAGAATAATGCTAAATTGTTTATTTAATCATTTTTTAATATTAACTATTTTTTATACTCTCTATAATTGAATAAGTGAATTTTCACTTACTTAAATTTAGAGAGTAGAGCCCCAAAAATCCGCATAAATTACAAAATTATGAAGAAAAACGTTAAAAAAATATTTTTTACTATTTTTATGAAAGTTTTTTCCTATATTTTGAATAAATAACAGAAATATTTATATTTAATTATTATTCTATGTAATTGCTAATTTGTTTAAAATAATTATTATTGTTTGTTTAAAACTTTTTATTAAATTAAGTGAACAGAATGAAAACCTTTTTTCAATTTGCAACTTTTTAAGACGAATGTAACCAATTACTAACAACAAACTAAAAATAACAATTTTACTATTTGTGTAAACAAATTACTATTGTTTAACTTTAGCACTTTATCCAATTAAGCTACAGAGTTGCGATTTTTCTCAATTTTGCAACTTTTCAAGCCGAATGTAAACAATTAGTAACAACAATTTCAGGATAACAATTTTATCAATTGTTCAAACAAATTACAATTGTTTAACTTTTTATCAAATTAAGCTACAGAGTGGTAACTTTTCCTTAATTTTTCAACTTTTCAGGCAGACTGTTAACAGTTACTAACAACAAACTAAAAACAACAATTTGACCAATTGTTGAAACAAAGTACTATTGTTTAACTTATTCTTTTTATCAAATTGAGCTACAGAGTTAAAATTTTTCGTAATTTTGCAACTTTTTAAACCAAATGTAATAAGTGACAAACAACAAACTAAGAATGATAATTTTACAAATCGTTTAAACAAATTACTATTGTTTAGCTTCATCTATTTATCAAATTGAGCTATAAAGTTGCAATGTTTTCTACATTTTGCAACTTTTCAAGCAGAATGTAACCAGTTACTATCAACAATCTAAGATGTCGCAGGGATAGCGGTCAAATTAATTTTCAATTTCAATAAATTAATTACCAGAGACGAAGAACGGAAGCAAAATTTACTGCATTATTACTGCATTTATTGTTACTCTGTAGCTCAATTCAATGAAGATTAGAAGATAAACAATGGTTATTTGTTTAAACAATTAGTAAATTGTTGTTAATAACTCGTTAAATTCGTCTTAAATAGTTGCAAAATGAGAAAAAATTGCAACTCTGTAGCTCAATTTAATGAAGAGTAGATGTTAAACAATAGTAATTTGTTTAAACAATTGGTAAAATTGTTCTCTTTAGACTGTTGTTAGTAACTGGTTACATTCGGTTTGAAAAGTTGCAAAATTGAGAAAAAATTGCAACTCTGTAGCTCAATTTGATAAAAAGAATAAGTTAAACAATAGAAATTTCTTTAAACAATTGGTAAAATTGTGATTCTTGGTTTGTTATTAGTCACTGGTTACATTCGGTTTAAAAAATTGCAAAGTTAAAAAAAACCGCAACTCTGTAACTCAACTTGATAAAAAGTTGAAGTTAAACAATAGTAATTTGTTTAAACAATGATTAAAATTGTTATTCTTAAATTGTTGTTCGTAACTGGTTACATTCGGCCTGAAAAGTTGCAAATTTAAGAACAATAGCATCTCAGTGGCTTAATTGGATAAAAACTTAAACAATAGTAATTTGTTTAAACAATTTGTTAGAGATGTGCGAATGATTCGAATTCGAATCGAATCGAATCACAAAGGTTCGAATTCGAACTATTCGAAAATTTCGAATCAGCATAGTTCGAAATTCGAATCAACTAGTAAAAATATTTTTTACTTTTAATAAATATAAAATCGATTGATCAATTAGGAATTTATTCATTTACAAATTTATCACAAGATTGATAATATAATTTTAAAATGAATTATTTCATTTTTTGCATAATATAAGTTTACACCAAAAATTAACTTAATTTCAAAATAGGCTTTGATATTAGGTACAGACAAATTAAATAAAAAGGTCTACTAAAAATATACTTATTAACTTATATAATCACTTTGAAATATTAAAAAAAACTTTTAATAGTAGGTTATCTGAAGTCAAATTTGTAAGCATTTCAATTTTTTAACCCTCGAGTCTTTATTTTAATTTTTGAACAAGATATTCTAATTTTAATTGCTTTATATTATTCGATCTACTCCAGTCGGCTAATCCGACAAATTTCGAAGGTAGTGTATGTGTAATTTTGCAGTCAATATTTGTAAAATTACAGATTCTTCGTTGAAATCGCTATATTTTATTTTTAAAACAAGTTTTAGTAGGCAATAGATTTAAAAGTAGATATAAAAAATTTCCAAAAAATGTAATTTTCTGAAGATAATTCAACAAGATTAAAAACAACACTTTTTATATTACTTCCAGGTGTAAGCTTATCTTAAGCCGTCATTATAAGGGAGAATAATAACACCTTCTTAAAAATCATTAAAAAATATGGTAAATTTGAATTTAATATCACGCAACAATTTTGAAGCTAATTTTTTAACACTTCGTTATATTTATTAAGAAGTAACATTTTTAAGAACTTTAATTTAATAACAGAACAGTAACAAAGCAATAAAAATATTTAACTTGAATTTAATAACTTAGGGGAGACCGGGGCTACTTGGCGCACTTTTCACTCTTTGTTGATTGGTTCTGCCAATTTTGTGTATATGAAAACTATATTGTACAGAAACTTTGTTTAACATCTCAGCTTTGATTTCAAAAAATAAAAGTTCCAAAAAAAGTTGTACTTTTTTTTTTAGAACAGACTTTTTGGAGAAAACCAAAGTGCGCCAAACAGCCCCGGCCCGGGGCTGCCTGGCGCACTACCCGGGGTTACTTGGCGCATGAATTAAAATGTGTGATTAATAATCAAGCAATATGTTTCATTGTTAAAATAAGTCTTCTAAGGAAATATTATTTTGAAAAAATGTGAATTAATTCAAAATGGAAGGTGCGATTAAAAATTCAGATTCATCTCCGAAGCCTCCATTTCTCGTTAATAAAAGCATATTTTTAAACGTTTGAAACATTATATGTAAGCTACTTCTAAATAAACGAAAATGTAACCCAAAAATATTATTTAATCATGTCTTAATATTTTTAAATATTAAAAAATATGCATTTTTCTCCTACGAAACTTTTCTTCTACAAAACTTTTCATCTCCGAAGCCTTTTTCAAATTTGTGAGATGCTCTTGTTTTATTTTTTACTTTTAGCATTACAATTATTATAAAAAATCTAACCCGTGATCAAATGGTTTTCGTTTTATTTTAATAAAAATGGTAAAATATATCATTTCTAATTCCAGAAAATTAATATAAAAAATTTAAGCCTGAAAACTAAAAATAATGTTTGTTTACCAAAATCAATTTTATAGTCTTTCTAACCTTTAAGGTATTTGACAATAAAATGCTTCTGTAGGTCGTAGATTAACAAATTAAACCTCTTTGGAACTTATTTAACAAAAAATAATCCAGAAAATTACAAAATTTTATAATTTACTTTTTCAAACAAAAACAGGTCCCTTTCAGGAGAATCACCCTTATTCAAAATAAAAAATTTAAATACCTTTAATGGATAATGAAAAAACTAAAAAAAACTTTTTGAGGCACAAAATTCACCTAATGTGCACAAAAAAAATAAACTAATTTTTTCTCTTCAAATACGCACAAAAAGCTTCATCTATACAAACAACAAATATGAAAAAATACATAAGGTGCTGCCATTGTATACAAAATATTTATCTTGGGTGCCTGTCTATCTTGGGACCCTCTCCCCTATTATTTATGTAAATTTGGACAATATGATTGATTCGAATTCGAATTCGAATCACCTCTGATTCGATTCGATTCGAGAAATTTTGATTAGATTCGATTCGGTTCGATTCGAGGTCTGAAATTCCTGATTCGATTCGATTCGATTCGAGGTCTAAAAATCCTGATTCGCACATCTCTACAATTTGTAAAATTATTATTCTGTGTTTGTTGTTAGTAACTGTTTACAGTCTGCCTGAAAAGTTGAAAAATTAAGGAAAAGTTACCACTCTGTAGCTCAATTTGATAAAAAGTTAAACAATAGTAATTTGTTTAAACAATTTGTAAAATTATTATTTTTAGTTTTTTGTTAGTAATTGATTACATTCGTCTTAAAAAGACGATCGTTTTATTTTCTAAAAGCTAATAAAATTCTAAGGAGAATAAGATATTATTGAAGTTATTTAGTTGATATTTCCATTAGATATTAAAAAAAAAAATTATTTTTAATGTTTTATTAAATTGAAAATTACTTCTGAAATAATTAATGTTTTTTAATGTTTTAAGGCTTATTTTAATACTTATTTTTTATCGAATTAAAATTAATTACACACGCATTGACGTGCGATTTTTTTTCTAAAAAATACAAGCTGTCAAAATTGGACCAAAAAAATGTTAAAAGTTATGATTGATTTTTATAAGAGAAAAATAATTTTGTAAAATATATGAAACTTAATATTATTTAAAATTTTTAAGAAAATTACATACTCTCTAAATTTAAATCAGTGAAAAGTCACTGGTGAATCAGCGCGAAATGAGCCACTGATTTCAATCAGTGAGATTTTGACTGAGAATCAATCAAATTTAACTGATTCTCAGTCAAATGTCTTACTGATTGATTCAGTAACACCACTGATTCAATCAGTTACATTTTGACTGAGAATCAGTGAAATTCTATTGAAATTTTCACTGATTCAAATCAGTGGCTCATTTCGCGCTGATTCACCAGTGACTTTTCACTGATTTAAATTTAGAGAGTAAAATATGTGTCTGAATTTTAATAAATATTTTTCAGTTAAAAAAATCAATGAAAATTTTTAACATTTTTTTGGTGCAACTTTTACAGCTTTTAGGATTTTTACATTTTTTAGGAAAAAAAATTAAACTTTAATGTTTATAATTAATGTTAATTCTATAATAAAGTACAATTAAAAGAAGCCTTAGAACATTAAAAAACATTAATTAATGTAATTATTAATTAATCATTAATAAATAATTAAAATTTTCCTGTAAGAGGAAAATGTGTAATATTACTGATAAAATCAAATTCTATGGAAAATTATCTTTGAAATAAGATAAAGAACATTAAAAAAAATCTTCATTATTTCAATGCTCTTAAAGTTCTGAACGTTCAAATAAACGAAATTATTATTTTTACATTTTCCAAATTCAAATTTGATCAAAAATAATGTTTAGCATACCAAAAATTTGATTTCGATGTTTTAAGAATTAAATTCCTTTTTTATATTTTGTGTTGCAAAAGTTATTCTTGAAAATATTTCCATAGAAAAAAAATGTTCAAATGAACGTTCCGATCTTCAGGGACATTATTTCATAAATTATTTAAAAGTTAATAAAACATTGCGATTCACAATATTTTTAAAATATACTCTCTAAATCTGAATTAGTAGTTTTCTACTATGAATTAACGAAAATTAAATTTACTTTTAAAATAAGTAGATTTTTTACTAATTTAATTAGTAGTTTTCTACTAAAAAATAGTAAAATTCATACCTATTTAATAGTAGCTTTTAATATAAATAATAATCATGTCTTATTAATATTCTTAAAGAGTTATCTACTCGTCTCTTAAAATAACTACCTGCTATAAGGTTTATCATTTTAGGTTTATGACGCTTTTAGCTTCATAAAAGTTTAGTTACTCAGTCATTTCAGTTTTTAGGTTCTCATTAAATTTATCAAATTAACAGTCTCTTATTTAATTAAATAAAACGAGAATTTTATCTAAAAAATTTAGTTAATGCCAGGTCTCATTAAATTCATTTACATAATCCGTTATAATTAACCTTTTCTATATTTGCATGACCAATATTTCAGACTTTAGAAATGCATTTAAATTCTATTTGTAATTATTATCTATTGATCTTTTAAAGAGGCGCTTTCTTCGCAATTAACGTATATGCAATTATTATTTGCAATTTGTATCTTTTGTTTCGTTTTTTTCTTCTTTCTTTGTTTTTTTATTCAAATAAAAATTCAAATATTACAAATTAGAAGATATAATTAAAAATGTTTTTCTCTTAAATCGTGGTTTAAAAATAGAACAAAAAGTCTTCTGAAGTTTTAAAAATAAAGCAGTTACGAAAGAATGTCTTAAACTGCAAAATTTAATGTTTTGTTTGGAATTCTGAAGCGCCGGGGCTTTAAAAAAGATAATATTTCTGACAGTTGAAATTTCTTACTTGACAGTTTCTATATATTTCCCAGTAAATAATTTAGATTGAAATATTTTTACGTCCCTGTGTCAAAATCCATTAAAATGCATTATTCAGTGCTTTTTGGAATGTTGTGTGATGAGTAGAAGAATAATGTTTCCTAAACTGTTTTATCTGAAATTTTCTTCCTTTAAATAAATTTTCAAAATTCTTTTTTATCTCAAAATGCTGTGAAAAATACATTAAAATGTCTTTCTTTATGACTATTAATATCATTACTTAAAAGCTTTGGTATAGAGTCAAAGTTTGTGTTTGGACTTCTCTAATTTAGTCTTGTATGTTATTATTGTTATTTCTGAATTTTTAAAAAGTGGATTAAACAAAATAACAACATTGACATACAAAAATAGATTATTTTATAATTATTATAATTATTATATAATTATTATTGTTTTATACATAGTATTTTTAAATATTTTACATTGCTGATTGTTATATCCATATTTTTTATTTACACAGTTGTTGATTTTATGCATAACTTCTTTTTCATATCCGAAGAGCATATTTTTAATTTCAGATTAAGCACGTGCACAACAATGTTAAGAATTTTTTTTATTATTGATTTATAAGCAGGTAAATAAAATTATTTCATTATTTTATCACTTTTGTTTTTTCTTCTTATTTTTCTTATTATGATTATTATTTTTATTATTATTATTCACCTATTTATTTTAATAGAATACTTTTTACGTCCTTCCAATTATTAAAAAAGACAGGAGACGAAATAAAATTCAGTATTTGTTTAAATAAATTAACAATCACTATAGAAATGCATTTCTTAAATCTAAACTGAAAGATGCATTTTACCTCAATATGTTAATTATTTTTCCTCAACAGAGTTGGCAGAATAAATAAATTATTATTTATGTAAGAGAATTTTTTTTATTTTAAATATTGATTACACAAACGAGGAAACTTTACTATCTGAAGGGCATTTAAAGAATGATGTCAGACCTTTATTAAATAGTCGGCTAAGCGTGGCTAAATTTACAAATAATAATTTGATCTGAAGATGAGATATTTTTCACTTTTGTGCGAATATAGCTCTGCGTGTTGATTGTTCTGAGTGCCTTAAAGGTCCAATTGTTGATATCTGAGCGCCGCCGCCAGATGAAAAGAGCAGTATATATCAGTAGAATAGAATGTTAGATCATGTAGAAGAGCACAGTTGAAATGCGAATCCAGTACAAACCGGTTCAATATTCGCAACGATTATTAACTCACTTTCTAAGATGAATCAAGTGCTGGCGGCAAATACAGTAATATTAGACTATATAGGTATAATAAGATTTCATGAACTTCACGTAAAGGACTGGGATCTTGTTCGGATAATATATAAAATATGTATATATTTTATATATTTCCTCTCTTATACACGAGAAAGGTATTTTGAATTTGCCAAACGAAACGTGTGCTGCAATAGTTGCAAATAATTGGCAATTTGCCAATTGCAGTGCTGTCCAATTGCTGAACTTAAATGTCTTTCTTCAAGTGCAATAAAACGCGTCTGCAAAATTGTCATATAGCTTGCTCTTCGGAATTCCGCTTCTGCTTAAAGCAATTTTAAATAATTTTCAATCAGTTGACGAAATCGTGATTCAGTCAAAAATTTTTACTTTTTAACTAGAAACGTGCTTGGAATATTTTTCGAAAAAAAAAAATTTATTTAATTTTTGTTACGCAACACTTAGAGTCTATACAATCTATACATAGAAAAGTGCAAAGTACTTAATAAAATATAATTTTAAAAAATAATACAATATTGAAAAAACATTGAAAAATTGGGAAATGCCACCTAAAGAGAAGTTTTTAGATTAAAAGTTGAAGACATCGATCATAATTTAGTTTTTTATAGTAAAAACTTTCAAAGTTTGTTTACCAAAATAAATATATTAGAGCGTTTAGTTTGAGTTTAAACATTATAGCAGGTATGATGATGTTACAAATTATGAGAAAATAAATATAAATAGAAATATCATATGTAAATTCATCTTTTTAATTTAAAAAAAGTCCCTTAAAAGTTCCCTATTTAGAAAATTTTACCCTAAAATCTTTTAATTTTTCACGATTGTATATTTAAAGTTAAAGTCAAGGTATCTAAAGAGGGTCACCTGCACTTTCTGAAAAACTCAATTGCCAGAATATCCTTCTGATCGAATTTTATTTAACCGAAAAGTTATTTATCAAAAATCTAATTTGACAGAAATTTCAATTATCAGAAATGTCATTAATCCAAAAGTGTATTTATCAGAAATTTCATTCATCCAAAATTGCATTTATAAGAAATCCCATTTGTCCAAAAGTGGATTTATCAGAAATCTAATTTTTCCAAAATTGCATTTATCAAAAATCTAATTTGAGAAAAATTTCAATTATCAAAAATCTCATTTATCAACAATTGCATTTATCAGAAAACTCACTTATCCAAAATTTCATTTATCAAAAATCTCATTTGTCAGAAATTACACTTATCAGAAATCTTATTTATCAGAAAGACCAATAGTCGGTCCGCTCATTTATACGAAATTTTATTTATCAAACATTTAGTTTGTCCGAAATTACATTTATCAGAAATCTAATTTGTCAGAAATTGCATTCATAAGAAATCCTATTTGTCCAAAAGTGCATTTATCAGAAATCTAATTTTTCCAAAATTGCATTTATCAAAAATGATAAATCAGATTTCTGGCAAATGCTTTTTCTGACAAATAAGATTTCTAATAAATGCAATTTTGGATAAATAAGATTTCTGACAATAGAAACTTCTGACAAATTAGATTTCTGATAAATGCAATTTCGGACAAATAAGATTTCTGATATATGCACTTTTTGGATAAATGAGATTTTTGATTAATTGAAATTCCTGACAAATTAGATTTTTGATAAATGAAATTTCGTATACTTTAGATTTCTGACAATTGGTCTTGCTGATAAATAATATTTCCGACAAATGCAATTTTGGATTACTGCGATATCTGAAAAATGCACTTTTGGTTTAATGAGCTTTCTGATAATTGCAAGTTCTATCAAATTAGATTTTTGATAAATAACATTTTGGTTAAATAAAATTCGGTCAAATGGATATTCTGTCAATTGAGTTTTGGAGAAAATGCAGGTGACCCATAAATTTTATTTATTTTCTTCAATTTTTAGTTTTAAAGAGTTTTTTCATATATACTTTCTACATTTTTGATTTATTTATCTCAAATTTCAGTTATTTGTATTATTTTTCGATTATTTCCATCATTGATAAATTAATTGCTTTAACTTTTCAATTTATTTCTCAAAATTATAATTTTTAACATTATTTTTTAACTGATTTACTAAACCTTTAATTAGTTATTTTACATTTCAATTAATTACAAAAATTGTTAATGAATTTTAGAATTTTTCAATAATTTTTTTCAAATTTCCGATTATTTTCGGTATTTTGTAATTAATTTTCTTTTTCATTTGTTTATCTCAAATTTGAATTATTTTTCTAAATTTATCATTATTTTTGCCATTTTTCAATTATTTCCTTTAATTTGATATATATTCTGTAAGTTTCTTCGATTATTTTTCTAAATTTTAGATTGCTTTCTTCAATTCTCAAATATTTTCTTAATTTTCCATTACTGTCCTCAATTTTCAATTATTTCTATAATTTTGCAATATTTTTCGAATTTTTAATTTTTGAAATAACCTTTAATTTGATTTATTTAATCTTCAATTATTATTTTATTTTATTTTTTTTTCAATTTATTTTTTAAATTTTTAATTTGTTTTATAACCTTTTCAATGATTTCTTTGATTTCAAATTGCCTTCATAAATTTTTTATTAGTTTTCTAAATTTTCAATTCTTTTTCTCCATTCTAGATTGCCTTCTTCAATTGTCAAATATTTTCTTAATTTTCAATGACTGTCCTTAATTTTTAATTATTTCTATAATTTTGCAATTTTTTTCTCCCATTTTTAATTTTTAAAATTATTTTCAATTTGGTTTACTTAATTTATAATTACTATTAATCTTAAATTTCAATTCTTTTTTTTTAATGTTGAATTTGTTTTATAACCTTTTCATTAATTTCTTTGATCTTCATCATTTTTAAACTAGTTTTCTAAATTTTCAATTATTTTTCTCAATTCTCGATTGATTTCATCAAGTTTGAATTTTTTTTCAGTTATTCTCATTATTTTTAAATTGAGTTTTTTAATTTTCAATCATTTTCTCTATTTTCAATTATTGTCTTCAATTGTCAGATGTTTCTATAATTTTTCAATTATAGAAACAATTTTTGATTTTTAAAATTATTTTTAAATTTATGTATTACATCTTCAATTATTATTTATCTTAAATTTGAATTTTTCCTTTTTATTTTTATAAGGTTTATAATATTTTAATTGTTCTTTTCCAATTTGTAATTATGTTCATCATTTTTTAATTATTTTGCTAAATTTACAACTTTTTTTTAATTTACCATTATTCTTATTTTTTTAAAATTATTTTCTCTTAACACATATATATTCTGTACTCTATAAATTTACTTTTCTCATTTCTCAATTATTCTTTTCAATTGTCAATTATTTTTACTATTTTTCAATTATTTTTCTCAATTTTTAATTATTCTCATCATTCATATTTCAATTATTATCTTAAATTTTCAATAATTTCTAAAGTTCTGCATTCATTTTCTATGATTTTGAATTATTATATTGATCAGTTTTAAATTACTTTCCACAATTTGTAGATATTTTCCATTTTTTTTCTTAATTAATTTGAAAATTTTTTAATTATATTTTTTTTGTATCCTAAAACTTTGTAATTTTGTCCTACTCAAATAAAATAATCGAAGTTTTACTGTATATCATTCATTTATTTTTATTTATAAAGTTTTTAAAGTACCCTAAAAGTTCCCTATTTTTGTATATTTAGTCCCCTATTTCCCCTAAAATATTCTACATTGTCATTCAAATTTTCCTAGAATTAAGTGTCCGATATTTATTCACAGAATTTTCAAATTTTAAATAATCTACATTGTCACTGTGAAGCCTGTAACAGTGATAAATTTTGAAAAACATAATTATAGGGGGGGGGGGGGGTAAAAAATTAGCTAAAAATCTGTTAGGTAATTTGTGGACAATGACTAATTTTTAACACTCTGTTAACTAAACTACATAATTATAAATAATTAATTAACGTTTTGTATATTCATTTGTTTCGTGACGTTAAAATATAATTTCATTGACATAAATAAAATACAATTTCCTAATAGGTATGATTATAAACTATTTTTCTATTGTGTATTTGTCAATTTTATGACTAGGAATTTTTTTAAAAGTTTGTTTGTAGATGTTATCTTAGGTTCTCAATAGATTTTTTTTTTAAATTATTGTACTTTGAAATGTAAAGAAGACTGTATATAGATAATATAATTGGATAAGCGGGTAATAGAGATTGCTGAGTTTCTGCTTTGTTTGTTTATATTTGTCCATCATTATTTGGCAATTATTTTAATAAATTCAGAAAATGCATGGTAATAAGTTTTCTTTTTATTCGCGCAATTGAAATTTTTTAGATTCTAAGATAGTAAATGGCAACGTTTTGTAATGAAGAAAATATTCCAAATTTACTCAAAATAAAGTGAAATAATTTTGTTTATTCACTTAAAGTATAATTAATTAAAAATAGTCTCTTAAATAAATCCGACACAGTAAATTTTGTTATTTATTAAAATGAGAAAACAAAGAAATGACACAATTGGACAATGGAATTTCATTGTTTGTTGGTGTCAATTGATTTATTTATTGATTTGATTACGCGGAGTTTAATGAAATGATGTTTTTATTAAACTGTCAGTAATGAATAGTTTTAATGTGATTGCTAATTAATAAAATATATACAGCTTGAATACTTCTAAACTGACAGATTATTGCCAACTTATATGGACTAAGTAGAATGATCTTTGCCTTCCGGTAATGTTCTTGAGTGTCATTTATTTGCTGAATGATACATCAAAGTGACTTGTTGTAACTATTGCTTTACTGTACCGTCTAAATAACATTTAAATGAAGTCGAAATGATTTTTCTTCTATTCACAAATAGGATGTTTTTCGTCTAATGTTTACAAATTTATAAATATTTTTAACACGAACAGAAATAGTTGATTCATTGTTATTGAAATTTCTCTAATTTTGATTAAATTCTTCTACGATTTTGGGAAATTGGGTGAAAATGTGCCTTTTTATTATAGTGAAAACATTAAATTAGATCAAAAACTTTCGTTTTTTAAAAAAAGGATAATAAATAAGGAAATAAATAAATAAAAACTAATATATAGTGTTAATAATAATAATATGTAAGTATAAATAATTGAAATAAAAGAAATAAGAATGAAGATTTTAAAAAAGAAACTAACAAACACAATGAATAGTTTGATGGAAGCTAATTGATTTTTAATTAAGTTAACGTTTCCGTGAAAAAATTAACATTTTTACACAATTTCTCGAAATCGAGAAAAGCAAAGAAAAACGAAACACTGGGTAATGAAATCTAAAAAAAGATTTCTTGTGTTAGTTTGTAAAAATAAAGAGTTTTTATTGATGATGATATTGCATTATTGAATCGAAAGCAATTAAATTATAATTTACTCATTTACTTTTATAGCAGATCCTTGAATGAATGGTAGAATAATTTTTTTCATTTTTTGCCTCTAGTTGCATATTTTTTTAAAATTGCGTATTTTATAATATTGTAAATAAATATTTTTGTCTTTATATTAGGACCATGTAATACAGACTTATGAAGAAGAAAATTGATAAATTATATTTAATCATTCACGAAGAAATGCATATTTAATTAGTTTATAACTTCTTTGTTATTAATTTATAATTAATAACTATACTTCATTGCAGTTCATTAATAAGTATAATTTAAAAAGGAAAATGAGTATCGTTTATTGTCATAATGTTCATAATCAGAAAAATTGTGTAAAAAATTAAACAATTGCTTTAAATGAAATGTATTGTGGGATTAAATAAATATTGATAGTTCTGCTTAAAGTTTTTTATCGCCTAACTTCTTGGTAATTTTCCAAGACCAATTAGAGTGGTTAATAGTCATCAAAATACCATTCACTTTAAAATCGTTTAGTTCTTAAATACTGATGATGCTTCTTTCACAGACCATTTTTATTTCGTGACAGAATATACATATTTATCGGTTATATGTTTTTGTTTCACTAAAAAGAGTAACAATAAATAAAATTAGACATTTTTACAGTTTAAAAAGTATTTAAATAATAAAGTATCTTTGTAGGTATAAATAAAAAAAAATCCTGAAGCTTATATTTTATATTCGGTATTTTTTTCTATTCTAGATTAAAAACATCCATTTATATATTTTTTTATAGTATTTGTAATAGAGTTGATATAATTTTATTTAATATAATTAGATGTCGATTATTACAATGTAGGGGACAATAATAATTAATTACGTGTGGCATAATTTCAGTTGAAAATAAAATTTGAAAAATGACTAGATTAATAGACAACTGAAAAAAATATTTGAAAATTGTAGAAAGCAATTAAAAATTGAAAAATAGAATTGAAATGTACAGAAAATACTTAAAACTTGAAAAAAGGTAATTGAAAAAAGCCGAGAATTAATGAATATAGAAGAAAACAATTGAAAACTAAACAATGAAAATTTAAATTAAAGAATGGAATTAAAAATTAAAGAAAATAATTGAACAATATTGTATTTAAAATTAAGGAAACTTAATGATAATCGAAATAAAAATTATAGAAAAAAGGTAATAATTTTTTAATATTAAAGAAAATAATCGAAAATTGAAAAGAGGAATTTAAATTTGAAGAAAATGACTGAGAATTGAAAAAGTATAGTTCCAGAATTGAATAATTGAATTGAAATTTTAAAACACTTTTTGTGACTGTAAAAAATAATTCAAAAAATAAGAGAATTATTAAATATTGAGGAATTAATTGAAAATCGATAAAAATAATTAAAAATTAAAGAAAGTATTAAAAAAATGAAGAAATAAATTGGAAATTAAAGAATTTAATGAAGAATAAAGAATTAAAGAAAAAATAGAAAATAATAATAAAATAAATAATAATAAATAATAAATAAATAATAGTAATAATAATAAATTAATAATAAATAATAGTATTATAGAAAATAATTGAGAAATGATTGATTAAAATTTAGATAATTGAATCCTAAACCAATAAAAAATTTGAATGAGTTGTTATTTGCATCGAAAAGTAATCAAAGAAAGTTTTGATTAGAAGATGAAGTAATTTATTGATATAATTGTAAAATAAAGAATAGTTTGATTAAAAAAAGTATAAATTAAAACTTTTATTTATCGATTGAAATTTATTTGAAGCATCAATAAATTTAAACTTAAATAATTATATCGATGCTTAACTATTAATTTAGATTTTCATTAGTAAATGATTATTTCGAAATTTCAAAGATCTCAATTTCCAATAATCTAATTATCAATCAATTTAAACTTTTCCGCATAAACATTTTAAGTTATTTTTGTATTGATAGAATTAAATTTTAATTCACTAATTAATTAGGATTTAAATAAGTTTAATAATAATTTGCTCATGTCATAAAAAAGAAGCATTTTGAGATATCAAATACAATATTTATTTAAAGAAATTTAATTAAGTAGATTTTTTTAAATAAAAATAACGTAGGAAGTTTTGGAACAAAAAAATGTTAATTATTAAAAAATGAAAAAGTTATTTTAGAAAGGTGTTTATGAAATTTATAAAATATTTAAAAATGGTGCTTGTTTTCTTTTCAGTGATCGATTAATAATTGATGATATTTCCTTATTTATTATTATTATTTTTATATTGATTATTTTTCTACTTTTATTATAAAAGACAATTAAGGAGGTTTATCCCAAAAATCGATTTTCTACAGATACTTATAAAATTTTAATGACATAATAAATACGTTATTTTACATGTATGGTTACAATTTTATTGAAATTTACCGTTCTGTTTTGAAGATATAAATTTATAAAGTTGGAACTTTATGAAAACAGTAAAAAAAACGCCCAAGTTACTATATTTTAATTAATTAAAAAAAAACGGCTCTACAAATATAAAAAAAAATATATTTTAAACAATAACATAATACAACTTTTACAACAATATTAAATTAGTTTACCGTACTATTAATAAGAAAATGTTATTCAAGGTTAGTAATTCTTCTATTTTTGTGAAATAACCATAAAGGAGAAATTTTAATAGCTTGAAATTCTCAACGAAAAAAAATGTTTTTAACAAAATTTGTTTGTGTAATGATTTTAACTATAAAATATTATTTAGAAACAAAATTATAGGAAGAAATAAAATTAAAAAGATATTGAATATCATTGTCTGATAGAATGAGAACCGCTTGAGGGTAAAAACGTTCTTAATATTTAGATATTAGATACATGAAATAAAAACTCGTATGATTAATAATTAATTTAAAAGTATACATTGTTTCAAACGTAACTGACTTAAAACAAAAAAATATCTAAGTGACAAACTTCAGGTATGGACAGAATGAAAGAATGAATGAATCTTGTGGATTATTATTATAGACTATTTATTTCTAATAAATTGAAAAAAGTACATTTATTACATCGTCATAAAATAATTTCATAGTCAAATGATTAAAAGTAAATTATTGAAAATAAATACACGCTTTCTCTTGAATCACGTGATTGGAACACATAACCTCAAACATTGACATTTTTAAAATAATTTCTTATTTTGTGATTTAATTTTACAATAAATTCTTATTACCCCAGCACATAATTGACTATTTTTGCATAATATATTAACTACCTAATAAAAATGCATAGAGAAAAAAAGTTTAAAATAGCAATATCTTCCGTTTTATCAGTCTTATCAAGGTTTTCTTTTTTTCGAAATGCTCAGAAAAATATAAGGAATATTTCTAGTTTAGGGCAATTTTTTGTAATTTTAATATTAAAAAAGTTATTAAATAAAAATTATATAAGTTTTAAGCAGCAATATAAAACTCAATGACCCAAATACTAAAACGAACTTACTTGTATTCTTTTCAATATTCCAAAAGAAATTAAGCTTACAGTTACTTCCTTGATATTTAATTTTATTAAATTATAAATGTAAACATTGGAGATTTCTTTTAGTAAACAAATCAATATGATTGCGCGTGCATTTCCATCTTAGAAGAATGAAGTCATGGTTATACGAAGTCGCAGAGATGCCAACGATTGAAATCAAACGCATCTGCGCATTTCGTCAAATCATACGACTTTTCACAGATGTGCGCAGATGCGTTTGATTTCAGTAGTTGGCACCACTGGGACTTCGTATAACCATGACTTCATTCCTCTCAGATAGAAATGCGCGTGCAACCATATTGATTTGTTTACAAACAAAAATCTCCAATGTTTACATTTCTAATTTATTAAAATTGAATATCAATGAAGTAACTGTAAACTTCATTTCTTTTGGAATCTTGAAAAGAACACAGATAAGTTCGTTTCAGCATTTCAGTCATTGAGTTTTATCTTGCTGCTTAAAACTTATATAATTTTTATTTAATAACTTTTTTAATATTAAAATTACAAAAAATTGCCCTAAACTAGAAATATTCCTTATATTTTTCTGAGCATTTAAAAAAAAAAAAAACCTTGCTACCACTGATAGAACGGAAGATATTGCTATATTTTAAACTTTTTTCCCAAATTTCCATTCTCGTAAACTAATTAATATTTTGACCTAAATATTTATGTAAACATTAGGTCATATTAAATATAATAAAATTCCAAAGTTTCATCGCCCGACGTTAATCAGCCTGAAAATAATTAATGTAAATTTCACTTGGAATCGCACATCGAGAATTTAAAATCACTACCGCTAATACGTCGTCGCAGGTACGCAATTCACAGTAGTTTCGGCCGATGTAGAATGAGAACGAGACGAAAGGGGAAAATGTTTTTTACGTCAGAAGCTCGTTGGTTGAATGTCTAGTGGAAGCGCTGATTTTAGTAGCGTCGCGACGCCTCGAGACGTCCGATCGTGAAAGGACGGCAGCCCGATATGCATGCCGCATCCGAGACGTCACGGCAGATCGTCGAGTTCGAGGAACTGGTGTCACGATTAGATCGAATTAATAACTGTTGCTCGGAGCCTGATCTTGGCTCGGCGCAGATCGAATCGCGAACTTTGCCGCCTCTGGCAACTTCGTCGTCGTCGTCCTTATCGCGACGTCATCAGCCGGGATACACGAGTCTGGATAACGCATCCCGCACCTCCAAGTCGGAAAACTTTCTATCGGACAACCAGCAACAGCAACGTAAATCCGTGCGCGTGCACATTGGTATTGACGACGATCTGCAAATGATCCTCGAGATGGATCCATCGATCGTTGATCGAGTTCCCACACCCCTCGTCACACCTTCAACAACATTTGCGCGAGCACCACGCGCCACTCGACCACAAGGCTGGTACTGGATTGCTCGAGACTAACCTAGCTCATAATGTTCGTCATCTTCTGATCACGTACTCTAACAACTAATTTTAATGATGATCTCCTCGATTCTGGAGGGTTTCATTTCTTTAGGGGAGAGCAGGGTAAAATGCCTAATTGGGTAAATTGGCAATCGCTAACAACTTTTGGCCAAAAATAAATATTAAACATACAAATTTTTATTAAGGTAGAGATGATTTCTATAAAGTTTCATGTTTATCAGTTTATTATTAAATAATTTATTAAAGAATTGTGAAAATGATGCTTTACAAGGATAATTTTTTCAATTTTCAGAAAATTTATAGGGTGTTGTGGGGTGATGTGCAACACTGCCGATTTCTGATCTACATTTTGATATTGAACAGAATTGTATACTGACATCTGTTTGTGTTTACAATAACTTGTTTTTGATATACAAAGCATGAAACAGCACGCACTCTGGTTTGCTGTATACGTATAGCAAGCTGAATTTCTCGAGTTAAAAGTATTTTTCGATTTTGACATTTATAGTTATTTATTGAATTGTTTTAAATTCTTATATAAGTGAGTTTGTTTATATTATTTGTTTTTTAAGTGCCTTTTAATATCCAAAGAGATTTTGTGATTTCCTTACATTGTATTGCTGTCATACCAGTTTGCGCAAAATTTCGTATTTGGGGTGATGTGCAACAATTTACTTTATTATTATTTTATTATTATTGTAACGCTACGAAAATAAACAAATAAATAAAAAATCAAATTGAAAAATCTTTTTCTCATTATAGAAATTTCCACTTTTTAGAGGTCGACTATATCTTAGTAAAAATTTTGTTTCTTAAATGATTTCTCTTAATTTGCACTTAAGAAGCGTAAATTTAATACTTAAGGGGTAATACTAATTTGTAAATTTTTTTTTTATTGTCTTAAATGCTTCCTTGCCCATTCAGAAATGATATTCAAAAGCGTTTATGTATGAAAATTTTTTTTAAATGGTCCAAAAAGTCGATTTTTGTTGTTGAGTCATTATGCCAATTTGCATGTAATTTGAGAATATGCTTAATTACTAGGTATATCAATTTTTAGTTTTTTTTTCACGGCTTAACAAATGTTGTCGGCAGTTAAAACTTGTTGACCTTTTAGTTTTTTATTGAATAAAAGTCTCGAGTACTCGAACTTTTATGATAGCAAAATACAATTTTGGAATATTTCAGTACTTGAAACTTTGAAAGCGTTTTTCTCAAAACTATATTTTTCAAGTCGGGCGACACATTAGCGCCTACAATTTTTAACCGATCTTGCTAAAATTTTAACTGTAGCTTCATAATGACATTTTCAAGTGAACTACGTAGGATTTTTTCTAAAAATTAAAATTTGCCAATTCTGTGGTTGATTTTCAAGCAATTTTTCTAGCAAAATTCGTATTTTTTCTTAATATTGACGCCATTTTTTTTAAATCGATATTTCTTAAAAATCCTACGTAGTTCACTAGCTTTTAGCATCTTGTTTCAAAATAATTTTGGGTTTTTGTTCTAGATTAAAAATTACGACCTGTAGTAGGTCGCCCGTGCAAGGTCCTCGAAGATAAGGGGTTTAAACTAATCAGCCACTGTGCCACTATTTTTATTTTAAAAAAATGTTTCAATTTATTTTTACATACTTTAAGCTATGTATTTTTATATGTAAAAACCCAGATCTTAATAAATTTTATAGCTTTGTTACAAAAAATTCAGAAAAATGACTATACTTTTACTGCGCGCAAGGTAGTATTACCCCTTAAAGCGATTCACATCGATATTTATAGATTTTCTCTCTGAACTTTACCTGTGTTGCATATCACCCCAACTTTTTTTGAAAATGCCAAAACGGACGTTTTTGAAAATGCGAAACTTTTTTAGGAAAAAAAAAATTTTTTTAAAATCTATTAATGAAGGAATGTAGTATTTTCCTGCCTCTACATTATTCAATCATAAAATATTTAACAATATGATTGTTGAACATGTTTCAAGAGCAACGAAAAAAAGTGTTGCACATCACCCCACAACACCCTACTTCTTCCTCACAAACGTGTATATATTTTTTTAATTAATCCTTAAACATTTAGCTTTCTAAACACTTTGATTTAATTTATACACGGAGAAAATAAGTTGACTAAATATAACCAATTTTTGATTAAATTTAGCCGAGAGAAGTTGTTGATATAGCACCTGCAAAGAACTTTGTTTATTATTAGTCGATTAAATGCTACTGTTCACCTTGAAGTTTGGTTGTGATCGCCGGTATCTTGTTTGTTTTGTTGAGAGTCCCTTAACCTAGAAATTGGCTAGAGGCTTATTTTCTCAATGTAAAAATGAGTTCTAAAATTAAAATAATTAGTTTAATTATATCGTGTGTTTTAGGGTAAATTGCCTGTGTTAAAATGCCTACTTGCTGTAAAACTTCTAAGCAAGATACGTACGATACGGAAAATCTCTCGGCTTACGTATATTTAGATGTAGAAACTAAATGTCAAATTGTTACTGCTTCTGTATAAAAAATCAGTGTTCTAATAAATTAATTATATGAATTATTGTATTTATATTAATAATAATTATAATAATTGTGCATTAAAGAATCATTTTTAATATATTTTTATATTATGATTTTAAATAAGTGCGGAATGAATCAAAAGAAGTGCGCATGCGCAGAAAAAATATGTACGAGTGCGAGAGTTACGTGAGTCACGTGATTATAAAGAACCATGGCGGATTACAGTGTTTAATTTACTTTCGTAAATTATTTTATAATTGTAGAAGCATTATTCATTTGTTATAGATTTTATTTCCATTCTTTGTCGGACTGCTTTGGATTGAAACTTTAGTTTTATGATAAAAAGATTATATTTTGGTATTTGAAGATAGTTTTTTTTTTAATATTAAGAAGATGATTGGTTATAGAAAACATATAAAAATTTTTTTTTTACTTTTATTCATATTTTTCTACATTTTTGTGCACAGGCAATTTACCCTGTCGTGAGTCAAAATGGCGAATTTTGACATCAATATTTAAATAATTATTTTTTCTTTTTTTTTCTAAAATAAGTACCTAAAATAACTACCTTATTATATTCTTAAAGGTTGTTTCCTAAATATGTGATGGTTTATATTTTTCAAAACTATAATTATATACTTTTTTTTTTTGTTCCAAACTTTACTCTATAGGCATTTTGGCCGACTCTCTCCCATCCCTCAAAGAACTTCTTTTTAAAATTCTTGTACACTTTTAAAAATTTCTGTATTCTGCTTCACATACATGTATATGAAATTCAATTTAACATACAATTATATTAAATTCAATTTAACATCCAATTATATTAAATGTAATATACATGTATATTAGAATTCATTCAATGTTATAAATTCTCAGATACATGAATAGCAAATTTAATATACAGTATATTAAATTAAGGATCATTTATATTAGATTTAATATAATTCTGTTTTAAATTGAATTTCATATGTATGTGAAGCACAATACAGAAATTTTTAACAGTGTATTATGCTTTATTCTTTTGCAAATTTTTTTATGCTTTCTTTTATATTTTTCTATATTGGCGTTAATTTCATGAAATTCAAAAAAAATTCTTAGTAGTTTAGACTACTTTTTAACTACCCGAAGTAATTCAATTTAGGTCCTCAAACGAATTTAAAAAGTTTTTATTGGCTTTGAAAAATTAGTTAAAAGATAACTACGAAAGCGGATAAAGTTCCGATTAGTACTTACCTCCCATTTTCTTGAAACTACGTATACTTACGTATTTTTGTGCGCTGATTGCAAATATTATATTGGAAATTGGCCCAAATTTGATTTTCTTGGAAAAAATTTTGAAAAACCTAAAAAATAATGGTCTTTGACATATGTCTCAAAATACGCAAAATTTGGAAAAAAAATTTCAACAAAAGTTGTTGGTCTAATTGAAATAAACATTTTATGTTGTATAATTTTTTCACAAAATCCATATTTTTTCGAGAAAAATGCAAAAAAATTTCAACAACTATAAACACAATCTATGCTTACATTAATACGAAATACAGGGGGCTTGGGTTTACATTTTTAATTTTCCTCCGAACCAATTTTTTTAAAACTTAGTATCCCTACGTATTTTGATGCCCTGATTACGAAAATGATAACGAAAATTATCGCAAACTAAATTATTATGGTAAAAACCATAAAAAACACCATAAAATCATGATTTTTTGCATTTAACTCTAAAAATTCGCAAAATTTGGAAAAATATTTTCAACAAAAGTTGTTAGTCTAATTAAAATACACATTTTATGTTCCTTAATTTAAAAAAAAAAATAGTTTTTGAGAAAAATGCAAAAAACTGAAAAATGCAATAAACACAATCTATACTTATACATTAATACGAAATACAGGGAGGTTGGGATAACATTGTTAGTTTCACTCCGAACCAATTTTTTGAAACTTGGTATCCCTACGTATTTTGACGCGCTGATTACGAAAGTGATAATAAAAAATTCGCGCAAATTGGATTATCATGGTAAAAACCATAAAAACACCATAAACTAATGATTTTTTGCATTTAACTCTTAAAATACGCAAAATTTGAAAAAATGTTTTTAACCAAAGTTGTTGGTCTAATTAAAATACAAATTTTCTGTTTATTGCTTTAAAAAAAATCAATATAAATGCAAAAAACTGTGAACCACCATAAACACAATCTATACTTACATTAATACGAAATACATAATATCTTGTATGTTGGGGTAACATACAATATACAATACCGTCATTGTATTAGATCCAAAATTATGCCAGGAAGAAAATTGGCACTTTTGAATTGTTCATAATAATTAAAATAAAACAAAAATTAATCAATTCTTTGTCGAGCTTCAAAAATAATTAAAATTGAAAATATAAGAAAAATAAATTGTTTAAACCAATTAAAATTAGTTAGACAACTGAATTATAGATGAATACATTTTTTATAGTTTATTATTGAAAAATACGAAAAATTAGAGATAAACCGGGCATATTGCGTTATTTAAACCAAGCAAACAATTAACCAGACATTCCCCTATATAATTCTTAGTGGATTTATAATGAAAATCTGATTTTATGTGGTTTTAATTCTTCAAAGAAATTAACAGTAAGTCAATATATTTCATTATTTTGATGTGAAAATTCTAATTTAGTTTGAAACTCGAGTAATTATATGTCTATTTTTAAAAGAACACTTTTTCAAATTCCAAATGACAGATCTAATATCGAGATTTCAAAATTCGAAATGATGGATCAAATAAATTTGCATCAGTTGATTTTATAAAATTTTGACATAGTTCGGTTCAAACCTGTTATTTTCAAGTATACAGTGTCGACGACTTTTGAAATCGTCTGAGAACATTAAAGCTGGCTCTACATGCAAAGCTAACTTTGATCCGACACGACATGTCGGACCCGACTTGCACGAGATAGAAAAGGACAGAGACTCTCTCCGTCCTTTTCTATCTCATGCACGACGTGCGTGCGGAGCAGTGTTAGGTTCACATGTAGAGCCAGCTAAAAAGCCCCTGGCATCACTCTTTCTGTCGTACGTTCAAGCCGCACGGTTAACATATATGATGAAAATTGTCATTTCAATTTACTACAAAAATTTTGTTTTCATATTCAATAACATGAATTCTTTCGTTGACTTATTATCAGTATTACACTTTTTCCCATCAACAGTTTTTAAGGACAAAAATCAATTTAAAAGAAATTTACATATTAAATATAAAAAAAAACTATTTAAAAAAATGCAAAATCTGTAAACTTTTTTTTTACAAATTATGCTACATCAAACAGGGACATGATTTTGAATTGAATTGGGTTTTACCCTCCCAGAACTTTCAATTTACAAACTGATGTAATCAACGATTTTCGACCATTTAAATGACCACAAGATAATTACTGTAATTGCAGAGAGCGGCCTACTCTTAATAGCTGCAATTGTACACTCTTTTATACATGTATATGTGTATAGGTGTAAGTACCTATACATAGCTCGATGGGTAAATTAAAACTGAAAAGGATATTAAGGTATTAAAATCTATGGTACTACAAAGTCGACAGATCTATTTCATTGTCAGTTGTCATTGTATCCATCCATTGATATCTTTAATTCACATATCGAGCTATGCTAATATTAATGCTAATGCTAATATTATTCAAATAATAGAAAAAATTTTCAATATTTTAAAACAATTCTTTTGCACATGTCATCAGAGAACATTGTTCGAAAAAAAGTTTAAACCAAAAGAAATACTAACAATATTTAATGATTTTTTAAAATACGGACAATTTGATAAGTAACATCTATATATCAAACTTAGAAAATATTTTGGGGTTAAAATTATTTTTAAAAATTTTTGCGGGCGAGATTGATACAAAAAAAATGTCAACATTTACAAATTTTTTTAATTAGAAACAAGATGTATCAATTTAAAAATAAGGAAACAATCAGGAAACAACACCACATTCTACATTTCATTCTTTCTCAATTTGGGATCATTTAAATATTTTTTCTTGTAATTTTAAACTCAATATTGTTCATGTGAAATATTTTTTTTTCCATTTTTTTTTCTATGTATACAATATTTGAAAAAAATAATAGCTGGAGATTAGATATCTTCACAGCTGTTAAGAGGCATTGAACTCCAATCAATTTGATTGGTACAGAAGTGGAAAAATAAACTAGTACTTGGTCTGTGCTACAAAATATTTTGATTTGGTTTAATGCTTTCATGCCATGCCGATCTTCAATATTAATTTCTGCGTGATAGGCGGATACTTGATCAATAATTATGATTCATACTTTGAGCTCGGTTGATCTTTTAAGTTAAATACTTTCTGTTTCAAATTTAATATTTGATTTACTTTCTGATTATATACAAATTGATATTTATTGTATATTATTATATTATATTTATATTAATATATTATAATGTATTTATTACGAATTTTCATTATATCTTAGGTACTTTCTTTGCTTTAAACTGTGCTAAAAAAAATTCAAATTCGCATAAAAATTTGAAGTTTTAATCAATTTAAAAATGTAAATTTGTAATTATTGTTAATTAATCTTGATTAAGATATAATATTTTTTGCATAAACTTTTATATAGTAGGATTTGCTGAATATAAGACACGTCTTAAATTAAGATTCTCTTTTTACAGTGATATCTGTGAGCGCATAAAAATACCGTCTATCTAACGTTGAAGATTTCTCGAAGTCACTCTTCTCCTTTCGGAAGCTGACGATGGCAAATTATCAAGAACGTGTCATGGTTTTTCAAAATCTTAAATACTTGATGTTTGATCGTCAGCGGTATTTTAACGAACAGATAGATATGTATATAAATATGATGCGATACAAAATCTATTGGAAATATTTCCTCATTCATTGGCATTATTATAATAATAAATTATTTAACAAATTCTAATGATATAATTTTTATGATATAATAAATTATATATAAAGTTTTATGATAAAAATCAAACAGTAGAATATATTATAAATTGTCAATTCTTGGAACTACTTGATATTAAGATTCAGTAAATATTAACAAATCCATAATAAATCTTGAGTATATACTAAAATTTTACGGAAGAAATAAAAAAAAGATTTCAAAGAGCGTAAAACCCAATAATTTAGAGACAAGAGCATTTTCCGCAAGGGTCAGCCTTGTCAATATTTTAGAAAAGATTTTCTTTTTATCTAAATGAAAATCTAAAGGTCCAGGGGACCCTTTTCAAAATATATAGGTACAGCATCAATTGCCCTTTAGTGATGCATAAAAATTATCTAAACTTTAGGGACATTTATTTCGTTCCAAAAGAGTCGTTATAACTTCTTTATTTATTGATTTTGAAATTATTTCTGATTTTTACTCATTTGTTTTATATTATTAAATAATTTACAAAATTAATATTAATTGTTTGGGTTAAAAACTGTTACTTATAAAGGAAGAAAGAGATAACAAAAAATATTTTGATCTAAAATAGTTCTTTGCTCCTTAAACCTTGTTCTTGATTTTTGTCAGATGTTGTTAGTCTTTTACTTTGTTTTGCTCTCTCTGCGGCTGTAACGCGTGAATTTACGTAATCTAATTTAATTTGACACATTTCTGTCGTCTTTATCTGTTACACATGGACTTAGAAAAAGAAAACTATTATATAAAAAACAGTGGCGTAACTGGGGGTGCAAGGGTCCTGGGGCAAAAAGAAAAATGAGCCCCAATTATATATAATAATTTACAAGTTTAATTAATTAATTCATTCATTCATTATATCCACACTTGATATTTGTCACTAGATATTTTTTTCTTTTAAAATTTTAAATCTTCACCTTTTTAAAATGTTCTCAAATTTTAAGTTTATAGCAATTTTAATTTCTTCAAATTTCAATTAATGTGAACTTGCATTGATTAAAAGTTCAATCAACCCACGTTTTAATTGTTTTTTTAATTGTTTTTAAATTGATTTCCTAAATCTTAAATTAACCTTCCTTAAATTTCAATTATTTTGTTTTGTTTTCTCAATCACTTATGATAAGTGAAATTTTCACTTATTATAAGTGCATATACACTTTTTGAAAGAGTGGAAGACTTTTGACATCTAATAAAAAAATTTTCACTTATTTAAATTTAGAGAGTTAATTTTATATTATTCATCGCAAACTTGGATTTATTTTTTTTTCTTACCATTATTTTTGTCATTTTACAATTATTATTTTCAATTTTTAATCATTTTCATAATTTCTGAATTAATTTACTGAACTTTCAAATCTATATCTCAATTTTCAATTCTTTTGTTCAATTTTCATTTCTTTTTATTATACTGCAATTATGTTCTTCATCTTTTAATATTTTCATTATTTTTCAATTAATTTCCTAAATTTTTAGTTATTATCTCAAATTTCAATTATTGTCTATAATATTCAATTTTTCAAAAGATTTTTCAATTAAGTATTTCTTTTTGCTTAAAAATAAATTCTGTACTTTTATATTATTTTCTCCGATTTTTAATTATTTTCATTCTTTTAGCACAATTTTCAAAAGTTTCAATTATTTATCTCGAATTTCAATTATTATTTTCATCATTTATTTTGGATTATTTCTGCGATTTTTTAATTATTCTTTTTAATTAAAATGTTTAAGTAATTTTGCAATTATTTTCCTCTCTAAACCATATATTCTATGAGTTTTTCAATTATATTGCTCAAATTTTATTTACTATTTTCATTCTTTTATATTCAAATTGGTTTCATCATAAATGTCAATATTATTTTTCGGAATCTTAAATTATTTTCAATTTATTTGAATCATTTTTTGAATTTTGAATTAATTTAAATTTTATTATTTTTCAATTATTTTCCTAGATTGTTAATTATTATTCTCATTGTCTAAAATTATTTTCTAGAATTTTTAAGTATTTTTCTCAAATTTCAATTATTTTCCTCTATTTTTAATTATTTAATATTTATTTTTAATCACTCAAATGTGATTTATTTTTTACAACTTATCATTGTTTTTATCATATTTCAATGATTTTCTTCAAGTTTCAAATAAAAAACACATTTTTCAATTATTTTCTCTATCTTTTAGTATTTTCATTATATTTTTATTATATCAAATTTAAATTATTGTCTTTAATTTTTAATTTTTCAAACGCTTTCTCCGCTTTTTTATTTATTTCATTCATTTGGCTTAATTTTCGATTATTTAATTAAAATTTTTTAGTAATTTTGTAATTATTTTCCTTTTTTAAACATATATTCTACGGTTTTTTCAATTATTTCTCTCAAATTTTATTAAATGTTTTCAATCTTTCATATTTAAATTATTTTCAGCATATTTGAATTATTTTTTCAATTTGAAATTAATTGGATAATTTTTTAATTATTTTTCTCGATTGTTAATTATTATTCTCATTTTCTAAAAATATTTTCTAAAATTTTTAAGTTTTTTTCTAAAATTTGAATAATTTTCTCCAATTTTTAATTATTTTCATTTGTTTTCTTAATTTCCAAATCTTTTTATTAATTATCGTAAATTTCAATTATTTTTAGCTTCTTTCAATTCTTTTCTCCAATTTTAAGTTAATATCATTTTTTTAAATTAAAATCCAATTCATATATTTTTCTCAATTTTCAATTATTTTTGTTTATTTAAAAAAAATTCTGTAATTTTTTCAATTCTTTCACTCAAATTTAATTTTTTTTACAACTTATCAATGTTTGTTTCATTTTTTAATTTTTTTCCTTCAATTTAATTTTTTCCATTTCTTTTATAATTTAAACAATTTCAAACTATTTATCTGAGATTTCAATTATCATTTTCTTAAATTATTAATCATTTTCATCGTTTCTGAATTAATTTTCTAAAATTTGAATTATTTATCTCATTTTCAAACAGTTTTTTTTTTCAATTTTCAATTATTTTCCCTAATTTTTCATTATTTAATTTTTTTCAATTCATTTTTAAGATTTTCAAGTAATTTTCTCAATTCTAAATTATTTCCCTTGATTTTAAAACATTTCTATGAGTTTTTAAATTACCTTCCCCAATTTTTTATTGATTTCATTTTTGTTAAATTATTTTGAACAATCAGTAATTATTTTGTTTAATTGCAATTATTTCTTGCAATTTTTTTTAATTTTAAAATTTTATAAATTTTATCCTAAAAAAAAAGATTTATTAGGGATAACTGAGGGCCCCCTGAGTTCAAACGCCCCGGGGCACTGCCCCTATTTTGCCCCTTAATAGTTACGCCACTGTTAAAAAAATAAAATTTCGCAATAAATTTTAAAACACTTTTATGCCACTTTATAATTTTTAAACGTGAATTGTTTTTATTACATTTTTCGAGTTTCCAACAGCAGATATATTTGAAGAGAGGGTGCACACTTTAAAATTCATATAAATTTTCTTTTAAATTCTCATCTATTTGAACCTGCAAAAGGGAAAATTGCGCTGCATCAGTATAAGTGCCATTTAGGTAATGTTGAGCTTATCGTGCCGCATCCTTTTACTGCACCAGTTCGATTTATCGTTAGTATGTCGGTAAATTTTTCAGGATTTTACCTTGTCGATTTATTATTGAACTTCTATATACAACTATTTTACTGTCGCTTTTGTGTTTGCAAAAAAAAAAAAAAACTAAATTACAAATTCCTAGATAAAACATTTAATAGCGCTATTTTCATAATTTGTATGAGGATTTTATTTTAAATTCGATTTCCAACATTCAACAAATCGAGAACTTAAATTTGCCGCTATAAAGAGTTGAATAAAATTTTGCTGAAAAATAAAACTTGGAAGTAAACGTTTCTTAGTTTTTTGGTTAAAAATAAGATCCAAGCGCGCGAGAATCATTGAATACTGAATTATAAAATTAGTTAATTTCTGGTTAAAACCAGAATGGGTATTTCAAAATTTTCGAAATTGTGTCATTTATTTATAGTCAGTGAATTTTTAATATTTTTTTTTCATTTTATACTCTAAAAGTTTTCTCCTCGAAAATTTGAAAATTAGAAAATTAGTTAGCAATTAGAAAGAGCTGAAATATAAATTGCAAAATTATTTAAAATTCGAATCGATAGTCGGAAATACTTAAGGTTTAGAAGAACTAAATCCTAGATTAATAAGAATTTTGAACAACATTGGAAATAGTTAATATTTGAAAAAATTGATGTTCCAAACTGAAATTTGGGAATTTTTATAATGATTGAAATAATAAAATTTGCATAAATTTAAGATTCGAGATAGAATGAGCTTACCGGAAAATGGGTATTGTTTTGCAAAAACGAAAAAATTTTCTTCTATCTTTTTGTATAAAACGCCCAATCGTTTAAGAATCTGGCTCGAGTTTTCAGTGGCGCACGACCACGGATAAAGTTTTGGCACAACACAAACGCAAATAACTCTCATCTTTTGATTACCTAACTTAATAGCATTCTATCTATAATGGAGGGTAGTATGTGGGAAGTTTGGGAAGATCGCGGAAAGCTCTCTTGTCATCCAGGTCCCATCCAGTTTATTATACGACGAACTTTGAACGTCTCTCTAGTCTGATGTGCAGATGCATCGGACGCGACAGCAAATACACCCTCTATCCATATTTCTCTATAAATTCACATCTCAAATTTACTTTTTAATATGATAATTTTAAAATTAAACTTTCTCCCGTGCCAGAAACTGGGTCAGTAAACTAAACTTCAACTTGGCATACAGAATTAAAATATACAATTATTTTTATAGGAATGTGGGAAAATACTTTAAATAATCGTTATTTTAATCAGGGTTGGTGGAATTTATTTAAGGGGTCAGTATGGGTTTATTGTACATATTTTCAAGAATTTATTTTTCAACTTAAAATATATAGTTTTATAACCCAGTCTTTTTATATATAAAAGTTGATATTTAAAAGAACACTAAAATATTTTTTATTTTTGATTGTTTATTTTTAAGAAACATCTGCTTGAATTTAACACTTAATTTTATTGGCTGATACGATATCTGAGGATTGAATTATCTACAATTAAAGAATTTAGTATTTTCTTAAAATTTAGATCTGTAGTTATAGTCTGAATTACGAACTTTTACCTATGATAAAAAAAATAATGGCGGATGTTAAACAATCAAAAATAAAAAATATTTGTTGGCACTTCTAAATATCAATTTTTAAGTATAGAAAGACTGGGTTATAAAAATATTTTTTAATATGAAAAATAAGTTCTTGAAAATATATGTAAAAAATCCATACTGGCCCCTTAAACTCTGTAGAAATTGAAGAGTATTGAATTCCATAGTTTAAAACTATTAAAAAACCCTAAAAGGGGAAAATCCAGTGGATAATGAAGAAATCTAGAATGTAACAAAATTTACTAGAAGGTAATTTTTTTTTAAATTTATAAGACAAATAATCAGAAAGGGAAACTAGATGGAACTTCTAGCTTTAGTAGAATTTAGAAAATACTTTTAGAAATTGAAAAAAAATTACTGTAAAGTAAGAAAATAACTAAAAAGTTTTAAAAAAATAACTAAAAACTCGAAGAATGACTAAATATTTTTTTAAAAGTAAGAAAAAATAAAAGTGGATATTAAAATAAACGAAAGGTAACTAGATTATGACAATTGATTTTGGGGAAATTATAATAATTAAACAATTGCAACAGTTGCAACTGTTGCAACAGTCAAAAAAGAAGAAGGAAGAGGAAGGATAAAAATATGTTAAATTTGTTTATATTTTGTTAACTTTGAAATTATCGTAATTTTTTTAAAACTATTTTTAAGTTTATCAAAATAAATTCCTATACTCATGTAATATATATACCTAAATAATAAGCGATTTTAATTACTATATATTTATTGTTATAAATAACATCAAGTAAGATTAAATAAACGTTTGAGAGCAAGTTTAAATTGTAAATGATTTAAATAAAAATGTATAAAATTTAAATGATAAAGGTAAAACTTTGTAAAATTTATGATATCTGAATTTTGAAAATTTGAAGTTTAACATTGAATTGAACAATGAAATAAAATATTCATACTCTAATTGAATAAATATTAAATATTTTATAAAGTTAGGTTTATTTGTTAGAATTAGTATTATTTTTATCCTTAAAGTTATTTAAAATTAAATATTAATATATGAAAGTAAAAAATGTTTTCTACATCCAATACATTAGTATTGAATAAAAATTAATTTTGTTAAACTTAAAAATAGACTACAAAATTTATGGTAACTTAAAAAGTAAAAAAATAAGATTAAGTTTTAAACATAAACGTCTTTCTATAAAAAATTATTTTTCTTCTTCTTTTTCTACTTCTTTCTATTTTTAGATTAGGAAAATAAATTTTTTTACAATACTCATGTAATGGATGTAATAAAATAATTTTAATTACTACATAATAATAAATTCCATTTTAAACAATTTTATGTAAGGTTAAAAATAATTTATTATCTTTTTAATAAATAGAACTAGCTTTACAAGATATGAATTATATTTATTCAGAGTATAAGCTATATAAGTATTTTATTTTATAGTTCAGAATTAGTTTTTAAAGTAACAAACAAATCGAATAGTCAATTAAAAAAATGAATATAATTCCTTTTTTCACAAAAAATGTAAGATTCCACAAATTAACCTTATAGTTCACAGAATTTCATTGATGTCAATTCTAAAAATTCTTATCTTTATTATTTATTTCCATAAACTTTTATTTAAATTATTTCTAATTTAAATTTTCGACCAATAATTTTTTTAAACCTTACTTTACGTAATTTAAGGTTAAATACGTTAATATATAGTAATTAAAATTGCTTTATTATTTCATCAAGAATTTATTTTGTTAAATTAAAAAAAAATTCCTTACAGTTTTAAGTGTATTAAAATACTTTTTCCCGATTTTTAAAAGGCCCAGAACATTATAAAAATAAATTGTTTATGAACAATTTATAAACAAATTATGAAAATGTTTAATTTTTTCTAATTTTTGAACTGTAAGTTTTTTGCCTTTTGATTCTATCCAAGGTTCACCTAAAACGGTAAACTTATTTAAAAAATATAAGCTTTTATTTCATAACTATTTAAAATTTTCATTCTAGAACAATTATTGTAAAAAATTGTTTAAACATTTTTCGTTCGGTAAAAACATTTTTAAGTTCTAACACAATAATTTTTTCAATATTTGGATAAATAGAAAAAAATTTCCAAACAAAATTTTTAAAGCACTATTCTTTCAAAAAATTATAGATAAAATGTATACTTTTAAAAATTAACTACTTTAAAATTTTACTATTTTAAACATTGGAGAGGGTAAAAAAAACATAAATGTGCTAAAACAGTAGTTTTATCTCTTTTTTGTCGCAAAATTTAAAAAATCTTTCAGATTCATATACTTGTATAAAATACGGGGTAGAAAATGGTGATTTCAACATGTTGTAATGAAATAACATTTTTTATATTCTCTTCAAGTGAGAGTATATTTTGATAGTTTATTCAACAAAGTGACATTTTATTTCCGGTCAAATTTGTATTGTTATAAAAAAAAGTACTACACATTGAAAAACTGTTCATTGATAAAACGGTGTTCTTCTTTTAAGAATTATTCTTAGCGCCTAAAGTAAATATTCTTAAGCTAAGAATATATTCTTAATTAAGATAATATTCTTATCGAAGAGAATGTTCTGAATCTAAGATAATATTCTTAATCTAAAAAATATTTGTCTTATTTTAAGAATATTATATTCTTCAAATAAGACTATTTTATTCATAAATGGGGGCCAAGAATAATTCCTAAAAGAAGAAAACCGTTTATTCAGTGTTGATTTTTAATTACATCAATTAAAATTTGTCTAATTCAGACTGAATAAGGAAATAAACTTATTCTAGATTATAAAATAATTAGTTATTGGGTCAAAAATGAAAAATAAATTTGTTATTATTTAAATTTGAATAAATTAATTTTTTGATTAATTTTTATATTTTTTATTATTGATAAGGTTAGATTTCAATTATAGAAATGAAAATAAATTAATTGTATAGTTATATTATAAAAGATTAAATAAAAAATATTATTAGAATTAGTCAATTTGTGAAATGAATGTCAAGAAATTACGAATTCGAAAAGGGACGTATGATTAATTATTTTAGAATATTTATTTCATGAAATTTCATTTGGAAGAATCTTCTTTTAGTCGAAATTTCACATTTTCGAATATGTTTTCAATCGAACATAATTTAATCCGAATTTTGACTTAACATAATTTTTAGGTCACCGAATTCATATTTAACAGAATTTTCATTTTTCAGAAATCCTTTTAACCAACTTTTCATTTAAAAGAATTCCAATTTAAACAAATTTTAATTTCGATGAATATTTATTTTACAGAATTTTAGGTCAATCGTTTTTAAATACCATTTATTCATTTGACAGATTCTTCATTTGTCCGAAATTGATTTAGTATGAATTGACATTTGATAGAAAACTTAAAAAGCAAAATGTTCATTTGTCCAAAAAAGTATCCGACAGAAATATTTTGGCGCGAATTTTTAAATTGACCAATCAGAAAATATCAAAAAAATCGCAATTAGTCAATTTCAAAATTCGCGCCAAAATATTTCTGTCGGATACTTTTTTGGACAAATGAACATTTTGCTTTTTAAGTTTTCTATCAAATGTCAATTCATACTAAATCAATTTCGGACAAATGAAGAATCTGTCAAATGAATAAATGGTATTTAAAAATTTGATTAACCTAAAAGTCTGTAAAATAAATATTCTTCTAAATTAAAATTCCTTTAAATTAGAATTCTTTTAAATGAAAAGTTGGTTAAAAGGATTTCTGAAAAATGAAAATTCTATTAAATATGAAATCTATGACCTAAAAATTATGTTAGGCCAAAATTCGGATTAATTTATGTTCGTTTGAAAACATATTCGAAAATGCAAAATTTCGACTAAAAGAAGATTCTTTCTTTTTGAAATTCCATGAAATAAATATTCTAAAATAATTAATTTTAGAATTTAATCATACGTCCCTTTGAATATTATTATAAAAAGTTGAGAATTTCGATTATTCATCGTAAGTGTTAAATTTGTCTTCTAAAGTTTTATTAAATACGTAAATTTAAAACTGGGACATCTTTTTCATTATTTAATCATAAACCAGTTTTATCATTTTACGTATTAAAATTATCATTATTAAATTATTTACTTCTTGTTGAATTATTCACCGACAAAAAGTTGGTAATACAACCCTCTAAAGAAATAAAAAAAAAAGCGCTTTTAAAATACGGTTTCAAACATTTCCGTGTGAGAAATGTGAAAAAAGAAAACACCGAGCGTCATTTAAGTAGGTCAATTGAATGCACATGTTGTTAATATTCAAGATTTATATGGAATTTTTTTCTTGAGCGCGGAGTTTCGGGTTGTCGGGTACTTTTTGAAGTTCTTTTTCGTTGAACCACTCGGGAGCTGTTTTCACAATCTCGTGGCTCTCAAATTAAAGCGCCAGTAAATTAAAACACGCCCGCTCGAGTTAATACGCATCGAGTACCCACACGTTTGTACCAGTCTGGAGTACTTGCTTGGTGGTCAATTCGCGTAATAGCGAAATGAAAGTACGAGAAGTTCATTAAGCCAAAGAGAAGCTTCGTTAATACAGAAGCTTACCTTACATTGACATTGGTTAAAGCGTTCATTAGTGAAGTTAATCGTGCAGGTTCTTACAGTTTCTTTTACTTAACTTATAGTGTGGCACTTATGTTTCTGTGCGCAATACAAATTTCTAAACGATTCTTGATTCCGGTTTACGAGGATTTTTTTTCATCTACTTATTTATATTAAAATCTAGTTACTTAAAATTAGGATTTTAATTAATTTTTTTTTCAAGCATAAATTGTTTCCTTTTATTAAGGATATGACTTTAAATCAGGTCTGATAAAAATCATGTTTTCTTTAAAAAAATTAATTTTTTTAAATATATAAAATCAGTATATAAAATTTTCAAGTGCTCATTTGTATAAGTACACTGGAGCTTCACTTATTTTAACCCGGTCTACGCAAATCCATGACAAAAGTCGCACTTATTTTAACTTCCATGTTATATATTATATATATATAGAGAGACAACTTCTCTGATTGGCTGATCCAATTCGCAGCGACCGATAAAAATGTTAGTTAATTTTGATACGTCGACAAAAAAAAAAGTAAGACTTCGAACTGTTCAAATAAATGCAACTTCAAATAAGCGAGACTTGTAATAAGTGACGTTCCAGTGCATTTTATTTTTAAACTGAGAACATTTAAGAAGAAATAATGAAGAATAAAACAAATTCGCAAAATTAAGAAAATTAGGTAAAAGAATCAAAAAAAAAAGAATATATTATATATGCGCATTAAAAAAACAGTCTATTATAAAAATGAGAAAATTCTTTTAAACAAAAGAAGTTATGGACATTATTAAAGAAATAAAGAAATTTTTTTTTAAAAAAACAACACAAGAATAAAACAGTGACATAAAATTATATAAAAAAGTAGAAACTCTTTTCAAAAAATTAAACTACTTACGGAATTTTTATCTAAATTAAAAAGATAAATAAGTAGATAATTTAATTAAAAAAAACTTTAAATTAGAAAAATTACAGAATTATTTACGAAGAATTGAAGAAAATCTCTATGCGAGATTCTATGAAATAGAAGAATGAATTTAAGATGTGAATAATTAGTACAAGATTAAATTTACACAATATAAAATTAAAGAATAAAAGTCTTTAAAAAATGATAAAAATAAAAATTTTAAAAAATGTAAATAAAGGCATCGAATAAATGTTTTCAAAAATTCGTAATTACAAGATCAAACCACCAAACAATTTAGAAGAAGGCAAATTTTTCTGAGAAATAAAAAAATTCAAAAAAAATTGTGAAAAGCAAGAAAATCAAAGAAAATGGAGAAATGTTTTTTTTACTTAATCTAACAAACTGTAAAAAATGTCAAAAGTACAAAAAATAAAAACAATTTGGTAGGAATCTACTAAAAAATTAGAATTAATAAAAATGAAATAAAAAAGTGTATATACTCTCTAAATTTGAATTGGTCAAAATTATTATTATTAGTAAAAAAACTACTAATTCAGCAGTTAAATTTAACTAATTAAATAGTAGAAAATAACTAATTTAATTAGTAAATAGAAATCTACTAATTCTTTTAGTAGTTTAACATAACCTAAAATTACTTTGACTAATTAAATTATTAGTTTTTTACTAAAGTACTAGTAAAAAATTACTATTTGAAATGGTAAACGAGTTATGACTGTTAAAATAGCAGTTTTTAATCATTTCAGATTTAGAGAGTAAAGAAAAATAAAATGTTCGCAAAAGAAATTTAAAATTCTTGAAAAATAAAAAAATTTTAGGAAAATTAAACCATAAATATTTTTATAATATTAATTATTACACTTAAAAGAAGTCTAACAATAAATTTAAAAGAATAAAGAAAATATACAAATTTTATGAAAGAATAAGTAAGTTTGCAAAAAATAGACAAGATGTGAAAAACAAATTGATTAAATTTCCAAAAAAATGAGCCTATTTATTTTTAAAAATATGGAAATAATTACGAAAATAAATTGAATAAAAAGTTTGGTGAATCTTATAAGTTATAATAACAAAATTGTGTAAAATAATATTAAATAATTTGCATAAATATAAGAAAATTAAAAAAATCATGAAATAAAAAGACTAATCCAAAAAAAAGCTATCAAAAGTAAAAGAAAAAATTTTAAATTTTTGTAAAAATAAGAAATTATAAGATAAAAATTAAACAGTTTCGGAAAAGTGAAATCTCTTAGAAATCTTGTAAGAATTAAAAAAAGGATTATTGTGAATATGGAAAATAATTATTAATATTCAATTATTAAGCATTAATTATAATGTGCATTTAAAATTTAATAATTTGTATTTTAAAAGTTTGAATTAATTGGAATATGAGTTAAATGACTTTTAGACTTTGTTTAAATTATAATGACTTATAGATATAAAAATTTAACACCATTTTTTGTTATCTGAAAATTTCTAAATCCTAGGTTTTCTGATCCTGTGAATTAGCACAATTTTTAAAATTTTATAAAGAATAAAATGTTAAAATTAAAAATTTCAAGATTTATTCACAAATTTTTGGTATTTTTTATGGTTTAAGATTTTTTACTAGAATAAATCCGGATAATTGTAAAGTTTTTTCGATTTTCCAAAAATAGTCTAAATTGATTCATGTTCATCTAAAAAGCGTAAATTTTCATTTTTAAGAAAATGTCCAGATGAATGTCCGTGTGTGTGTATGTATGAATGTGTAAATAATTTTTTTGTCGACAGATATCTCGAGAACACTTCAACGGATTTCAATAAAATTTGGATGCCTTATTAAACTTATAAATATCTAAATTTGCACACAGGGATCTTTAAAAATACCCATTCAAAATTTTTTCATCACCTTTTTTCATTGAAATATCGTTCATTGCAAATTTTTTTTTCCATTCTAAAAATACAACTTAATGAATCAAAAAATCATATTCCTTATCTCAAAACGAATCGATTGACCTAAATAAAGTTTATAATTAATCAAAAGTTCGTAAAATAATTCATGTTTCTTCATTTTTTTTTCTTTTAATAACTTCTTCAATGAACTTTAATATTATTAATTTATTGCTTCCTAAATTCCTCAATTTTTGCTTACGTGGAAGCAAAATATCCATCAAATTGACATAATTTTCACTTAGTTTGTATATATTGTAATTATCCCACTGAATAAGTGAATCTGACGATGATAAGATTAAAGCAGATGAAGAAATTGAACTCTCTTTGCGCAATGACAAATAATCTGACAATGAATTATTGCGATAAAAAAAGCAACTTTTTATCGCGATTCATTAAGCCAAGAATAGATAGGTTGATACATTCCGACTGGAAAACACCTTTTTACAATTTAAATATTCTTGTGCTCTTTCGGTGACTAAAGTAGAAATATAAATGAATAAAGATAAAAATATGTTAAAAATTTGTACAATTTTTACAATATTACAAATAAATTGACTCTGTCTTCTTTTACGTGCGAAGAGTATAAAATTATATTCAAAACGATTGTTAGTATCATATTTTAATTAAATTTCTCCTAGAAGAAGTTTGGAAAATAGAAAAAACATGGTTTCTGGTCGATTTAAACTTCAGTTCATGTAGATTTCAATTAACTCGGCGTCAAACTTCCAGCTTATTGTGTTTTAACCGTAACGATCGCGAAAGTGTCGCCCATCAATTTGCTAACCATGCTCGATGTTGCTCGACCTCCCTAATTGCAAAATTCGATTGCACATAATTATTTACATCATTAAAATAATTAAATTAAGTAATTGAAAGTTCAAGGAGGTTTTGAATAGAAGCGTATACATAATAATCTTTTTGAACAGAAAAGTTATCAGTTTTAATTGCAGTTTGAGTGTAAGAGTTACGAATGGAGGGTGTCAAGTTATTGGTCGTTTGTGAATAAAAAGTGAGATAATGATTTTACGAAGCTATGTAAGGGTAAGTCGTTAACTTCCAGAGGATTCGTTTACTGGATTTCTTAAAACAACATAGCCGTTTTGTCTCGTAGTAGTTCTTCTTCCTTGTATTCACTGGGGACAACACTCAAGACGAACTTGGCTAAAAGTTTTCCGTCTCCGCCGGAAGGAAACCGTTTTCCGCTCCCTGCTTATCTTGATTATGATTATTCTTATTATTATTAGCCAGCGACCCCGGGTGTTTCATAACGCGGCAAACTTTATCGTTTACTTAGGAACATCATTTTTATCTAGTCACAGTTTGTCTTTTCATTGTTATCCTACAATCAATTCTCATTCCTTCAATTCCAATCATTTTTATAAAGTTATCCAATTAATGCGCTTCGACACTTAGATACCATTTTTTAATTTTTAAATTATTAGTATCATTAATATTTAGTATTTAATATTATAATATTCAATAATAAGTGTAGGTCTCACTATTACTTTGGTATTTATTAAATAACCCTGAATAAATTTAAGACGTTCTAAACAGTTTCGATTCAGTTATAAACAAGTTATAAACAGTTTTAAACAGATTAAAGGCAATTTTAAACCAATTCTAAAGAGTTTTAAACAATTTCTAAACAGTTTTAACAAGTTCTGAATGGTATAAAATAATTGTAAGCAGATCTACACTGATTCGAACTAGTTACAAACAATTTTAAACTAGTTTTAAGCAATTTCAAACAAGTTATAAACAATTTCAAACGAGTTAAAAACAGTTTGAAACAAGTTATAAACTGTTTTAAACAATTTTAACTAATTAAAGTCAGTTTAAAACAAATTCTGAACGATTTCAAGTAGTTTTAACAGATTCGAACTAGTCGTAAACAGTTTCAAACTAGTCGTAAATAGTTATAAACTGTTTTCAACTACTTACAGACAATTTTGAAAAAGTTATAAACTTTTGTATCATGTTTTAAACTGTTTTAAATATATTTAAATATATAAATCCGAATAGTTTAGAACTGCTTTTATATAGTCAAACAGTTTTAAACCAGTCTCAAGAGGTAGAAAACAGTTTCTAACAAGTTCTAAACGATTTATAAAGTAGTTCTAAGCAAATATACTTTGATTTAAACTAGTCATAAACAAATTTAAACTAGTTTTAAACAATTTGTAACAAGTTAAAAAAAATTGTAAACAAGTTAAAAGCAGTTTGTAACAAGTTATAAACTGTTCTGAACAGTTTAAAGTACTTGAAATCAGTTTATAACAATTTCTAAACAATTTCAAGTAGTTCTAAACAGATTTGAAATAGTTATAAGCAGTTTCGAACAGTTATAAATAGTTATAAACAGTTTTCAACTAGTTATAGACAATTTTAAAAAAGTTATAACCGGTTTGAACTTGTTTCAAACTTTTTTAAATAGATTTAAACAGTTCTAAATAGTTTAGAACAGGTTATAAATTCTTAAACAGTTCTAAAGCAGTCATAAACAGTAGAAAAAAGTTTTTAACAAGTTTGTAGCGGTTTAAAGTAATTTTAAGCAGATCAACACTGTTTAGAACTAATTATAAATAATTTTAAATTAGTTTTAAACAATTATAACAGTTATAACGTATTTTCAAACAAGTTAAAGACAGTTTGAAGCAAGTTATAAACGGTTCTGAACAGTTTTAACCAATTAAAGTAAGTTTAAAGCAAATTCTAAATGATTTCGAAGTAGTTCTCAAAAGATTCGAAATAGTTATAAACAGTTTAGAACTTGTTATAAATAGTTATAAATAGTTTTCAACTTGTTATAAGTAGTTATAAACAGTTTTCAACTAGTTATAGACAATTTTAAACATGTTATAAACAGTTTTATCCTGTTTTAAACTGTTTTGAATAGATCTAAATAGTTTTGAACTAGTTAAAATTTATCAAACAGTTTTTAATCCAGTTTAACTAGTTCTAAACGGTTTAAAGTGATTCTAAGCAGATCTACTTTGTTTCGAACTAGTTATAAACAATTGCAAACAAGTTAATAACAGTTTGAAACAATTTATAAACAGTTCTACATATTTTAACTGCTGAAGATCAGTTTAAAACAAATTGTAAACAATTTGAAGCAGTTCTAAACAGATTCAAACTGGTCATAAACAGTTTTAAACTAGTTATAAACAAATTTTAACTAGTTATAGACAATTTTAAACAAATTACAAACGGTTTTATCATATTTTAATTTGATTTAAATATATCTAAATAAATAAATCCGAATATTTTAGAACTGATTTTAAATAGTTTTCAATCAGTCTCAAGCGGTAGAAAACAGTTCCTAACAAGTTCTAAATGGTGTAAATCAATTCGAAGCAAATCTATACTATTTCGAACTAATTACAAACAATTACAAACAAGTTTAAAACGGTTTGAAATGTTAAATTTAAATATATCTAAATATATAAATGCAAATAGTTTTGAACTAGTTACAATCAGTCAAACAGTTTCAAGCTAGTCCTAAAACTGTATAAAACAGTTTCTAACACGTACCAAACAGTTAAAAATATTGCTAAGCAGATATACACTATTTCGACCTAGTTATAAACAATTTTAAACTCGTTATAAACAATTGCAAACAAGTTAAAGACAGTTTAAAAAAAAGTGATAAACTGTTCTCGACATTTTTAAGTAATTAAAGTCAGTTAAAATGAAATTCTAAACAATTTAAAGTAATTCTAAACCGATTTTAACTAGTCATAAACAGATTCGAACTAATTATAAATATTTATAAGAAGTTTCTAACTAGTTAGAGGAAATTTTGAACAAATTATAAACAGTCTAGTCATCTTTAAAAATGTTTGAAATAGATCTTAAAAGTATTAAATAGTTTGGAACTTGTTATAAATAGTCAAACAGTTTTGAACCTATCCTAAACAATAGAAAAGAATTTCTAACAAGTTCTAAACGATTTAGAGTAATTCTAAGCTGATATACACTATTTCGAACTAGTCATAAGCAATTTAAAACTAGTTTTAAACAATTTCAAACAAGTTATAAACAATAGCAAACAAGTTATAACCGGTTTCAAACTTGTTGAACTACTTAAAATCAGTTTAAAACTAATTATAAACAATTTAGAATAGTTCTAAACAGATTCGAACTAGTCCTAAACAGTTTCGAACTAGTTCTAAATAGTTATAAACAGTTTTCAACTAGTTATAACTTCATAAGCATTTTTTAACAAATTATAAACAGTTTCATCTTGTATTTAAATGTTAAAAAAATATTTAATCAGTTGTAAATAGTTTTCAACTAGTTTTAATTCGTCAAACAGTTTTAGACCAGTCCTAAATGGTAGAAAACAGTTTTTAACCTAGTTTAAAAGTGCTAAATGGTTTAAAGTAATTCTAAGCAGATCTACAATATTTCTAACTAGTTATAACAAATTTTAAACTAGTTATAGACAATTTTAAATAAACTATAAACAGTTTTATCATGTTTTAAACTGTTTTAAATAGATCTAAACAGTTCTAAATAGTATAGAACTAGTTATATATAGTCAAACAGTCTTGAACTAGTCCTTAACGGTAGAAAACAGTTTCTAACAAGTTTTAAACGCTTTAAAGTAATTCTACTTAGATCTAAACTGTTTCGAACTAGTTATAAACAATTTTAAACTATTTTTAACCATTTCAAGCAAGTTATCCAAAACTGCAAACAAGTTAAAAGGTTTAACTACTTAAAATCAGTTTAAAACAAATTCTAAACGATTTGAAGTAGTTCTGAACAGATTAGAACTTGTCATAAACAGTTTCGGACTAGTTATAAATAGTTATAAACAGATTTCAACTTGTTATAAACAATTTAAAACTAGCTTTAAACAATTTCAAACAAGTTATAAACAATTGGAAACAAGTTAAAAACAGTTTGAAACAATTGATAAAGGGTTCTAAACAGCTTGAACTGCCGAAGGTCAGTTTAAAACAAATTCTAAACAATTTGAAATAGTTCTAAACAGATTTGAAGTAGTCATAAACAGTTTTGAAGTCGTTAGAAATAGTTATAAACAGTTTGCAACTAGAAATAGACCATTTTAAACAATTTATAAACAGTTTTATCATGTTTTAAACTTTGTTTATAGATATAAACAGTTTCAAATTGGTTTGAACTGGTTATAAATAGTCAAACAGTTTTAAATTAATCCTTAACGCGTAGAAAACAGTTTCTAACAAGTTTTAATTGGTTTAAAGTAATTTTACGCAGATCTACACTGTTTCGAACTAGTTATAAACAATTTTAAACTAGTTTCAAACAATTTGAAGCAAGTTATCAAAAATTGGAAACAAGTTAAAAACAGTTTGAATCAATTCATAAACGGTTTTTAACAGTTTTAACTACTTAAAATCAGTTGAAAACAATTTATAAACAATTAGAAGTAGTTCTAAACAGATTCGAACTAGTCATAAACAGTTTCGAAGCAGTTATAAATAGTTATAAACAGTTTTCAACTAGTTATAGACAATTTTAAACAAGATATAAACAGTTTTAGCATGTTTTAAACTTTTTTAAATGGATCTAATTAGTTTCAAACAGTTTAGAACTGGCTATAAATAGTCAAACAGTTTTAAACTAGTTTTAAACAATTTTAACGGTAGAAAACAGTTTCTAACAAGTTCTAAATGGTTTAAAGTAATTCGAAGCAAATCTACACTCTTTCGAACTTGTTATAAACAATTTTAAACATTTTTAAACAAGCTATAAACAACTGCTAACAAGTTAAAGACAGTTTGAAACAAGTCATAAACGGTTCTGAACAGTTTTGACTAAGTCAATTTGAAATAATTTCTAAACGATTTAAAGTAGTTCTAAACAGATTCGAATTAGTCATAATCAATTTAGAACTGGTTATAATTAGTTTTTAACTAGTTATAAACCATTTTAAACAAGTTATTAACAGTTTTATCATGTTTTTAAATGTTTTAAATAGATCTAAACAGTTCTAAATAATTTAGAACCGGTTATAAATACTGAAACAATTTTTAACTAGTCTTAAACAGTAGAAAACAACTTTTAACAAGTTCATTCACTTTTAACAACTGAATACTTTTAAGTATTAAAATAATCTGCAGCGCGATTGTTTTAAGCCAATTTCAGATTATTTAAATTTAATTTGGTATAAAAAAAGAGAGTTGCAGATTAATTTAATCCAAAACAATTTTCTGTGTTTGTAACGGTTTATATAATAGATTAAACTAGTTTTATGCGTTTTGAAATCAGTTCTGAACGCGTTCAGAATTGACTGAGAGAAAAGATTTCTTTTGCCAAGGATAAAAATATTATGTTTACATTGATTGCCTTAAAAAGAATCATACTTATTCTTCTTCCAATAATATTTGAGGAGTACTTTTTCAAAACTTGATAATTTCCATACATTTTGGACTCGAGGAATATAATTATTTACCTTTGCTTCAGAATTTCAAAAAATTTCTCAATTTGTTATTAAAACTGCATAAATCCCTTTTAGATTTGTGACAACATTGAGAAAAAAACTTTTCTTGTGCTATTGCAAAAATGCATTGGATCAGGTATTAATTATGCTTATACTCGGTCATAGTATAAAATATTATAGACTCAAGAATTTGAGGTTATGTTAAACTGTTTTGCGCATGATAGAGTTTACGTCAAATATCATTTCCTTCTCACAAATTTGAAATATTCTTAGGACAAGCATAAGTATGATTTCATTCAAGACAATCAATTTTTAAACATATTTTTATCCTTGGCCAAAGAAATCTTTTCTCTCAATGAATTTGACCATACATGAACAAAAGTTAATAAATCTTAAAATCCACTAAAAATCTACATTTTTTTAAAGCGCAAATATAATTATTATTTTTATGAATTTACAAAATTATATCTAATAAATAAATTATATCTATAATATTTTATACTATGACCGATTATAAGCACAATTTATAGGGTAATGTGGAACATGGCGTGATGTGCAACACCGCCGATTTTAATTTTATTATTATTATTAAGCTACAAAAATAAACAAATAACTAAGAAATCAAATGCAAAAATCTTTTTTTCTTTGTAAAAATTTCCACTTTTTAGAGGTCGACTATATCATAGCGAAATTTTGTTGTTAGTGATTTCTATTTATTTGCATTTGAGAAGCATAAATTTAATACTTCACTGCAAAAACAGGTGTCTTAAATTGTTCAAAAATGTCTTAAAATAAGACATTTTTCGTGTCTTAGACACCAAAAGTATCTTAATTTAAGACATTTTTGGCAAATTTAAGACACCATGTTTTTACAGTGTTAAAGCGATTCACATCGATGTTTATGGATTTTTTCTCTGAAATTTACCTGTGCTGCACATCACCCCAACTTTTTTTGAAAATGCCAAAACGGACGTTTTTTAAAATAAAAATTTTTTTTTTTAGGAAAAATTGAAAGTTTTTAAAATCTATTAATGCAGGAATGTAGTATTTTCTTTCCTCCACATTATTTAAGCATGAAATATTTAAAATTTTGATTATTGAATATGGTTTACGAGCAACAAAAAAAAGTGTTGCACATCACCCCACAACACCCTACTTTATCTAATACATTTTTGCTTTGGTGCAAGAAAAATATTTTCTCAGTGGGTTTAAGTTGTTCTAAAAAGTTTTGAACAAATCCAAAATAGTTATAAACAATGTCGAATTAATTATAAATAGTTATGAACAGTTTCGAAACTGGTTATACATAGTTTTAAAAAAGTTATTAACAGTTTTAACAAGTTTTAAAATATTTTAATCAGTTTTAAACAGTTCTAAAATATCTAAAATCAGTTTAAAACTTATTTCAACCATTTATCTCTAGCTTGGAAAAAAAACCCCCGATATCACATAGAACAAGTTTTTGAATGAATACAAAATAATTTAAAAGAGAGCTTTCTTTTTGTAATAATAAAGTACAAACTATTCGTTTCAGGCGCTTTCATATTTGTGGGACAGAATATTTTCTTTATATACAGTGGTGCAATTAAAATGAAAATAGCACTCTGTGTTATATTGCAAACGAAGGTACCTTTATCTTCTGAACGAGTTCACAGCCTGATATTGCATTTTAAATTTTCAGCTTTCATCGTACATTTTTTTCTTCATTCGTTATTCGACTGAATTTTTATGAAAAGCGCTTGAGCGTTTCATGTATTGCGAAAAGACGCGTCCTTGTTCGCTAAAGCCTTTCAATGTGTCGTCAGGTTGCACCGTGAGAGCTTTGACATTTACATGAAAGTACCATAAGCGATTCCTATAGCTCTTTATATAAGCTCTAAATTCAGAATTATGGTCGCTACTCTGCTAAGCGAAATGTCTATAAATGCACCGAGAAAACTCATATTGGAAGAGTAAACGCTTACTTTTGTGCAAAAATAAAAACGATCATACCCTGTCAAAAGTGTACTTTAGCGGCAAAAAACTCTCATTATAATCCTATTCATCCTTTAGCGAGTCATGGTTTTTGAAAAATTTTACTCTCAAAGGCTTGTAGTTCATGCGTCACGAAAGAAGTAAATTTTCAGTTTTACAGAAGAGAACTGTTCTGTTTTTATTATTATTATTATTTTTATTTTTATAATCTCGAGTTTAAGAAACGTATTCAAGATTTTACAAAACCGGAAAATTTTCTCTTTATTCTATATATCTATTCAGCGAGTTATCCTTCACTCTCGGTCATATTAAAGAAGAAATATTTTTTCTATTCTTGTATGAAGGTACGTTCTCTCCGTTTTCAAGTAATCTACTTCAGTCATTGTGATATTATGAGATGTTCCCTCGCTCGTTTTAGCATATACCCCGCAAATCGAGTCTTGATTGCATCAGTTTGTAAACCGTAGCTAGATTGCAAATTGCAGGAGGTTGCGAGCATCTTACCTAAGCTAATCCACCGAGTTGAAATCCCCAAAGTTGTAAAACTATACGGAGGCAAGCGTATTTCCCGAAAACGTATTAAAACTTTTAACACTCTTATTATACAAAGTCGCAGTGCCCTTAAAACCCTCCAAGCTCTTCCCTTCTTTCAAAGGAATTTTTAATTTCTAACGAGACCTTTAATTGCGCAAAAGTGAATCTGTCAAACTTAAAAAAAACTTGACTTTCTTCTCCTCGGATCAAACTTTTTATTAATCTGCAGCTTCGGAAAAAAGAAATTCCACTAAAAAGTAATAATTGAAATATTAAATAATTTAATGGGCAGTGGCGTAACTGTTAACACTAATACACTGTTAAAAATTTCTGTATTGTGCTTCACATACATCTATATGAATTTCAATTTAAAATAGAATTATATTAAATCTAATATAAATTATTCTAAATTTAATATACTGTATATTAAATTTGCTATTCTTGTATCTGAGAATTCATAACGTTGAATGAATTCTAATATACATGTATATTAAATTTAATATAATTGTATGTTAAATTGAATTTCATATACATGTATGTGAAGCACAATACAGAAATTTTTAACAGTGTAGGCCTTTAAAAAAAAATTCCAAAAACTTTACTAATTGTAGTAATTTAAAGTTTGACTAAAATAAACAACGCGCGCTTGCCCGCGATTAGTTTCGACACCTTGTGTTATCAACAATTATAAATATTTTAAGTATGATATTTAAAAAAAAAAAATTTAAATACATAAATAAATACAATAAATAATTATTCAGGACAAAATTTATACAATTTTAGAACTTAACAAAATTGCAAAAAGTAATTGAAATTAAACAAAATAATTTAAAATTTTGCAAATTAATGGAAAAGAAATGTATTTAATTAAAAATTGGAAAAAGTTATTTAAAAAATCATAAAAATTTTTTAAAAATAAATTGAAAAAATTGAAAAATTAGAGAAAATAATTGTAAATTAAAAAATAAATAATTGAAAATTAAAAAAAAAATTAAAATTAGTGAAAATAAATGAAAAAAAATAAACGTAATTTAAAATTAAAGAGAATAATTTTTAATTAAACAGAAATAATTAAAAACTTTTTGGAAATTACGAAAAAGAACGAAAGTAATTAAAAATTAAAGAAAATAATATAAAAAGTCATATAAATAACTGAAATTTTAAACATTAAAGTTTAAAATTTTGGAAATTATAAAACAAATGAAAAAAATTGAAAATTGAAGGAAATAATTGAAATATTATACAAACAATGATAAATTTTAAAAAATAAATCACTTTTGAGTGAAATAATTGAAAAAATTACAGAAATTTTTTTTAAATAAAAAGAAAATAATGAAAACTTGAGAAAAATACATGAAAATCTTAGAAATCAATTGAAAAAATGAGAGTAACTAAAAATTCGAGGAAATAATTGAAGAAAGCTAAAAATAAATGGAATTTACAATATTTAATAAAAAATTTTAGAAAAAAAATTTTTAGATTTTAGAAAAAAACTTGAAAATTTTAGAAAATAACAATGGAGGAAAATAATTGAAAAATGATAAAATTAATTCAAAATTAAAAAAAATAATTGAAAAAGAACAAAAGTAATTGAAAATTGAAGAAAATAAAATAAATAATATTATAAATAATTGAAAATTGAATGAAATAATTGAAATGTCAGATTTTGGAAAATAATTGAAAGATAATTTTAAATTTTGAAACTCGAAGATAATATGTGAAGTATAATCAAAAAAATGATAAGTTGTAAAACATAAATGACATTTGGGAGAAATAATTGAAAAAATTATGAAAATTTTTTTAAATAAAAGAAATAATTGAAATTTGAGAAAAATGTAACATAAAGATTTTAAAAATTAATTTAAAAAAATGCCAATTATTAATAATTGGATAAAAGAATTGAAGAGAACTAAAAATAATTGAAATTTACGATAATTAATAAAAAAAAAATGTAGAAATTAAGAAAACAAATAAAAATAATTAAAATTTGAAGAAATTAATTGAATTTTTAAATAAATACTTCTAAATCTTAGAAAATAATTTTAGAAAATGAGAAGAATAATTAACAATCGAGAAAAACAAATATAAAATGATCAAATTAATTCAAAATTTAAAAAAAATAATTGAAATTTACTGTAAGTAATTTAAGATTGAGAAGAAAAAATTGAAAATTGATAAAAATAATGATATTTTAGAAATATACTTAAAAATATTAGAAAATAGGTAATAAATTTTAGAAAATAATAATTAAAAATCTAGAAAAATAAGTCAGAATGGAAAAAAAATTGAAATATACTGAAAATAATAAGATTGAGAAAAGAAATTGAAATATGATAAAAATAATTTCAATATGAAAAATTGCAAACAGTAAATAATATTTAAAAGAAATAATTGAAAAAATCCAATAATATATGTTTAAAAAAAGAAAATAATTACAAGATTACTTTAAAAATTTTAATTCAAGAGAATAATTATAAAATTACAGAAATAATCGAAAATTGAAGGCAGTAATGGAAAGTTAAGAAAATATTAGGGAATTGAAGAAAACAATCGAGAATTGAGAAGAATAATTGAAAAATATTGCAGAATATATATCAAATTAAAGGAAATAATTGAAGAATGGCAAAAATTATGATAAATTTTCAAAAATAATTGAAATTTGAGATAAATATTTAAAAATTTAGGAAATTAATTACAGAATACAGAAAGTAATTGTAAATTTAAAAAAAAATTGAAAAATTCTAAAATTCATTAAAAATTTGTTTAATTAATTGAAATGTGAAATAATTAATTAAAAGTTTAATAAATCAGTTGAAAAATAATTTTAAAAATTATAATTTAATAATTTATAATTTATAATTTAATCATAATAAATTTAAAAGTTAAAGAAATCAATTTAAAAATGATGGAAATGATTGGAAAATAATACAAAAACTAAATTTTGAGATAAACGAAACATTTTTTTAAAAAATTTTACAAAAGTCATCTTAAAATGAAAATTTTTAACATTTTTGAAATAAAAGCTTATATCTCTTAAATCTATTTACAGATTTGAGTGTACCTTGGATAGAATCAAAAGGAATAAAATGGATTTCTACTTATTGTTGGAAAAATTAAATAAACAAAAATTGTTAAATTGTTTAAAACAATTAATTTTTTTCAATGTTTTGCGCTTTCTAAAAATGGTGAAAAAATATTAAAATAGACTTACAACTCTAAGGAATCGAGTTTTAAGGGTATTTTAACATTTTTTACCGATTTTTAAAAGGCGCAGAACGTTAAAAGAATTAATTCTTTATAAAAAATTTATAAACAAATTATGATTTTTTTTTAAATTTTCAAACTGTAAGTGACAGTCTATTTTTTGCCTTTTAATTTTTTCCAAGGTACACTTACTTAAATTGATAAATTCATTTAACAGATACAAGCTTTTATTTCAAAAGTTTGAAAATTTTCATTTTGCAATAACTTTTATGAACATTTTTTTTTAATTTCTTAGATTGTTAGAAACATCTTTATGATCTAACATTATACTTTTTTTAATATTTCGACAAAATTACTTTTCGTAAATTTTAATTGCAACTATGTTTTTATTTTACCAATTATTTTTTTCAATTAAATCTCTCAATCTATCAATTCAATTTCTTTTTAAATCAATTATTTATTTTTTCAATAAATTTCTTCAATTTTAATTATCTCCAATCAAAAGTTAATTATACTTTTCAATATTTTCAATTATTGTCACCTACATTCATTTTATTTATTTTTCAGATTTATAATTGGATTTTTTTGTTTTAATTATTCTCTTGATTTGTAAATTTATTGTTTCAATTTCTATTTATTAATCCAAATTTCAATTACAAACTTTAATATCTTTATTCATTCATTATATATTATATTAATTAGTATGAATCTAGGTTATTAATTGATCAATAATGTTCAAATTAGTTCCCTAACTAGATAATAAAATCTCGAAAACAATAATTACATTAAATTATTAAAAAAATTTAAAAACACAAATGAAAACAAAAAAACATTTTTTTGGTTAAGACACTACGCCAGTGTATTACTACGCATTTCTCTCCGCAAAATTGGAATCCAAAATCAGAATTATTAGAATATTTCTACTTTTTGAAATATAACTTCAACTAATTTTTAAAAAGACAAATCAAAAAAAAAAAATTTTTTTTTTGGTCAAAACACTAGGCTAGTGTATTTCAACGTATTTCTCTCCGCTGAATCCGAATCCAATGTAAGAATAATCATATTGGCTAAACTTTTTTAGATAATCTCAAAAAACTATTCCAAAAGCGAAAAAAGTAAAAAAAAATTTTTTTGTCCGAGACACTACATTAGTGTTTTTTTACGTATTTTTCATTGCTGTATCCGAATCCAAAGTCAGAATTATTAGAATATTTCTACTTTTTGAAATATAACCTCAACAAAATTTTAAAAACACAAATCTAAAAAAAAAGAATTTTTTTTTTGGCTAAAACACTACGCTAGTGTATTCCAACGTATTTCTCTCCGATGAATCCGAATCGAAAGTCAGAATAATCAAAATGGCTACATTTTTTTTAGATAATCTCAAAAAACTGCTCAAAAACCCCAAAAATTCAAAAAAAAAATTTTTTTGTCCGGAACAATATTCTAGTGTATTTTTACTTATTTTTCTCAGCTGAATCCAAATACGAAGTTAAAATTGCCAGATTGGTTGAACTTTCTGAGATAATCTCAAAAAACTGATAAAAAAAACACGAAAAAACGCTTTTTAGAGATTATCTAAAAAAGTTTAGTGTAGAGTCTTGGACAAAAAAATTATTTTTTTTGTGGAGCTGTGTAAAATGTCCATTCTAGCTGGTGTTATATAACTTCTACTTAAAATAACAGAATCATTTTTTCAACTAATTTTACAGCAATAATAATAATAATTTATAATTTTGTATTATTTTTTATGTATCTTGTATAATGTTATGTAACTTTTATATATTTTATAAATACTGGTTGATTATTTTTCTTGGGGCATTGCATGAGAAATATACTTATTATATACTTATATATTTTATTAATTTTTTTTATTATTTTCTTATATTTTCGTGTAATTTAGAAAAAAAGGTTCTGTTTGAATAATATATACATAAGATTCAATATGCAAAGAAGGATGTAATTATAAAGAGTCTGGTTCGTTGTCTTCGTCTCGTCGAATCATGGCGGCATTGAATTCTTTAATTAGATTTTATCTACATGCAAATCTGCCATGACCTCGAGCTTTTGAGAGACGACTTGACACTCGCGCAATTGGCTAAAGCTGTGGATACATTTTAGCTTCTTCCGCAAACTTCTTAGAAAGAGATAGACGCGTTCGTTAAACTTTCAAGCTTGGCTAGAGTATTATGTTTATTTATTTTACTCAAAAATTTCCAATTCCCTTTAATTTTCATCCAACAATTTTTTATATCTCATTTTCCACCCCCTTGCCCATAACATCAAGGAAATGAAATTAAATACCAAAAAGATGGAATTCGTTTGAAATCTTTTAGATTAAACATTTTTAAAGTGAATTTAAATTCACAATTTTCAGTTTATTGCAGTAGTAACTGTCTCGTTATTCAGGTTATAAAGCATACTTGCTTAGATCAAAAGCGAACAAAGGATAAACTGAAGTACAATATATGCTTTTAAAGAAAACCCGTTTGCCTTTCTTTTCTTTCTTTTTATTGACTTACAAGCTAAATTGTTTTAAGCTTTCTATATATTTTCTCAGCGTTATTAATTTCGTAAATATTTTCATTTATTTCGCTATTCAGAAGTTTCTAGAGTAATATTTATTCATTCCATTTATTGTTTTGATTAATTTAATTTAATTTAATTTATTACTAAGTTTTTTTGAATAGAGTCAAAACAGGTGTTTATATCGGTTTACTAAACTATTGAATGAGCAGTAAATGATTAGATTTGGTTTATTCGTAATAATCGTAATTCATGTGTTACAAAACTATTTTTATTTCTGGCTCTGAGTTTAGATGCGTTCGCGCGTCTTTAATTTTCGGACAAAGTCAAGGCTTTCACAAGGTTTTTTGGTAGCAGGTTCATTTGCAAAGAAGTCAAGCTCACTGGCACCCAATTCCCCTATTATTAGCTCTGATTCTATAGCTAATATGTACCAAGTTGCACATACAGGCTTTCAGCGAAATGATCATTTACTGTTCAAATTTATTTTTGTTGATAGCTCACATTTCTGGAAATAACACGCGGTAGAAAAAAGATTTGGTTCGATAAAAAATGCCCAAGCGTAAATTTTCGAGACGATTGATTTAAATTAATTAAAGTCAATTTCAGTGGCGTAACTGTTAAGGGGCAAAGTGGGCCCTTGGTCAACCCTAATTTAGAATTTTTTTTATATTCCAGAAACCTTACTAATTGGAGTAATTTAAAGTTTGACTGAATTAAACAACGCGCGCTGACGCGCGATTAGTTTCTACGCCTTGTGTTATTAACAATTATAAATATTTTAAATATAATATTTAAAAATAAATTAATATAAGGGATATTCTATTTCAAACCGTTCCACTAGCAAAAGACTATCGCGTGAAAAGGATTTTTTAAATTGATTTAAATTTGATTAAAACTAAATTAAAAATAAATTGTAATAGGCGAATTTGAAAGAGAATTTATCAAGCTTTAAATTGATACAAAACTTTTTTTAAAAAAAATTTTAATTTCGTGTAAAATTTTAGGTTTAAAAATTTCAAACATTAATATCTCAAAACACCCCCTCTTTAAATTCGATGTAACTTACACTAAAATAATGTTTAAAATTTCTTTTTTTTAACTATGAAAAGACCATAATGGACGTTTCACGGGATTTAGAAAAAAAAATTCATTCAAAAACCAATTTATTTAATCTGACATTAATTTGAAGTCGCGTAGTATAACCATTCTCATGGTAGAATTCGTTTGTTTTTCTTTTTCTATTAATATTGAAATTCGCCTATTACAATTTATTTTTAATTTAGTTTTAATCAAATTAAATCGATTTAAAAAATCCTTTTCACGCGATAGTCTTTTGCTAGTGGAACGGTTTGAAATAGAATAGCCCATAAATGAATGAAAAAAATAAATATTTATTTAAACAAACATTTTTAAATTTTGTAATTAAAAAAAATTGCAAAATAATTATTGAAATTAGAGAAAGTATTTGCAAGTTTTGCAAATTAATTGAAAAAAAATAATGAAATTAATTAAAAATTGGGGGAAAGTAATTTAAAAAATCATAGAAGATAAAGATAAAGAAAATAATTTACTTTTGAGAAAAATACTTGTGATTCTTAAAAGTTAATTGAAAACACTGAATTATGAAACATTAGAAAAAATAACTAGAAACGAAAAAAAATGATTGAAAATTAAGATAAATAATTTAAAATTGAAAAAAATAGTTGAAAAAATTATATAATATATTTTAAATAAAGGAAAGTTAAAGAAAATATCAGAAAATTATTTAAAACTTTTAGAAGTTCATTGGAAAACAAAAAGAAAATAATTAAAAAATAGAGAAATAAATAAAAAAATATAAACATAATTTTGGAAATAATGAAAAAGAACGAAAGTAATTGAAAATTGAAGAAAATAATAAAAAAATTAATATAAATAATTAAAAATTGAATGAAACAATTGAAGTGTTATGTATGTAATGAAAAATTTTAGAAATTATAAAACAAATTAAGAAATCAAAAATTGAAGGAAATAAATTTTGAAAAATAATTGAAAAATTATGTTAAAATTTGAAACTCGAAGAAAATAAGTGAAATATGATAAATAATGATAAGTTGTAAAAAATAAATGACATTTAAGAGAAATAATTTGAAAAAAATGAAATTTGAGAACAATACATGAAGATCTTAGAAATTAATTGAAAAAAAATTAGAATAACTAAAAATTGTAAACAAAAAATTAAAGAAAGCTAAAACTAATCTAGTTTTATTATTAAAATAATCAAAAAATAATTTAAATTTCAGATAAATAATAGAATTTTTTGAAAAATTTGCCAAAATAATTAAGATAATTAAAAATTGAAGAAAATATTAGAATTATTAGAAAACTATGAAACTATCAAACTATCAAACTATTGAAAATCAGAATAATCATTAACAATTGAGAAAAATAATTGGAAAATGATAAATTTATTTAAAAAATAAAATGAATAATTGAAATATGCTACAAATAATTTAAGATTGAGAAAAATAATTGAAACATGATAAATTAAAAACACTAAATAAAATTTGAGAGAAATAATTAAAACATCATATAATATATGTTTAAAAAAAAAAGATTACAAAATTACTAAAATTTTTTTGATTAAATATAATAATTAAAAAATTGCAGAAATAATCGAAAATTGATAACATAAATAATTGAAATTTTAGATAAATAATAAAAAATTTTAAAAATTTTGCCAAAACAATGAAAATAATTAAAAATTGAAAAAAATATTAGTAATTTAAAAAAAATGCTTCAAACTCTTAAAAATTGGAAAACAATTGAAAAATGATGAATTTTTTTTAAAATAAAAAAATTAATTGAAATATGCTGAAAATAATTGATTATTGAGAAAAATAATAGAAACATGAAAAATTGCAAACAGAAAATAAAATTTGAGAGAAGTAATTGAAAAAATCCTAGAATATGTGTTAAAAAAAAATAGTTACAAAATGACTTAAAAATGTTTAATTAAAGAGATTAATTATAAAATTGCAGAAATAATCGAAAATTGATGAAACTAATTGAAATTTTAGAAAAATACAAATCTTAGGAAATAATAAATTTTAGAAAATGTTAATATTAATTAACAATCCAATAAAATAATTAAAAAATGATAAAATTCATTCAAAATGAATTTCAAAATTGAAATTTTCTGAAAATAATTTAAGATTGAAAAAAAATTAAAGTATATATTAAAAATAATTTAAATATGAAAAATTAAAAACAGTAAATAAACTTTTAAAGAAGTAATTGAAAAAATCATAAAATATATGTTTAAAAAAAGAAAACAATTACCAATTTATTTTAAAAAATTTAATTAAAGAGAATATTAAAAAAATCGCAGAAATAATCGAAAATTGATAAAAATAATTGAAATTCTAGAAAAATACTTAAAAACCTTATAAAATAATAAATTATAGAAAATGATAATAATAAATAATAATAATCGAGGGAAATAATTGAAAATTGATAAAATTAATTCAAAATTGAAAAAAATAAGTAAAATATGCTGAAAATAATTTAAATATGAAAAATTGCTAACAGTAAATAAAATTTGAGAGAAATAATTGAAAAAATCATAGAATATGTTTAAAAAAAAGAAAATAATTACGAAATTGCAGAAATAATCAAAAATTGATAAAAATAACTGAAATTTTAGAAAAATACTTAAAAATCTTAGAAAATAATAAATTTTAGAAAATGATAATAATAATTAACAATCCAAGAAAATAATTAAAAAATGATAAAATTCATTCAAAATTGAAAAAAAAATTGAAATGTGCTAAAATATGCACTAAGCAAAATAAGCATTAAGATTGAAAACAAATTAAAAAATGTTAAAAATAATTTTAATATGAAAAATTAAAAAAAGGTAATAACAATTTTAGAGAAGTAATTGAAAAAATCCTAGAATATATGTTTAAAAAAAATAATTACAAAAATACTTAAAAAATTTTAATTAAAGAGATTAATTATAAAATTGCAGAAATGATCGAAAATTTATGAAAATAATTGAAATTTTAGAAAAATACTTAAAAATCTTAGAAAATAATAAATCAAATTTAAAAAAAGTTAATTGAAATATGCTGAAAATAACTTAAGATTAAGAAAAAAATTTAAATATGATGAAAATAATTTAAACATGAAAATATGCAAACAGTAAATAAAATTTGAGAGAAATAATTTAAAAAATCATAGAATATATGTTAAAAAAAATAATTACAAAATGACTTAAAAAATTTTAATTAAGGGCATGTGATGGATTATGACGTCACTGGTATAGGCAAAATTTGTCCGCAACTTTTCTCTTAAAATATTAAATATTTTGTCATGAAACTTGGTAGAGTTACTTAAAATGCCATTAGGAAGGTCTCTTAGACCCGAGTTTGTTTGAATTTTGTCTTAAAATTGATTTTAAAAAATTTTGCAATTTTTGGAAAATTTACCAAGATTAATTTTGGGCCAAAATTTCAACAATTTTGGGTCTGAGAGACCTTCCTAATGACATTTTAAGTAATTCTACCAAGTTTCGTAAAAAAATATTCAATATTTTGAGAGAAAAGTTACGGACAAATTTTGCCTATAACAGTGACGTCATAATCCATCACATGCCCTTAAAGAAAATAATTAAAAAATTGCAGAAATAATCGAAAATTGATGAAAATAGATAATAATTGAAATTTCGGATAAATAATAGAAAATTTTGAACATTTTGCCAAAATAATGAAAATAATTAGATATTGAAGAAAATATTTAATAAATTATAGTATTTATTTGTAAGCAAAAGAAAATTAATAATAATAATCGCAAACCTTTATTCTTTCATTTTTTCATTCTGTCCACACCTGAAGTTTGGCACAATAGATGTTTTTTGTTTTAAATCAATAACTTTTGAAAAAATGTATTTTTATATTAATTATAAGATTTCTAATTTTATTTATTTAATTATTGATTCTCCTGAATCTAAATTGTAAATCATTTGACAAATATTTATAGTTTATTTTCAATAATATAATAATAATGTATTGCAATACAAACGTGTCTTATTTAAAGCTACTTTACAGATTTTAATAAAGATTCAAAAAATTTTAAACTTAATATGAAAATTAATGAATATTTTATGTTATAATTTATAATAATATACCTATGAATAATTTTAATAATAATATTTCGTTTTTTAATTACTTCTAAAAAAGACAATATAAATAAGAATAAAGAATGAAATATCATGATATAATTAGCAAAAAGCGAGCACTGTTTTCAAATATTTTTTAAGATTGTGAAGACACTCACGAAAATCCAGTTTACCGAAAACGAAATTATACGCGAAATATACATTAACTAAAAGATTTCAGTAACCTGGATTTGATCTGAAAAGAGCGTAGACGAGAAAACGAGAAAGCAGCAGTAAGACGCGAGCGCGAAGTGCACGGCCGATTTGAATTTTGTACGGCGAGTTGACAGCTCGCAGTCGCGAAATATTCTAAGTCCAAAAAAGTCGCGGTATAGTCTATAAACGTGGTAGATCGACGCGATTGGAGGACGCGCGCTCGGAACACCGAGCTCGAACCAATAGGAAATTTCGCGGCGCTAGCCCCTCCACCGAGCAGTCTATAAAAGTAGGCGGCCGCGGTTCACCGGCACTTCCCGCAGAGCAGTCTTACTGCTAGGATCTCTTCTCCTAAGAGTGGTCTCACCACTAGAGAAACAGCTCGTGCGACCAGCACGATACGGCGACGTCATTAGAGACCAGCGGACGGGTCTCTCGTCTAGTGGCAGCCGACGACGAAGATTTCTGCCCACGGACCGGCTTTGTTAAACCGATCATCACCACGCTCTCGGGTGGCACTCGTACCACACAGACAGAGCCACGTTTCGACCTTTTCGGCGTGTTTTGACGCCGGAAGATATCAACGAAGGACCGGAGAAAGAAATAATAAATTTGTGTATAAAATCGTATATTTCGTAGTTATCTTTGACGAATTAACCTCTCATTTTCTTAATATCGAACCTTGGTCCGGCGAGCAAGTTCCGGCATTCACATCAAGAGGAGAATTCACATCGAGAATTTCTAGTTCGTCACAGATAATTACGTGGCGCCCGAAACAGCGGACAAAGTTTTATTTTAAAATTTTCGTTATCTCTTTTGTTAAATTTTTCAAAAATAAGACTTTTTAACGATGGCTGACGATCAGAGGAATCCTACGCGCGGTCAAATCTGGCTAATGAATAAAGCGACTCTTGAAAACGAGCTCCGCGCACGTAATATTCCGTTTCCCGTAGGCGCGACTCGCGAAGTAATGAGAACGATTTTAAGAGATGCAGTAATTCCACCAGATGCAAATCCCAATGTTAACGGAGAAGCCGCCGCGAATAATCTCAATAACATTCCTAGAGAGGAATTAAACAATTTAGGGCCTCAGGAAAACGGTAACGAACAAGAGGAGAATGGTTTGGTTGATCCCCCGGGTGCCGCTGGCGAGAATTTAGGTGCCATCCCTAGGCAAAATCATCAAAATAGAAATCGCGACAGACTTTTACCACCCGTTATCCCCGGAGGAAGGCAAAACAGAAATCGCGACAGAATTTTACCACCCGTTGTCCCCGATAACAGACAAATTAGAAATCGAGATAGAAGTCCACCACCGGTTGTCCGCGATCTGAGGCAACAAAATGAAAATCAAGCTGAACAGCTCCGAAAATGGAATCTTTGCTACGATGGCAGCAAAGATCCTTTGGAATTTTTAGAGCGCGTTGAAGAGCTCAGTCTGACGTACGGAATACGCCAGGATGAGCTCATTCCTTTCGTACCGGTACTATTAAAAGATAAGGCAATCCTTTGGTACCGAAACAATCGTCAGGATTGGCAGTCATGGGACGAATTTTCTGATGACTTGAAAGAATATTTTCTTCCCGTCGACCGAGAACGGCAATTAGAGGAGGAAATAAGAAATCGCACGCAGGGTCCTAAAGAAACTGCACGCGATTACGTTACGGCGATACAAACACTCATGCGTAGATACGGTCGCATGAGTGACATCAGCAAATTAGATAGATTATATAATAATCTAAGACCTGAATATCGCAGATACATTCGTAGGCGCGAAATAAATAGCATAAACGAGCTAATTAAACTCGCGAATGAGTTTGAAATGATTCTCATTCAGGAGAAATCATACAAACCGCCACCACCACCGCCACCGACCGCGACTCAAAATCAGGCTCGCAAGCCTCAGTTCAATGTACGACAAAGTAATCTCTCCGTCGTTTCCGATAAAATAAATGAACCTTTCGAACGTAATAATTGTTGTTGGCGTTGTGGACAAAGAGGCCACAGGCGCGACGCGTGTAAAAACGATCCGAAAACGTTTTGTTCTTTTTGCGGTTTAAAAAACGTAACATTTAGAGAATGTAAGTGCCAAGACTCGGAAAACTTCAGACGGGCCGTGCGAGGCAAGCAATTCTCCGCCCGGCCCAACGAAAATCGGACGAACAATCAAGCTACGAGAAATACGGAAACGGTAGCCTGCGCGACGGACGAATGTACGAATCCGTTCGTATAGGCTCACGAAATTTTCAAGCGCTTATTGATACGGGCGCGAGTTGCTCGTATATCAGTAAAAGCGCCGCGCAAACTCTAATCGGGCATAAGAAAAATTATCGGCTCCGGACGAATATAACAGCAAGACTAGCTGACGGCCGTACGATTAAAATTCTCGGTGTAATTTACGCAAACCTCGAGTTAAATAACGAAAATCTGAATGTCGCGTTGCGGGTCCTGCCACAATTGGATGTTGATCTTATCTTCGGTATGGATATTATTCGAAAATCCAAGTATCGGTTAAAATTCGAGAATTTAATTGCATCGATCGGTAATAATGATTCAAAAAAATCGGATCTTGATATCGCGGCAGAAGTCATATTAAACGATTTAAAAATGTTCGACGAAATTAACGAACCTACGACTCTTGGTGAGCATAAAATCAAATTGCTTACAACAAATCCAATCCATTTCACGTATGCACCTAAAAATCCGGCCATGCAAAAAATTATCAACGATGAAGTTGACAAAATGCTGGCCGAAGGTGTAATCGAACCCTCGATGAGCCCGTGGTGCTCACCGGTAGTCCTCGCGCGCAAGAAAGATCGCAGCTACCGATTTTGCATCGACTTTCGTAAAGTGAATTCTGTAACTGAAAGAGATGCATATCCGGTTCCACAGATTAATTGTATCTTGGACAAACTTAAAGACGCGAAACATTTTTCAAAAATTGATTTGAAAAACGGATTTTGGAACATCCCACTCACGGAAAACAGTAAACCGATTACTGCGTTTAGTGTGGCTGGAAAGGGTCACTTCCAGTTTAAGGTAATGCCCTTTGGCCTACACTCCGCTACCGCGACATGCCAGCGTACCCTAGAACGCGCTCTAGGAGATGATTTAAACGAGGTTGCGATCGTATATCTCGACGATATCATCGTTTTCGGTAAAACGCTGGCCGAACACTTGGAAAATCTACGCCGAGTGTTAAAACGTTTGAGAGAAGCGAATCTCAAAATAAACGTGGCAAAATCTGAGTTCCTAAAAACCAGCATCCACTATCTAGGACATGTAGTGGATCAGGATGGTATTAGGACAGACCCGGAAAAAGTCAGAGCCATCGTCGATTTAAAAGAACCCGAAAATGTAACCGAGCTCAGGAGATTCATGGGAATGATCTCCTGGTACAGACGGTTCATTTCGGATTGCTCAACTCTTGCCAAACCCTTGACAATTCTTTTACAAAAGAAACGTCGATGGAATTGGGGTCAAGAGCAAACGGACGCCTTTAACGCATTAAAGGAAAAATTAATTACGGCCCCGGTACTGGCATCGCCCGACTTTAACACGCCCTTCTGTCTTCAAACGGATGCGAGCAATTCTGGCCTCGGAGCCGTGCTTACGCAAATCCACGAAGGCAGGGAGGTGGTGATAGCGTACGCGAGCAGAATGCTCACAAAAAGTGAGTTAAATTACTCGACCACAGAAAAAGAGTGTCTCGCCGTTGTGTGGGGCATCTCGAAACTACGTTACTATCTCGAAGGTTATTTCTTTACAGTAATAACTGACCATTTTTCACTACGATGGTTCCAAACGATGGATAGTCCAGCGGGTAGAATTGCCCGATGGTGCGTTTTTTTGCAGCAGTTCGACTTTGAAATTAAATTCAGAAAAGGTGCTCTGAACAAGGTCGCTGACGCATTGTCAAGGGACCCGTGTCCCGCCGAAGAAGACGAGAAAACGGATGAAACCGTTTTTGCAATTAACGAGCAAGACCATTGCGATTGGTTTCGAAAAACGTTAGCTGCGGTTACGAAAAATCCGGAAATGAATCCCGATTACATGATAAATGATGGAAATTTATATCGACATTTACATCATAGCCTAAATTTCACGGAGAGAGAAAAATCTTGGAAATTATGCGTGCCACAGCCCCTGCGATTTCAAGTTATGATCGAAAACCACGATGCGCCAACAGCCGGCCATTTAGGAATCGCGAAAACGATTGCGCGAATTTCTCAAAATTACTACTGGCCCGGTATGCAATCTGACATTTCGAAATACGTTCGAAATTGTCAAACTTGCCAAGCTTATAAACCGGCACAAGAAAAAGCCCCGGGAAAAATGGGCACGTGCAACGCAACGCAACCGTGGGAATATGTCACGATGGACCTCGTAGGTCCATTAGTTCGATCAAGTAAAGGTTATAAATATTTGTTGGTGATGCAGGACAAATTTACTAAATGGGTAGAGTTATTGCCTTTGCGCGAACCGAAAGCGAAAATTATTGCTCAAGGTTTTAAAGAAAAAGTATTACTGCGATACGGGAACCCTAGAGTATTAATTACCGATAATGGCACGCAGTTTACTTCGAAAGAATTCCAAAATTTAATAAAAGATTTTGGAATAATACATCAACGCACACCTCCCTATTCTCCACAGTGTAACCCGGTCGAGAGAACAAACCGTACAATTAAAACGATAATAGCGGCCTATGTTAATGAAAATCAAAAGAAATGGGACTTGCATTTGTTTGAATTTCAATTTGCGTTTAACACCGCATTGCACGAGTCAACAAAATTCACCCCCGCTTATTTAAATTATCAGCGTGACATTTTGCCCCCAAACACGTTACGCGGAAATTTAGAATTGAATTTAAATCGGAATGCAACGTGCACGGAACCTTTGAGAGAGACGCTCGAATTAGTACGTAGTAATCTCGCGAAAGCGTTTACTAAACAAAGTAAACATTATGACAAGAAACATAGGGATTGGATACCAAAAATCGGCGATTTAGTATCTCGTAGAGAACATCCTCTTTCCTCAGCAATCGACAACTTTGCGGCAAAGTTAGCGCCAAAATATTCGGGCGGTTATAAAATTTGTAATATAATTAGCAAAAATGTCGTCGAAATTATAAATGAAGATTCCGGACGCAAACATCGATCACACATAAAGGATCTCAAGCCGTATTACCACGATGATCTACCGCCAATTGTCCCCTCCATCTCTCCGCCGCAACCAGCTGAGACTTCTGATTGGCCGCAGCGTACATCCCTACTCCCAGTCTACGAGGGCAGCAAGGCGTCGACGCAGCAGTCAGTAACGATCGAGCTTTGATCGAGTTAACATCTAAGATGTCGGATTCTCCTACCAAAAACCTTGTACGTGAGTTGTTCGGAGAATCTTCGGACGAAGAAATTGTGTTAGTCCCACAACCAGAAACATTAAACAATGTTCCTCCAAACAAACCAGCAGTACCTGTAGTGCGGTGCAAAGCAAGAGGCACGTGGCAGTCGCAGCCATGTGATACCAAGGCCCCGCCACGAAAAGTGATTAAATCTAGTTCATCGTTAAAAGTGCCCACTAGTGAAATTCCTACTATACAGTCACCAGATAGTGAGCAGATTGAACATTTAGTATTAAATAATTCTACACGGGAGAATTTGGAACCTTCCGAACAAATTAAAGAAAAAGCGTCGGTTTACGCAGCTGACAAAGAGAACGTGACTCCAGAGAATACTACGCCAGTGATTGTGGAAAATTATGAGGCCCACACATCTGACTCAATGCCAAATAGGTCAGATTCCATCGAGATCGGGCTCATCAACCGCATGGAAGTGGACCAGGATCCCGAACGAGGGGAGGCATACCAGTTAATGGAGGCAGCTTTGGAGAGAGCCATGGCACCCTACGCCGAGCAACACCAGATAAATCCCCTTGCTATTCTCCAACCTCCTGAAATTAACTGGAAGTTAATTCGCGTGGCCAACATTGTTACCAGGCCACCTGAACAATTGATGAAAATCAGGAGAAAGCAGATAGAGGCGGTACGAAATCTACCCCGCGTGATTCCCAACCACGTTGGAGGTTCACCGCCGTCAATTTCTCGAGAGGCACAATCATCGACTTTTCGAGAAATACAGCCGTCAACTTCTCGAGAAGCACATCCGTCACATTTTCAAGAAATGCAGCCGTCCAACGACCAACCCCTGCCGAAGAGGAAGAAATTTCTGCAGGAGATGGATGGGCAAATGGTGGAGGTCAGGGTAAGCGCCAGAGGAGAGGTCAGGATAAGACCTTTAGACAAGGAGCCAAAACCCCAGGTTCCCAACCGAGATCCACGACTCCGTGAAAAATAAAAAAAAGGTTTTGTGTGTGAGAAGAAAAGCATCGTTGTGCAACAAAGACTCAAATGACATTTTGTATATTTTTTTTTACTTATAAGTGTTTGTATTGTATTTTTTTTAAGACGTGCTACAGATAAAGTTTGTGTTAAGTGTTTAAAATCACGTTCTTATATTTTTTTCATATTATTATATAAAATGTGCCATAAAAGTGCGTATCTTTTGTTTACACGTATTTAAAAATTTTGTTTAAAATCACGTTTTTATATTTTTTTATATTATTGTATAAAATGTGCCATAAAAAAAATGCGTATCTTTCGTCTACACGTATTTTAAAGTTTGTTAAAAATCACGTTACTATATATATTTTTTTATCATTCCTGTAAAATGTGCCAAAACATGATTAAAAAAAAAAAAAAATTTTGTGATTTAAGTGTGTGATAATACAAAAAAAAAAAAGTAAAACTGTTCTTGTTTCCTTTTTTTTTTATTGATGAAAGAGGGGTGTGAAGACACTCACGAAAATCCAGTTTACCGAAAACGAAATTATACGCGAAATATACATTAACTAAAAGATTTCAGTAACCTGGATTTGATCTGAAAAGAGCGTAGACGAGAAAACGAGAAAGCAGCAGTAAGACGCGAGCGCGAAGTGCACGGCCGATTTGAATTTTGTACGGCGAGTTGACAGCTCGCAGTCGCGAAATATTCTAAGTCCAAAAAAGTCGCGGTATAGTCTATAAACGTGGTAGATCGACGCGATTGGAGGACGCGCGCTCGGAACACCGAGCTCGAACCAATAGGAAATTTCGCGGCGCTAGCCCCTCCACCGAGCAGTCTATAAAAGTAGGCGGCCGCGGTTCACCGGCACTTCCCGCAGAGCAGTCTTACTGCTAGGATCTCTTCTCCTAAGAGTGGTCTCACCACTAGAGAAACAGCTCGTGCGACCAGCACGATACGGCGACGTCATTAGAGACCAGCGGACGGGTCTCTCGTCTAGTGGCAGCCGACGACGAAGATTTCTGCCCACGGACCGGCTTTGTTAAACCGATCATCACCACGCTCTCGGGTGGCACTCGTACCACACAGACAGAGCCACGTTTCGACCTTTTCGGCGTGTTTTGACGCCGGAAGATATCAACGAAGGACCGGAGAAAGAAATAATAAATTTGTGTATAAAATCGTATATTTCGTAGTTATCTTTGACGAATTAACCTCTCATTTTCTTAATATCGAACCTTGGTCCGGCGAGCAAGTTCCGGCATTCACATCAAGAGGAGAATTCACATCGAGAATTTCTAGTTCGTCACAAGATTTTTAAATACCTTCTTCATAATTTGTTCCTCTTTTAATCATTTTTTTTTAATTTGAAATCTTCTTCTCTATTTTAAATAAAAATAAGTACCAAATTAAATTTCTCCAAATAAATGTTGTATTTTTATCTCAAAATGCTTATTTTTTATTGGTGAATTATTAAACTTATTTAATTTCTAATTTTATTATAGGTTTCAAATTAGGATCAATTATAATTTTAATCAGTTCAATTGTAAAAACAAAAAATAAGATTGACTGAAATATAGTTTTCACTATATTATAGATTTGCCAAGCCCGTCAGGCTAAAAATTCATTAAAATTAAGATCAAGATCCCAAAATTTTCACAAAAAAAGCGCTGATCACAAAAATCAAGTACTTAAAATAATTTCATAAAATTAAAGAAAAGTAACTATTTATTAATAGAAGTTTGAATTAATAAAAGAATTTAGAATCGATAAATTGAAATATCAATTGATTTGAATTATATTAAAGTTTGGATCGATTTAAAATTTCCAAATTTCTTTAAATTCTTATAATTATATGGGTTTAAGTTTGAACATCTAAAATATAAATTGTGAGAATTTGCAAATATTTAAAGTTCATAATAATTCTAGCACGAATTAATCAAATTCGAACAATTAAAAGTTTTAAGTAATTTAAGTTTAATATTACTAAAATTTTAAAAATTCATACTTCTTATACTAATTATTAAAGTTTGAAGCAATTAAAATTCGTATTGATAAAATCAAGTTTAAAATTTTTAATTTAATTTAATTTGTAAAGGTGAAAGATTGGAAAAATTGTTACCTTGGATTAAATTAAAAATGAGTTATAAATTTTAAAACATTAGTTATATTTCAATTTTGATTAATTCAAGTTTGAAATATTTTCAATTTGAATTGATAGAAGTTTAAAAAATTTTTAATTTGGAAGAATGAAAAAATATTGATAAAAATTTTAAAGAATAGTTTGTTATTAATTGAATTGTGTAAAAAAATTAAAAATAAGGAATTCTTATTATCAAAAGATGTTTAGATGTTATAGATGTTTTTCTGTTTTAAATCAATAACTTTTGAAAAAATGTATTTTTATATATGATTTATAATTTTACTTAATTATTTATTAATTCTCCTGAATTTTAAATTTAAATTAAGTAATAAATTTATATTTTATTTTTAACAATAGTGTATTAAAATATAAATGCGTGTTTTACTTTAATATACTTTACAGTTTTTAATAAAGATTGAAAACACTTTAAACATAATATGAAAATTAATGAAAAAATATGTAGATATAAATAATTTAAAATAATTTAATGTTTCCAATATATTCGACGATTTAATTACAATTTTATTGAATACAACATAAATAAGAATAGAAATGAATATTATAAAATTAAATTGAAGAAAGCGAGCACAGTTTTTCAATATTTTTTAAGGCTTTTAAATGCCGTCTTTATAATTTACTGCTTTTTTTGGTAGACTTAGGTACATTTGTTAAACTAAATATATTTTCGGTTGATATAAAAATTCCTGAAAATTTTAAGCGTAGAAGTTTAAATTGAATGATATTTAAATTTTTGGAAATTAAGATTTTAAATTCTTTCAAATAATTCTTAGGAAAAGAAGTCTGCATCAATAAAAAATTTAGAATCGGTAAATTCAAGTATTAATTTATTAAAGTTTGGATTAAATATAAGTTTGAATCTATTTGAAATTTCCAAATTTTTATAAGTTGAAATTAATAGTTTTTATATTTGCAAATGATTTCAGGCTCCATTGTTTCGAATTTTTTAAAATATTTTTAGACTTAAATAGTAGAAATTGTAATCATAAAGTTTTGATTAATTTAAGTTTTAATATTATAATACACATTTTTTATAATTTGAAGATTTTAATATTGGCTGAAGTTTGAAATTCCTAATTTAAATATGCATTGTTAAAATTAAAAAAATATTTATAGGTTTATAATAATTTTAACATGAATTGATTGAAGCTTGAACCATTAAAAGTTTTAAATAATAATTGAAGTTTATTATTATTCAAATTTGAATAATTTATAATTCTTACATATCTTATTTTAATACACTTTTTGAACCTCAGATACAATAAAGATACCTTAATATCATAGTTTAAGACACTTTCGAGACACTTGTTTTTAGAGTAAACTAATTAAAATTTGAAACAATTTGCATTCATATTAATAAAATCAAGTTTAAAATTTTTAATATAATTTAATTTGTAAAAGTTAAAGATGTAAATAAAATAAAATGAACTCATTTTTATTTTAATTCTAAAAAACACTAATTATTTCAATCTTTCACTTTTACAAATTGAATTAAATTAAAAATCTTAAACTTGATTTATAAATCTTAAAACTTTGGTTACCTATATCACAATGAATTTTGATTATAATTGAAGTTTGAAATAATTTTAATTAATAGAAGTTGAGAATTTTTTAATTTGGAAAAATTAAAATTTATATCGATAGAAATTTTTGAGAATGGTTTGTTACTAATCGAATTTCGTATTGTTTAAAGAAACTTAAAAAATAAAGATTTCATATCAATAGAACAACTAAATTTGGTGACAAAAATCTTAGTTTGAGATAATAACTGACAATTTAGGATATTAATCGAAAAATAATGAAAATATAAAAAGATGGAGAAAATAATTGCGAAATAATAAAAAGAAATGAAAATTGACCAAAATAATTGAAAATTGCGATAAATAACATTTGGTAAAGTGATTGAAGAAATTAAAGAGAATAATTGAAATATGAGTAAGGTAAATTTAAGTTTTAGGGAATTAATGTGAAAATAATTAAAAATTGCAGTAAATAATTGAAAAATGATAAAAATAGTTCAAAATTGTATTTTGAGTAATTCAAATTATAATTTATTTATTTATTCATATAATAGAAAAGAATTATTCAAAATTGAAGAAATTTTTAAATGACTTGAAATTTAGAATATTTGAAATGTGGATTAATTGAATTTTTAATCATTGCAAGTTCCCACTGAAATATGAAGAAAATTAAATTGCCAAAAATATTAAAATTTTAGATTATTTTAAAAAGGTGATATATGATTTAACATTTTAAAAGAGAAAAACATCTAGTGACAAATGTCAGGTGTGGTGGACAGAATGAATGAATAAATTAATATAATTAGGGCCCCTTTTTCTTTTTTGCTCCAGGGCCCTTGCTCTACCAGTTACGCCACTGATCAATTTTTTCTTGGTTCCGTCAAAGGGAAAAGAAAATTAAATAATTTTTTTTCTCTTACTTTTTTTTTAGATTACCATAACTTTTTTTTAATCATCATTTCTTTAAATTACTTTATAAATAATGTTTTATTTAAATAATCTTGTTAACTTTGATCAAAAGGAATAAAAGTTGGCTTTATTAAAAAATTGAAAAGATAAACGTCATTTGATGGGAGTTTATGTTTATTTTTGTGTAGAGAGTTTCGACGTTTATAAACGCTGTTGACCCACTTCTTCAACTACTTTTTAAGCTGTTTGCTAGTTACGCCTATCAAATTAACCTGTTTCTACCTTTGGGTGGGAGCTTTTATTTAACACCATTTTCTCGTGTTTGTTCTTCTTTTTAAAAACGAGAAGGATACTACTTATCCACAACTAGTTTCACTTAGCAACTATATTTATAACACAATTTTACCATTTTTTTTTATTTAGAAATCTCCATGAGACTTATTTACAACTCAATTATTACCTTTTTTATATTTTTAACAAATTTTAAAATCGCATTATGCAATTTTAAAGAAAAATTCTTTATTTCAGGAAACACTTCATTCATTTTTTTTTCAACAATATATTTGTTTAAAGATTTAATAATAAAGCATACAGAAATCATTTAATAATAAATAATCTTATTTGGCCATTTGTAACCAAATCTCGTTAATATTAATATAATCATAGTTTAAATTAATTTAAACTAATGATCTACTAATCTAATTCTGAAGTAATTCAATTAATTAATTCAGTTATAATTTTCGTATTAATAATAATAATTATAAGAAATTTTTAATAATAATATTAGTAATATAAATAAATTAATGAAAAATAGGTTTTTAAGAGAACTTTTTTTTTCAGTCCGCCAACCTTCAAGACTGCGACACCAACTTCTCGGACACAATTAAAGCTGCAGTTGATGCGAGAGCAACTGCAGGAGCAAGAGAGACGAGAGGCTGAATTCAGGCAAAATTTGCAACAACAAAGACCTGCAGCTGCACCACCCAGACCTGTGCCACCAACACCTTTACCAACTATCGGTGTCGATGTTCCGCCACAAGTTTTACAAGTTAGTATTTTTCATATTTTTCCATATATTTTGTTTCATCTCTATTTTCATAAAATAGGTTTTTATCTTACTCATGTTTATGGAAACTTCGGAAAAAACCGAGTGAAAGATACATTTTTCATTTTCTTAATGGGATACAAAAAAACCTGTCTTTTATCATTTTTTAAAAAACAGTTTTTTGAATATGTAACCGAAAGCATCAATTTACAAAGGAAATTTTACACAATTAAAACAAACTGAAATTTTAATTACTCATTCATTTTTTCGAACATTTACTGTTGAATAATGTTTGAGACGAACAAATATTCTTTTTAAAATCCATTTAGATGAATTTTTAAATGAGAGAAATTTATAATGTCGAGTTTCTATTTGTACGAATTTATTATATGAATTTCCATTTGTATGCATTTTTATTGCGACAAAATTTTAAGCATAGAAGAGTTTTTATTTAACCGAATTAACTTTTAGTAAAATGTTTACTTAATCGAATTTTTCTATAGAAATAATAATTATATAGAAATTTTTAGCCATAGAAGAGTTTTTATTTAACCGAATTAACCTTTAGTAAAATGTTTACTTATTCGAATTTTTCTATAGAATTTATCGTTTTAACTGAAAAGTTTTTTGTTTATCACAAAATCGTATTTTTGATTTATTTAGAAAAATTGTTGAATCAAAATTTGAAAATCCAGAAGCATTTATCATTTAATAATATAAAAATTGGTTCAACGTCTGGAAACAATATAATACATAAAATTATTAATTATCAGTTTACAATAAACTATAAAATTTACATAATAGACAAAAACATAAACATAAATCCATTGTTAATAAAATAAAATTTAACAACAGAAGGCACATAATAAATAACAATCAAAACACAACAATTTATCTGAGTCAACATGTTTACAATTTTAAGGTTGAAAATTAATGCATTCCATTTCGTCAGATAACATAGAAAACTGTCATACAAACATTTTTTTAAAAATTCTATTATAGACCATATCCTCTAATTAATGTTTCCTAAATTTTTAAAAGAAAAACGAAATCAATGTTGTGCTAAAAATTATCTAATTTGATTGAAATAATATTAAGGTTATAGATAAATCCATTATAGATTAATACATAAAGAAAATAACGAATTTAAAAGATTAGTAGGTGAATTTTTTTTTATTAAAAAAGAAAAAAAGAATAGTTTAAATTTATTTACAGATTTAAAAAACTATAATGGTTTATATAATGTGATTTTAGATCATTTTTATGAAACATAAATTAGTGGAATCTGTAATAGAATTTTAAAAAAATGTTGGCATGTCAGTTTCGTATGTTATCCGACGAAATTGACTGCATTAATTTTTAACCTCAAAATTTTAAACACGTTGACTCAGATAAATTGTTTTGTTTCTTCTGTTATTTATTATGTGATGTATTTATTATGCGACTTCTATTGCTAAATTTTATTTTATTAACAATGTTTAAGTTTTTGTCTATTATGTACGTTATATAATTTATTGCGTAAATTGATAATAATTCTTTTATGTTTCTGTATATATAACCTCAAAATTGTATATAATTTTTTTAAAATTTTGTTTGTATATTGAAATTCTTTTTTTATATAATTTTTAGTTTTTATTGTCCCGAGGAGGCTTACATATATATGTATGACGTAACTTTGATGTTTTTTATTTTTTGACGACAAAAAATAATTGGCGTTTAAAATAAAAGACTAACATTGTCTGGAGATTACATTTTTATTTTTATGGATTGATTTATTAAAAGTTTGTTAGAAATTAATTTACCTTTCTTTTAAACATTCTAAACTATCTTTTTTAAAAGAACAGATATTTTTTATTCAGAGTTAATTTAATCAGATATTTAAAATGCTTATCTCGAATTATTTAAATCGTAAAGAATAATTAATGCATCTCATTGATGAGTAATGGTTTAAATTTATTTAATGTTAGAAAGAATTTCTCCGCTTCGTTTTGTAATTATCGAGAGAATTGGCGATAGAATAGAAATAAAATTTTATCGTGACATTTCTGTACGTAGTCGAATTGAATTGTTGGAAGCGAAAAACTCGTGATTGGAAAACCAAAAGCAGAGTATTAATGCGAACGTGCGAGTCTCGAATTTTCTCAAAATTTCACCTTTCGGAGTTATACACAATACGTGTGTTGAGTACAACAGGTCGAATTAACCCTTCTCATAATATATTGATACTACTTTCGTTAATGAGAAAATGTCATTGGTTGAAGGCAAAAAATCTTGAAATTTATGAGTTTTTGAGTTGAAATAATATAAAAATATATTGATACATTTATGAAAACATAAATATACAAACAGTTTAAATTCGTAATTTGTTGAAATAATTTTGTAAAAATTAAATTCTAGAAATTGTATCTTTTAATATAGTGCATATAGTGAAAATGTTTATCATAATAATCGTCGATTATATTACTATAAATTTATCTTTAAATGACGTGCATCATTTTTCAAATCAACTTAAGTAGCTTAATTGATAAAAATGACGTCAAAATAACTTGGTATTTAATATCCATAATTCTTCTGGTTATTATTTTCATGCGTCAATTTTCTTGGTCCTTGGTTCAGAAAACTTAATTTCGGAAAAAAAATATTACCCCTATAAAAAATGCTTTTTTTCCTTTTCAGGGTGACAGGGAATTAAAACATTGACCGGGAAATCACCGAGAAATTTGTTACTAAATCGGGAATTTCTTCGTGGATCTAAAAGTTCTGAGAAATTTGATCGAAAATCAATTTTTGTCATATATCACAAATCTATAATAATATTAATAATCCGCAAATTCTTTTATTACTTCATTCATTTTTTGTCTGTTCACACCTGTAGTTTGAATCATAGATATTTTTGTTTTAAGTCAGATACTTTTTAAAAAATGCATTTAAGTTGATTAAAAGTTAAATTTACAAATATCGGATCAAATAATTTTAATTTCATTAATAAATAAATCTATTATTTTTTCTATAATTTTCAACAGTTTTCAATATAGGTACAATTATTCTCATTAAATTTTATAATTATTCTACAATTTTTTTTTAATATTTTGTTCTGTTCTCGATTATTTTCGCCAGTTTTCAAATTTTTCTTTTGATTGTCAATTAATTTTCTCATTCCTCAATTATTCTCTTTAATATTTAATTCTTTTTTGTCATTTTGTAATTTTTCTGTCAATTATCAACTATTTTCTTTCAATTATCAATTATTTTCTTAAAATTTCAATTTAATTCTTAAATCCTCAATTTTTATTTCTTTAATTTTTAATTATTTTCTTCCTTTCTCAATTATTTTCTTCAATTTTCAAATTTTTTTATTCAATATTCAATAATTCTCGAATTTTCTCAATTTATTATCAATTATTTTCTTCAAATTTCAATTTCCAATTAATTTTTTCTTTTTTCATTTACTTTCTACAATTTTTTTCATAAATTTCGTTAGTTTTCAATTAAGAATTTATTATTCTCCTTCAATTTTATGATTATTCATTAATTTAAAAAAAACTTTATTTGAATGCCGATGATTCTCACCATTTGTATAACTTTTTTTTTCAATTGTTAATTATTTTTTTTTAAAAGTTAATTTTTTTTGTCATATTTAAATTTTTCTTTTAATTAGCAATTATTTTTTTGAAATTTCCATTTAATTCTTTAATTTACAATTTATTTCTTCAATTTTTAATTAATTTCTTCAGTTCTCAAATATTTTCTATAATTTTCAATGATTTATATCGATTTTTAATTAACTCCTCATTATTTAATTAATCTCGGATTTTTTTACTTATTTTTGTCACTCATAAAAATTAATTTCAAAATTTCAATTCAATTATTCAATTCCACAACTTTTCTCTTCAAATCTCAGTTATTTTCTTCAAAGTTGAATTCCACTTTTCAATTTGCAATTATTTTCTTTAACATTGTAAAATATCTTTTGTTTTATTTTTTTTTTATTTTAAGTTTCTTTAGTTTTAAATACAATTGTTCAATTATTTTCTTTAATTTTTAATTCCATTCTTCAATTTTTATTTCCATTCTTTAATTTCTAATTGCTTTCTTCAATTTTCAATTATTTTTTTCGATTTTCAATCACTTGTTAAATGTTGTTAAATTGTTGTTAAACGACAATTGAGTGCCTGGATCAAATAACTCGACCGACGCTTGACGGCTTTTTTTCAAGCCAGTCGCGCTCTGCAAAAAGTACCCAAACATAAAATTTGAAATTTTAAATTTTGAAACACACCACCTTGTAGAGATTGAAATTGCGCAACTTTTTTGTTTTATAAATTTTTTTATAGGACTACAAGTTTTAAAGATAATAGCCAAAAACAAAAAACAAAAAATTTCTGAATTTAATTTATTTTTAAAACATAACTCGTCATTTCTCGGGCAAATCTTAACGAAATTAAATGAAACTTGGTATGCTTACTCATTTGGATCCAAGGAAGCCTACAAAATGATTAGAAAGGTAAAAAATCTTCATTGTTTAAATATTTTTTAATGTAAATAAAGCACTACTGGTTTACACGTTTTCCCAGCGTCAATGACTTATAACATGGCGATCGTTCTGATCTGGAAATACTTCTCGCGAGGCATTTGCGTATTAGTATTTAATAAAGTTTTCTGGAAAGTTTCAACTAGAATAGATTAAAACTTTAGGAAATACAGTAGTTTTAAAAAAAATGGTCTTTGCGCGTCAGCGCGTCACCGAGAAACTGGCACGGGCATGAATGTACATACGTATAACTTAAGTTTTCCACAATATTTATAATTTAAAAAGAAATAGTTTAATCATTTTCTGATTTCTTAATTTTTCTTACCTTTTTTCAACTAAATCTAACAAGAATAAACTGTTTTATTATTGTCAAAATTCTATTAGAATCTTACCTTTTTTAATTTAGTTTTTACCTCCTTTTATGTTGTTTTATTTATATAAACAGCCAGTCTGTGAAGTGTGGACGGTTTTGTTTACAAACACTTCTAGCTTATTCTCTATAATAAAACGACTACCAACCGCGTCTTTTTTACTATTAGTTTGTTAAATATTTTGTTAACTAAACCTTTTGAAATATTAATGCGTGTTTTTTGACAGTTATGTCAGAAAATAATAATAGTTGTTCGCAAAGTGGGAGAAAAAGGACAAAAAATGAAAGTGCTTGGAAGCAAAACAAAAGAAAAGCAGATAGAAATAAGGTAATTTATAGTGTTTTATTATGAGTATTAAGATTTATTTATTGTCAGTCATTATTTTCTTAACATTAATATATTCATTCATTTAATAATAATCAAATAACGATTAATTTGTGTCAAAATATTCATTTTTTATTATGGGATTAAAGAAAACCCAATATTCTTTTTATTTTAGTTTATTAGTCTAAATAGTGTATTATTTTTAGGCTTCACAGTGACAATGAAGAATATTTTTGGGGAAATATGGGACTGAAGTTACAAAAATAGGGAACCGTGTAGGGTATTTTAAAACCTTTATAAATATAGATTAATTAATTATTTATTCAGTAGAACTTCGATTATTTTATTTAATTAGGACAAAATTGTAGAATAAGCAAAATAAAATTACAAAATATATTTACAAAATTTTCAAATTAATAAAAAAAAGGGTAAATAACTACAAATTGTTGAAAATTATTGAAAAGTAATAAATAATAATTCAAAATTAAAGAAAAGGAATCCAGAACTTTAAAAATAACTGAAAATCCAAGAGAATAATTGAAATAAAATGATGAAAATAATTACAAATTTAGATAAATAATTAAAAAATGTCAAAAATAATAAATTTGTTCAAATAAGTAAAATTTGAGATAAATAATTGAAAGTTTAGAGAATTAATTACAAAATACCGAAACTAATTGAAAATTTGACAAAATTAATTGAAAAATTGAAAAATTCATTAACAATAATTGTTTTAATTAATTGAAATTTGAGATAAATAATTAAAGACTTAGTAAATTAGTTAAAAAATTATTTTAAAAATTTTAATTTGGTAAAAAATTGAAAAATTAAAGAAACCAATTTAAAAATGATGCAAATAACTGAAAATTGAGACAAATAAATTAAAAATGTAGAAAGTGTATGAAAAAATACATTTCAAAATTAAAAAATTGGAGAAAATAATTTCAAAATTATAGAAATAATTAAAGAAAATTAAAGAAAATAAATACAATTTAACAAACTAATAGTAAAAAAGACGCGGTTGGTAGTCGTTTTATTATAGAGAATAAGCTAGAAGTGTTTGTAAACAAAACCGTCCACACTTCACAGACTGGCTGTTTATATAAATAAAACAACATAAAAGGAGGTAAAAACTAAATTAAAAAAGGTAAGATTCTAATAGAATTTTGACAATAATAAAACAGTTTATTCTTGTTAGATTTAGTTGAAAAAAGGTAAGAAAAATTAAGAAATCAGAAAATGATTAAACTATTTCTTTTTAAATTATAAATATTGTGGAAAACTTAAGTTATACGTATGTACATTCATGCCCGTGCCAGTTTCTCGGTGACGCGCTGACGCGCAAAGACCATTTTTTTTAAAACTACTGTATTTCCTAAAGTTTTAATCTATTCTAGTTGAAACTTTCCAGAAAACTTTATTAAATACTAATACGCAAATGCCTCGCGAGAAGTATTTCCAGATCAGAACGATCGCCATGTTATAAGTCATTGACGCTGGGAAAACGTGTAAACCAGTAGTGCTTTATTTACATTAAAAAATATTTAAACAATGAAGATTTTTTACCTTTCTAATCATTTTGTAGGCTTCCTTGGATCCAAATGAGTAAGCATACCAAGTTTCATTTAATTTCGTTAAGATTTGCCCGAGAAATGACGAGTTATGTTTTAAAAATAAATTAAATTCAGAAATTTTTTGTTTTTTGTTTTTGGCTATTATCTTTAAAACTTGTAGTCCTATAAAAAAATTTATAAAACAAAAAAGTTGCGCAATTTCAATCTCTACAAGGTGGTGTGTTTCAAAATTTAAAATTTCGAATTTTATTTTTGGGTACTTTTTGCAGAGCGCGACTGGCTTGAAAAAAAGCCGTCAAGCGTCGGTCGAGTTATTTGATCCAGGCACTCAATTATGTTCGTCATTTTTCATATATTTCCTTCAATTTTTCAATTATTCTCGTCATTTACAACTACTTCCTTTAATTATTAATTATTTTCGCAATTTTCAATTATTTTCTACAATGTTTACATTCTTCAATTAATCTCTTAAAATTTTATAATTATTCTTCGATTTTTAAAATTGTTTTGTTCGGTTGTGTATTAATCTATCTATTTTCTGAATTTCGTTTTCAATTGTGAGTTATTTTCGTCATTTCAAATTTTTTTTTAATTATCAATTATTTTTTTAAATTTTAATCTAATTCTTAATTATTCAATATTTTTCTTAATTTTTCTATTTATTTCCAACAATTATTCCTATAATTTTCTTAATTTCTCAATTTGCAATTTTTTTCTTTAAATTTCAAATTTCTTGTTTAATTTTTACAATTATTTTTTTAAGTTGTCTATTAATCTAGTCATTTTTCATATATATTCTTCAATTTTTTATTTATTCTTGTCATTTTCAACTATTTACTTTAATTATTAATTATTTTCCGCTATTTTTAATTATTTCTTACAATGTTTACATTTTTGAATTATTCTCTTAAAATTTTATAATTATTCTTCGATTTTTAAAATTGTTTTGTTCGGTTGTGTATTAATCTAGCCATTTTTGTAATTTTGTTTTTAATTGTCAATTACTTTCATCATTTTGTAATTTTTTTTCAATTATCAAGTTTTTTTTAATTTTAATCTAATTCTTAAATTTTTAGTATGTTTCTTAATTTTTCAATTTATTTCCTCAATTTTTGTATTATTTTCTTCAATTTAAATTTTTTTTCGTTTTTCAATCCAGTTGTTAAATATGCAATTATTTCCAACAATTATTCCTATAATTTTCCTTATTTTTCAATTTTTAATTCGCAATTATTTTCTTTTAATTTAAAATTTATTTTTTAATTTTTTCAATTTTTCTTTTCAATTGTCTATTAATCTAGCCATTTTTTAACCATTTCCTTAAATTATTAATTGTTATTAATTATTAGCCGCAATTTTAAATTATTTCCTACAAGTTTCAAAATTTTCAATTATTATCTTAAATTTCTATAATTATTCTTTGATTTTTTAGATAATTTTGTTCTGTTGTGTATATTAATCTAGCTATGTTTTGAATTTTGTTTTCAATTTTCAATTATTTTCGCCATTTCGTAATCTTTTTTCAATTATTTTTTCAAATTTCAATTTGTTTCTTAAATTTTCAATTTATTTACTAAATTTTTAGGGTTCCGTACACCACAAGTGTACGCACGGAACCCTATTGGCAAGACTTTGGCAAAAATCGTATCCCCCCTCCCTAGCCGCCAAACTATTTGACTTAGAAAGTTCAAATTTGACCCACATATGTATTTTCACGTGTAGATGAAAGGAAAATTATAGAGAACATGATTCTAGGGGTTGATTATAGCGTTGTCAAGAAAATAACAAGATTTTTGAGAAATTTTGATATTTTTTGGCTGATAACTTTTGCCATTTCTTTGACAGCGCTATCACCACAACAATCTCTATAATTTTTCTGTAATCTACATATGATACTACATTTTTGTACCAAATTTGAACTCTCTAAGTCAAATATTTTGTCAGATAAGAGGGGAATACGGTCATTTTTTCGAAAAAATGCGTTTAATTTGTACCATTCCTGCCCTTTATCTGCCAAATTATTGTACTTAGAGTGCTGAAATTTGGTACACATATGTAGTTTGACGTGTAGATTACAGAAAAACTATAGAAAACCTTGTTGCAGGCTGTTATCATAGCGTTTTTCAGCAAAAAAAACGATTTTTTTTAAAAAATGCTAAAAAATGGTCGTATCCCCCCCCCCTGAACTTCTAAACTATTAGACTTAAAGAATTCAAATTTGGTACACAAATGCATTTTCACGTATAGATTACAGGAAAATTATAGAGAACATGATTGTATGTGTTGAACATAGCGTTGTCAAGGAAATAACAATATTTTTGAGCATTTTTTTAACATGTGGGCCATAATTTAGTGCTATAACTTTGACAGCGCTATAATCATGACTTTCTCTATAATTTTCCTTTCATCTACACGTAAATCTACATACGTGTTCCAAATTTCAGCATCCTAAGTCAAATAGTTTGGAAGATAAGAGGGGGGGGGGGGGGGGATACGGTCATTTTTTTAGCAAAAATGCACTAAAAGTGTACAATGCCACCTCCATATCTGCCAAACTATTGTACTTAGAGTGCTTAAATTTGGTATACATATGTAGTTTGACATATAGATTACAGAAAAACTGTAGAGAACTTTGTTGCAGATCGTTATCATAGTGTTTTTAAGCAAACACCAACGATTTAAAAAAAATGCTAAAAAATGACCGTATCCTCCCTCCGGGCCCGTATCATTTTGACACAAATTTTTTCGTGCAACTTGTTATATTGTACTCCCGAAGTTGAATGTTATATTTTACTCCTACTAAAATCAAAGATTTTTAAGTTTTAATTATTCAATAATTGACCTTACTGGATTAATTAAGACTTTTAATATTAATTTAATGTTTTAAAATCAATTATTTAATAAATGAGACTTGAAAATCTTTGATTTCAAAAGGAGTAAAATATAACATTTATCTTTGGGAGTACAATATAACAAGTTGCACGAAAAAATGTGTGTCAAAATGATACGGGCCCATTTTTAGGGCCCGTATCATTTTGACACAAATTTTTTCGTGCAACTTGTTATATTGTACTCCCGAAGTTGAATGTTATATTTTACTCCTACTAAAATCAAAGATTTTTAAGTTTTAATTATTCAATAATTGACCTTACTGGATTAATTAAGACTTTTAATATTAATTTAATGTTTTAAAATCAATTATTTAATAAATGAGACTTGAAAATCTTTGATTTCAAAAGGAGTAAAATCAAAGATTTTTAAGTTTTAATTATTCAATAATTGACCTTACTGGATTAATTAAGACTTTTAATATTAATTTAATGTTTTAAAATCAATTATTTAATAAATGAGACTTGAAAATCTTTGATTTCAAAAGGAGTAAAATCAAAGATTTTTAAGTTTTAATTATTCAATAATTGACCTTACTGGATTAATTAAGACTTTTAATATTAATTTAATGTTTTAAAATCAATTATTTAATAAATGAGACTTGAAAATCTTTGATTTCAAAAGGAGTAAAATATAACATTTATCTTTGGGAGTACAATATAACAAGTTGCACGAAAAAATGTGTGTCAAAATGATACGGGCCCTAATTTTATGTAATTTACACCTGAAAATACATTCCTGTACAAAATTTGAACTCTCTAAGTAAAATATTTTGGAAGATAGGGGGGGCCCGTATCATTTTGACACAAATTTTTTCTGGCAACTTGTTATATTGTACTCCCGAAGATGAACGTTATATTTTACTCCTACTAAAATCAAAGATTTTTAAGTTTTAATTATTCAATAATTGAACTTACAGGATTAATTAAGTCTTTTAATATTAATTTTATGTATTAAAATAAATTATTTAATAAATGAGACTTGAAAATCTTTGATTTCAAAAGGAGTAAAATATAACATTCATCTTCGGAAGTACAATATAACAAGTTGCCCGAAAAAATTTGTGTCAAAATGATACGGGCCCGATAGGGGGGGGGGGGGGGAGGGTGGTCCATTTTGTACAAAAAATTCATTATATATTATATTATATATAATATGTATAATATATTTATATATTTAATAGTATCAAATATATTAAAAATTATTTTGTTTTGTGTACGGAACCCTCGATTTTAGTGCGAGTGTAACTCGAACTTGCCCGATTTTTTATTTATTTTTTTCTTCACTTTCAATTATTTTTTTGTGATTTTCAATCCAGTTGTTCAATTTACAATCATTTCCAACAGTTATTCCTATAATTTTTCAAATATTCTGTGTAAATTTAATATTTAATGTTTAATTTTTTAAATCATTCTTTTCAATTGTGTAATTATGTAGCCATTTTTCGAATTTTGTTTTCAACTGTTAATTATTTTTGTCATTTTTCAGATATATTCTTCAATTTAGTAATTTTTAGTATTTGAATTTGCAAAAAATTGTAGTTTTAAATGAAAAATTAAGATTTTAATATTTTGTGATAATAAAACTTTCAAGCTTTAATTATAATTAATAATAATTTATATTAATTACATTTATATTATATTTTAATTTGTTTTATTTTTTTTTATTTTTTATTTAATTAATTATAATTTAATTATAAAGTTATATTTTAAATATAAAGGCGAATTTTGCAAAATTAAAAATAGGTACTGTTTTAATTGTTCGAAAATTTTTAACCGGAAATTCCAAAAAATTGACCGGGAAAAACCGGGAATTCAATTTCATAAAAAAGTGGCTACCCTGGTTCAAAACTTCTGTATTTAAAAAAATATCATACTTTTAAAGACTATGAAATATTAATAAATTCAAAAAATACAATTTGTCAAAAACATATATTAAAAATATGAATCAAAAGCTCGTAGTCGTGATTCTACAATCGTTTTATACAAAAGCTCGTCTAATGTACTTATTTGAAAATTTAAGCATGTCTGTTTTGCTCAGAGATAAAGACCTCCATTGTTCCCATGTTGAACAAAAGAGGATAATTACCAGGTCGATAAATAAAACTGTCTAATTAGTTTTTGCGTTTCTCTTTTTTTTTTTTTTTTTTCTTAAAGCAGGCTTTATTTTTGTAATTAATATCAAAAACTTTTAATTATCTCCGAATTTAAAAAAATCGAGGAAAAGATCTATTTTCCCCGATATATCTCTCGAGTCATAGAATCATCCGATCTAAATTGTCCTCAATTCGTTTATCGTTCTTCTTCAACAACTTGTTTTTATTGTCTTTCTGAATTGAAGTTTTACGAGATGCCCTCCAAAGGTTTGGATTCTGAGATCGAGATGTGTTATTGAACTAATAAAGATCGCAGGCCCTACTCTAATAATTGTGTTACTATGATTCCCAGCTTCTAAGGAAGTATCCGTTACCAAGTCGTATTTCATATTAAACCCCCAGAAAATGAAGCCCATTATTGGGAGTTGAAACAGCTCATAAAATGAGGTAGAAACATTGTCGTTTCTCTTTATGGGTTGCGTATTTTCGCAATTTTCTAAAGGTTCCTCTTACTCCCGTCTAGAGAATAAGATGTCCTGACCTTTTATCTTGGCTCTCGAGCATTTTTTCTCTTTATCACATCATTTATTTGTGTCCTCTCACAACTCTTATAATAATATCCTGTTACCCAACTTTTGCTTAAATAATTGCAAGATTTGTCAGAATTGGTACAGAGGGTCTGAGTTTGAACTTAACCTCAAAATTACCAAAAAGGCAATAAAATGGCACTTTTTGTTTATTATAAACCGAACCCTACTTAAAATGTTTAGGGTTAATAGGAATTTTGAATTATTACCTTGAAAACTTCCACAGAAAGTTTACATCTTATAAAAAAAAATATATATATATAATTAAATACCCTCGTTGTTAATTTGAGGTTATGTTATAAAGCATGCAGTTTTTAAATACCTCAAATATTGTTGTAAGATATTAAAGTAGCTACGTCCTTTAACCGGGAATATTATTTCTCTTTCTTACTAAATTCTTACCAAATTCTAAATTTTCATTTAAATAGACAGAGATATAGTTCAAATATGGATCTTTAAATTCACTATTATTTCCAATTAAGAAAACAAAATAGATAGCCCTCTGAACAACGTACACAAGCCTCAATGTCCATTATGTTGTCTTGACACGTCAATTTGTTTAAATTAAAAAAGAGTTCTTCAAAGAAAAGATAAAAAGTCACTTAAATTTCTTAATTATTTAGTTTGTAGTTTAGGAGAATAAATAGAGTTGTTTTTTATTCGATTGGTTCTCTTTATTGTATAAATATTAACTGAAGTCACACTTGAAATATTATAATAAAAGTTCTATAAGTACATTTGCTTGGTTCGATTCGTTTCACCGTTCGGTTTTCGTGAGACTGATTATCTATCTACTAATTACAAATTATGAGTCAGGATATCTGCGCAAGAATTGGTCGCAGGAGTCAAATCAAAATTCTAATTAAAATTATTCCGGGATCGATTCCAACAATCTCCAATATTTTCCTTTTTTACTTTCAGCAATTATTATTATTTTAAGTTTTTATTTTACATTTTAATTTATTATTGAAATACCGTTTCAATACATACATCATATATATTTCTTAAATAAATTTGTTTGTACTTACGTGATATATTATCCTTACAAATGATGCAAGTACAAAATCTTTGTCAAAATGTTTTACAAATCACTGCGTCAAACAGACAAAATTCTTGATTTACGTGATGCTCTGACATAAAATTATTTTTTATGTCAATTAGGTGAGGACCCTGTTGGAGAATCCAACACGTTATCATGTGGTCCAGAAGCAAAAGAATCAAGTTCGACAATACTTGCATGAATCATTTCGCGGTTCGGATGAAGGATTGGCTACGTGTATCCCGGACAGTGTTGGAAGTGATGGAGGTGGTGGAACTCCCCTTGATACTGGACCCCCGCATCTGCCTATGGTGGTCCAGAGTGCACCCCCTGGACCAGCTGTTCATCAACAGAAACCGCAGCATCCTCATATGGCCTCATATCCTCATGGTCCTGTACTGCTGCCTCAAACACATGCCGTTACTCAAAGTCCTGATCCTACCGCAGGTGCCATGTCCCCAGATCTCTCCAGTGTTGCCACCAGCAATTCTGAGGTAAGTCTACATTATACAAATCACATCGTTTCTAATTTATGCAATTTACTCATTAATTGGTAACAATCTGTTTTATTAGTTCCTTACTTTGATTAAATCTGTTTTATTAATTGTTATACGCTCTTGAAATCCTTCCATAAGGAAGAAATGATTTAAAGAATAATATATAATTAGGGGTGACCGAGGAGGAAAGTAACAAAATTCTGTTTTTTTTTTTATGCCAGCGTTAAAACTATTTTACGAATAAGTTCTGTAAACATACTAATCGAAAGCTTGGACTTTCACCTATTAAATAAAATTGGAATTAAACATTAATAATAATTATAATTCATTGGTTTAGAAATTAACTATTACACAGCCACACAAAATAAAAAGTACCCGAGTTGGGGAATGAGACTACCCATTCCTTATGTATTTTGATGCGCTGAATCCGAATCCGTCCTCAGAATTGGTCCATCAGATCAAGTTTTGACCCTAACCTCAAAATTAATAAAATGACACTTTTTGAACATTAGAATTTGAACTTGACTTAACTTTAATACATGCATAGGACCAATAGAAAGCTTGGCTTATTACCTTTAAAACGCTTTTTTAGAAATTGTTCTTCGATGATTTTTAACGAAATTATGATGTTTTACTTAGAATTATTTTTTTCCTTTGCACAATAACACATCAATAATTGATGTGTTTTTAACATATAGAAAAAAGTCATATTTTAAGTAAAACATCATAACTTCGTTAAAAATCATCGTAGAACAATTTCTAAAAAAGCGTTTTAAAGGTAATAATTCAAGCTTTCTATTGGTCCTAGGCATGTATTAAAGTTAAGTCGAGTTCAAATTCTAATGTTCAAAAAGTGTCATTTTATTAATTTTGAGGTTAGGGTCAAAACTTGATCTGATGGACCAATTCTGAGGACGGATTCGGATTCAGCGCATCAAAATACATAAGGAATGGGTAGTCTCATTCCCCAACTCGGGTACTTTTTTTTTGTTTGGCTGTGTTATAAGCGTTGTTACTTTTTTCCTCGGTCTCCCCTAAAGAGTATTTTAATGTGACGTCACAAATTAAGAGGGTTAGGTCATTTTGTCAGAAAGGTTAGGCGCAGACCCAAATTTACATTGAGCTATAAAGGGATTTCTAATATAAAAGGTATTTTAGACTAGTTTATTTAAAAATTGCATGAATTGTTCCCAAATAGCACGTAACTTTGCCGCAATGTTGCCGTGCAAGTTTTGCAATATTGCCGGGCAACATTGCGGCAAGGTTGCTGCAAGGTTAAAATGTCCCACCTTGCCGAACCCTGCACAGTCAACTTGCTGGAAGCTTGTCGCAAGATTGCACGGTAATACTGTCGCAAGATTGCATGGTAAGCTTACTGCAAGGTTGTAGCAAGGTTGCTGCAAGGTTGATCTGCAATGCTAATGTGCAAGGTTGATGCAAGGTTGTAGGAAGGTTGCGATGAGGTTGCTGTAAAGTCATAAAATACAATTAAAATAATTAAATATGGTTAATTTTTAAATGTTTTTAAAAAAACATTTTTTTGATTTATATTAAAGTAATTTTAAAAAGTAGAATTTTATTAACTATGAAAAGAATTTTTTACAACCTTGCAGCAACCTTGCAGCAAGCTTACCATACAATCTTGCCTAGCAATCTTGCGACAATATTACCGTGCAACTTTGCTGCAAGCTTGCGGTGTAATCTTGCGACAAGCTTCCAGCAAGCTTACTGTGCAAGGTTCGGCAAGGTGGGACATTTTAACCTTGCAGAAAACTTGCCGCAATGTTGCCCGGCAATATTGCAAAGCTTGCACGGCAACATTGCGGCAAGGTTGCTGCAAGGTTACGTGCTTTCTGGGTTGCTATTAGAAGATAGAATATGTTCTTTTTTTAAATTTTTATAATGTATTTATATTCCTCGTCAATTAATTAAATTTGTATTTAGAAACATAAAAAACCATCACACTGACAGAACTTTCTAACCTATTTTGAATTTTTCACTACTTTTTTTGCATTTAAAAATAAAGCAGATAACCAATAACAACTATGATTATACTACAAAAACTATAAATAATATGTTTTATCTTTTGCCTTTATTAATTTTAAAAGTTTCTTATTGAATTGTCATAAAAATCACTTTTTATTAAAATCCCATTATAACGTAATGTAAATTTGGGTCCGAGCCTAAACCTTATTGACAAAATGACCTAACCTTCTTGACTAGTGACGTCACATTAAAATTCTCTATTATATATCAGCCAGTGGCGTAACTGGGAGGTCAAGGGCCCTGGGGTAAAAAGGAGAATGGGTCCTTAATTATGTATGATTTTTTAAATAGATATTTTTTTCTTTCACAATTTTAAATCATATTTCATCTTTTTAAAATGTTCTCAAATCTTAAAATTATAGTAATTTTAATTCCTTCAAATATACTAAATTTGAATTTTAAACTATTTTTATCATTTTTGCTTCCTCATAGAGGAAGCTTTGTGATCGTTAAGATTCTCGATTTTTTAAAAATAATCTAAATTGACTCATTTTCATCTAAAAAGCGAAAATTTTCATTCTTAAGCAAATGTACAGATGTATGTGTGTGTCTGTGTGTGTGTATAGCAGTTTTTGTGTACAAGATATCTCGAGAACGTTTCAACGGAATTTAATAAAATTTGGATAACTTATTAAGCTCATGAATATCTAAATTTAGACACAGGGATTTTTGAAAATACCCAACCAAATTTTTTTGAGCATCTTTTTTCATCGAAAAAAATCGTTTTTTGTTGAAAATTTTTTTCATGCTAAACATACGACTTAATGAATACAAAAATTATATTCCTTATCTCAAAACGAATAAATTGACATATATAACTTTTATAATTGACCAAAAACTCGTAAAATAATTCATGTTTTTTCATTTAAGATCCTTTTTTTTAATTTATTAATTCTCCAATTAACTGTTATAATATTAATCGATTGCTTCCTCTATGAGGAAGAAAATTATTTTTCTTATTTGGAAGCGAAATGACCATGAAATGGACATAATTTTCATCTAGTTTTGTTTAGTTATTTCATACACTTTTTCAATTTTAATTATTTTTCCTTTGACATTAAATCAATTTAATTATTTATTCCTAACTTTTATGATATTCATCGCAAATTTAAATTAATTTTTTAAATTTACTATTATTTTTGTCATTTTGCAATTATTACCTTCAATTTTTAATCATTCTCATAATTTCTGAATTAATTTCCTGAACTTTCAAATAATTATTTTGTTTAATTTTCATTTCACTTAATTTCCTAAATTTGAAGTTATTTTCACTAATTTAGAGTATTGTCATCAATTTTTCATAATTTAAACGATTTTTCAAATATTTTCTTTTGCTTAAAAATAAATTTTGGAATTTTTCTATTATTTTATTTAATTTCTAATTATTTTTATAATTTTTGCATAACTTACAAAAACTTCAATTATTTATCTGAAATTCCAATTATTTTCATCAATTTTCCATTATTTCTGCGATTTTTTTTAATACTTCTCTTTAATTAACAATTTTTTTATTAATCTTGTAATTATTTTATTTCTTTTATAATTTTTTCAATAATTTTCCTCAAATTTTATTTGCTATTATCAATTTTTGATCTATAAATTATTTTCATCCAATTTCAAGTTTTTTTAATAAATCTTAAGTTATTTTTAGCATATTTCAATTATTTGTTTCCATTTTGAATTATTTTTCTGGATTGTTAATTATTATTATCATTATTATAATTTACTAAAATTTATTATTTTCTAAGATTTTTAAGTATTTTTATAAAATTTTAATTATTTTAATCAATTTTTGATTATTTGTGCAATTTTATAATTATTCTCTTTAATTAACATTTTTTAAGTAATTTTGTAATTATCATTTTTTTTAAGCATATAATCTACGATCTTTTCAACTATTTTCCCCAAATTTTATTTACTATCAATTTTTCATATTTAAATTATTTTTATCATATTTTAATTCTTATTTTCAATCTTAAATAACCTCTACCATATTTAAATTATTTTTTTCAATTTTGAATTAATTTTATCATTTGTCAATTATTTTTCTTCATTGTTAATTATTATTGTCATTTTCTAAAATTATTTTTTAAGATTTATAAGTATTTTTCTAACAAAAAAAAAAAATTTCTACTTCTGAGTATAGAGTCTCTCTCTCTTTTCTGAATTCATTCAAAAAATGAATAAAACCACGAAATGTAGATTTCAGATTATTATTCTTCGAAATTTAGTACCTTAAATCCTCGTTTAAATCTGACATAAACATAAAAAAATGAATTCTATTATAATGTTGGTTACATTCCGACTTCATATTAATGTCAAATTTAATAAAACGATTTTGTTTTCTTCTCTTTGAGTTTTCTTTTTGTTTACTTGTTTTTTATTTTTAATTTTTTAGTTACTTCTTTCATTTCTTTTTTCTGTTCGTAGTTATTTTCTTTATTTTCTAGTAATCTTTCTTAAATTTTCTAGTAGTTTATTTTAAATTCCAAAACATTTCTTACTTTCTAATTGGTATTTATTTTTTTTCTATAGTCTTAAAGTTTTTCATTTTTTAGCCACTTTGACAATTTTTAAATTATTTTCCACTTTATACTAATTTTTTCAACTTTTAACGGTGTTTTTTCAAGTTCTAGTAATTTCATTTTCAAAGATAGTTTATGCTTGAATTATATTAAATGTCTACTGTAGATATTAATTTTTTAACGTAGTACAAAGAGAAAAAAATTTGTTTGATTTAAACTTAATTTCACTTTGTTCTACAGTCAAACATAATAGTTTAATTAAAAGTTTAATAAAATAGTTTAATTAAAACAACTTTTTTGCTTGATCTAAAATATTTAATTTAAACATATTTTTTTGTTTATTTCAAACAAATATTTCATTTTCTTTCCAACTTTTATTGATTTCAAAAAGTTGGAAATAATTTACTACCTTCTGCGTCAATGTTTTTAAAAGGATGCCAGTGTAAAGTGGAATTGAAAATAGTTTTTTTTTTACCACGCTCTAGAATATGTCACTCAAAGCGCGCATATTTTTAGAAAACGGTTATAATTGATAGATTCAAATATCACTTACGTAAAAAGTTTGCTAGTAAATTAACAATGTAAATCAAAGCGTTACCGTTGTAACAAAAATGAGCTCAGAATGCATATAAATTATACGTTAAACACATGCGTCAGCATTATTTGTCATTGAATAATAATTCAAAATAACCGTTACAATTGCCGCACAAAAAAATTGATTTGATTTAATTAATTTATACCGACATTTAAATTACAAAAGTAATAATTCCATAAAACTGATTATTGCATTTTTTTTAGAGAGTAACACTTTTCTAGAAACAATTCTATTAATCAAGGAAATATAATATTTTTCCATTTTTTTTTACTGGGATATTTATTATTTGAGAAAATACGTGATGATTATAAAATTCTTTACTTTTAATCATACAAATATTTGCACGCATGTGCGTGAAAAAATTTTAATTCCTTTTTTAAGTTTATTTTTTTCAATTCAGTTAATTAAATAAAAAGAAAACTTAATTTTGAAATGTTTAAATAATCATTTCTTAAATTTTTCGTGTTTTTTTTTTAAATTTAGAACAAGAGAGTTTATAGAAATCTTTAAATTACGTGTCAGTCGTTGTTATTGTTTAATCAAACAAGAATATTATTGCTTGTAGTGACGAATTGATCTTTCGAATTTGCACCAAAGATTGTTTATCTTAATTTAAATGATTATGGCAGTCTTCGTTGTAGCGTTAATCCCTTGTATAAGTGGGTTTCGGAATACCTTGGTCGAATTCGTGTTAACGCTCTGTTACACAATTCCAGCAATGTGGAGCACAAGGTTTACTTCTGTAAACAAACCGAACCAGTTTTCGCTTTTTAAACCTTTTTGCAAGGATCTGAAGTTTTTCGCGGCATTTAGAACAGTCATTAGAGTTTCCAAGATTTAAATTTCTCCAGATTTAAAAGTTTTACTTCTTTGCTAAATTTTAGAGAGGCAACTTTGCAAATTAAATATAATTTTTGTTGGACCGAAATTTTTATCAGAATAAGAGAAGAACAAGTTAATTTTTTTTAAATTTTTGCTTCCATTGATTAAAAATCTATGGCATTTTGTTTAAAAATAAATTAATCCACTTTTTAGAAAAAAGAAAAAATTTGTGAAAAAATTAAAATTTTTGCTCAATTATTTTTTGCATTCTTCCTTGATAGTTTGCCCTTTTATTCTGATTACTCTCGAATTGTATTTTGACCTATTTTCCATTTTCGAAAAGCCAATTAGCTTAATTGGCTTATAAGCGATATTCAAATTGCATATGAGAGAATCATCTTTTAATATATTTTTCATGAATTTTCAGTTATTACAATTTTTATCGAACAGACATAAAAGCTTTTCGAATTATACAATTTTCTTCCTTTTATTTCAATATACAGAATGCATAACTAGGTATATATTAACATTTGTTAAATAAAGAGAATTTAATAAATGCCAAAACTTTCAGTCACTTAACTGTTAATTATAACTGTTATTTATAAATATTTTAAATCTGATATTTAAAAATAAATTTATATAAACAAATAAAATGAAATATATAATTATTCCGGACAAAATTTATAAAATTTTAGAACTAAAGAAAATTGCATAAAATAATTGAAATTAAGCAAAATAATTCAAAATTTTGCAAAATTAATGGAAAAAAATGAAATTAATAAAAAATTGGGGAAAGTTATTTAAAAGATCATAGAAATTTTTTAAAAATAAATTGAAAAAAATGACTAGTGAGAAATTAGAGAAAATAATTGTAAATAAAGAATAAATAATTGAAAATGAAAAAAAAAGTACAATTTGCGAAACTAATAGAAAACATTACATAACATATTTTAAACAAAGGAAAGTCAAAGAAAATTCGAGAAAAATACTTAAAACTTTCAGAAGCTCCTTGAAAAAAAAAAAAAATTAAAACTTAGAGAAAGTAAATGAAAAAAGATAAATATAATTTAAAATTCAAGAGAACAAGTTTAAATTAAAAGTATATAATTAAAAACTTTTTGGAAATTATAAAAAAGAACGAAAGTAATTGAAAATTGAAAAAAAAATATAAAAAATATTATAAATAATTGAAAATTGAATGAAATAATTAAAACGTCAGATAAATAGTTGAAAATTTTGAAAATTATAATAATAATAAATAATAAGTTGTAAAAAATAAATGGTATTTGAGTGAAATAATTGAAAAAATTACGAAAATTTTTTTAAATAAAAAAAATTATTAAAATTTGAGAAAATACATGAAGATTTTAAAAATTAATTGAAAAAATGAAAATTATCAATAATTGAAAAAAAGAATTGAAGAGAACTAAAAATAATTAAAAATTACGATAATTAATAAAAAAATGTAGAAATTAAATTAAATGTCGAAATGTGCTGAATGCAATTTAAGATTGAAAAAACATAAAATATATGTTTAAAAAAAAAACAATTACGAAATTACTTAAAAAATTTAAATTACAGAGAATAATTAAAAAATTGCAGAAATAATCGAAAATTGATAAAAATAATTGAAATTTTAGAAAAATACTTAAAAATCTTCGAAAATAATAAATTTTAGAAAATGATGATAATAATTAATAATTAAGGAAAATAATTGAAAAATGATAAAATTAATTTAAAATTGAAAAAATAAGTGAAATATGCTAAAAATAATTAAAGATTGAGAAACAAAATTGAAATATGAAAAAAATAATTTAAATATGACAAATTGAAAACAGCAAATAAACTTTGAGGGTAATAGTTGAAAAAATCCTAGAATATATATAGGTATTTAAAAAAAGAAAATAATTCCAAAATTACTTAAAAAATTTTCATTTAAGAGAATAATTATAAAATTGCAGAAATAATCGAAAATTAATGAAAATAATTGAAATTTTAGAAAAATACTTAAAAATCTTAGAAAATAATAAATTTTAGTAAATGATAATAATAATAATAATTAACAATCTAGGAAACTAATTCAAAATGATAAAAATCATTCAAAATTGGAAAAAAAAATTGAAATGTGTTGGAAATAATTTAAGATTGAAAAAAAATTAAAAATGTTAAAAATAATTCTGTGGCTGAACATAACATCATAACTAACATTTTATCGAATTTGAGATAACATCAAATTTGAGTTTATTCAGTAATGTTTTTTAAAGTTCCATAACAGAACAGTGATTTAAATGTTTATTTACGTAGAAAATAATAAATAACACAACAGCATAACTGCATTCAAATCGAAAAAAAGAATTGATATTCTTCTTTGAAGCGTTCATATTTTATTAAAATTGATAAACCGATGTAAAATCTACACTAGAAAATAGGATACAATGCCAAACACCAAAAATATTGGTTGTTTTTTTCGAATTTTACAAAACCAAGAAAATAAACAAAAACAGGTTTTTCTAAAAAATATGAAAATGCAGTTATGTTATTCTGCCTTTCAGCCACAGAATTTAAATATAAAAAATTAAAAAAAGGGAATAAAATTTTAGAGTAGTAATTAAAAAAATCATAAAATATATGTTTAAAAAAAGAAAACAATTACGAAATTAATTAAAAAAATTTAATTAAAGAGAATAATTAAAAAATTGCAGAAATAATCGAAAAATGATAAAAATAATTGAAATTTTAGAAAATAATAATAATAATTAATAATTGAAGAAAATAATTGAAAAATGATAAAATTAGTTCAAAATTGAAAAAATAAGTGAAATGTGCTGAAAATAATTAAAGATTGAGAAAAAAAATTGGAATATGATAAAAATAATTTAAATATGACTAATTGAAAACAGCAAATAAACTGTGAGGTTAATAATTGAAAAAATCCTAGAATATATATTTAAAAAGAGAAAATAATTACAAAAATACTTAAAAATTTTAATTAAAGAAAATAATTAAAAACTCGCAGAAATAATCAAAAATTGATTAAAATAATTGAAATTTTAGAAATATATCTACTTATAAATCTTAAAAAACAATAAATTTTAGAAAATGATAATAATATTAACAATCCAGGAAAATAATGCAATATGGAAAATAAAATTTGAGTGTAATAATAAAGAAATAAATAATAAATGGAAATAATTTAAATTTTAGAAAAATACAAATCTTAGAAAATATAAATTTTTTGAAAATGATAATAATAATTAACAACTCAGGAAAATAATTCAAAATTTAAAAAAATAATTGAAATATGCTGAAAATATCTTAAGATTGACAAAAAAATTTGAAATATGATTAAAATAATTTAAATATTTCAAAATTGATAACATTTTGATAGAATGAATGAATTTTGAAAGTTTTGCCAAAATACTAAAAATAATTAGAAACTGTAGAAAATAATAGATAAATTGCAAAATTTATTTTTAATCAAAAGAATTTAATTGAAAAATCGTTGAAAATATGGACAAATGATGACGAGAATCTAAATTTGTGTAAATATGTAACTGCAAATTTAGGAAATTAATCGAAAAATAATGAAAATATTAAAAGATGGAGAAAATCATTGCAAAATAATAAAATGAAATGAAAATTGAACAAAATAATTATTTGAAATATTTGAAAGTTCAGGAAATTAATTCAGAAATTATGAAAATGATTAAAAATTGAAGGTAATAATTGCAAAGTGACAAAAATAATGGTAAATTAAAAAAATTAATTTCAATTTCAGATGAATAATATAAAATTTAGGAATAAATAATTAAATTGATTTAATGTTAAGCGAAAAATATTTAAAATTGAAAAAGTGTATGAAGAAACTAATCAAAATTATTAAAATGTGAGAAAGGTAAATATAAAATTTTGGGAAACAATTTAAAGATAATTAAATGAATTAATAATTGCAGAAAATAATTAATAAATGATAAAAATAGTTCAAAATTCAAATTTAGTATATATTTGAATTGTGGATTAATTGAAAATTTAATCAATGCAACTTCATATTAACTGAAATTTGAAGAAATTAAAATTGCTATTATTTTAAAATTTGAGAACATTTTAAAGAGGTGAAATATGATTTAAAATTTTAAAAGAAAAAACATCTATTTAATTAAACATTGTTCTAAAATAGGTTTTTAGATTTTCGATTGCTTGAATTAATTGTTTGAATTTTTGGTTTATTTTTTATCATTTCTGTTTAGTTTGTTACTTTTTGTTTTTATTTTAGCTCTTTTTTCTGTTGACTTAAAATATTTCAACTTTACTACTTTTAAAGTATTTGATTTTTAATTAAGTATACTTTGTGTCTCTTCCAATTTTATTTATAATAAAACCAATGTTATTGAATTTTAAAGATTTTATATGTGGCCTAAATTAATTTATCAGATTTATTATAAAATCAGGGTATGACTTTCCAATTTTTAATTGTATTTAGTACCTTTAATTTTTAAACTAGTTTTTATGTTACTTACTAATTATCAGTTGTTTAATTTTAGGAATCACTTTTATTAATAATTTAATTATTATGCGTCCATTTTCGTACAATCTGAGTATAAAAAAATAAATTCATTAAAAAATTTTCATGAATTTGAACTCTAAATTTCTAAAAATTACATTTTAAGAATTGAACATTTTTTATTTCAATTTTTATTTTTCAATAATGCTTGTTTTTAATGTACCTATACAAACAAATAAAAAATGTTGAATAATTTGATAAGCCCTACAACCGTTTGATACCAATATTACTTTAAACTTCAATTAAATTATATGCTTCGTTATACCACTCCCAGGGGATTAATTTCACTATTCTTTAAAAATATTCTCCATTTTTCTCATATTTTTTTATCAGTTTTCCTTTCATTAGACGCAACTTGTAAGAGCACACTGAGTAAAAGAATTGTTGAATGCGGAAAACGAAAATCCTTGTTAGAGTGAAAGAAACTGACAGAGTTTATTTCAAGAAATAAATATCTCAATTTTTTAACGTCTAGCTTAGTAGCAAGTTTTCATCCATATACAAAAGACGCTTCTCATTCTTCGCATTGCACTTTATTCCAGTTGTTCATTAGTGTTTCCGGAATTAAAGTTGCAGTTTCGTAAATTGAAAATAAGGAATAAATTTCTCTTCTCATCTTCTTATCTTGCTTTCTTTCGCTCCAATTTTTATTAATTTAATCTTTTCATTAATTCTGTTAGGAACAAGGTTTTCAATTATAATTTTGAAAAATATTTAGTTTTTTCTTTATTTAGTTTAAATCTACTGAAAGCAGTATATTCGAAACTTTTTTTACGACATAAGACTAAACATATTTCTTAGAATTGAATAATCAATGAGATCTTGAAAAAAAAAAAAAACCTAAAAATATCTAATATTATATCTCATCAAAATGTAATTATTAATCTCAGTATTACAAAAGGTCGGACGTTCTTTCATCCGATAAAAATGACATTTGTATTATGTCAGTCATTATTAACACTGTCTCTTAATATGGTGGTATCTTTATATGCAGATGCTTCATTTACACACTCAAGTTTGTTGATCTATTGGTTCGGAATAATTTCAATTTGACGCCTAGAATTTCAGAACCCAACGAACCGTACCACATCTAAGTTCTGAAACTCTCAATTAGGCTCTTGAATGACTTTCTCAGATAGGGGTCCTATATTCCCTAATAAAATGTTCCATCTACTTGAATTAAAAAATTACCCACTTTTTGGTCCTTTCATTTTATTTAGGCTAAATATGTCAAATGCTCACATTAGAAAAGTTGTAGATTTAAAATACTCGGTAACTTTTATCTTAATTGAAAATCATGATCTTCTTTTGTGACTTTTTTTTGATGAATAAAATTGGAAAAAATACAAAATGGGCCATTTTATTTAAAACCGACCGTTTTTGTTTTTAAAAATACTATGAAGAAATAAAGCTATGAGTGTTTTTTGTAGTAAATTTAATGATCTCTTATTTGGTATAATTAATTTTTAAAATTGGATTAGGTTTCATGAAGAAAAATGAAAATAAAAACTTGAAGTTTATTTTTCGTTGATACGGAACAGATTTAAAATATTTGAAAATAAAAAATAATAATTCGTTGAATATCTTGATAAGATTTCCATAGCGAGTAAATAATATTTTTAAAAAAATGCCAAGAATTGTGCGGATTTAGAAATGTTTTTTTTTTTTCCTCGTCAGATGTATTTTCTGAGTTTAGTTTACAGTGGAAATAAAAACGAGTCTCTTTTAATGGCAGTCTACCGTGACATTAAAGGCACCAATTAAAAGTTAACTAGCCTGCGTGTATCAATTGAGAAATGACGCGTGCGACATAATATTAACGCACATGTTTCATGTGAGGCATAATCGAAGACGTAGTTAAAAATATGTGACTGGAAAAAGTCTACCAAGTTTTTTGACTTAACAAGATTATACATTTCCCCGAGGAAAGTATTTTCCTCTACTTGAACAAATTTTATGAACTATTTTTTCGTAATTTGGGGCTCGCAAAGTGCTTGTTAAATTTTTCAGGTCCCTGAGTTTTGCGCTAATTATCAGTATAAGCCCAAGGTGGTAATCCTACTTAAAGCAAGTACTTAAATGAATCATTCAGAGCAAAGACTTTTAACGATGACTGGATGGAATTTTTCTTTTTTATTATTCTGACAGTGGGAGGAATTTTCTTTACCACATTCTTTAGCTGTTTAAAGTCCACAGAATCTGTATTCATTTTGTGTTATAATATATAACTTTCTTCTTATAAAGTTGACAGTTGAGATTAATAAAATACTCATTGTTCTTTTAATGGATTTTTTTTTGTTATACTTTTACGAAGCAGTGCATTTTAATTAAAGTAATTGTCAATTCTCGTGAATTCTGACTGAATGAAGTATTTATTTAGATTTTATGATAGAATGCATAACGAATAATTACGCATATTTCAACAATGTAACTGCCATTGCAACATTAATGTTTTTTTCTGAAATTTATTGCCACTGTGTGTAATAAAATTCAACTTTAATTAGAAATATTGTGTTTTATAATAATAGGGAAAAAGAGACGAGAGTATTTTTAGATCAATAGTGCGGTTTCAAAATGTGTGTTCTTTTTATTGAAAGTCATTGTTGAAAAGCATTGTTTTTGAAAATTTTCTAGTAAGTTTAGGTTTGAATATTTATGATTGTTGGGAGTGCGAAATTTTCTTCTAGCATAATGTAGGACTGAAGATTATTAGATAAAGGAAAAAATTATTGTTTAGACAAGATTTAAATGATTAGGTATTTTTGAGCAAAAAGTTTTTTTTTATTTCTTCTACCATCTTTACCTTTATTTAACGACAAATTTAGGTAAGATTTTTTAAACGTTCTAAAGAAAATAAAAACTTGAAGATTCGCAAACAAAAATAATACAAAGTAGGAAAATTATAATTAAAACAGACACAATCATAGGATAGTAAAAAACAATAGATACAAGGAAAATCGTAAACGGAAAGAATAAAAACTTGAAGAAACGCTTCGAGAAATTAATGTGTGCTAAAAAATTTATAAACAAATCGAAACAAATTATAAGAATCACAAACAAATTAGATAAAAAGTAGGACATTTTCAAAGAAAAAGAAACTTGAAGAATCAAAAACAAACATTTAAAAACAAGGAACATTATCAATAAACACGATACTAAATTAGAAGAATCGCAAACAAAAACACAAACAAATTGAAAGGAAACAGGTAAAATAATATCTAAAGAGATTATATTCTAGGAAAATCAAATAAACAAAATACAAACTTGGAGAGTCACAAATTTATGCGTATATATTTAAAAAATTACAAACAATTAATAGGGAAATACTAAATAATAAAATCATTTTAAAACAACTATACGAACTGGAAGAATCACAAAAAAAATACCAAATAAGAAAATTATAAACAAACATGGCACAAGCTGGAAGAATTACAAACACAAAAGATACAAAATATGAAAATCTCAAACAGAACAGAAAGTAGATACTAGGAGAATCAGAAAAAAACAATTACAAAAAAAAAAGGATACAAACTGATGGTTAAATAAAAAAAACAAATTTGGGATATCTTAAACAAACCAGATACCTCGCGAGATACACCAACTAAGAAAATCATAAACAAAAGCGAATCACAAACAAATTAGATTCAACTAAGAGAATCAGAAACAAAAAAGATAAAAAGTAGGAGCATCATAAATGAACATTTACAAACTAGGAACATAAGCAATTAACACGATACAAAATTATCAGAATCTTAAACAAAAACGCAAACAAATCGAAAGGAAACTGTTGAAATAATATGCAAAAAAAATTACATTTTAAGAAAATCAAATAAACAAAATACAAACTTGGAGAATCACAAATTCAAAGGCGCACATTTAAAAAATCAAGAGAATCAAAAAAAAAAAAAAAAAAAATCAGAAAAGATTAAAAAAAAAAATATTAAGTTTTTAGCATGAAAAGAACTTTGCTGCTCAAAAAATTCGAGGGTAGTTGAAATCCTGGGCAAATTCTGCGATTATTAACATCCTGATCTACAATGTTCATAATATTTAAATATGTTTTTCCCAAATTGAAAAATTTTACACTAAACCGACTTCCAGAATTCACAAAGAAATAGCACCAAAAAGGGGCCCATTAAAATCTCAAAATCTATTTATTCTTACTCTCTAAATCTAAAATGGTTAAAAACTACTATTTCAACATTGAAAACTCGTTTACCATTTCAAATAGTAATTTTTTACTAGAACTTTAGTTAAAAACTACAATTTTAATTAGTCAAAGTAATTTTAGGTTATATTGGACTATCAAAAGAATTAGTAGATTTCTATTTACATTAGTTATTTTTTACTATTTAATTAGTTAAATTTAACTGCTAAATTAGTAGTTTTTTACTATTAATTAGTTATTTTTTACTAATTGAAAAAGAGAAAACTCGTTCACGATTTTAATCCCTAAATGGTAGTTTTTTTAACTAATTCAGATTTAGAGAGTACTCTCTAAATTTGAATTAGTTAAAAATAACTATTTATTAGTAAAATATTAGTAATTTTGACATAACCTAAAAATGAATTTGACTAATAATTAGTTATTTTTTACTAATTGGTTAGTAGAAATATAACTATTTGAATTAGTGACTGAGTTTTTTCTTTCAAATTAGTTGTTTTTAACTAATTCAGATTTAGAGAGATATGTTCCCAACACTGCAAAAACATGATGTCTTACATTGGCCAAAAATGTCTTAATTTAAGACATTTTTGAACAATTTAAGACACCTGTTTTTGCAGTGAATCTACAGTTTTTTTTTATTTTTAAATCTTATTCTTCTAGAGCGATTTGAAGGCTTCTTAACCGATTTTCAAAATTCACAATGAATTAGGGCCCCAAAAAAGGGACCCATAAAAATCTTAAAATCTATTTAATCGTATGCTCGCGATCTACATATTTTTTATCTTGACATATTATTTTTCTACAGTGATATATGAAGGTTTTTTAACCTACTTTATACAATAAAAATTATAAATTGTTTAAACAATTTTAAAGTATCACGTAAACTTAAATGATAAAACTTACTTCAGTTAAGGATAAAAATTCCATTACATAAATGAAATAAAAGTAATCATAAGTAATTAAAAAAATATATTTCATTCTTTTGCATTTTTGGAGGTTTTTCAGGTCTTATAAAAAATAGTAAACAAAAACAATTTTATAAATAATAAATTGTGCGTCCTTCTTTAAACATTTCTGAAGAAAAATAGAGGTACCAGGTCAAAAAATATTGACTTTTAACAATTTTACAGTAAATTTACGAAAAAATGTTATTTCCCCATATAAAATGCATGTAAAAAAAACAAAAAGGCTTAAAAGTATTGTCCACGGAAAATTTTTTAAGTGAATTTTCAAAACCAAAAAAATTATTTTTTTAAATTTAGGATTGTAGCCAAGACTCACTATATCCCCATTTAATTTTATTATTTTTCTGTGTAATTTTTTACACATATTGTCTTCAAGTATTTTTAAAATTATGTTGAAGTTTTAATTAAGAAATTGCGTATAATAAAATTTTAATTGTATGTGGTTAAAAGTTTTGAAATAAAAATAACTAAATAAAATAACAATACGAAGAACGTTAAAGAAGAAGTTTTTAGCTAGATAATTCTGAAATTACGAAAACAAATAAATGTGAATAAATTTGGTCTTTAGGTCTTCATCGATCTTTTTGATTCTCCATTTCTTAATTAAAATTTTTTAAACATACTCAAAAACAATATGTTCTAAAAAATTACACAGAAAAATAATAAAAAGAAATAGGGATATAATGCGTCTAATAAAAAGTAAAAGGTTTTATAGAGTAGAACCGTCAAGCACTTTGTTTACTTTTTTCGCTCTTAGAAAATACACAAAACGCAATGACAACAAACAAGTAGACAATGGAAAATAAACTACTGAAAATTTGTGATCTATAAATTTTTTTATTTTAAAAATATATTTTAAAATGTCCATTTTTATGTAATAGTTTTATTATATTATTAATTATCTAAATTTTATTCATAAAATTAAATAACTTAAAAGTAATGTAATTTTTACTTTAAAATTTGTACTGAAACTATATATCAATCATATTTATATTAAAATACAAATTTTATAAAATGTTTTTATGAGAGTAACAATTTGTTAAAATTTAAATAAATAGCTTACCTGTAAAAACAATAATTCTAAAACGCCGATTGTTCACTGTCGTTGGCCAATTATTGTTCAGTTTTTTTGAAACTTGCTAAAAAACTTCTTGAATCATAAACACGAAACATCTTTGTTTCAAGTTTTCTCAGTCTCAAACGGAACGTAAAATTTACAGTATGTGAAATTAAGAAATGCGTATTTTCTAATTTATCAATTTGTTATTAATTATTATTAAACGATTTTTTTTTTTTCGCTTTAACCATAGTCATCCGCATTATATACTGAGGTAATGTACCAAGTTTCAATATATTTCAACAATATTAGCCAAGTTATGACGAAGTAGTAATTATTAAAATACTAGCAAAATAAAACGCGCGCCAGCGCGCGATTAGTTTTTCATACCTTTTAGAAATTATAAAATACAATAAAAAATATAACAAATCGGTAACTAATATTTATCTAATACGAAGAAATAAATATTTTAAATATAATATTTAAAAATCAATTAATATAAATAAAATAAATATTTATTTAGGTCAAAATTTATAATATTTTAGAATTAAAAAGAATTGCAAAAAATAATTGTAATTAAACAAAATAATCGCAAATTTTGCAAATTAATTGAAAAAAAATGAAAACAATTAAAAATTGGGGAAAGTAATTTAAACAATCATAAAAATGTTTTAAACATAAAGAAAATAATTTAAATTTGAGAAAAATACTTGAGAATCTTAAAAGTAAATTAAAACAAAATTGAATAATGAAAAATTAGAGAAAATAATTGAAAATTGAAAAAACATGGTTAAAAATTGAGATAAATAAATTAAAACTAAAAGAAATAATTAAAATTTAGGAAAATAATTAAACAAATTACATAAAATATTTTAAATAAAGGAAAGTTAAGCAAATTTGAGAAAAATACTTAAAACTTTCAGAAGTTCATTGAAATAAAAGAAAATAATTAAAAATTAGAGAAAATAAATGAAAAGTGATAAACATAATTTAAAATTGAACAGAACAAATTTTAATTAAAGAGAAATAAGTAAAAACTTTTTGGCAATTATGAAAAAGAACGAGAAAAAGAACGAAAGTAATTGAAAATTGAAGAAAATAATAAAAATATTGAAATAATTGAAAAGTCAGATAAATAGTTAAAAATATTTTTAATTATGAAACAAATGTAAAGAATTGAAATTTGAAGGAAATAAATTTTGGAAAATAATAGAAAAATGTTTTTAAATTTTATAACTTGCCGAAAATAATTAAAATATGATTCATTTAAATTATTTAAATAAATAAAAAAAATAATTGAAATTTGAAAAAAAATACATGAAGATCTTAGTATTCAATGAAAAAAAAAATAAAATAAAATAACTAAAAATTGGAGAAAAGAATTGAAGGACTAAGCTAAAAGTAATTGGAATTTACGATATTTAATAAACAACTTTTGAAATTATGAAAAGAAAGAAAAATAATTAAAACTTAAAGAAAACAATTGAAATTTTAGAAAAATTCTTTAAAATCTTAGAAAATGAGAATAACTAAAAATTGGAGAAAAGACTGGAAGAATGCTAAAAATAATTGAAATTTACGATAATTAATACAATTTTTTGGAAATTATGAAAACAAAGAAAAATAATTAAAAATTAAAGAAAACAATTAAAATTTTAAAAAAATTCTTAAAAATCTTAGAAAATAATTTTAGAAAATGAGAATAACTAAAAATTGGAAAAAATACTGGAAGAATGCTAAAAATAATTGAAATTTACGATAATTAGTAAATTATTTTAGAAATTATGAAAACAAAGAAAAATAATTAAAAATTGAAGAAAATAATAAAAATTTAAGAAAAATACTTAACAAATTTTAGAAATATATTTTATAAAATGAGGAAAACTAAAAATTGGAGAAAAGTCTGGAAGAAAGCTAAAAATAATTGAAATTTATGATAATTAATAAAAAAATTCGAAATTCTGATAACAAATGAAAATAATTAGAAATTGAAGAAAATGTTTGAATTTTCATAAAAATACTTAAAAATCTTAGAAAATAATTTTAGAAAATGAGTATAATAATTAAAAATCGAAAAAAATAATTGAAAAATGATAAAATTAATTAAAAATTGACAAAAATAATTGAAATATGCTGAAAATAATTTAAGATTGAGAAAGAAAATTGAATTATGATGAGAATAATTTAAATAATATAAAAACTTGAAAACATTCAATAATATTTGAGAGAAATAACTGAAAAATAGAATATATGTTTAAAAAAAATAATTATTGTGAAAATTACTTAAAAATTTTTAATTAAAGAGAATAATTAAAAAATCGCAGAAATAATCGAAAATTGATGAAAATAATTGCAATATCGGATAAATAATTGAAAATTTTAAAAGTAATGCCAAAATAATGAATATAATTATAAATTGATGAAAATAAAAAAAAATTGCAGAATTTATTTTTAAGCAAAAGACAATAATTAAAAAATTGTTATATAATGGAAAATTGATGACAATAATCTAAATTTGAGATAACTGAAAATTTAGGAAATTAATTGCATGTGTTTATGTATATTTTAAACTTCTTCAAAAACCATAATAAATTTTTAAAGCATTTTTCGAAACTGTTTTTTTACACAAATGACAATTAAAAACCAGTAAAACACGACACTAACGAAAAAGGTTACCTTATTCTTTCAATTCAAATTTCAAAATATTTCCTGATAAAGAGAGTCAAAAACAAAAAAATAACAGGTAGTAAGACTAACTTCACTTTAGTTTTTAAAACATGGACAGAAAAAGATGAATAAATATTAATACTAACTAACTTCACTTCAGACTTTAAAACGTGGACAGAAAAAATGAATAAATATAAAAAGTAACTAACTTCAGGAGTTTACGGAGATTATTATTATTTAATCAATAATTCATTTTTGTAAACAAACTATTTTACTCTTTATTTTTTTCTATTAAAAATATGCGCTGTAGAAAAAAATTTTATTTGAAAAAAGGTCTGTTTTTAACTTGGCTACAATCCTAAATTAAAAAAAATAAATTTTTTGGCTAAGGCAAAAAACCCTCTTGACCCTTAATTGAGCTAAATGTAAGCTAAGGCAGCTAATATTTTTTCTTCGTATATAAAATTCATAAAGAAAAAAAAACAATGCAAACTAGGAAAATATTAAACAAAATAAAAACGCAATTTAGAAGAATCAACACAAATTAGCAGAATCAGATACAAAAACAATATACAGGCTATTCTATTTAAAACCGTTCCACTAGCAAAAGACTATCGCGTGAAAAGGATTTTTTAAATCGGTTTAATATTATTAAAACTAAATTGAAAATAAAATGTAATAGGCGAATTTGAAAGAGAATTTCTCAAGCTTTAAAATGATACTAAACCTTTTTTAAAAACATTTTTATTTCATGTAAAATTTTAGGTTTAAAAATTTCAAACATTAATATCTCAAAACACTCCCTCTTGGAATTCGATGTAACTTATACTAAAATAATGTTTAAAATGTCTATTTTTTACTATGTAAAGACCATAATGGACTTTTAATGGAGTTTGTAGAAATAAATTTTAATAAAAAATCATTTTATTTCATTTGACATATGAGTATTAATAGAAAAAGAAAAACAAACGAATTCTACCATGAGAATGGTTATACTACGCGACTTCAAATTAATGTCAGATTAAATAAATTGGTTTTTTAATGAATTTTTTTTTCTAAATCCCGTGAAACGTCCATTATGGTCTTTACACTGCAAAAACTGATGTCTTCTAAGTGTCTTATTTTAAGACATTTTGGTGTCTAAGACGCAATTAATGTCTTAAAATGAGGCATTTTCTGCGTCTTATATGGGCGATTCTTACGTAACTGCCCTACTTGGCGGCGTTGAAAAAATACACCTAAATTAAAAATATATTCTGAAGTGTATTAGTGAATTTTAAAGGTATATATGAGAGTAACTGAAAACCAAATATACATAAATATATATATTATAACTTCTATTATATTGCACTATAACTGCTGAAATTTCAGCTCCGTGGCTTGTCCCTTTTGCAAAATGTTAACTTTAATTTAATAATTTTCAGTGAAAATATTATTATTATAACTCAGCCTTTTTCGAGCATAAAGTGTCTATATTTATGAACAATTTAGGTTTATATTGAACTTCATAATACCTTTTTCATACTTAGAATTTGTAAAAATATTTTGTCCCTCAATTTTTCCAATTTTTAAACGCAATCTGTAGACTTATAATTAAGGTGACATGTGTTTAGTTATTACGCCTTCTAATAAGTTAAATCTCAATTTTGATCCATTAGCACTAAATCACATGTAAAAAAAAATTAAAAAAGAAAAATTTTTACTTAAAAAAAAAATTATTTTTGTCATAATCGCATGTGTACAAAAAAAGCGTTCAGTTCCATGTCATTACTATTATATTACTGTAACAACTATTTGATAGTATTGTTACCATTTTCTTGAAGTTCTCATGTGAAACAAGCGATCTGCAAAAGGAATAGATTTATTTTGCAATATTGTAGAAGTGAGGTTAGAATAAATGTCAAATTTCAGCTCCATGGTGGTTATCTGTGGTGGTTATTTTAAAATATTATTCTATAAAGTAGTTTAGCAATGCCGGATTACACTGCTCGATCTCGATTTCAAATTATCCAAAAAATAATACGAAATATTCATTATTAAATATTGTATTTGCTGTTCTTTTATAAAATTTTATATATGTTAACTAATATCTAAAATACTGTTAGAATATTAAATAATTTATGAATTTATTATTTATTTTCGTTTAGGAAAATATAAAGAAGAAATTTTTATTTTGTACAATATATTTGCAATAAAAGGATGCGGTTCAGCTCCACATGGCAGCCAATTTTCAAAAATTTGCTATTATTTTCGTATAAATATAGTTGTAGTAAAATCGTTTAAAATATACTTATATTACACCCTAATAAGAAAAATAAGTGCAGAGAAACATTGAATAAAAAAAAATTCTTTTTACCAAAACTTATCTTGAAATCGGGCAGTTACTCAAGAATCGACCATATACAAAAAAGACATCAAAATGTCTTAAAATAAGACACTTAGAAGTCAGTAGTTTTTGCAGTGTACATAGTAAAAAATAGAAATTTTAAACATTATTTCAGTATAAGTTACATCGAATTCCAAGAGGGGGTGTTTTGAGATATTAATGTTTAAAATTTTTAAACCTAAAATTTTACATGAAATAAAAATTTTTTTAAAAAAATGTTTAGTAGCATTTTAAAGCTTGGGAAATTCTCTTTCAAATTCGTCTATTACATTTTATTTTTAATTTAGTTTTAATCAAATTAAACCAATTTAAAAATTCCTTTTTACGCGATAGTCTTTTGCTAGTGAAACGGTTGGAAATAGTATAGCCCATACATAAATCATAAACAAAAACAAAACCAACTAAGAAAACCACAGATAACAAAAGTAACGAATAAACACAGACAAATGAAAGTGACCAAACTATAAGAATCACAGCAACTTTAAACGATTATTACATCTACTATTGACATTAATAAAGTTTTACGAGAAAATTGATAGTATTGGTTTCCTGAAAAGGTACAGGAAATATAAGATAAGAAAATATTGAACGGCTCGTGAAGTATTGTCGAAGGACAGAGAATGCCACCTCGAGTAAAATTGCATTGTGATAATATCTGTTCCATTTTGTAGAGAAAACCCGTTTCATGTTCTGCATAGTTATCATAAAATGTCCTTTTACGAATACCACCTCGTCTAACTTTACCTTGACAGTACAAGCAACTTATACTGCTCTAGTTTTCTACCGGGTGTTTCATAGCAGCGTTATCAAGGTAGTTGAAGGTATATATATATATATACATATATATATAGTAAAACGAGGAGTAAAGGACGAGGACAAGTGTGGTGAATTCAATGGCGTGGGTTGGGGGCGGGGGGGGGGGTCAAAGGGTTACATAAGAGTGGGAGAAACTCGGGCTAAAAGAGAAATAGAAGTAGAAAAGAGGTCTCAATACATTTGTAACGCTCGACCACTCGAACTCGTCTCACTCCGTTGGACGCAGACGTCTCGAGAAGAATAGTTCTCGGCTAATATTTGAGCCTCTTCAAACGGTTCCCAATCTCGTTTGCCAGCTGGCCCGGTGGCCTTCCATTTTGAATAATGGATCAGCTTCGCTTTGCAGGACAAAATAGAATTCGCGGCATTCCCCAATGCCCTTCAGGAGAAAAGTGCTTTTAGGTATGGCAATTTGTGCGGCGCATCATTGCCGATATCCATGACGATGCAAAGATGTAATTTCGTTTGCCCCCAGCCATCGTGAAAGCGAAAAGGAAACTGAGTGTGAAAGATAATGCAGCCTTAGTTTCTTACTTTCTTATTTGTATTCCTATCTACAGTCTCATATTTCCTTTTAGACATTTTTACCAGCACAGTTTCTCTCTCCATGCTCCTTTTTTTGCATTTCAATTTTTGGCTTCTCAAGTTCTTTCCTTTTTATACCTCTAACATCGCTTATTATTCACGATAATAAATAAATCTCGTTTTTTTTTTAGTTTTTGGTATATTGATCATGAAAATAATAATTTATTAATCCTAACATTATTGTGCTTTAAAATTGAGTTCTTTTAATGTTTTTAGCAATTATTTTGAAGGTATGTTTTACTTTATATGTTAGCTTTTTGTTTGTGTTTATTTAAATTAAAAATGATAAATTCTTTAATCTTTTTATATTAAAAATAACATAAGCCTTGAAATTTTAAAGCTTATGTTTGAAATCTATAGTTTAGTCAACTTTTTTATTTTTTAAGCTTTCAGAAATTAGAGGAAAAAAATATAAATTTAGGCAACTTTTAGTCGATAAAAATCATGACGGTTTTGTGACTAGTTTCGTTGAAATAATAAATATTTTTACATTTAAAGATGATAATAAATCTTACTTTATCGTAAAGACTTGGTTTTAATGAACACTCAGAAAAAAATTTCTTTTCGACAACCAAATTTTGTTTGAATCAACCAAAAACATGCATTGATATAGGTCGAGTCCATACCAAGTGATCACACCAATTTCAGTCATATTGAGTAATATTTACGAAATTGATATTTTGGGTTCCTTTAGGAGTAAAAAAAATAAATTTTAATTATTTTTAAAAAATTCAAAATATTTTCGAAAATATTCAAATTCAAAATTTTGAGTACTATTTTTTTTGTTTTATCATAACTTCTGTAATTTTGAAGCAATTGAGATCATTTTTTTTTAAATTACTCGTATTTAAATACTCTTTCAAGAAAAATTATAATAATTAAGAAATTGTTTATAATTAAATTTTTATTAAAAAAATTAAATTATTTATTTAAACAAAATCTAAAGTATATCATCGATCTTTTTCAAAAAATTCATAAACATAGCCTATAATGTGCTTAAAAATTTAAGCCAAAGAAAAAGATGGTATGTATTATAGTTTTTGAGAAAAAAATTATTAAGTTATGCTAGCGCGGCGCGGACCGGTGTCACCGCTACTCAACGCGTAGTTCCGTAGTAACCGAAATGTATGTATATTTTTACATAATGTAAATATAGTTAGTGTATTATATTTAAATTATAAGCTTCAGAAAGTCACACTGATCTTTTCATAGTACATGGACATCAAACTTTAGAATTAAAAAAATCGGAGAAAATAATTAAAGTAAAAAAAAGTAATTAAAAAATTGGTAATTTATAGAAAAATAATAAAAATAACTAAAAATTGGGAAAATTATTAAAATTTAAGAATAATAATTGAAAATTTGTTAAATCAATTGAAAAATAATTAATATAATTAAAAACTGGTAAAAATAAGTGAAAATAAGTGAATAATTAAAATAATTTAAAACTGAAGAAAGAAAAATAATGGACTGGTAAAATTATCAAAATTCGCGATGTTCAGGGGTGTTAATTTTTTTTCTTATGCAATTTTAGACCTAAAATTTGAAATTTGAAATTTTTTTTTACAAACATTGATTAAAAATAGTTATTTATAATAATCTTCAAATTTCATTCATTAATTCAATCTGTCAACACCTGCGAAGTTTGTCAGTACTTCGCAGTACTGACAAATTTTATGTTTCATACTTTATGTTTCAAATTTTTAATCATTTTTCTCCTTATAAAATTTTGTCATCTTTTAAATTTATTATAGTTTTCATTTCTTTCAACTATTTTCAAACTATTTTTATCATTCTTTAAGGGGAGAGATAGGTGAAATTTTAACTCAACAAAATTTTTGATGCTCATAGGTGTCATTTTTTTTCTTACATCAATTAAGATGTAGAATTATGGTATTACATAAAAATTAAAAAACAATATTTTTTTGGTCATTTTCGAAATTTTATATTTCAAAATCCATACGATGGATTGTAGAAAATCATTTAAAAATCCCACAAAAAAATTGTCGATGGAAAAAATGAAAATTGTGAAAGAGGTTTAATTTTTAAAATTTAAGTTTATTCTTAGAATAAATTTCTCAAACTCCGCAAATTATTTGTTTCTCTATTTTTGACATTACCCCATAATTTTAGGTCTAAAATTGCATAAGAAAAAAAATTAACACCCCTGAACATCGCGAATTTTGATAATTTTACCAGTCCATCATTTTTCTTTCTTCAGTTTTAAATTATTTTAATTATTCACTTATTTTCACTTATTTTTACCAGTTTTTAATTATATTAATTATTTTTTAATTGATTTAACAAATTTTCAATTATTATTCTTAAATTTTAATAATTTTCCCAATTTTTAGTTATTTTTATTATTTTTCTATAAATTACCAATTTTTTAATTACTTTTTTTTACTTTAATTATTTTCTCCGATTTTTTTAATTCTAAAGTTTGATGTCCATGTACTATGAAAAGATCAGTGTGACTTTCTGAAGCTTATAATTTAAATATAATACACTAACTATATTTACATTATGTAAAAATATACATACATTTCGGTTACTACGGAACTACGCGTTGAGTAGCGGTGACACCGGTCCGCGCCGCGCTAGCATAACTTAATAATTTTTTTCTCAAAAACTATAATACATACCATCTTTTTCTTTGGCTTAAATTTTTAAGCACATTATAGGCTATGTTTATGAATTTTTTGAAAAAGATCGATGATATACTTTAGATTTTGTTTAAATAAATAATTTAATTTTTTTAATAAAAATTTAATTATAAACAATTTCTTAATTATTATAATTTTTCTTGAAAGAGTATTTAAATACGAGTAATTTAAAAAAAAAATGATCTCAATTGCTTCAAAATTACAGAAGTTATGATAAAACAAAAAAAATAGTACTCAAAATTTTGAATTTGAATATTTTCGAAAATATTTTGAATTTTTTAAAAATAATTAAAATTTATTTTTTTTACTCCTAAAGGAACCCAAAATATCAATTTCGTAAATATTACTCAATATGACTGAAATTGGTGTGATCACTTGGTATGGACTCGACCTATACAGTTAAACAAATGTTTGGTTTATATAACCAAATAATTTGATTATACACATTTGTTTGAATTAACCAAATGGTTTATTACAGTTGACTAAATGTTTTGTTTAATCCAACCAAAAAGTTTGTTTCATACAAACAAATTAATTGTATTAAATTTATTTGGTTCGTTCAAATAAATATTTTGGTTTATATAATCAAATGTTATTTATTTTTCTTTAATGTTTGAATTTCCTAATTAAATATTTTATTTGTATATTATTAATTGATTTCCAATTTTATATTTATGATTTCAAAATTAATAATAATAATCATCACAATAAACTGTAAATCAACTAATAAATATGCAAATAAAATATTAAGAAATTCAGATGTTATAGAAAAATGCATAACAGTTAAGCATTTTTAGAAACAACATTTTCTTCTCTTCAAGGTTGTTTTCTTACGGAGCGTTTCTCCGTAGAAGAATCTTTTACTACCAAATTTATTAAAGAATAGAAAAGTCACAATAAGTCACTCAAATGTTGCAAGCACAATTAAACACACAATGTGTTAAACATAACCTGCAGGCAATCAAAATCTCTTTAATACACTAATAACCTAAAACACACTATAGCTCACTTAGTAGGAATTTAAGTTTCCACGTAATCCAATTTCTGAAATAAGAAAACAACACTCACTAAATTTATAAAACACAAGTTATGATAATAGAAAAGCACTTTATACGCAACGACGCGATTGACATGACGCTTGTTTAAACGCATCTCGAGTTTGACTATATATTATATCTATTTGAATCAACCAAACCTTAATTGAACGGATCAAAACATTTGGTTAAATAAACCAAACTTTTTTGTTGACTGAAATAAATGGTGCTTTATTAAACACTTATTTTAGTCCAAAGAAAGAGTTTGGTCGAACGAAACAAATACATTTAAATAATAATTTTGTTTCTGGAAACCAAGGCATTTGTTGAAAGGAACCAAATGCTTATTTAATCTGATAAAACTTTTTTGTTGTATTAAATAAAATAAGTTAACTAAACGGTTTGTTTAATTGAACTGAATTTTTTTTCTGAGTGAACATGTTCATGCTTATTAAGTCGAAGTCACACAAAATTGTCAACTGCGTAAAATTTTAATATCATCAAACTTTGATTTGTTTCAAAAACTCATTTACAGTTCAGATGGAAAATCTTGTATCATTATTACTACTATTAATAATCAATTAGTACCCATTAATGTATTTGTTTTGTTTGTTCAAGAAATGTTCACTTAAAATATTATTTTAACTTTGTTATGTATTGTAAAAAGAAAAAATCCAATAAATATGTAAGTATTCTACTTCGAATGCTTATCTTATTTTAATATTAATTATCAAGGTTATTAATTAATATATTAAAATGTACGTAAAACCTAATATTTGTTTATATAACTTTAGTATTTTGCAAATATGTTTAGTATTTACAGAAAAGAAATATTAAAAATGCGGCTTTTAAGTTCGTGATATTGTTATTTATGTATAGAAGTACTAACTATTAATATTCAGAGACTAATCAATTTTTTTAGTTTACATAGATTACACTTTAAATTCCATAATCTGCAAAATATAATATTACAATATCATTTTCAATACTATTTAAACTTGCCTATTGGTTTTCTAATCATATATCAAGGTTGCATAAAGTTTAATATAATACTTAATCGTTCAATTATTTTTAGAATTTTGTTAGAATCTATACTTTTAAAAGCCAAAATCTAATCTAATTTTAGTTAATTTTATTAATGAGAAAAGAAGGCTTCGGAGATGAATCTTAATTTTTACTCGCACTGATAATACAAGTTTAATTAATAATTTAAAAAATTTCAATCTTATATGGAACAAATATAAGTGAAAAAGAAACGCTAGATTCTGACCTTTAATTTCTTATATAATAATACTAAATTAAGCTTTTTTTAAATAACGTTAAAATAGAATCGTAAAATGCTTAGTAGTTTTAACCAAAACCAAAAGACAAAACACAGATATTTTTTTTTAAATAAAAAAAGAATTTTTACATGTAAAGATACATAAATCTACACAGGTTAATAATACTTGTTTTTAAAAAATTGCAAACTCAAAAGAATATCAATAAAAAACTATTGTAAATGTTGAAACTCGTATTAGAGACACAATTAAAAAAATATTAAAATGTATTACTAAAAAAAAGGAATTTTTAAATTTAGAAAATTAGAGGATTATTTTACAAATTGAAGAAAAAAAAAGAATGAATAAAATTTTGGAAAATTTTAAAAAAATTTGCGATTATTTACATTATAATTACGGAAACCTTTCTCAAAATCTTAGAAACATAATTATAAAAGTTATTACAAAAGGCTCCAAGTGTTGATCCAATAACTCTTTCCCTTCTTATTAACTATGTGATACTTATCTTTATCCAAGCTCCAATTATCTTTTGTTTACTGTGAAAACAAACTACCTAATTGATTTGACGTAAGTCGTTCTAATTTCAGTTATATTGTTGAAAATAATTGTACAAACCGTTGCTAAATGACTCGAGGAAAAAGCTAAAAAAAGTTCTAACCATGCGCAAGAGACGTAAAAAATGGCTTTACTAGTGAAATTCGTGAAAATACAATTTGTAAAAAATTTGTGAGAGCAATTGATTGTCAATGTGATAATCTTAATGTCAAGACGTCTGTGGCATGTAAAACGTGTTTTAAAGACAAATTTGATGAGCAAAGTTGAGAAATATGAAGTAATCGTTCTCTATTCGACATCCTGTGCTAGACTGGACGTGACTTGACATCATTAACAATCATGTAGAGGGGGGTACAGTAGTCTGGAGGTCGTAGAACATTGCTCTTTCTTTATTATTCTCATTCAATGTGTTGAGAACATTTTCGAATTGAGAGTCTGACCAAACCCGTCCATTTCTACTGCGCTTCAACCTTTTTCCCTATATTCCAACTTTTTCCCCTTTTGTCAGCTTGTTGAAATATTTACTCAAATATTGTAGTACTTGAAATTTCGAGAAATGAACAATGGGGAATATAATTTAAAAATCATTTTTAAAGGTTTAAAAGCCTCTTGACATAATCTCAAACTAAAAAGGTTCGTGAAATTGAGAGAATTTGTTTTTTACATTTTTTTTTTTTTTTTTATAAACTTGAAGTTCTGAATGCTCGAATGAACGAAATTATTATTTTAACATAGGTTGAAAAATGTCTAGAAAATTACACAATTGAAAAAAATAAATTAAACAAGAAATATTAAATTCAAACAGAATAATTTAACAATGAAGAAAATTATAGGAATAATTGTTGAAAATAATTATAAATTGAACAACTGGATTAAAAGTAAAAAAAAAAACTGGAATTGAAGAAAATAATTTAAAATTAAAGAAAACAATTAAAAATTTAACAAAATAATTAAAAATTGAATAATGTAATTAAAATGTAATAAATATAATAAAAGATTAAAAAAAGGCGAGAATTATTGAATGTGGAAGAGTATTATTGCAAGCTAAAAAATAGAATTAAAATTTTAAAAAAAATTGAGAATTGCAGAAAATATTTGAAGAATTGAATTTAAAATTAAAGAAACTTATTAATAATCGAAAAAAAATTAACCAAATACGAGAATAGAAAAATATTAATAAAAATAATAAAAAATGGAAGAAAAAAATTTTAAATTTTAGAAAAATAATTGTATAAACATTTTAAAATGACGAAAATAATTGACAATTAAAAAAAGAATAATTAATGATTAATAAGTTTTTAAGAGAATAAATGAAAATTGAAAAACTTGTAGGAAATAATTGAAAGAAATAATTGAAAAATAACAAGAACAATTGCAAAATGGAAGAAAATATCTGAAAAATAACGAAAATAATTGACAATTGAAAACAAAATTCTAAAAATGTCTAGATTAATACACAATTAAAAAAAAAATTTAAATAGAACAATAAAATTTAAATTTCAAGAGAATAATCGCAGAAAGGAAAATTAAAAAAAATATGGGAATAATTGTTGAAAATAATTGTTAATTGAAAGTAGAGAAAAACTGAAATTAAAGAAAATAATTGAAAATTAAAGAAAACAATTAAAAATTTAACAAAATAATTAAAAATTAAAGAATGTAATTGAAATTTAAAAAATATAATAAAAGATTGATAAAATTAACTGGAAAAAGGTAAGAATTACTGAATATGTAGGAGAATTATTGCAAACTAAAAAATGGAATTAAAATTTAAAAAACAAATTGAAAATTGCAGAAAATATTTGAATAATTGAATTTAAAATTAAAGAAACTTATTAATAATCGAAAAAAAAACCAATTACAAGAATTTAAAAATATTAATGAAAGTAATTAAAAAATTTTAATTACTAACGGGCTTTTTTTTAACGGGATGTTTTTTTAAGCCCGTTTATGTATGTATGTATTAAAAAATGTAGAAAAAAATTTGAAATTTTAGAAAAAATAATTGAAGAAACATTTTAAAATGACGAAAATAATTGACAATTGAAAAAAAATCGCAAACTGGCAAGAATAATCGACAGGGGAGGAAAAAAAACAAAAAATAGTTAGAGAATAGTTCTAAAATTTAAATAGAATAAATGAAAATTGGAAAACTTGTAGGAAATAATTGAAAGAAGTAATTGAAAAAAAAACAAGAGTTTCTGAAAAATGACGAGTATAATTTACAATTGAAAACGAAATTCGAAAAATGGCTAGAATAATAAACAATTTGAAAAAATAATCTAAAAAATTAAACAATAAACATTAAATTTAAACTAAATAATTGAAAAATTAGAAAAATTATAGGAATAATTGTAAATTGAACAACTGAATTTAAAAAGAAAAAAAATAATTTAAAAAGTAATTTAAAAAAGCATATAATTATTAGAAACAGAAAACATAATTGAAAAGTAAAGAATTAAATTATAAATTTAAAAAATAATTAAGAATTTAAAAAATATTTATAGAATTGAATAATTAAATTGATAATTTAAAACAATTTTTATGGTTGTTAAACAAATTTTAAAAATCAGATAATTATTAAATGTTGAGGAATTTATTGAAGATTGAAGAATAGAATTAAAATTTGTAGAATATAATTGAACAACTGTATGTAAAATTAAAGAAATTTATTGATGATGAGAAAAATAATTTATGTAAGTCGATAATTTTTTTATTATTAAAGAATATAATTGAAAATGGAATTGAAATTTGAAGAGAATAATGAGGAATTGAAGAAAATAGTTGTGGAAAATTGAAGAAAGAAGAAAATTAAAGAAAATTGTTTTTACTATATTTTAAAACAATTTTTATGATGGAAAAAATTAATTGAAAAAGCCGAGAATTTTTTAATATTGAAGAGTTAGTTGAAAATCTTACAAATAATTGAAAATTGAAGAATGTGATTGAAATTAGAAAAATATAATTAAAAATTAACATATATATTGATAAAACTCGAGATTTATTGAATGTAAAAGAAAAAGTTAAAAACTAAAAAATGGAAATACTAAATTTGAAAAAAAATTGAGAATTGAAGGAAATATTTGAACAATAATTATATTATAATTAAATAAACCTAATGATAATAAAAAAATAGAAAACAGGCGATTCTTTGAAATTAAAGAAAATAATGGAAAATTAAAAAATGGAATGGAAATTTGAAGACAGTAATTGAGAATTGAAGAAAATAGTTGTAGAATTGAACAATTAAATTGAAATTTTGAAACAATTTTTATTGAGGGAAAAAATAATTGAAATCATTCGAGAATTATTAAATATTGTGGAATTAATTGATAAAATCGATGAAAATAATTGAAAAAAGGAAATGATTAGAAATTAAGGAAAATAATTAAAATTGTAGAAATAATATGAAAATTAAAGAATGAAATTGAAGCTGTATGATAATAATTGATGGAAAAATTACAAAATGACGAAAATAATGAAATGGAAAATAATCGTCAATTGATAAAATATTCGATAAATGGCGACATTAGTGGGCATCAAAATTAAATAATTTTAAAGATTAAAGAATAACTATAAAATTGAGTGATAATAATATATGTTTAATTGAAAATCGTAGATAGTTAGAAAAAAAATTTTAGGTAAGAAATCAAAATTGAAGAAATCAACTGGAAATTTTAGAAATGTATTGAAATATCCAGAAAATAATTCATAATTGAAAAGAGGCGAGAATTATTGAGTATTGAATAAAATAATTAAAATTTAAAAATTAAGGAATATAATTGAGTGTTGAAGAAAATAATTAAAAATTAAAGAAATAAATTGAATATTAAAGAATTTAAATGAAATTTTAAGAAAATAGTTGATAATTGAAAGAAAGATTACAAAATTATAAAAATAATCCCGTGTAGAAAAGTTCCCAGTATTTCCCAGTTTGTAAGTGGGCGCCAGTTGGGGCCAACCTGGGCTTCCCAGTTTTTTTAAATAAGTAAATTGTTACTAAATAATAGTTTCAATACTAAACTTATCGTCAACCTGGCTTTATTTATTGCAAATTCCCTTCATTTCAATTTAAAAATTCATGAAATTCGGTCAAAGCGCTCAAAGTTTCCCATGCAAAATGCATGGAAAAAAAAACTTTTTCATGGAATTGATATAAAATCCATAAAAATTAACATTTTTCGATCGGATAAAGCTGTTTCTCCTCAGAAAAGTTTAAAGAATAAGATCCAATAATTTATTTAACAAATTTTTTATTATTTACTATTTTTTAAAGGTCCATAAAAAATCTTCATAAACGAAAAAAACGTGTAAGATCGTTAAAAAATATTCATTACGACATTTTACACCATTTTTCATCAAACTTTCCTTTAATTACATACAAATTAGTTACTAACAATTGTTGCATGTATTTTTTAATTTGTTTAAACAAATTAATATTGTTTATTTGAAACTTTTCATCTAATAGAGTTAGAGACTTGTAACTTTTTTTTAATATTGCAACTATTTAAGTTGAGTAAATCCTAATATAAGAAAGAAAATTAAATATAAAATTATAAAAATTGTTTAAACAAATTAATATTGTTTATTTGCAACTTTTCATCTACACGGTAAAAAAAGTTCTTATGAGTTATAAAAAGTATTCACTGTAATAGGTAAACTTTTAGCTAGAATGGAGCCATGGATAATCCAAATTCGCTACAATAGTGAAAATGACATTTCTTAAGATATTTAACTATATTATAGATGCATAATGAATAGGGTATAAATTCGATATGTCTGAAATAGTGATATTAACATCTGAACTTCTTAAATAAATTACGTGATCTGGTATAAATATTTTAATACTTTTATATAACTTGAAAAAATATATATTAATATATTATTTTCGTCAGAGATGTACTTATTATACCGTCCGACAAATTGTAACTTTTTTTTGCACTTATGATAACGAATCAAGGTTTTTCGGAAAGTAGAGAAAGATTCTTGCCACTGTGCTAGATCAATTCATTTACGGTTTTTAGGAGCAACAACAATCCTCAAATCGAAAGTTATAAAGAATATTTTTAAAAATCAAGAAAAATGATCGATTTAAAAGAGGTTATGTATTTCTCCAAATTCCATTTAATTCAATTAGATTTTACAAATGCATCACACATTTTTCCTCTGATAATGTACCAACAATAAACTAAGTAAGAATATTATAAATTGAATCTTAATAGACTTGTATAAATAAAAAGAAATTTAGCAATTAATATACTGCTCCCACACGCGACTGTCTGCTAAAGACTAAACCGTCTAAACCACTTGACAATATTAACAAAACATTGGATGGACAAAGATTATTGTAACCAACAATAGTGGAAATAAATTAATCTTGAAATATCAGGATTAAATGTTTTTATATTAGAAAATTTGATATATCGACTCATAGCTTTTTATCTTGTTTGTGAAGTAAGCTAAAAGTGAATACGCACTGATATTCAATATCACTGTTTTAGGTATTTGATGTATATATACCGAAAAATAGTATGACTATTTCATGAATGAGTATTGCCTTTTTATAAATTGTTCATTTGTACTTTAAAGATAATAAACCTGTATTTACCATAAACAATATTCAATTTAGTTAAGGAAGCAAAAATACAAATAAGCATATGTCAAATTAAACATTGGTTTAAACTGAATAAACGATTTGAGCAATCTAGCGAGTTGAATTTCTTAATTTAATTATATTAATAATTTTTTGTATCCACGTTCATACATTTTTTACCGTGATAATAGAGCTAGAAAGTTGTAAATTTTTCTTAAATTTGCAACTATTCAAGCCTACAAAAAATTAATATTAATAATAAACAAAAATCCACAATTACAAAAATTATTTAAACAAATTAATATTGTTTATTTGCAATTTTTTATCTAATTGAGTTACAGAGTTGTAACTTTTTATTAATTTTGCAATTGTTTAATCCTAATGAAGCCCAGTATTAATCGTAAAGTAAAATCAGCAATTATAAAAATTGTTTAAACAAATTAGTATTGTTAATATTAATATTGTAATACAGTTCCCAAACTGTATTAGAGTTGTGAATAAACAATATTAATTTGTTTAAAAGAGTTTTATAATTATGAATTTTCGTTTACTATAAGTTTTGGGCGTTTATAGGTTTAAAAATTGCAAAATAAAGAGAAAGTTACAACTCTCTAGCTCAATTCGATAAATAATTGCAAATAAACAATATTAGTTTGTTTAAACAATTTTTATAATTGTTGATTTTCGTTTATTATTAATATTCAGCTTTTATATTCTTGAATAGTTGCAAAATTAAATGAAAGTTTTAACTCTAAAGCTCAATTAGATAAAAGGTTGCAAATAAACAATATTAATTTGTTTAAACATTTAGTGTAATTGTGGATTTTTGTTTGTTATTAATATAAGGCTTTCATAGGTTTGAAAAGTTGCAAAATTAAGAGAAAGTTTCAACTCTCTAGGTCAATTAGATGAAAAGCTGCAAATAAACAATATTAACTTATTTAAGCAATTTTTATAATTGTGGATTTTCGTTTATTATTAATATTAAGCTTTCATCAGCTTGAAAAGTTGCAAAATTAGGAGAAAATTTCAACTCTGTAGCTCAATTAGATAATAAGTTACAAATAAACAATATTAATTTGTTTAAACAATTTTTATAATTGTGAATTTTCGTTTATTATTAATTTTAAGCCTTCATAGGCTTAAAAAGTTGCAAAATTATTAAGAGAAAGTTTCAGCTCTCTAGCTCAATTAGATGAAAAGTTGCAAATAAACAATATTAGTTTGTTTAAAAAAATTAAAAATTACATGCAACAATTGTTATTAACTAATTTTTATCTCATTAAAGAAAATTTTGATGGAAAATATTGTAAAAAGTTGTACTGAATATTTTTTAACGATCTTACATTTTTATGATCTTCTTTAGTAAATTGGCACTAACAGGGTTGAGCATTACAAGCCCACTAATTTCCCAGTGGGAAGACCCAACTGGGGCCCACCTTAAATCTGGGAAACCCATATGGGGCCCAACTGGCGCCCACCCAACTTTTCTACACGGGATTGAATATTAAAGAAAATAATTGAGAAATGCGGAAAATAATATTGACAATATTGAAAAAAAAATTCTAAAATGATAAAAAGTACAAATATCTGGTATAAAATAATTAATAATAATTAATATATAATAAAGAAACAATTTACGACCAATTCGCGGACGAAAAATTAGAAAAATAATATATAATAATATGTAAAAATAAACTATAAAACACATGATTTTAATGACATTATCCAAGGATAAAAAAAACTCTAATTCTAATTTATAATATCCAGTTGAAAATAATTAATACATATTAATTAACAAAAGAAATAATTTTACATAAATTAAAAACTGTGGAACTACCTGTCGTGAAGATGCATTGCGAATTATTCCACGAATTTTTCGCAAGAGGAGGGAATTTATGACACTAGGTCAGTATAATTCCAAACCCTCATCTGTTCGATATCTCTACATTCTCTAATAACTTTTCTTGTATGAGGGCATTCACACACCGACTGTCATTTTTTATAAAATGTCATGTAAACACTCCATTCAAATAACTTTAAATTAAAAGTCATTTTTAACTGAAAAGACTTTTTCAATTAAAACAAATATGAAACGCAATTTCCCCAGATTTTTTTAGTTTGATTAAAAAAAAAAAAATTACTCTGTCAATACAACACTTTGTAAATATTTGTGGAAAAAACATTGTTTCTCATCATTTTAAAACGAAAAACTCTTTATTTGGAATTAGTCAACATTCGCTTAATTTAATTAGTAACTTTCAGTGATTTATCTAATTAATTAGTTGAAGACAATGTGACTAATTAAATTAGTAACACAGAAACCACAAAATTTTGTTTTTAGTGTTTAATAATGGTAATCTTACTTTAGCTTAACAAGTAAATTGTATAACTTTTACGTAAATTTCATATAGCGAGTGTCGGGTAAATTACCTGTTTGTTTTTCACAGGGCAATTTACCCGGTTTTATTCTAATTATACTTTAATAGTGAAAATATACAAAATTATGAGATAAAATTAGAAAATATGTTACTTATATAATTTTATTCAACTTCACTTTTTTATGTTTATATGAAAATACTGTAATATTTATACGATTTATAAGGTAAGAATTTAATTGTTTTTATTAAAAATTAGAAATTTATAGTTTTTGTATTTCTGTATTTATATTTGGCACGTTTCAGGTCAACTCTGTCCAAAATTCTAATTGACTAAAATGAACTTATTATAACTCAAAAAAACTCGTCAACTCAAACTGCTTTAAATAAAAAGTGTCGAATTTAAAAATCCAAAATGGCGTCCTTACTTACTCAAAATGCACAATTTATTGCTGACTAATTTGTCATTTGAATTTTGAAATTCTGCTTTCATATTTATCATCAAAGACCCCTGGATACCAATTTTTATGAAAATCCAATAATATTCTCAAAATTCGTCCGCCATTTTGGATCCGCCATTTTGAATTTTAAAAATCCGACTTTATGTTCTTAACCAGCGATTCCAAAAGCTTCTAAGTAACAAGTTTCAAGTGAATTCATTGACTTTTCAAAAATTTGTCTGCCATATTGGATCCGCCATTTTTAATTTTGAAAATCTGATTTCAGATTCTTAATCAGCGAAAACCCTCGAGAAAAAAATTTTAATTTGATTCACTAATTTTTTCAAAAATTTGTCCGACATTTTTTCTCCATGGATTTTTACAAATAAGATTAAAACACTAGATAGTGTACAAAAAATTATTTTTACAATTGTTATAAACAATTAACTAAACAAATTTGTTTTTATATGCTTTTTATAAAAAAAAAACAAAGTTTTTTCTTTATGGATTTTTACTAATAAACTTAAAGTCTAAATGCTGTACTATAAAGTAAATTTCGTAATTGTAATAAACAATTAAATATTGCACAAATCTTTTTATTGAAAATTATTTTTCTACGTGGTTTTTTACAAAAAAGTTTAAATTACTATAGATAGTGTAGTGCCAAATAACTCTTTTAATTATTAGTAACAATTAAATAAACAAATTCGTTTTTTTGCTTTTTATAATAAAAACAAAGCTTTTTCTCCGTGGTTTTTTAAAAAATAAATCCAAATCTCCAGATACTGTACTATAATATAATTTTTGAAATTGTTATAAAAAAATAAGAACTAAAATAAAAAAAAATTTTTAAAAACCTTCTTTTCCCAAGCATAAAGGAGAAAGACAAAATTTTGTAATATATATTAAAAATATTTTTATTTATACTAATAAGCTTAAAGTTTGAATTTTGTAGGTACTATAAAATAATTTTCGTAATTGTTATAAACAATTAAATAAACAAATTCTTTTTTTTTCAGTATTTTCTACGTGGTTTCTAACAAAAAATATTAAAATACTAGGTAGTGTTCTACCAAATGACTTTTTTAATTGTTATAAACAAATAAATAAACAAATTCTTTTTTTATACTTTTTATAATAAAAACAAATCTTTTTTTCATGGTTTTTTTAACAAATAAGCCCAAAACTCTAGTTACTGTACTTCAAAATAATTTTTGTAATATTTATAAACAATTAAATAAACAAATTCCTTTTTTGTATTTTTTATAAAAATACATTTTTGCTTCACATTTTTTTTTTGTTTTAAAATAGTGCACTGCATATGCTATTCTACAGAATAATTTTTTCAATTTGTCTAATCAAATAAATATACCTACTCTCCAAATCTGAATTAGTGAAAAACAACTAATTTGAAATTTGAATTTAAACCAATTAGAAAGAAAAAACTCAGTCACTATTTAAAATAGTTATTTTTATACTAACCATTTAGTAAAAAATAACCAATTATTAGTCAAAATCATTTTTAGGTTATGTCAAAATTACTAATATTTTAGTAAAATTCTGTTTACTAATTGAACTAGTTAAATTTTAACCACTTTTTATTTATATTTTACTAATAATTAGTCACATTTTACTAATGATTAGTTATTTTTAATTAATTCAAATTTAGAGAGTAAATTCTAGAAATTAGTTTTCCTTCCTTTTGCACGGGAAAAGGAGGTTTTTTAACATTATTTTTTTTATGGGAAAGACAAAAAATGATTTTGTTTATTTAATTGTTTATAACAATTTCAAAAATTAAATTGTATTACAATATCTAGAGTTTTGGACTTATTTTTTAAGAAACCATGGAGAAAAAGCTTTGTTTTTATATTATAAAAAGCATAAAAAACGAATTTGTTTATTTAATTGTTTATAACAATTATAAAAATTATTTTTTTGTACACTATCTAGATTTCTAATCTTATTTGTAAAAATCCACGGAGAAAATGACTTTTGCAACATGAAATAAAAAGTATTATTTAACTCTTACAATATCTGAATTAATTCGTTGGTATTTAAAACATTATTTTTCGTCAAATTTGAATCTAAAAAAAGTCCAAACAATAATTTGGCCTTTAAAAAAGCAGCGATTAGGTTCTTATTAAACTTTTATACAGCCCCAATAAATTATTTACATTTTAAGAATTCAAAATTTATATAGAATCAGAATTTCTCTTCTCTATGCGAAAACACAGGATTCATAAATTTCCTTTTTACTTTCCTTTGTAATAATTTTTTTTTTCTTTTTCTATACACAGTTTTAAAGAATACGTTAAAACTGCTTTGCAATGAATGGGAAATTGACTGCATTTTCGAAAAGTTTCAATATTACAACTCTTCAATTTTTCTTCATCCAATCGTAACAACTTTCATATATCTTTCTAAAATCCATCTACATCCCAGCAAATCCTTTAAATTGCATCTCGATGTTTATCTCGTCTTTCCGACCATTTCTTTCGAAAGCTATCGATTCCCTTTGAAAGGAAACTCGAGGGGGTGGGTAATGAGCGCCTTCGTACTCACCGGTTATCTCGGAGTTGGTATTCTCACAGAAATTGATTCCTTGTCCAAAAGGAGGTTGGTTTTCACACAATTTGACATCTGACCTTGATTCCTCTTCGAGTGTCTTGTGATTATTTTCCTCCCTTGAAAAACCAATCACAAGTCTCTGCGGCATCCGCTGACGTATAATCAAAATTAGTAATCGCTTTCTTTTTTTTTTTTCTTTTTTTGTTACCTTTCCCGAGAAATTCGACAGACCAGTTGGCCTACATTTTTAACGCTGTCCATTTAATGCGACAACTTAAATTATTATTTCTCTCGACAATTATTCATTATTATCTTGATGGTTACTTGCATTTTGAAATCATGAGTATTTTTATGTAAATATTCCACTTCTCGTGTACATATAATTTTATTTTATTTCATTCAAATTTTGTTTTGCGTTTCCAATCAGCAGTTAGTTTAATTAATATATATCAATTTAAATTGATATTGGAATTTAATTGAATTTAAAATAATTAGCATTTAATTACATTAATAATACTTCATGTACGATCTGCCAGGAAGCAATAATTAAAATTAAATTTTTTATACTAATTTATTATTTAACATTTATTTTGGATTTTAATTAAAATATAATATTACTATACACATTTGTCTCATGAAGAAAAATGTACTTTTTAACTCAATTTAAATTCAGGAATTTTCGACCCACAAATAATTTAAATGAAGAGTGCATGAATGAATTTTTTGCTTTGATGTAACGGTATCTTTACAAAATAACCGCTATGGCCTCTGGTTAAATTAACTTTCAATGTTTTGAAAAGTTCAATATTTATGTAAACTGTGTACTTTTTGAACAAATCTGATTGAGAAATATAATAATGAAGTAATTCTTTATTGCTTATGCAATTAAACATTATTTCATGCGTGTTTATTTTCATTCAATGATTAGGTTTACTTTTGAAATTTACTAGTATATATTTTTAAAATTGGAAATCCGTATTTTTCATACAACAAAATGGAATTTTGTTTTTCGTAAATAAAAAACTATTTTGCAATTTAATCCCTTTAAAACGCCTTTAAAGATAAAATGTCGTGAAATTTTTTATGTCGTGTCTTTTACTTTTCCATTGAATTACCGCTGAATAAAATATTTACTGGCACGTAAAAATTGAGCTGTTGTATATTTTAATCCTTGCAAATCTATCTTTTATTTTGTTAAGTACATTTTCACTGAGAAAGTATTTGAAACTTTCCTTAATGATGACAATCATTTTCTGTCATAATTTCGAATTATTTATACAAATTAGAATTTTTTATAAGGTTTATTTATTCGAATTGACACTTTTCCTAAAGTTTATTAATCCGTATAAATAAAATTTATTACATTTACATTCGGTATATTTTGCTTTTAGAAGTTATAGGAATAATTGTTGGAAATATTTGCACATTTAACAACTGGATTGAAAATCGAAAAAAAAAATTGAAAACTGAAGAAATTAATTGAAAATTGAAAAATGGAATTAGAATTTCAAGAATATACTTAAAAATTAAAGAAAACAATAGAAAAATGGTGATAAGTTTTTAATATTGAAGAAAATAATTGAAAATTGAAAAGTGGAATTAAATTTATAGAAAATAACTGAGAATTGAATAATTAAATTAAAATTTTAAAACAATTTTTATGAGTTAAAAAATAATTGAAAAAATTCAAGAATTATTGAATATTGAGGAATTAATTGAAAATCGATAAAAATAATTGAAAAGGAAAGAAAATATTTTAGAATTAAGGAAAGCAATTAAAATATTGAAAAAAATAATTAAAAATTGAAAAGTGGAATTAAATTTGTAGAAAATAACTGAGAATTGAATAATTGAATTGAAATTTTAAAACAATTTTTATGACTTAAAAAAATAATTCAAAAAATTCAAGAATTATTGAATATTGAATGTAATAATTGAAAAACGAAGAATGCGCAATTGAAAATTTATGCAAATAGTTGAAAATTGAATAATAATTAAAAATTGACCAAATAAATTGAAGATTAAAGATTTAAATTGAAATTTTAAGAAATTAGTCGATAATTGAAAGAAAAATTACGAAATGACTAAAATAATTTAATATTGAAGAAAATAATTTAGAAATGAGGAAAATGTAATTAACAATCAAAAGAAAAATTTGAAAACTGGCGAGAATAATCGATAACAGAACAAAATAATTTTAAAAAATTAAAGAATAATTATAAAATTTAAAAAGAATAATTGAATATTCAATTTCGGAAAGGGCTCAACTCGGATTTTTTTTTCAAATTTCACTTTTTTGCATTTTTTGCATTATGACTTATTCATTGATGTTTTTTCAAAAGGGAAACTTCATTTAAGGTACCTGTAGCGGAAAAGAAAAAATTTGTAATGAAAACATGTTGTTTAAAAAAGTTTTTTTAAAAAAATGTTGAATTGTTTTTGAATTAAAAAGAAAAAATTTATTACATCTTGAAATTAAATAAATAAATTATTTTTCCATAGTAAAACGCTTTATTAATATGGTTTTAATTAAAGCTGTTTAAAATAAACAGTTTTTAGTGTCTCATGTAAAATTTTAAAAAACCGAGTTGATCCCTTTTCGAAATTCAAGTGTACATTGAAAACTGTTGACAATTATAGAAAAAATTTATTTATTAATGAAATTAAAATTATTATAGACCTTAAATAAATAAATCAAATAAATAAATAAAATTTATTTGAACTGATATTTATAAATTTAAATTTTAATAAATTTAAATGCATTTTTTTAAAAAGTATCTGATTTAAAACAAAGATATCCATGTACTAAATTTCAGATGTAAAAAGACAAAAAATTAATGAAGGAATGAATCTTGTCGATTATTATTAACTATAGATTTGTGATATATGAAAAAAAATTGATTTTCGATAAAACTTCTCAGAACTTTTAGATCCACGAAGAAATTCCAGGTTTAGTACACCAATAACACTAAAAATTGTGATTACATTTTTATAAAACTTACTGGTCGACATATTTTACGGTCGCTAATTATAAATTGGAGGTCAGTTTTTCAAAATTCAAAATGGCGGATTCAACAGGGCGGTCGAAATTTCAAAACTTGTTTATGAATTTTGTCGAACTTTGATAAAAACATGAAAAGGTAATCATCCCTTTCAGTGAGTTTTCTAAATAAAAAAAACAGAAAACTTTGTAAATAAATTTTTTTTGCCAAAACTAGGTGCCAGAAAAATAAGAAAAATGCATAGTATTTTGTAGAATTTTGAAACTGATTCCCTCTTTCGGAGAATTTTTTGAATAATAAGAACAGAAATCTTTTTTTAAAAAAAAATTTTTTTTTACAAAACTAGGTACCAGGAAAATGAGAATTGTCAAAATATATAAGATTTTGTCGAATTTTGACAAAATCTCGAAAAATAATGTTAAATAAAAAAAGCCAAAAGTTGATTACCTCTTTCGGAGAGTTCTTCTGAATAATAGGAACAGAATAAGATTTTGTCGAATTTTGATAAAACCTCGATTTAATAACGTTAAATAAAATAATCCAACAATTCATTATCTCTTTCTTAGAGATTTTTTTTAATAATAGGAACAGAAATATTTAAAAAAAAACATTTGCCAAAACTAGGACTGGATAAATAACGTTAAATCAAAAAAATTTTAAAGCTAATTCACTTTTTCGGAGAGTTTTTTGAATAATAAAAACAGAAATTTTTATTTTCCAAAACTAGGTACTAGGAAAATGAGAATTGTCAAAATATATAAGATTTTGTCGAATTTTTACAAAAACTCGATAAATAACGTTAAATAAAAAATCCAAAAGCTAATTACCTCTTTCTTAGAGTTTTTTGAATAATAGGAACATAAATCTTTTGTAAACAAATTGTTTTTTTTGACAAAACTATGTGTTTGTATTGCACTATGAATTTTTTTTTTTTTTGAATAATTTACTCTCTAAATCTGAATTAGTAGTTTTCTACTATGAATTAGTCAAATTCATGGCTCATTTTTCTCTAATTCATATAGTAGAAAACTACTAATTCTTAGTAAAAAACTACTAATTCTTAGTAGAAAACTAGTAATTGAAATAGTGAAACTTTACTTTTAAAAAAAGTAGATTTTTTTACTCATTTAATTAGTAGTTTTCTACTACAAAATTAGTAGTTTTCTAGTAATTCTTAGTAGTTTTCTACAAAGAATTAGTAAAACTCTTACTATTTTAATAGTAGCTCATTTTTCGCTAATTCATTAGTAGAAAACCACTAATTCAGATTTAGAGAGTAGAAGGAACTTTTTTTCAATCTATAAAGTTTTATTTTTCAGTGAAGGATATGCTATGTAACTGGGAATTTTACTCTTTAATATGTTTTTTTTTTAAAAAATCAAAACTATAATTGGCTTTTTTATTGACGTTAAAGAAACTATTAATATTTACCTACACTCTTCATCAAAAATAAATTAATTTTGTTCAAAATTAAGGAGGTTTATCCAAAAAACCAATTTCTACAGATTATTATAAAATTTTAATGTCATAATTAATGCATTACTTTACATGTACTGTTATAATTTTATTTAATTTTACCGTTCTGTTTTTAAGATATAAATATATAAAGTTGGGACTTTTACATGGAAACAGTAACAAAACGCGCAAAATGACTATATTTTAATTAATTAAAAAAACACGGTTCTACAAATTTTTTTAAAAAACTAATATACTTTAAACTGTAATAGAATACAACTTTTACAATAATATTTAATTAATTTACCGTTCCGTTGTTAAGAAAATGTTATTTAAGAGTAGTAATCCTTCACTTTTTTTAAATAATCAGGAAGACAAAATTTTAATAAGTTAGAATTTTCAACAGAAAATTTTTTTTTTAATAAAATTTGTTTGTGTAATGATTTTAAATACAAAATACTATTTAGAAACCAAATTATAGAACGAAATGAAATTAAAAAAATATTGACTATCATGGTCCGATAGAATGAGAACCGCTTGAGGGTATAAGCGTCCTTAATATGGGGCGCAAGATTATTCTCCAAATTTTATTCTTCTAATTTCCAGGCATCGAAATATTTATTAACGACTTGCTATTTAACGTAAATCTTACAATTCGAATTATAATTTGATATAATGTTTATTTACTCGAATTATAATTGAAACTAATTTCTAAGTAATAGAATTGTTTTTTGGCATAACTTTTATTAAGACGAAAAATTATTTATCCTAAATTTTTCCCCTAATGGTCATTTAACGTAATGATTGTTTTTCCGAAGAATCACATAAACTAAAATTTGTTTGTACCTACGAAACGTATATTAACATAATTTTCTATATTTTGAATATTCAAAGATTAATTTAAAGTAAGTACTCTTTGGCATAATATTTATATTATAAAGTATGAATTTGATATAAATTGTATTCATCTAATTATTATTTCACACAACATCAACCTCTCAAATGACAATGTGTTTTTTAATTTGGTGAATTTCAATTTATTAGAATTTCTGATATTACGTATTATTATTAACTATAATTTCTATTTTTTCGATTTACTTTTAATGATAATTGGCAAATTTCTAATATAATCATAAACTAAATATCGATATTACCAATTGAAATTTAATATAATTTTCAAATTGTCTAAGAAGCACTTAACCTTAAATTCATTAAAATAATTGTTATCTTATACAATTTTCAAATCACCGAAATTCCAAATATCCTATATTTCATTTTACCGATATATTTTTTGTCCTATTCTCTATTTCTTTTAAATTTCATTAGACATAAATAATAAATCTTCGAATCGCTAAGTGTCATATTTCTCGCGGCGCCGAATTATTATTTGTCCTAAAATAGCTGACCCTACAGCCAATCAAATTTCAATTTCGATATTTTACGTTAATTTGATTGGTTGTAGGGTCAGCTATTTAAGGACAAATAATAATTCGGTGCCGTGGGAAATATGACACTCAACGATTCAAAGATTTAATATTTATGTCTAATGAAATTTAAAAAAAATAGAGAATATGACAAAAAATATATCGGTAAAATGAAATATAGGATTTTTGGAATTTCGGTGATTTGAAAATTATATAAGATAACAATTATTCTAATGAATTTAAGGTTAAGTGCTTCTTCGATAATTTGAAAATTATGTTAAATTTCAATTGGTAATATCGATATTTAGGTTATGTTTTTATTAGAAATTTGTCAATTATGATTAAAAGTAAATTGAAAAAATAGAAATTATAGTTAATAATAATACGGAATATCAGAAATTCCAATAAATTGAAATTCATCAAATTAAAAACTATCTTTTCTTCACATTATTTCGACAATTGAAAAACTATGACACAATAATTATGTTAAGGGGTAACATCACCCAGAGCACATAAAAAATAGTCTATTTCAATCAATGATTTTAAGAAAACGGTATAGTATAATGATGTTGAGTTTTCTTCATCGTTAAACAAATGTATTGAACTAAATTTAAAAATAAAAAAAAATTTTTTTTTTATAAGATGGCGCCTTTACAGCAATTCAACTCATATCATTTTTTTTAAAACAACCTTTGCGGTCGGAAGTTTTTCTACCTTCCAGAAGTACCTAGATAAAAAAATCAAACGAATTATGAAAGAGGATGACATTTACTAAAGAAGTACATAGGATTTTAAAAAAATATCAATTTTTCGCAAAATGACATGATTTTGATGACAAAAATGATTTTTGTCGTTAAAAAATCACGGAAAAATAGATATAGAACGAAAATGCATTAACCAATCTGAAAAATCCTATGTACTTCTCTAAAGAATAATGTTTTAAAGCTACAATCCAAATTTAAATTGAATCCGTCGAAAACTGTAGGAAAAATTCTTCCGGCCACTTTGAAAAATCTAGTTTTACGAAAAACGAGTTTAAAATTTACAATTATGAAAACAGATATTACCAGTGTAAAAAGTGGATCTAAGTTTACAAAAATTACTACTCGGAGGTTTTCAAGGTTACTGATTACAGATCCGATGTCAGTTTTCAAATATTGAACATGTTTAGGTGATGTTACTCCTTAAATGACCATTAGGGGAAAAAATTTAGGATAAATAATTTTTCGTCTAAATAAAAGTTATGCCAAAAAGCAATTCTGTTACTTAGAAATTAGTTTCAATTATAATTCGAGTAAATAAACATGATATCAAATTATAATTCGAATTGTAAGATTTGCGTTAAATAGCAAGTCGATAATAAATATTTCGATGTCTGCAGAACTACCCATATCCCCTTTACCTCAGGGTGTCTACTAATTTCGTCCCAAAAAATTCCCGGTCATTTCCCGGTTTTTGTTCCTATTTTTCCCGTCTTTTCTCTTGTTAACTTAAAATTTATTTGAAGTATAAATAGACCTACAAATGGCTACAAAAATTGAAGATAACAGTTGATAATTGAAGAAAATAATTGAAATTCAAAGAAAATAATTGAGAATTGAAGAATTAAATATTAAACTTTACAAAAAATAATAATTAAGAACTAAAAGGAACAATTAATAATGGAAAGAAATAATTGAACAATGACAAAGATATTTGACAATTGTAAACAAAATTAAAAAAAAAAGTAAATATTAATCTACAATTGAACAATAATTGAAAAAGTTGAACAATGGTTATTAAATTCAAAGAATATAATTGAAACTTGGTCAACTAGACAGAAAATCAGAAAAAATTTTTTAATTTAAGTTAATAATTCAAAATTGAAGAAATAAATTGAAAATTAAACAATGAAATTGAAATCAGAAAAACACAGAATTATTGAATATTAAAAAAAAACAATTGAAAATTAAGAAATAAAATTGAAATTCGAATACAATAATTGAGAATTAAAGAAAATTACTGAAAAAATGGATTGAAAAAAGAAGAAAATTATTTATAATTAAAAAAAATGAAAAAGGCCAGGTATTATTTAATATTAAAGAAAACATTAAAAATTGAAGAATAGAATTGGTATTTAAAGAAATTAATTGAGACTTGAAAAAAATAATTGAACAATTAAATTGAAAATAGAAAAAAATTATTGAAAATTGAAGGAGGTTTTGAACCATGAAATAAATAACTGATAATTGAAAAAAAATAATTGAAAAAAGTCGAGATTACTGAATATTGAAACAAATAATTAAAATTGGACAAAATAATTAAAAATTAAAGAAAGTACTTAAAAATTAAAGACAATATTTAAAAACAGCAGAAAAATTTAGAAATCGACGAAAATAATTACGAATTGATAGAAATAATTTAAAAATTATCAATTTAGATACAAATTGAAAGAAAAACATAATTTAAAAAGCTGAGAATTCTGAAATATTGAAGAAAATTGAAAGAAATTCAGAAATTGAAAGAGATATGAAAAAATAATTGGAAATTTAAGAAAATAATTGAAGTTTAAAAAAAAATTGGAAATTGAAGAAAATAATTGAGAATTTAAAAAAAATCATGGTAAAAATCCTGGAGTTATTGAATATTGAAAAAACAATTGAAAATTAAAGAATGGAATTGAATGTCAAAAATTATGATTGTGAATATTAAAGAAAATATTTCAAGAATTGAACAATGGGATTGAAAGTAGAAGAAAATAAGTGATAATTGAAGAAAAAAGAAATTGAACAACCAGGAATTATAGAATTTGAAGAAAACCATAAAAAATGAAGAATGTAATTGTAATTTGAAGAAATTAATTAAAAATTGTGGAAAATAATTTTTGAAATTGAAGAAAATGTGATTTTATTAAAATTGTTTAATAATAATTGACAAATTGAATTGAAGTTTCAAAAACATAATTGATAATTGAAAAAAATGAGAATGATTGATTATAGAAGAAAATAATTGAAAATTGGAGGAATTATTGATATGGGAAATAAATAAATCATAATTGAAAACAATAGTTGAAAAAAGTCGAGAATTATTGAATATTAAATTAAATATAATTAAAAATTGAAGGGAATAATTAAGATCTGAAGAAAATAATTAAAAATTGATGAAAATAATTGAAAGTTGAAGAAAATAATTGAAAATTGAATCAAATAATTGGTAATTAAAAAAAAAAAACTTAGAAAACTTAAAAATTGATTAAAATCATTGAGATTTGCAGAAAATAATTGGAGATTGAAGAAAATAATTGAAAATTGAAAAGAAGAATTAGGTTTCTTTTCTAAAGATATATTATATGAATTAATTTTAAATTGAAATATTAATATTATAATCTTCATTTTAATGTTTTTTTGTATTTTCTTAACTTTAATATATAGAATCCGTTTAATATTCTATTTAACAATTAACATAAATATATTTTCTCCAATTCAAATAAAAAATGATAATTATTTAATAAATTCTTCTAGATTATTATTATTTTTTATATCAATTTTATTTGGAAGTTTAATAAATTGAATTTTATTTTCCTCTCTTAACTTTAGAATTATTAATTTTAATTTTAAACACATCATTTACTTAATAATAATAATTAGTTTAATTAATATTTTATTTGTTAAATTAACTAATTATAATAAACTAATAATTAATACCCTATTAATAAAAAATTTTATAATTTTATATTTTTATTAAAAATTTCTTTATCCTTTAATTATATTATTATAAAATTTAGAAAAACCCTATTAAATTTTAATGAATTATATTGAAATGAATTTTATAGAAAATTTTTATTCAAAATTTCACTTAAAAAAATTTATTTATATTTATCATTAATACATTATAATTTTTTAAGAATATTTATTTCTTTATTTTTATTTATCATTACATTAATATATTTTATAAACTAAAAATAATTATTATATCAATAAATATTTATTTTACTGGGGGTGGGGGGAAACTATATTATTTAAGAATTAATTAATTATTGAGATATTAATTAATTTATAATTCGAGCTCTTAAACTTTAGAAATATTAATTGTTTCCTAAAAATTAATAGGAATAAATTTTTCCTTTTTTATATTTTCAAAATATATACTTTAAACAAGTTCATTAATTTAATAAAATTTTAAATAATTATAATTAATAATTTTATTACCTAAATAAAAATTAAAATATTTAAAATTACAGCTAAAAATCTTTTCCAAATTAATATTATTAATTTATCATATTGAATCCAAGGAAATCTCCCTCGAAATAAAATAATAATAATTATAATAAATATTCTTTTTAAATAAAAAAATAAATTAATATTTATCCTTATATAAACTATTACTAATAATACTCTTATTAATATAATTATCCCATATTCAGCTATAAAAATTAAAACAAATCCCCCACTTATATATTCTGTATTAAATCCAGATACTAATTCTGACTCCCCATCAGCTAAATCAAAAGGAGTTCGATTCAATTCAGCAATAATTCTAATAAAAAATATTAATATAAATTATTATATAATTGTGAATTTCTGAAAATAGTTAAATAATTGAAGAATTGAATTGAAGCTTCAAGAACGTAATCGATAATTGAAAAAAAATATTGAAAAATAATTGAAAGCACACAATAGAATTGCCCTTAACTATATAAACTATTATGCAATGTAGGGTCTACCAAAAAAAAACTGAAGTTCTATAAACACTTTTTCATAATAATTTGACTTTTTCATGTTTAATGTCTTTCATTGTTTCTGCGCTATTGTTAGCGTTGAGAAAAAAGATAGTAGACAAACATCTATATTTCATGAGAATATATTATATTATATTTTAATTTTTAATGTATATTTTTTATTTTTCAATTGCATAATTGTCGCATAATTACACAAAATTTAAACGCATACCAGATTGGTTCAAAATGCATAAAGTTATTACTTTCATTTATAAAACAAATTGAAATATTAGTCAAATTTATTAACCCAGAAAAAAAATTCCCGGTTTGGCGGAAATTTCCCGGTTAATTCCCGGTTAGTAGACACCCTGCCTCACCTAGAAAAACCCGATTTTTTTTTTTATAAACATTTTTTTCCACCCAAAAATTGATATTTTTCAATAAAATATCGTCACTCAAAATTCGTCTCATAATTCACATTTGTTTATAACGCTCAAACACACGTTTCTTCTCAGTACTACATTTCCGTTTCCGTAGAGCCTATACAATTTTAATTACAGCATGTAATTTTCTTACATGATCCAATATAATATGCGCTTTGAAGAATAGCGCTCGTGTCAACGAGTTCGTAGAACTGATCTCTGTTGTAGAGCATCGCAGAATGAATGATTAGAGAAGCGGGAGGGGCATTTAGGCTACTCAGGTTATGTAAGGGAACTCCCCTCTTGCCTCTCGGCACTCTCACACCCCCCCTCCTCAAGTGCCTCAATCGCGTGTGTTGATCCGTACACACTTGAGCGACGCTAGATAGTCAACGAACGACTGCCTCGTTCTAACAACTGTCTGCGAAGAATTCTCGATGATCTGAACTCAGCGCCGAGTTGTCGTCTTGACAATTTCTCACTTCTTTTTATTCGCGCACTTTTGGGAGCAAGGTGGCTCGACTACGACAGTGGAGAGGGGAGCAAGAAAAATCAAAGGAGGAGGAGAAAAAAAATTTGAGATCGGTAACCTTCGTGTTTCTGTTCTTGATACCTTGCGGCTAATTCGTGACGAGGGTCGGATCACGAATGAGAAGCCGGGAGTGTTTTAAAGCCACGGATCAGCACGATCGGAGCCGATCTGTCACGATCGGTTGTCACAAATGACGAATTCCTTGACTTGTGGGAGGATTTCGCCGGTGAGCCGCATGTGTTTCATTCGCGCGTGTTGTTCCCGTGCAATCCACACTTTGTGTGCTTTTACCTCATGCCACTGGATTTTTTGACTCGGCAACCCTTTTTTTTTTTTTTTGGCGTTTTCCGATTTTTTGTTGTTTGCACGACAAGAACCCAAAAACTGGATTAAGAGAAGAAATTGTGTCGGAAATTTTACCAACCTCATTGCTTTTCGAAAAATCGGTTCTTTGGAATTGTTGAGTTATTGTTCGATAAGGATTATGTGTTGTTTAAAAAATGATCTGTTTGAGAATATAGGTCATAGTTTGTAAAAATTGGTTATTGTTTGAAAAAGAATTGACTGCTGTTCGTGAAAGGATTAGTTATTGGAACAAAGTGTTTAAAGTGTTAACATTTCAAGAAGACAAGAAAAAAATACTAAACCCTAAAATTGACAAATGTTTATTTCCTGCCGAAAAGCAGAAAACTTGGTCAATGTTTTATAAAAACAAAAGCTGATTTCGAAAGTGGTTGCCCAATTGAATCTGGAGCAACGAGATTTCTTTTCACATTTCAAGATTTCCCCCTAGGTTTGGAGGCAGTGAATTTTGATTTGCGAGTTGACATAAGCCAAAAACCGGTTCATCAAAACTAGGGCATTTCAGAGTGATTGACTGATTGGTTGTCTACAGTTGGCGAAAAAATAATCTCTTAAATCCCTGAACAAAGATGAAGAGATACTTGTTCACCGGAATCGTTATTGGGTAACTGCAACCTTGAGTTCTTGATTGTAGATACTGGAGACTCGATGAAACGTTGTTAGGAGAAAACGCAAGGCTGCATCGATCATTGATTATAGAAAAGACACAGTCATCGTTCCCAAGTCTTCCTGTCGTGTCCCGAGAAGGTGTTCCGAGCAATCAAGGATCTTCCGAGCGGAACCAGAAATTTGGTACAGTTCGTCTTGCTCTTGATCTGTGACAAAAAAAAAAAAAGAAAAAGTATGGAACCAATTTCTCTTTATTGATTGCAACAGGAAGTGGATTTTTATTAAAAGTGAGCTGACGAAAAACAAAATATAAAATAAAAAGTGTGCCCCTTTCAAAGAAAATTGGTGGGCTCCCCTAAATAGGGAGAATATAGTGGTGAAGGTCGAAATGGAATAGGTGACTGAGTTCGAGAACCTTGAGTGACTTGGTTGATTAATTAAGCCAAACGATAAAGCTGGCTGTTTTAGTTTTAAATTAATGAAAAAGGAGAAGAATGTGTTTGTAGAAGAAAAAAAAAAGTTTCGTGGCTGGATTTTTCAGTGCTGAACAGTCTGTAAACATGTACTGAGGTGTGCTTTGATAAGGCTGATAAGTGTAAGCAGTGAGTCGGATTTGTAGACGCTAACACGTGTTCAGTGCTTCTGGTGACGAGTTTCACAATGCCTGTTTTTAACATAATCACCAGAAGATGCAAGGTAAGCCAAGAACGGATACAGTGTTTCCGGTACAGGAATTTTCAAACGTCCTCTGTCATTAGAATCTTTTCTCAATTCTCCCGATTCGAGATTTGTTCTATATTTCTATTTTAGAATCGGATGAAAATAACTTTTCGACTGCCGGCAAAATTGGTTCGAAATTTTAATTAAAAATTTTATATTTTGTTTAGAAATACTTTTAAAGATATGATGATAAAGGTTAATAGACTTTCCGGCAGGGAGGGGGAATTTGGGTATATTATGATTTTTAAAATTAAATAATACCATTGAATTCGCATGAAATTTGTTACTCGGGGTTTTTTGGGGTCGCTGATTATGAATCTGGAACCAGATTTAAAAAATTCAAAATGGCAGATCCAATATGACGGACAATTTTTTAAAAAAAGGTCCACCAATTTGGATCCGACTTTTACTCGGAGTTTTTGGGGTCGCTGATTACGAATCTGGAACCAGATTTAAAAAATCAAAATGGTGGTTTTAATATGGCGGACAATTTTTTAAAAAAAAGAACCGCCAATTTGGATCCGACATTTTGGATTTTTTACAACTTTTTGCAGATTTGTAATCGGCGACCCCAAAAACCCCTTAATAACTAGTTTTAAGTAAGTTTAGTGAATTTATTAATTTTTGACATTTTTGTGTCTTTCCGACAGTCTAGAGGTTATTTGATTAACCCTTTATGGTATGAATTTTTTAAAAAGATAAAAAACACTTTTCTTGGCGTAAACATTAACTTCATGACCCAAATAACTAAAAAATACCATATTTTAAAATACCGAAATTTTTGATATTTTTATCCCGTAAACTAACATTAATAATTTCCTTCATAATAGGTGTTTGAAATCGGAAATTTTCTGGAAAAAATAGGCGTTTTGAGAAAATGAAGCGTACAGAAAAAACAAAAAGTTTAATGTTTGAAAGGGATAGTTAAAGATATTATTTTTACAATAATATATAACAACAAATTTTACTATTATTTTATTATTTTATTATTTAAACATTTTTTTTTAAGATATTAGTTTTACCTTTAAAGCAAAAAGTTTAAATAAAAGTCGATTTGTTTTAAAAAAAAACAGAATGCAAAATTTACTTAGAAGGTTCTAAAAATAACTTTAAGACATTTCTGAATGTAAAAAAAATTGATGGCCTTATTTTTATTATAAGTTAACAGAAACTGCATTTTGATTGAAAAAAATACATATTTCGATGATTTGTTAATGTTCAGTGACTTTGTTTTCAATATTTATCAACTAAAAAAAATTTTTTGGTACTTATTTATAAACTGTCAGGTCTGAAAAAGAAAAAGACATTTACAGGTTAAATCTTACGAAAATAAATATAGTTCACGAAAAAAGTAATTAATATAGTAATTAAGAATAATTAAGATTATTATTAATTATTATTTTAATTAATTTTATTTTTACTAATTTAATTAATAATTAAGAAATTAAATACATCACTTATTTATAAACTGTCAGGTCTGAAAAAGAAAAAGACATTTACAGGTTAAATCTTACGAAAATAAATATAGTTCACGAAAAAAGTAATTAATATAATAATTAAGAATAATTAAGATTATTATTAATTATTATTTTAATTAATTTTATTTTTACTAATTTAATTAATAATTAAGAAATTAAATACATCACGGAAAATAGACAGTTTTATGTCGAGAAAACAAAACGTGAGAAAAAATGCATTGTCATTGAAAAAAATAAACAAAGTGTAGGAAAAATATATAGTGTCATTGGAAACAATAAACAAAGCGTGAAAATACAATGTCATTGAAAAAGGCGATTTTTGTAAAATCATTCTACATACAATCAATTTTTATTAAAATTTACTTAATTAATTTAATTTTTACCTGAAAGAACAATTTTTTATTTTTGGATTAAATTCTTCATTATTTTTTAAGGGTAAAATTTCGACATTTCATAAATCGCGTTGTTCAGAGGTGCCAAAGTTTTTTCTAGCAACATTTTGGATTTAAAGGTACCCTACAGTGATAAAACTAAAAAAAAAAAAATTTAGTGGGTTCTAGTTTTCAATTTTTTTTTTAATCAAAAATTTTTAAATCCATGCGTAATTTTGTACAAAATTGAAAAAAAATTGAAAATTGCAGAAGAACAAAATTTCAACTTGTTGCTGAAGGGTGTTAATTTTTTTTCTGGCATAATTTTGGATCTTTTTGTACAGTATATTGTTAAAATTTGAAAAGTAAAGTTTTATGCCATAAAAAACATTTTTTATTTTTTTTAACAATAAGAATTTTTGTTCTGTGATTTTGTAATTACATTACGTAAGTTTGTTCAGAATTCTAAAAAAAAGACAGTAAAAAATTAGAGATAAAAAATAGTAAAAATTGTGGAAGGAGATAGATTTTTAAGAATTTTTCCATTTTTTCGAAAACAAAAATTTCAAACATGTCGAAATTTTCATTTTTTTTATTTTTGACATTATAGGATAATTTTATACGCCCAAATTAAGCTAGAAAAAAATTGGCACCCCTGTAGGCGTCAGAAATTTAGATAGCTTAAATTTCACCCCTTTAAGATCCCCTTAATTTTCAAAAAAAGTGTTTTCTTTCTGGTAAAAATCATTATCTTGTATTATTTTGTATTTGAAAATTTACAATACAAAATTGCAATAATTTATAAACTAATAAATTAATTTATAATTTAATTTATAAATTATTAATTTAGAGTATCATCGTAAAATTAATTTCCATGAATGAATGTTGTGTGCTTGTTCTGAAGCCGAAGCTTCTTTGCAATTATCAAATTACACATTGCTTAATTAATAAGTTTCTCAATGTCGAAACAGGTGTTATTGATGACTTGCATTTGCGCTATTAGATAAAAGTTTATAATCTTTTAGAAAAATACGATTTGCATATTTTTAAGATATTTTTTTTTTTGAATTTTTTTTTTGTTTCAAATTGAAAGAAGTAAAAATTTTTTGAAAAATTGGGTATGTTTTAAAAACGTATTATTCTATTGTGTTATTTTTGATGTAATAATTGTACGGTATTTCTTATTTTCAAGTGTGCATAAAGACTCTTTTACATAAATACGGCCTTAGGAAAATATTTTTAACCTGAGATAATAAAATAAACATTTGTGAGGCTTTGTTAAAATTGTTTCGAACTAGAATTGTTTTCCTGAAACTACACATTTTTCCATTTGACATTCTATTTTTTTTATTACATTTTTGTACTTTAAAAGTATGATTACCTGTAACATCCGTCAGTATATTCCAATTATGCAAGTGCAATACTTATTTTTAACGACTCATATATACTCGATGCATTTGTTCCTTAAGCCTCAAATAATCAATGCAGTTATAAAACAGTGACAAATTTAAACATTTTTCAATACCAATTTTTATTACGAGCAGAACGTAATTGTTTTTTGTAGTTTGTTTTGATTACACTTTTTTTAATTTTTATTTTTTAAATTATTTTTCATTATTATTATTAGTATTATTATTATAAAAATTTCAAATTTTTCAATTACTTCCATAACCAAGATTTTTTCTAATTTAAAATATTATCTTACGATGCTTTAATTTATGACGAGTTTTTATAAACGGAATTTTTTCATATTCCGTTTTACCATTGTTTATTATAAATTATTATAATTATTGTAATTATCCTAATTATTCGTAATATTCTGAATCCATCACTCAGAAAAAAATAATTATGGAAAAAAAACTTGGAAAAACGCTTGAAAAATTGTGTGGTTTTATTTGACAGTGAAATGAATATTTTTTCTTTTACAATTATTGTAATTATTGTTTAATTATTGCAATTATTTTCATTATTACTTAACTATTAATTTTTTAATACTTTATGCTTAGTAATTAAATGTTTTCCTTAGAATAAAATTTAGAAGATGAATTTGAAGCGGTTTAAGACAATAGGTTTTTGAGAGGTTTACAAATTTCAAAATTTTAAAAATATATATCTAAAATTACAAAAAACTGTAACGCACAAAAGCAATTGAATATTTAAATTTAACAAAGATGGAGTCTTTTTCTCGTTTTCTGTGTAGAAACGAGAAAATTTTTTTTCTTGGTACAAAATATAAAAGAAACATTCTTTTTCTCATAAGTTTGCGTCCAGAAGTTTACTGATGTTGCCAGAATGATAAGATAAAAATGGAATGATAATGCAGAGTAAGATTTCTTTAGATTTTATCGCTGTTTTGTGATTTTTAATAAGAAATTTTTTTTATAATATCTCTCTCCTGATGAAATGCTGTGAGAGAAAAATCTTTTCTGAATGGGAATTGTTTATTAATTAACAAATACGTTTTGCAGTTTTATTTACAATTTAAATACAGTAAATAAGAAATTATATAGTTAAAAAATTAATTCTGATAACAGTTCCTGTTCAATCCTGTGAATTGCTATAATCCCTGTTATTTAACAGTGAAATTCTGTCTGACAGAGCCTATAAAGATAAGTCGCCTTTATACAGGAAATTGAAACTTTGAAAATATCCTTAGAACGTGGGATAAGATTTTCCATATTCACGTAAATATGATTTCCGGAATGGATGTTCCGCGTGGATTGTACCGGATATACGCTTGTTAAAGCAACCTTCACGTATAATAGTAGTCTTTGAATATCGTTATCGCGCTTAAGTTTGAAAAACGGAATCCTCATTATTGAATGGCATTTTTTTTTAAACGCAACAGGAAAATAAGGATGTTACAAATATATTTGCATAATACATGAAAGAGTAAAGGAAACTAGAATCATCTGGATTATTATGAAAATTGTATAGAAAAATAGGTTATGAAGAAAAAAAAAAATTGCTATCATTTTCAAAAGAGGTTTAAAAAATAATTTTAAACAATAAATGTAATTATTCTGACAAATTATTTACGCAATCGTGAATTATGACACTTTGTTTGAAAACATTTAATTAAATTTATGAAAAAAAAATAAATGTCTGAAAACTAAAATAAATGTTCTTCCCCTGATAATAATTGTTCGATTTTAGTTTTAAAGAATTTTAAAAAATATTTTCTTTACGTTAGACACGTCAAAAGACATTGTTATCAAATGTTATCTATATTTCGTGCTAAAATAAATCATTCTCACTCACCGCTTCTAAATTAGTTTTCTTAAAGGAAAACAGAACTGAGATAAAGCATTTATTAGCATACGACTGTGACATGGTTGTGTAATATTGTTACTTTACGTCTTTAAAATTCTGCGAAAATGATAAATATTTATCCGCATTTCAACCGTAAATCGTACAAAAATCCTCGAATTACTTCATTTCGTATTCCTGAAATTTGAAGAACCCCTCGACGCATTGTTTATTTTTGTCTCGCATTCAGATTTTCAAAATAGCTTTCTTTATATCTTTTCTTTCTTTCTTTATTACTTTTTTCTTTCATTGCAAAACATTTTGAACTAATTCCAATCAGTTCTGAACAAAATTTCAAATTTGTCCTAAACAGTTTTGACCTAATTTCAAATAACTTTAAACTAGTTTCAAACAGCTTCGAACTATCTTTTAACAATTTCGAACTAGTTTAGAAACACTTTTCCACTGGTTCCAAACAATTTTTAACTAATTTTTAAAACAGGTTTAAACTAGTTTCAAATAACTCAGAACTAGCTCCGATCAATACTGAACTGGTTTCAAATAGTTCTAAACTAGTTTCAAACGATCTTGGATTAGCTTGAAACAGTTTTGATTTGACACTATTTTGAACTAGTTTTAAAACAGTTATAAACAAGTTTCAAATAACTCAGAACTAGTTCCGACCAATTCTGAACTGTTTTCAAACAGTTCTGAACTAGTTTCCACCCATTTTGTATTCGTTTAAAACAGCTTTAATTTGAAACTAGTTTGAACTAATTTTGCAACACTTTTTTACTAGTTCTAAACTATTAAAACTAGTTTTAAAACAGTTATAAACAAGTTTCAAACAGCTCAGAACTAGTTCCAATGAATTCTGAACTAGTTACAAATGTATTTAAAATAGCTTGAAACTGTTTTGATTTATAACTAATTTGAACTAGTTTTGAAACACTTTTGTACTGGTTCCAAACTATTCGAACTAGTTTCAAACAGCGCAAAACTAAGTGCAATAAATTCCGAACTAGTTTCAAAAAATTCTGAACTAGCTACAAACGTTTTTAGACAAGCTTGAAACAGTTTTGATTTGTAACCAATTTAAACTAGTTTTAAAACAATTTTGCACTGATTCCAAACTATTTTAAAGAAGGTTTAAAACAGTTCTAAACTAGTTTTAAATAACTCAAAAGTAGTTCCGACCAATTCTAAACTGATTTCAAACAGTTCTGAACTAGTTTCAAACGATCTTGGATTAGCTTAAAACAGTTTTGATTTATAACTATTTTAAACTTGTTAAGAAACACTTTAAACTTACTCTTTTGAACTAGATTTAAAACAGTTTTAAGCTACTTTTAAATAATTTTGGACTAGCTTGATACAGTTTCGATTTGAAACTATTTTGAACTAGTTTTAAAAAAGTTTTAAACTAGTTTCAAATAACTCAGAACTCGTTTCGAATGAACTTGGATTAGCTTGAAACAGTTTTCATTTGGAACTATTTTGAACTAGTTTTAATTTAATCAAATAACTCAGAACTAGTTCCAACCACTTCGGAACTGATTTCAAACAGTTCTGAACTAGTTTCAAACGATCTTGCATTAGCTTAAAACAGTTTTGATTTATAACTATTTTGAACTAGTTAAGAAACACTTATATACTTACTAACTATTTTGAACTAGATTTAAAACAGTTTTAAGCTAGTTTTAAACGATTTTGGACTAGCTTGAAACAGTTTTGATTTGAAACTATTTTAAACTAGTTTTGAAACACTTTTTAACTGGTTCCAAACAATTTTTATCTTGTTTTTAAACAATTTTAAACTAGTCTTAAAAAAGTTATAAAGTAGTTTCAAATAACTCAGAACTAGTTTCGACCATTTCTGAACTACTTTTAAACAGCTCTAAACTAGTTTCGAACGAACTTGGATTAGTTTAAAACAGTTTCAATTTGGAATTATTTTGAACTAGTTTTAAAACAGTTTTAATTTAATCAAATAACTCACAACTAGTTCCAACCACTTCGGAACTGGTTTCAAACAGTTCCGAACTAGTTCCAAACGATCTTGGATTATTTTGAAACAGTTTGGATTTAAAACTATTTTAAACTAGTTTTGAAACACATTTGCACTGGTTCCTAACAATTTTAAACTAGTTTTAAAACAGTTTTAAGATAGTTTCAAACGATCATAGACTAGTTAGAAACAGTTTATTAGATATAAAATTTTTTTGAGCTAGTTTTAAAAGACTTTTCTACTCGTTTCAAACTATTTTGAACTAGTTTAGAAACAGTTAAAAACTAGTTTCAAACAGCTTTCAACTAGTTTTGAAACACTTTTACACTTGTTCCTAACTGTTTTGAAGTAGTTTTAAAACTTTTTTAAATCAAATCAAATAACTCAGAACCACTTGTGAACTGGTTTCATACAGTTCTGAATTAGTTTAAAACAATCTTGGATTAGCTTGAAAAATTTTTGATTTGGAACTATTTCAAACTAGTTTTAAAACAGCTTTAATTTAATCAAATAACTCAGAACTAGTTTCAACCACTTCGGAACTGGTTTCAAACAGTTCTGAACTAGTTTCAAACGATCTTGGTTTAGTTTGAAACAGTTTGAATTTGAAACTATTTTGAACTAGTTTTGAATCTCTTGTCTACCCTTTCTAAACTATTTTGAACTAGTTTTAAAACAGTTATTAACTAGTTTGAAACTGCTCAAAACTAGTTTCGACCAATTCTGAACTGATTTAAAACAGTTCTGAACTAGTTTCAATCGATTTTGGACTAGTTTGAAACAGTTTTGATTTGAAACTATTTGTAACTAGTTTTGAAACACTTTTGTACTTGTTCTAAACTATTTTGAACTAGTTTTAAAACCGTTATAAAGTAGTTTGAAACAGCTCTAAACTAACTCCAATCAATTCTGAATTGGTTTTAAACAGTTCTGAACTAGTTTTGGCTTAATTGTTTCACAATCAATATTATGCTCTTTAATTTTATCTAATTTATCATTATTAGTACTTATTGTAGAAAGTGCTTTTTTTCTTGTCTTTTGTCCGTATACTTATGTATAAATAAATAAATTAATAAATAAATAGTTTCAAACCATCTTGGACTAGCTTAAAACTGACTTAACTTGAAACTATTTTAAACTAGTTTTTTATTGGTTCAAACCTATTTTGAACTAGTTTTAAAACAGTTTCAAACAGCTCAAGCTGTTTCAAACTAGTTTCAAGCAATTCTGAACTGGTTTCAAACAATTTTGAACTAGCTTGAAACAGTTTTGATTTTAAAGTATTTTGAACTAGTTTCGAAATACTATTGTACTGTTTTCAAACTATTTGGAACTAGTTTTCAACAATTTTGAAATTATTATTTTATTTTTTTGAACTAGTTTTTAAAAGTACGAAACTAGTTCAAAACAGGTCTGAACTAGTTCCAAAAAGTTTGGCTTTAGAAGAAGCTCCTAAATGTCCTAAACTAGTTTTAAACAGTTTCTAATTGGTTTTAAATGAATTTGAAGGTTTCAAACAAGTTCAAACTTAACTAAAAATTGAACTGTTTTTATTTTTCTCTATTTTGTTATTCTTTTCTCTTATTACTTTTTTTTTTATTTCTTTCAAGGAATTATTTTTAATTCTAGTTTACGAATATATGGAATTATTCAACTATAAGAATACTCCGTCATATTATTCAATTTTCTAGTCATTTTCTTATAAATATCCCCTTTGGTTTTTTTTAAAACGCAAAATTATGTAAATGAATTCAACGTCTAAAGCGCGAAAAGTCGCAACTTCTTTTTTAATTGATTTTTTACGATAAGCTTGGTTTGTTTGAGTTTCTGGAACTTTGTAATGAGATGAATTTGGGACTTTTTTACTCGGGAAAAGTTTTAATTGAGACCAATGCAGGTCAAAGGAGGACAAAGATAAAAATTTTTAAAATTGGAAAGTTATGCTTTAGAGGAAAGCAAATTGCTTTTGACTCTGTTAGTTCAATTTTCTCGTTTCTTAATAAGCTTATTTATTAATGAAACTTAGAGAGCACAAAGTTGTTTCACTACTCTCAGCAATAATTAAATTTACTGATAAATGCGGATTTAATATTATATTTATCATAGGTATACTTAAAAATTAATCTTCAAGAAATTTCAGAAATTAAGTGAAATCTTGTCAAGTTCATTGCAAAAGCTTGTGTGCGTTCATTTGTTTTTGCATCAGACAATATTTATACTTAAAAGTTGATTAAAAAATTGTTCTTTTAAAATTTATCTTGATAATATAAAAAAAATATGAATTTATCACTCGGTCGTATTTTGAACGATAATTAGGCGCATATTAAAATTAATTTAAACCTTTTGGATCGTTAATATTTAAAGCAAGTTTTGAAGTCGGCACTTTGGAGGCAATTTAAAATCAATTTAGTGAAATTTTTTTATTATGTCTGATGTGTTGAAAACAAAGCATTTTTCATAGATACGAGGAAGCGATAGGAAAATCCGGTCGTTTGGAAAAAAAAAGCTTGCAATATTTGAAGGCTATTTATAAATGATTTAGACGGCGAGCATTAAAGTCTCACACAAGTACAAAAGGCTTTGATACTTCTAATTTAAAGTCGTAACCTTGCTGATTTGACGCCATCTCAGTTCCCCGTGTACCTTACTTAACTAGTTTCATTGCGTTATGTAAACTCTTAAGATGAAGAAGCGTGACTTTTATGTGTGCAGAAATATGCTGAAATGTCGACAAGATTCCGTGTATCATTAAAAGTTTACTCCACATATCCATAACTATTGGTTTATATTGTTTCACATATCGTCAATGTCCTTGAAATTCGCATAACTCTCTAAATTTGAATCACTTTGAGATCTTACCGATAAAATAAACAAAACTGACAGTAAATCACTCTGGTCATGTCTCCCTAATTATTAGAGACATTCGGATTACCACAGATCATTTTCTAAACAGAATGCACATTTTGTGAGCAAAGTATTACGCATCTAGTGAAAAGTACATAAAAATGCATGTTACGTCTGCAATATTCTATAGGGCAAAAAATTACAGACAAAAAATTAATTTTTTTATAAGAATGTGAATAAATGAATTTACCATTATGTATTATAATTTACAAGTTTCTTTCATTCATTCTGTCCACACCTAAAGTTTGTTATGGTAACGGGTAAGTAAATATTAAAGATTTGTGTTTGAAATCAAGACGAAATAAATAATTTTTTTTCTAATTTCTACTAACGTGCTTCAAATAATTACTAAAGTTTGATAAATTTTTTAGTATGAATTTGAAAATGTGTCAGAAAACAGTGAACGACATTCTTAGTGTATAATTGTTAAAAATATTCATTAAACAATATTTTGTTTATTAATATTATTATAAACCTAATTATTTAAACTTATTGTATCAAATTAATTGTTCCTAAAGTGTAATTTTTAAACGACTTGCTGACTTTTAGAAAATTTGTCAACATAAAAGCACTGTTACTGAGGTTATTTTTCTTAGAACTTGAATATTAAAGAACATATAAACTAATTTATTAAAACAACAATTTTATCAGTTGCTATGCATTGGATTTTATACAATTTTACCTAAAAATATATTTTAATATCGTTAGTTTTATATTTGTTACGTATTTAATAATTAGGGGTCGTTCACTGTCAGAGAGTCGGTCACTGTTTATTAATTTAAATATTTAAATTTAAATCATTTACCAATTACGTAAAATTTTGTCAAGTTTATAACTTATAACAATTTTAATTTCTTCGAATTTCAATTAATTTGAAATTTCATTGATTAAAAATTTAATTAATCCACGCTTTGAGAATAGTAAATTTAAAATTATTTGAAAATCTCTTCAATTTTTAACAACTCTTTTCTATTACGATTTCAATTATTTGCTACAAATTTCAACTATTTTTACCATTTTTCAAAAATTGTCTTCAATTTCTAAATGTTTTGATTATTTTTCTATTTTTCCCCTAAATTTCAAATTCAATTTCCTAAAATTTCAATTACTTTCTTTAATTTTTCCAAATAAAACTTTTTCAGTTTTAATTATTTCCTTCAATAGCAAATTAGTTTCATTATATATTAATTTTTGTTCCAATTTATATTCAATTTATTTCGTCATTTTTTAATTATTTTACAAAATATGATTTTTATTTTTAAAATTGTATTTCTTTTCTTTAAATTACAATTAATTTTTTCAATATCGAATTATTAATATGAATTTGTAATGTCAATTAAATAATTAATTGATATTAATTATTACACAAATTAAAATTATTTTCTTCAATTTTTAATTATTTTCATTACTTTGCAAACATTTTCTCGAACTTTTTATTATTTTCATTATTTTTCTATTAATTTCCTAGATTTTAAAATATGTTTTTCGTTAAGTTTAATCATTTTATTGAATTTTCAATTATTTTGATCATTTTTCAAATAGTCTTGCTTATCTCAAATATGTCCTCTAATTTTTTCAATTACTTTTTACATATTTTTATTATTTTCTCCAATTTATATTTACCTTTTATCATTTATCATTTTCCATTATATTTTTTAAATTATTTTCTAATTTTTTTATTATTTACCTCAAAACTTAGTTATTTTAAAAAATTTTTTTTTTTTATCATTCTGCAATTATTCTCTTTCATTACAAATAAATATTGTAATTTTTTCAATTACTTTTCACAGATTGAAATTATTTTCTTCAATTTTCTTCAATTTTTATTAGTTTGCAAATATTTTCTCTAATGTTTTATTATTTTCATTATTCTTCAATTAATTTTTAATTTTTTTATTATTTATCTCAAATTTTAGTTATTTTCATAAATAATAAAAATTTCAATTTATCTTCAATTTACAATTACTTTTTGCCATTTTCTATTATTTTTTAATAAATTTTCTAATATTTTTTATTATTCATCTCAAAATTCAGTAATTTTTTAAATTTATGATTATGTTTATTATTCTGCAATTATTAGCTTTTATTACAAATAAATATTCTAATTTTTTCATTTATTTTTCACATATTGAAATTATTTTCTTCAATTTTTATTTTTTTGCAAATATTTCCTCGAATGTTTTTTTATTTTCATTATTCTTTAACTAGTTTCTAATTTTTTTATTATTTATCACAAATTTTAGTTATTTTTTCAATTTACAATTATTGTAATTTTTTAAATTATTTTTCACAAATTAAAATTATTTTTTTCAATTTTTAATTATTTTTATTACTTTGCAAACGTTTTCTGAAACTTTTTATTATTTTTATTATTCTTCGATTAATTCCCTAGACTTTTAAACGTTATTTTCAAATTTTAATCATCTTATTTCAATTTTCAATTATTTTTATCATTTTTCAAATAGTCTTGTTTATCTCAAATATATTCTGTAATTTTTTCAATTATTTTTTACATATTTTTATTATTTTCTTTAATTTTCATTTATTTTTAACATTTTTCAATTATTTTTTGTCCTTTTCTATTATTTTTTAAATTCATTTTCTAATTTTTTTATTATTTGTCTCAAATTCCAATTATTTTTTCAAATGTATGTTGTATTTTTTCAATTATTTTTCTAAAATTGTTATAATTATCTCCATTTTTCTATTATTTTGATCATTTTTCAATTATTTTATCCAATTTTAAAGTCGCCGCCCTCTGATAGAAATTATAATTATTAAAGAAAGAAAAATCTGTTAAAAAAGAAAAAAAATTTCAACTCTACTGGGGATCGAACCTCAGAATCGATCACTTCCAAGTTGAATTCTTTTCCACCGAGCTACAGTATTTCTGTTTTAAAATTTTTAATTTTCCCAAAATTACAAATACAATTGTATTGCAAATTCAGTGGAAAATAATTAACTAAAGTGAGAAACAATCAGCTAAACATGACAAATAATCCGAGAAATAACAGAAAGCGAATGTAAATTAGAAACTGTTTCAATTGATCATTTTTTCCTTCTGTATTCAATTATCCTTGTGTCAAGTCATTGATGTAAATTAGTCAATATAGTAGGCGTGAACAGGGAACTAATTTGAATATTTATTTTAATGATTCGAGTTGTTAATTATCATCCTGAATTATTAATCATTGCACACCTTCGAGCTTATTTTGTACCTTTCTATATGCTTCGTTTTGATGTGCACATCCACGTGTGGCACACGGCCAATTCGAGGTTTATATTGACTTGCCTGCAATTCGTTTATTTCTGCTGGCAACAAACACTTGCTATTTAATTTTACTCGGAAAAATATGCTTCCAATTTGAAATCTAAAAAAAAAGAAGAACAAAAAAAAGAGAGAACAAAAAATAATTCTATTACAATACACGTCAGAACTAAGTCAAACAAAACTCCAATTTGCGCAAATTCAAAGAAAAAGAAAGTTACAAAAAATCTTCTGCTTTATTTTTAATGCGCGAACTCGATACATAAATTGCGAAAGAAAACATAAACTATAATGTTGGTATTGATTTTGAGAAATGTCGTAAATTTCCATATATACATATATTCATTATATTAAAGTACATTTTAATTTTGCAATGTCTTGCTCATAACGCGATGTAATTAAATTGTTAATTTACTTAATTAGACACTTGTCTTCACTTCAGCTTGTTTCACTTGCGCGAGAAGTAGAATTCAATTCTATTATGTAACTTTCCAAGATGCAGATATAAAAATTAAATATTGAATATCTAATTTATGATGGCTATTCCGTTTTTATTGTTGGTTCAAAAACTGTTATTTTGTTGGTTACTAGTAAAAAAAATAGACTTTTTTTAACATCACATTTTTTCAAATTTATAATTGAATTGGGGGAAAAAAAACTTTTTTTGTGTCAGTACAGATTAAATGGTTGAAAGATGAATGTACACTGCTTGAAAAGATAAGATAAGATGAAACGAAAGAAATGTGCAGTAATACCTGTAATAATTTAAAGTCTGTAAATAAGTTTATTTATGTGCGCATAAAATCAGGACACGAAGTGTAAAAAATCTTAACAAGCTATTCATTATTTTTTTTTACAAATTAGCCAATTAAAAAAACAACATTTGAGGAATTTTAGGCATTGTTTAGAATTGCGAAACAGTATTTGTAAAATAAATTTGCATTTCCGGGAACTGAGATTTTTAATGATAAAGATGTGAGAAATTAGTGTTACAGAATCATAAAATTGCCACAATTATCATAACATTGTTACGATACCGAACATTAGATTTTTTGTCTGACACTTTTTTATAAATCATTTTTAATTGAATCGTTTAATTAATTCGATGATAAATAAACGATTTTTAAAAATTAAATTAGCACTATTTAAGGTGTTTTTTTTATTATGTTTTCATTTGTCAATTCGAGGGGAGAATGACAATTTTTAAATATTTTTTGTTTTTATGTAAAAAATAAAATAGTATTTTATTTTATCACCTATATAATTATTTTTTAAATTCTATTTTCTGTATACTTAATTTTCCTTATAGATATAGATACATGTTGAAAGTACAGATAATTATAATCACTTGCAATCAATCAATTATAATTATAGTCACTTTGATATCAATTTAATTATCTACTTTCCTTTATTGTCTATTTTTTTGATCTTTTAGTTTCTCTTTTTTACTTCAAGTATTTTTTTAACCTCTACCTATTTTTAATGAAAGAACATTTGACGGTATTATTAATCGTTAATATTAATATAAAGCTGACGAATAAATGGTAAATAAATATCAATATAAAAAACGTTAGTATTTCTTCGTATAATTAAATGTAGAATTATTGTAAATAATTTAATTAAAGTCGGAGAGTAAATTAAATAGAATGGTCAACCTTAAAGTAGCAATTCGAGATTCTTTTCCGCTATCCATTTATACATTCAATTAAACTGGAGAATGTCTGTATATGAGGGTAGATTCAGTACGTATCCTCCATTATTTCTGTTAAAAGGTCGTTCTCCAACATTTCATAGCTTATTGGAATTTCGATTGTGTTGCAACTACTAATTATGCACTCAAATTGCCCTCAATTAACTGAATTTATACAGAACTGATCGAAAATGTAATCTTGTTATAGAAATAATAATCACGTCCAATTTGTCCAATTAAGGCATTAAATGTTGCCTATAGGTGACACATAACTTTTCTTTTACTTCACATTCGTTTCTTTAAAACGCGTCAATTTCCAAAAAGCGTATTCTCATTTTGACGTCAATACACTGAACAAAATTTAATTAAAATAACCATTATTGTCAATTAATTAATTATTTATTTATTATTGATTTTTTATCAAATCATTATTATTTAAAACATAAAAACTGTATTTGAAACAATTTTGGGTTAGACAGACCTTTTTAATGATATTTTAAGTAGTTTTACAAGGTTTGGTGTCGAAATATTGATTATTTTTGAAGAAAGTTTACGGACTATTTTTTCTTATACCAGTGACGTCATACTCCATTACATGCCCTTAAAGAAAAAACACAAAATGTCTAATAATTATTATTTTACAACAAATTTTGGTCCAATCCAATTTTTTCTGATAATTGTACAACCGAATCTTTCGGAATTTGGTGAATTCCTCTTTAGTTATAATTTAATTTGCTGTTAAAAATCATTTTTTAGTTTAAGGTTATGTTAAGAGGTCGACATTCCTTAATTGATGCAAACAATAATTATTTGATACAGAGAAATATTTAGTTAAAACCTTTTACAGGAAATTTTGCGGATTTTTTGTATAAAAAAATTATAATAAAGAAAGATTTATTAGATAAGAGTTAAGTAATTGGTTATTTGTATTGAAAAAAAATATATAAAAACATTTGTATCAAATAATTATTATTTAAAACATAAAAACTATATTTGGACGAATAATTATAAGTATTTAAAACAAATACTATTTTCTATTTAATTAATGCAAATAATAATTATATGATAAAAAGAAAGATTTAGTTAAAAACTTTTTACAGGGTATTTTGCGCTCTTTAAATCTAAATTAGTTCAAAATAACTAATAATTAGTCAAATCTTGGCTGAGTTTTTATTTCAGCAATTAGTTAAAAATAACTAATTATTAGTAAAAAAATAACTATTTTTTAGTAAAAACGTAATTAAAAAATAGTTAAAATTTGACTAATTGAATTAGTAAACAAAATTTTACTAAAATATTAGTTATTTTGACATAACCTAAAGTGGTTATTTGTATTAAATAAATTTGTTTCAGTGTAACCAGGACCTGCTCTTTAAATCTAAATTACTTAAAAATAACTAATTATTAATCAAATCGTGGCTGAGTTTTTGTTTTAGCAGTTAGTAAAAAATAACTAATTATCAGTAAAAAAAAAATGACTAAAAAATAGTTAAAATTCTAGTAATTGAATTAGAAAGCAGAATTTAATTAAAATATTAGTTGTTTTGACATAACCTAAAAATAAATTTGACTAATAATTAGTTATTTATTACTAAATGATTATTTAAATTAGTGACTGATTTTTGTTTTTAAATGAGTTATTTTTAACCAATTCAAATTCAGAGAGTGCGGCACCAAATTTTTTAGAAAATGGAGTTTTTTTGTCATTTTTCTTCATTTTCTACTTTTGTTTAATAAATTTGCATTGCTTTAGTTTCTAGTATTTTTTATATTTATTTTCAAATTATGTTTTTTAATCTCTAATAAAAAGTATTGTTTCCTTTGTACTTCTTTTTGTCTAATTTCCTTTAATTAATTTCTAGTTATTTATTTACTTTTAAGATTATGTCTTTATTCTAAAATTGCTTTTTTAAAATCTCTAGTTACTTTTTAAAAGTTTCTATTAAGTTTTTTCACTCTACTTAGTCATAGTAAACTTCCCTTGATTATATTAATTTTTTCCATTTTTTAGTCAATTCCTTAATTTATAAATTACTTTTTTAAATTATAGTATCTTTTCCCTTCTTTTCTACAAATTTTTTTAAAATTCTAGTTTTTTTTCCTTTTCTACTTATTATTTTTCTCGAATTAAAAAATTACTTTATTGCAATTTTCCAATATTTTTTTTTTGTTTCTTTCTTTGTAGAAGACTTTTTTCACATTTTCTAGATTTTAAATAAAAAATTCAGTTATATTTTCATATTCTAGTGATAATTTCTCACTATTTATTCTTTCTTTATTCTTCTGGGCTTTAAATTCTAAATTTAGTTATTTTTTTACACTCTAATAGTTTATTTCTTACTTTCTAGTAAGAATACTCTCTAAAATATAAATTAGTTAAAAATAACTCATTTAAAAGTAAAAATTTTGTCACTAATTGAAATAATTATATTTCTACTAATTATTTAGTAAAAAATAACTAAAAATTTTAATTAAATTCATTTTTAGGTTATGTCAAAATAACTAATATTTTAATAAAATTCTGCACTGCAAAAACAGGTGTCTTAAATTGTTCAAAAATGTCTTAAAACAAGACATTTTTCGTGTCTTAGACACCAAAAGTATCTTAATTTAAGACATTTTTGGCCAATTTAAGACACCATGTTTTTGCAGTGTGTTTACTTATATAATTAGTCAAATTTTAACTATTTTTTAATATTATTTTTTTTACAAAATTAGTCATATTTTACTAATATTTAATTATTTTGCACTAATTGATAGAACGAAAACTCAACCACGATTTTGCTAATAATTAGTTAAAAAAATTCGTAAAAACTATGTTTTTTATTGAAAATAATTTTTTAATCGGAAATATTAAAAAATTTTAAAATAAATTTTGACCCTTCTGGAGGGGGGGGGGGAGGTTTAAACTCCCAAAACCTCTCTCGTGCGCACAGACCTGGTTTTACCTGTTCAATTAATTTTTTTATCTATTTTTTTGGTAAACTTCTAGTAAAAATTTTCCATTTTTTTTTTATTTTTCACTTCCTGTTGTCTTTTTGTTATTTTTCCCTCAATTTTTAGTTTTTTCTTTCATTTTATTTTTAAAAAATTAAGTATTTTTTATGTTTTTATGTTACTTTTTTCATTTTGAATTATATTTTCACTTTATGGTAAATTCTTCAATTTTCAGCCATTTGTCAACTTCTAGTAATTTTGTCCCGTTTCTAGTTATTTTTCATTTTAAAAAAACTTGTTTTTCTATATAGTACTTTATCTTTATTTAATCTCGTTATTTTCCTGTATTTTTTAGCTGTTTTTCTCTTTCTATGGATTTTTTATCATTTTAAAGTATGGAATTCAGTACAGCCCTGTCATTCTAATAGTCGATAATTTAGTTTTAATTTAAATAGTAGAATTTTAATGGAAAATAATAAAGATTATTATTGTTATTAACGTTAACGAGGATATACAAAGGTTATTGCCTTTTACGTTAATGAGAAATACGAAAGTTATTGTCGTAAGCCTTAACGAGAAAAACCTTTGTTATTACATTGGTGATATATATATATATATAGCTATCAGTACAAAATTGTATAAAAGTTTTTATATTTAATCATAAAATTAAATGCCGTTAATTTCGACAAAGTAAATTATTTTATTAAACTAACATTTTAAAAAACTAGATTAAAAAACAATTTTATACAAAAAAGGTAAATTTAGATTTTATATTTTTATTTTGTGCCTTAAGTTGAAGAATACGTAGGATCTAGATAAAAAAATCTAATTTTACAAATTCTTAAAATTTTCTAGTATTAACTTTTGTCAAAGAAAGTCGAAGGAGGAACTACCTTATAAGTAAAATAGTATTTTTAAAGCAAAAAGCGAGTTTAAATACCCCTCGTGTTTCTCTCACTCTAAATATCTCGTTGCTTATAAACATTCATCTTGCTGATATGGATATATACAAATGCTTGTACAAATATAAGGTTTCACGTCGCCATGCTAAGACATAAAATGACAAGGGTTTGCACTTTTCGTTGCGGGTTATCTCTGAGCTATCCCCAGTTTTCGAGAAAGTAACTTAACACCTCTCAAGTTGACTTTTTGTAAACAAAGGACCAACAAACTCATCCCGAATGATTTGCTTTTTCCACTTTTTCTATATTAGTTTAAAGTAACAACTTTTGACAAATGGTAAATTCAAATTTACCCTAATAATAAATTTGTAATAATGAGAAAAGACGACTTTTTAGTCAAATAAATGGAAAAAGAATTGTTAAAATCGATATAAAAGAGAAAAAACCGGTATAAATTGGAAATATTATATTATTTGATTGTGACAATTTACTGGAATGTTATGCTGTTATACAAATTGATTGATCACTTGTCGACAGAAAGGTCATTATCTAGCATATATAACGCAATCAAAAAGTTTCACTTTAATACGAAAAATTGACAAGATTTATATTGATTTTTCAATTATTGACTCTATTACTCGAATATAATTTATTATTTTACTGAAAAATATCTAATATTTCTATTCATTCATAAATTAATACATAAATTATATAACCTGCAGAAGAAGGTAACTTTTTATCTCGAGGAATTATTTGAAATAACCTTAGAAAATGGATAATTACCTGAAAACAACGTTTATCCGTCTCATTATCCTTTCTTTTATATTCTTTTATATTTTTCCCTCATTATACTCTAAAAATAAAATAACAAGTTTTTAAAATTAGAGTATTTGAGGTTGAATTTCAGGGCAAAGTGCCTATCGAATGTCTCGCAAAGAATAGAATTAATTAGACCTACAATTCCTCGCATTATTTTCCAAGCTTGCGGTACTTAATTGTATGCAATTGCGATGTTCGTTGTGCAATTACTATTTCAATTGCTTCTTGCCTGCGCATCTGTACAAGATGCATAACACAATTTTGATAACGTAATTTTGGCCATGAAAAATCAGACAATGTGAAGGCTATAACAGTTACTGTTTCCTTTTCTTGTAACGCATTTTTGCTGATTTCTTGGTAAGATTTCAAATTTCATAAAACAATTTCTTTCAAGTTGTTATATAAAATACACGAAGAATACTAAATTAAAAAAAGATTTATGTAGAAATAGTATTCTTATGAAAAACCATAATACAGTAGAACCTCGATTATTTGAACCAAAGTTCAATTTCAGTTGGTTCCGATAATAATCGGAGGTTCTACTACTGCACACACATTTTTAAAGATTTAAAAATTCAAATTTAGATCAGTGTTTTCTGTAAAAATGAATATTTTTCACTAGTTAATTAGTTTCCTTTAAAATGACAATATTCTACTTTAACTCGGAATCATTTATTTTTTATGGTTCAAGTCTGCACTTGAAAAGCTCATGTCGTTACGCTTTGTAATTCTTAAAATAGAAAAAACTGTTTGTTGGCTTTAACGTCTACCTGTTTCATTGTCTCAAAAAATAACAACAATAAAATGCAGGTTACAGCAAGATAAAATATTATCATTTTTATCTGTCTAAAACTTTAGAATTGCGATTAAATAAAAAGAATTTTAATCAGTGGCGTAACTGGGAGGGCAAGGGCCCTCGGGCAAAAAGGAAAATGGGTCCTCAATTATATATGATTTTTTTAATTGATGTTTTTTTCTTTTAAAATTCTAAATCATATTTCAACTTTTTTTAAATGTTCTCAAATTTTAAAATTATAGCGATTTTAATTTCTTCAAATTTCAGTTAATGTGAACTTGCATTCATTAAAAATTCAATTAAATCACGTTTCAAAAATACCTACTAAATTTGAATATTGAATCATTCTTATCATTTTTAAATTATTTTCTGTAATTTTTAATTCTTTCAATTATCTTTAAATTGTTTTCCAAAATCTTAAATTTACGTTCCTCAAATTTTAATAATATTTTGTTTAGTTTTTTCATACACTTTTTCAATTTTCATGTAAAAAGGATAATTCGATCCACGGAAGGCACACAAATAAAAAACAATGTTTTGTTTTTCTTTTTAAAAGTCGAACGACGTTTCGATGACCTGGTTTGTCATCATCATCAGGTTCAATTTAATTCTTTATTTCCAAATTTTGTATTATTCATCGTAAATTGAAATTATTTTTTTTTAATTTACCACTCTCTAAAGCTGAATTAGTAGTTTTCTACTAAAAAATAGTAAAATTCTTATTTTTTAATAGTAGCTCACTTTTTAATAATTCATAATAGAAAACTACTAATTCAGATTTAGAGAGCATTATTTTGGTCATTTTGCAATTATTACCTTCAACTTTTAATCATTTTCATAATTTCCGAATTAATTTCCTGAACTTTCAAATATTTCAAATAATTATTTTGTTCAATTTTCATTTCTTTTTATTATTTTGCAATGATTTCGTCCATCTTTTTATATTTTCATTATTTTTTAATAAAATTCCTAATTTTGCAGTTATTTTCACCAATTCAGATTAATATTATCAATTTTCCATATTTTCAACGATTTTTCAATTATTTTCTTTTGATTAAAAACACATTTTGCAATTTTTCTATTATTTTCTTCAATTTTTAATTATTTTTATTATTTTGGCAAAACTTTCAAAAATTTAAATTATTTATCTGAAATTTAAATTATTTTCATCAATTTTTCATTATTTCTGGGATTTTTTTAATACTTCTATTTAATCAAAATTTGTTAAGAACTTTTGTATTTATTTTATTTCTTTAAATGAATATTTTATGATTTTTTCAATAATTTTCCTCAAATTTTATTTACTGTTATCAATTTTTCATATTTTAATTATATTCACCATATTTTAATTTTTTTTTCAATCTTAAGTTATTTCCAGCACATTTGAATTATTTTTTTTTCAATTTTGAATTACTTTCCTGGATTGTTAATTATTATTATCATTTTTTAAGATTTATTATTTTCTAATCATTTATTTTTTACAACTCATCATTTTTTTAAAAATATTTCAAATATTTTCTGCAAATTTCAAATTTTAAAATCATTTTTTAATTATTTTCCAAAATTTATCTGTTTTAATTTTCACATTTTTTCATTTGTTTTATGATTTCAAAAATTTTAAACTATTTATCTGAACTTTCAATTAAACTTTCAAATTTTATTTACTGTTATTTTTCATATTTAAATTAATTTCATCAGATTTCATTTTTTTTACAATCTTCAGTTATTTTCAGCATATTTCAATTATTTGTTTTTATTTTGAATTATTTTCTTAGATTGTTAATTATTATTATTATTATTACTATCATGTACTAAAATTTATTATTTTCTAAGATTTTTATGTATTTTTCTAAAATTTCAATTATTTTAATAAGTTTTCG